>OZ012735.1:88140884-88740884 GCA_963859935.3 Lathyrus sativus | reverse complement strand
GGCTTTGAACTTCTTAAAGTTTTCAAACACTTCTGACTTCTCCTTCAGGAAATAAACCCATGTTTTTCTAGAATAATCATCAATAAATAGGAGAAAGTATTTATTCTTACCAAAAGAGTTTGGATTGATTGGTCCACAGACATCAGTGTGTATGAGCTCTAGTGGTTTTGTCGCTCTTGATGTTGATTCCTTTGGAAAGCTTTTTCGGAATTGCTTCCCAATTAGACATCCTTCACATAGTTGGTCTGGGTGGTTTATACTAGGCAAGCCTCTCACCATCTCCTTCTTTGACAAACATTCTAGACTACCGAAGTTGAGGTGTCCAAATCGTAGATGCCATAGCCACGAAGAGTCGGTATAGCAGGCCTTGAGACACTTTGCCACATCATTTTGAATGTTCAAGAGGAACATTCTATTCTTTGACATAGGCACCTTAGCGATCAATTTATGCTCACAATATCTTAAGAAAAGACTATGTTCTTTCAAGTGGATGTCATATCCTTTCTCCAATAATTGTCCCAAGCTCAAAATATTATTTTTCATGTTAGGAACATAATAGACATTGGATATGAATTGATGACTCCCATTCTTTAAGCGTATGAGAATTTTACCTTTGCCTTTGACCGGTATCTTTGAGTCATCTCCAAATGAGACATTTCCAGTTTTCGCTTCATTGATCTCTATGAACATGCTTCGATCGCTGCACATGTGGTTGCTTGCACCGGTGTCGAGGTACCACTTGTTTCTTTTCTCTTCAAATTGGTTTTGGCACGCGAGCAGCAAAGTTTCTTCTTCTCCACCTTTTTCTTCTACGAAGTTAGCTTTCTCCACAACTTTCTTTGAGAATCTACACTCAGATGCATAGTGACCGATTTTGTTGCAATTGAAGCACTTGATTTGTAACTTGTTACACCTTGACCATGAATTTCCATTTCCACGACCTCTTGTTGCTTGTGGATTCCAACTTCTTTCTTCATTGTTGAAGTTGTTGGAGTAGTTGTTGTAACTTCCTCTTCTTTCTCCTTCATGTCCTCGTCCATGTCCACGGTCTTGGCCATGACCTCGTCCTCTTTGACTCTTGTAACTCACATAGTTTGCTTCCTTTGCATTGAGTTGTAGTAGTTGTTCCATAGTCTCCTTTTGTTTAGTTTTTCTCTTTTGTTTTTCTTCGTATGCTAGTAAGGAACCCATAAGTTGCTCAATAGTCATGGTGTTTAAATCCTTGTTTTCTTCAATGTTGGTAACAATGAAGTCAAAACTTGGATTTAAAGTGCGAAGTATTTTTTCCATGACTTTCACCTCATCAACATCTTCACCATTTCTTTTAAGTTGATTGATTACGGACAATACTCGAGAAAAATAATCAGAAATTGACTCAGACTCTTCCATAAATAAACGTTCAAACTCACCTCTAAGAGTTTGAAAACGAATCTTTTTCACCTGCTCCACTCCTTTGTTGCAAGTTTGAAGCTTGTCCCATGCTTCTTTGACCGTCATTGCATTGGAGATCTTCTCAAATGTATCTTCATCCACTGATTGATAAATGAGGAAGAAAGCTTTTTTGTCTCTCTTTCTTGACTCCTTTAATGTCTCCTTTACACATTGGCTTAAGGAGGCTTCATCTTGCTCCTTGAAGTCTTTCTCAACAATATCCCACACATCTTGAGCTCCTAGTAGCGCCTTCGTCTTGATACTCCAATTGTCATAGTTGTTCTTTGTGAGTATCGGTATTTGAAAAGGGAAACCTCCATTCGTCATCTTTTGAGGACCTTCAAGCTCTGATGCCACTTTGTTGGAAATAAGACCTTTTGTGTTTAAGAAAAATGTGTGGGAATATTAGAGGCTTAAAGAGAAATTTGATAGGTAGAAGAATTATTTATGGAAGAGAGAACTTTGTATTTTTCTTGATGCAAAAGTGTAGAATTACATCTCTATTTATAGTACTCTAAGGAGAACTCTAGACACACTAATTCTAGAGAGTTCTCAATTCTAGGAATTCCAAGAGCATTCTAGAGAATATTACAACCCTAAGAAATATCTAGACACTCCAAACATTACAAGAGTTTTCTAGAAACATTAATTAAAATTACCTAAGTCCAAAATAACTAAGCCCAAAAATCAAAATAATATGTTTAGGCCCAAATCAAGTTTAATCTTCCAATATCATCTGCATCACCGTCATGCTATAACCTCATCATCATCGACAAAACTTTTGACAACGACACCACCGCGTACAGAGCCGAGAGACGAAGAATCGCTATTGCGTGAAAGAGAGGGAGAGATTAACGAAGCAAAGACGAAGGAGAGCCGTCAGCGTCGTGGTTTGTGTCAGTTTCTTTTCAAACTGTTATTGCAAATTCAAATTGTGTTTGTGTTGTTAATGATGTAATTATTGTACTGATGTATTATGTATGTTATGCATATTTGTTATGATTTATCTTTTATTATGTGGTAGCTTTTCAAATATGATTTATCTTTTATTATGTGGTAGCTTTTTGTGGTGTTATGTGTGTGTAAGCTTACGTTAATGTGTTGTTTACTGTGTTTATTCTTTCTCTTGTTTCTTGACTTGTTTTGTTTTTCTGACTAATATGTATATGTGTGTTTGTTATTATGTTAGTGCAGTTTCATGTTTTATGAGTTATGTCGATGTGTGTGTCATGCGTAGTGTATTCTCTTTTCTTTGTAATTTTGTTTTAATAATGGTTCGCTGTGTGTGTTCCATACGTGGTACTGATAGTGCCACTTTGTTTTAAAAAAAAAAATACATGTTATTTTTTATATATAAAAGAATACATTTATAATCACTAAAAAAAATGTTACTCTTACTTTGTTTTGTGAAAAAGGACCTATATTTAATATTTTTTTAAATCTTTTTTATTTAGTTTAAGTTTTAATTATATAATAGTAAAAGAAAAATCAAAAAGTATTTTATCTTTTTTTAAGCTTTTTATTCTTTCTAGTTTTCATTAATTATTTGATACTACACAAAATGTAAAATTTTTGTTTTAATATTTTTTATTTTAACAATATTGAAAATGTCAAAATATTTTGATTTTTTGTTTTAATATTTTTATCAGATTTTATGATATTAAAAATGTAAATAATATTGTCATAATTGTTAATTAATTTAAATATTTTTATTTAATATTGATTAATTAAATTATTAATTAATTTTATTAAATATTTATATTTAAATTAATTAATAATTCTTTGTCACCCAATTCTATGTCATAATTTGCCTGTTTTCATGTTTTGGATTTGTTCTATCTGATTAATTCTTGATGTTGTTTTACCATGACTAATTTGTTTCACGATACTTTTCCGTGACTGTTTTATGGATCTTATTCGCGATGTTTTGCCGCGTATCTCTGTTCATTTACTACGTGGTGCTCTTTCGCATACCTGTTATTTATTGCTCGCGATGTTTTGTCGCGTATCTTTTTCTGTTGATTACATGGTGTTTTTCCGTGTATTTCTGTTGACTTTTCATTATCTGATTACCATGATGTTTTTCCATGTGTATTATGTGTGTATCTTTGTTTGTGGTTTACATGATGTTTTTTCATGTATTGTTGTTGACTTTTCACTGTGTGATTATCATGATGTTTTTTCATGCGTATTTTGTGATATCTTATCTGTCTGACCATACATGACGCTTTTCCGTGTACTGTGTTTGGGCTTTTATTTGATACCATTTATACAAGGTTCTTCCATGTATTTGTTACTTGCTGTTATTCCTTGTTAACCTAATCCAATGGAAGGGATTGTATGTTGACTTATTGTCATTGTGCATGTCCCTTGTTTGTTTGTCTTTTTTGTTGTTCTTGGTTCTTAGAACCTAACAACCCGTGGTTACACGAATTACGGACGCTCTGATTTCTCAAGTTCCTTTTGAGAATACGTAGGCACAAGGTCTCAATCCTTGGCAAGCACACTTTTCTTTTTTTCACACGTAGTTGCCGAACTACGATTGCTCTGATTTCCTATACAGGATATGTAGGCATATGACTGCGATGATCCTAGCGAGCTACCTTTTTCTTTTTCACTTATTTTCTCTTTTTTATCCATCCTTACCTTTAGCAAACAATCTTAGCAAAACATAAATATTTCAAGAGGTTCATGTAGAGTGCTGCAGATGCTTAGGATGCTAGTATCTTCCCTTAATATAACCAACCCACATACCTTTGATCTCTCTTTTACTTAGCTTTAGGCCTTGCTTTTTGCTTTGCATTCTACTTAGGATTTTTGTTCGATCTTTTCTCCCTTCCCTTGGAAAAGTAAAAGTTTGGTGGTGACATCATTTGATTTGTGATTCAAGTTAATGCAATAGTTTGATATCTGATTCTCACCGCGACAACCACCTAGCATAAACACATAGCCATTTGTGGGTTTTCTATTATAAACATCACTACACCAATTTGAATCAGTGTATCCCACTATCTTGCATTCTTTTCCTTCATCAGCTGCAGGAAACAAAATGCCGTAGCCGAGAGTTCCTTCCAGATACCTCAGTATCCTCTTCGTCGTTGCTAGGTGTGATACCTTTGACTTCTTCATGAATCTACTTACCATACCCACACTGTATGCTAAGTCAAGCCTTGTGTGACAAGGGTATCAAAGTGACCCAATAAGTCTTCTATATTGGGTTGGGTCGACATTATTTGAATCTGAATCTTTCAACAATTGCAATTTGGTTTCAGCTCGAGTCGAAGTTGGGTTGTAATCTTGCATCTCAAATCTCTTGAGTATATCACATGCATATCTTCTTGTAGAAGCACATTTCAATCTCAAGGTTTTGATGATGTCAACAAAGACTCAAGCTCATTCCATGATTGCAAAAAGTCAAGCTTTGAAATTGATCAAGATACGTACACTATATACCTGTGGGGGTATATGTACTAAGAAGCTGCTTGCACTATATACCCGTGGGGGTATATACACTGAAGATAAAACCATAAGCTTCTCTATTCTGAACTCTTCTCAGAAAGCAAGAGGTGCAAGCATATCATCAAGAATACATGATCAAGATCAAGGCTAAGCATATCATCAATGGAATGTTGTCATGCAAATCAAGCTTCATGTGCAAATGATCATTCAAGTTTCAAGATTTGGACTCAAGCTTCGCTATATCAATGTTCACTCCTTTAATTGATATACAAGTGTTCAAATATTTTAAAATGATAACATATTGCATTTGCATATTTTTTAAAATCATTTGAATTGGTATAACACTTTTTAACTTAGTATTTTTCTGAATTTTAACAGTGTTAACCGATTAACCATATGAGTTAATCGGTTAACGGCCTCAAATTTTAAATTCTCAGGGCTAACGTTCAAGTGTTAACCGATTAACCTATATGGTTAACCGATTAACACTGAACGAATTTTGAAAAATTATTGTTGTTAAAATTCAAATGTTGTTTGAATATTATACCTTTTCATGTTTTGATTCATACTCAATTATACCTTTTTGAAATGGTATTTTGCTCATATAAATTCTGATAATTTCAAATTGAAAAACAACCTCCAATAATTTTCAATGTAATCACTCAATCAAATTCATTACTTTTCAAATATTTTTAAATATTTTCAAAAGTGTTCATATTGTTCATACAATTTCATATCCAAATTTTTAAACACTTGTATTGATATTGAAAAGTGAATTTTGATTAAAAGGAAAAGATCAATCATTAGATTGATATTAACATTGTATCACTTTCGAAATTACAAAAATACAATGTTATTTCTTTGTGACTTGTGATTCAGGATTGTTGAACACAAGGGTTAGTGCTTGCAAGAGGATTGTTCTTGCACACTAAGTTGTTGAAATAGTTGTTAGATAGTAGGCCTCACCGGTTGATGGTGTGATAGGTTGTACTTTCTAAAACTATAGTGAAAACTCTCTTTCATGTGGAAAGGGGAGTGGAGTACCTTCGGATTGTGAAGGGAACCACTATAAATCTCCGTGTTCATTTTTCTTTTTGCTTTTACTGCTTTCATCACCAAGAACTTAAAGAAGAAAAATTCAAGAGTTTTGAAAAACCGGAAAAAGTTTCTAAAGCCTAATTCACCCCCCCCCCCCCCTCTTAGGCATACTCTGAACTTACAATTGGCATCAGAGCAGGTTAAGGTAACCTGTTCCTAACGATTCAGTATGGCTTCCGCTAACACCAACCTGGTTTTCAAAGACGGTGGAAGTAGTAACAAACCACCATTGTTCTCTGGAGAATATTTCAATTTCTGGAAAATTAGAATGAAGGCACATCTTGAAGCCCAAGGAGAAGGTATATGGGAAGCAATCGAAGAAGGACCACACAATCCAGTAAATATGGTCAATGGCGTTGGAACCGCAAAGCTGAAAAGCACATATGATGAAAATGATAAGAAAAAGATTCTTGATGAGAAGAAAGCAATCAACATACTTCAAAGCGCTCTCAGTATGGACGAATTCTTTCGTGTATCACAGTGTAGATCGACAAAAGAGATTTGGGACACCTTGGTAGAAATGCATGAAGGAACCGCTGAAGTAAAAAGATCAAGACTCAACACTTTAAGTCAAGAATATGAGATGTTCCGTATGCAGCACGGTGAATCTATTGTTGCCTTACAAAAGAGATTCTTTCATCTAACAAATCATTTGATTGCTCTCGGGAAGACCTTCACCAATGATGATCTCAACCTGAAAGTCCTAAGATCCTTGACAAGAGAATGGCAACCAAAGGTGATCGCTATTTCGGAAAAGAAAAGTCTCTCAACGATGACATTTGTATCCTTATTTGGCAAACTTCAAGAGCATGAATTGGAACTTGGAAGACTCGAGAAGCACGAAAGTCAAGAAAAGAAGTCCAAAGGAATTGCCTTGAAAATTGACACAAAGGATGACAAAGACGACAAAACTTCTGAAGATGAAAATTGCATGCTTCTTGTAAAGAAGCTTGGTAAGTTTTTTTAATAATAATAAAAATTCCTCTTTTCCTAAAAAGAATAGACATTTCAGGAAAAAGGATGCATCCACATCGAATCAAGAAGTCACATGCTACGAATGTGGAAAGCAAGGTCACATAAAGCCGGATTGCCCGAAACTTGCAAAGAAAGGAGGATTCAAAGGCAAGAAGGATTTCAAAAATAAAAAGGCTTATGTTGCTTGGGACGATAACGAGATAAGTTCATCATCGGAGTCGGAAAGCGATGAATGTGCAAATATGGCTCTTATGGCGTCACATCATTCCGATGAAGAAATTGATGAGGTATGCTTGAAGACAACTTCTAATCAATGGTACCTTGATAGCGATTGTTCTAAGCATATGACGGGAGACATGAACAAATTTTCAAGTCTATCATTAAAGGCCAAATGATACGTTACTTACGGTGATGATAATAAAGGAAAAATTCTTGGAGTTGGAACCGTTGGTGCACCTCCATGTACAATCATCGAAGACGTTCTTTATGTGGAAGGCCTTAAACACAACCTACTTAGCATAAGTCAATTGTGTGACAAAGGGTTCCGAATCAACTTCACAAAGGATGAATGTTTGATAGAACATGAAGTCACCCATGACATCTTGCTAAAAGGTAAAAGATTTAATAATATTTTTATGATCTCTTTTGATGACTCTTCCTTGAAGGTAAAATGTCTTATGGCGAACAACAACGAGGTGTGGCTTTGGCATAAAAGATTTGTTTACATTCACATGGAGCATTTAAGCAAGTTAATAAAGCATGATCTAGTTGTTGGTCTTCCGAAGATAAAATTCATCAAGGATAAGTAATGCGATGCATGTCAAAAAGGGAAACAGACCAAGACAACTTTCAAATCCAAACAAGTGGTTTCTACATCAAGACCACTTCAATTGTTGCACATGGATCTTTTTGGTCCATCAAGAACGAAAAGCTTCGGAGGTAGCCTTTATGCTTTAGTTATTGTTGATGATTTCTCTCGATACACATGGACATTGTTTTTAGTGCATAAAAATGTTGTTTTCAAAGCATTCAAGAAGTATGCGAAGCAAATTCAAAACGAGAAGTCACTCACCATAGCTTCCATAAGAAGCGACCATGGTGGAGAATTCCAAAATTCAGACTTTGAAGATTTCTGCGAAGAGCATGGAATTTCTCATAATTTCTCCGCACCAAGGACTCCTCAACAGAACGGTGTCGTAGAATGGAAGAATAAGTCACTGGTAGAGCTTGCAAGAACAATTCTTAGCGACTCGAATCTTCCTAAATATTTCTGGGCAGAGGCAGTTAGCACGGCGTGTTTCGTAAGCAACCGTGTCAATATTCGACCAATTCTCAAGAAGACTCCATATGAGTTGTTCAAGGGTAGGAAACCAAACATAGCATTTTTCCATATATTCGGATGCAAATGTTTTGTTCTCAACAACAATAAGGACAATCTCGGTAAGTTTGATGAGAAGCCCGACGAAGGTATATTTCTTGGTTACTCTCTTTCTAGTAGAGCTTTTAGAATTTTTAATAAAAGAACTCTTACTATTGAAGAATCCATTCATGTTTCTTTTGATGAGACTAACCCCTCGAAAGAGGATAATATTATTGTGGATAATGATGATCACATAGTAGGATCTTCACAACAACAAGAAGAGACTTCAAAGAATCAAGCAATACCACAAGAAGATGTCACTCAAATCATTGAAGAACATCAAGATCTTCCGAAGGAATGGAGAACGCATAGAGATCACCCGATAGATAAAGTTATTGGTGATATTAGCCAAGGCGTTGCAACTCGACTTAATCTTAAGGATGCTTGTCTCAACATGGCTTTTGTGTCTCAAACTGAACCAACCAAGATTGATGAAGCCTTAAGCGACGACCAATGGATTGTAGCGATGCAAGGATAACTCAACCAATTTGAAAGGAATCAAGTTTGGAGTCTCGTACCAAGACCGGATAACAAGCCTAATTCACCCCCCCCCCCCCCCTCTTTGGCATACTCTGAACTTACACTTCTTTGGTGCATCATCAAACCTCTACCACTTTTGTAGAATTCGATGCCAAGGAAATATGAGAGATTTCCCAAGTCTGACATTTCAAACTCCTCACTTAGGTCATGTTTAAAATCTTCGATCTCCTTCTTGTAACTTCCTGTTATCAACATGTCATCGACATAGAGACATAGTATAATCAATTCACTATTACTTCTCCTTACATATACTCTATACTCATTTGTGCACTTCACAAGTTTCTTCTCCCTTAGAAATCTGTCGATCTTTTTATTCCAAGCTTTTAGAGCTTACTTAAGTCCATACAGAACTTTATGTAGCCTGTACACCTTTCTTTATTTGCCGTGATTCACAAACCCAACTGGTTGTACAACATAAACTTCTTTGTCTAAGGGGTCATTCAGGAATGCACACTTCACATCCATCTGACATGTACACCTTTCTTTCTTCGCCTTGATTCACAAACCCAGCTGGTTGTACAACATAAACTTCTTCGTCTAAGGAGCCATTCAGGAATGCACACTTCACATCCATCTGACATGTACACCTTTCTTTCTTCGCCTTGATTCATAAACCCAGATGGTTGTACAACATAAACTTTTTCGTCTAAGGGGCCATTCAAGAATACACACTTCACATCCATCTGACATGTGTGTCAATTGTTCATGTTTGCTAGACCAACAACCAATCTGATTGTTTTGATCCTAGCAACAAGTGCAAAAACTTTGTCAAAGTCGACTCCTTCCTTCTGTAGAAATCCTTTCGCCACAAGTCTTACCTTGTGTCGAGTTACCTTTTCTTTAGGATTCACTTTCACCTTGTAAACCCATTTCACATCAATTGCCTTCTTGCCTTGAGGCAATTCGACAAGTGACCAGGTGTTGTTGACTTCGATGGACTTAACTCATCATTCATTGCTTTCACCCACTTTGAATCTTTCAATGCCTCAGCTGCATTGACTGGTTTAACATCTGCATAGAAAGCATAGTGTACCAACTCACCTTTTTCATCGACCACATCATCTGATGTAATCACACATTCTTACAACCTTGCAGATATGTGTCTTGTCCGTCGAGGTCTGCTTGGGCGTGCTTCACCTCTGACTTCTTCTTGTTGAACTTCTCTTTCGACTTCACTAGCTGGTTCTTCATATAAGATTCTCATTGAATCCTTATTAACATTCTCAGTCCAATCCCATTCCTTAAGCTCATTTATGATCACATCCCTGCTGATCACAACTTGCTTATTTACTGGGTCGAACAACTTGTATCCTTCAGTCGAATAATATCCTATTAGGATCATTTAACTTGACCTATCATCAAGCTTTATTCTCAACTGATCTGACACATGTCTATGTTTTATAGATCCAAACACCTTCAAAAGACTTAGGCTAGGCTTGACACCAGACAAACATTCTTCTGGCGTTATTCCTTCTAGCTTCTTCTTCGAACATTTATTCAAGATGTATGTTGTTGTCGACACAGTTTCTCCCCATAATTCTTTGTGTAGATGCCTGTCTTTCAACATACTTCTCACCATGTTCATGATGGCTCTATTATTCATATCTACAGTTCCATTCTGCCGTGGAGTGTAGGGTGGCACCACCTCATGCATAATCTCTTCTTTCTCACATAACACATTGAAATCTTTCGACAAATACTATTCACCACCATTAGTCCTCAAAATCTTTAGCTTTCAACCACTCTATCTTTCGACCATAGATTTTAATTTGGCAAATACCTCGATCACTTCACTTTTTTTCTTGATCAGGTAAGTCCATATTTTTCTACTGAAATCATCTATGAATGTGACAAAGTATTTGTTACCTCCAATCAAATCCACCTGGATAAGATCACATACATCAAAGTATATGACTTCAAGAATTGCCTTCGACTTGCTTCCTGCATCCTTGCTGAAGCTATTCATGTGTTGTTTCGCCTGAACACATTCTTCACACACTTCACTTGGAATTTCGATTTCTGGTAATCTTGAAACCATATTTTTTCTCTTTAAATCTCTGATGTCTTTGAAGTTGAGATGTCCATGTCGATAGTGCCATAATCATTCATCTCTGCTAGCTGCAGTTGCAAGACACTTATGCTCCGTCACATTAAGTTCAATCTTGAAGGTTCTATTATGAGACATTGGAGCCTTCAAGATTAACCTACCACCTGCGTCGAGAACTCTCATCATCTTCTCTTCGATCAACACCTTGTAGTTCTTTTCGACCAGCTTCCCTATACTGAGCAAATTACTCTTCATGCCTGATATGTACAATACATTGTAAATTATTGACCTCTTGCCATCTTTCCCCATAATCAGAACATCACCAATACCTTCAGTTGCTAGATTATTGTCATTTGCAAGTTTCACCACATTCTTCATTAAAGGCTTCATGTTGAAAAACCAATATTTCCTTCTAGTCACATGTGATGAGCATCCTGAGTCCAAGTACCGTTGGTCTTGAAATATTTCTTCATCTCTTGTTGTAACCATCAACAACATCTTTTCTTCTTCATGTTTCGCCAGCTTTGCATCAGTTTCTTAATTCTTCTTCTTTTCTCGACACCCACTAAAATAGTGACCATACTTCTGACAACTGTAACACTGAATGTGACTTTTGTTAGGATTTCGACCACCGTCTCTTCCTCTACCTGCAGCACCACCTCTTTGGTTGTCTTGGTTCCAGGATTTTCTCTTATTCGACCAGTTTCCTTCCTGTTGATTTTGACCAGTCGAATTATTGTATCCTCCTCTACCTTTGTTGTCATTCCAGCTTCATTTGCCTTTCTTTTCTTTTTCTGACTACGCCTGCAAAGCCATATAACTCTTCGAATTTCCTGCAACTCTTTAAGTCATCCTTTGGTCATGAGACTCAAGTGTCCCTTACTGCTCTTCCTTCGTCAATACTGATAAGTCTTTCGACTCTTCTATGACTACTACCACGTGGTCAAACTTTGGAGCCAATGACCTCAAGATCTTTGCAACAACTGATCTTGATGTCAACACTTTTCCACATACTTTAATTTGATTCACCAGTTTAGTAACCATAATGAAGAAATTTGTTATACTTTCACTTTCTTTCATCTGAAGCAATTTATAGGTTCTCTTGTGAGTTTGTAACCTCACCTCTTTCACCTTCTCTACTGCTCCAAACGACTTCTCTAAAATTTCTCACGCTTCTTTCGCTAATTCTACATCACTAACCTTTTCAAAATTATCTGGATCAACACATTGATAGATTATAAAGAGAGCTTTATAATCTTTCTTCTTCAATTCATTATGTGCAGTCTTTTCTTGACCCGTCGTGTTTTCTGCAAGCGATGTCACTCCTCCCTTCACAAGATTCCAAAGATCTTGATAACAAAAAACCACCTTAATCTGCTTGCAACAATTCTCATAATTATCTTTCTTGAGAATCAGAAGGTTCACCGTAAAATGTCTGTTTAGATGATTCATCGCCATCACGGTTTTGCTTCCTTGAATCGCAACCGGGACTCTGGATACCAGATGTTGAAATTCAACCACAACCTATGGAGAATTTCACTCAATCTTGATCTCAAGATTGTTATCAATCACGCAATAACAATGAAAAGAAAAAGGTTGAGAAAGAAAGAAAGAAAAATAATGTTGGAGAAGAAGAAGATGAATATTTTGCAGAGTTTCTCTCTGCTTACAAACTGGAATTTCTTATTCACTTTGCAACTGCAAAACTATGAATTATGTTATTAGTTCTTTACAAAATAAGGATTTCTCCCTATTTATAGATTTATGTTAGTTTCCACCCCAAGCCAAATGTCAAAACTATAAAATCCCAAAATAGTTAATATTATTAAAATAGGCCTAAGTCGAAATCCTATGTGAAGCAACCTGCTTCGACATACTAATACAACTCGACACACACATTAAACTAATTTAACTAATCTTTATTTTTGTCGAACTACACTATTTCGACACAAAAAATTATAACTCTAACGCATTTAAACTTAGAGCTTTCTAAAAAGCCATGTTAAAAACTGCTCTCTTAATCTCATCCTTGTTAAGATCCTTATTTAACACAGGATTGCTATCTTGACACCCATTTCTACACCTACACCTCAATTACTGTTCACAAATACTTGAACAAATTCTCCAGAATATGGTTAATAGTGTGTATTTTATTGGTTAATGAAGTAGTGAAAGTGGTTAATAAATTATAGGTAAAATAATTGGTTAATAATGTAGATTTTTGTGGTTAATGCAACTGTGAAGTTGGTTAATGCGCAATCTTATATTTGTGTTATAAAATAAATTTTAAAAATAAATATTTTTTTTTAAAAAATTAATATTTTAAAAAATATTATTTTAATAAAAAAAACACTGTTCACCGTATAAATACGGTGAATAGTGCATACGGTGTAAGTATTAGGTGTAGAAAAGGGTGTAGGAATAGCATTTTTCTATTTAACATAGATAACATAGTAATACCTAACATGGAAAAGGTATTTATAGTATGGGCTGGTAGTTTCAACCTCAAATGTGAAAAAAATTATGGTAGCAATCATTAATTATCTTCTTGATCTTCCTAGAGTCTTCAACCCAATCTCCATGCTCATCTCTCAACATTGTGATAGTGTTCATCTGTCTCCTTTAAACTGCCTTGACATGATAGAATATGGTATTCTAGTCCCCATCCATCAATCTTTTTGTTCCAGAACGTTGGAACCAAGTTGTTTCTCTTGGTAAAGGATCTTAACCATGTCGTGCTGAATGCTCTTTTTCGTACACCTAATACCGTTGTAACCTCTCCCATTTTACATGGTAAGTTGAATACCTTTCAATCACCCCATAAGATGATTTTTTCTACTTTTGTATACTATGAAGAGTATACATATTCATGCTCACGACTTGAGTTCGAATTTGATGAGATTATTGATAAAGCTCACAACACAAGTTTAATAGGAACATAAAAATATATTAAAAGTGATATTGTAAAAGAAATTGTGAATAAATAATATTATATGAAACAAAATCAATCAAAATACATAATTGATAAAAATTTCAAATATATAAAAAGATTAAGTTCAACATTTAAAACGGTAAATAATTAAAATGAAAATAAATAAATAAAGCACCACACAGAATCTAATAGAAAATAGACGAAACATATATTTTTATTTGTAATTCCATTCTTGTTCCTCCCAACTGAACTCAACTCTTTTCTTCTTTTCGTTCCGCTGGTAAGTTTCCTTCCCCTTCTCAAATTTACAATTTATTTATCGGTTTCCCCTAATTACTAATCCCTAATTTTGTATTCTACTGGTTCAATTCATATATTAACTTCTCTATTAAATCATAATTCTACAACAATTTTTGTATATATGTCAATTCATGAAGATTCTGCAATGGATTACTGTTTAATCTGTATGATAATTCAAGTGTTCATTAAACTCTGCTTCTGGAGACTTTTTACTAGCACTGTAGTGATTTTGTTCACTTGTTTCATTTCATTGTTTACCTCAAAATTTGTGTTGATCTATTATGCTATGATGCATTTTAGTTGAAATGTGATTACTTGAAATGCAACATTATAACAAGGTTAACCTGTTATTTATTCTTTAACAGAAGAACTCGCGGGAACCCTCTGAGGGAACCATGAATGACAATGTTGTGTGTTCTTCAAATGATAAGGGCTTGTTGCTAACTACTAATCTCGACATCACGGTAGGTTTTTATCATAGAACAACCAATGGCTTGTTATGTTGGACTCGCTTATTTGTATGATATATGTTGTGCTTTTCATTTTCAACTACTATATTGTGGCAAGTCTGGAAAAACCTGAGGCTTGATTTTTCTTGTAGAGAGACTCATTTGTTGTTTCCTTTTATTAATAAAGTGGTTCTCTGCTATTGCGAAAAATGGTGCAATGTCATTGGACTGACAAGTTTTTATAAGTACTGCAAATAAGGGAAGAAATGCACCAATGTCTTGTGGTTACTATTAAAATAAAAGGGGGTCATGTGGGTTTTAATTATTGTGTCTATCACTTCAAAAAAATTTCATTATCTGTGTTAGTGGTTAGGACGTCATAGGAGTCATACGTGGGTTTTTAATTCACATAGTTATTATGGAATATATTTTATTGAGAAACCAACATACAATATTTGTTGGATTATAGATCAATTATTTGATATGGATGCTAAGCCGTTATGGATGTTTCTGGGCTATCCATTCGTGTGGAAGATATAGCTGGGATATTGCTTCAAATACATAATGATATATCATCTCTGAAACATTGGTATGCCATTTTTGGCAGAGTACCCATGCTGGGTACATACTAGGTATAGATACGCGTTGGGGGCCCGTGCCGCACGGCTCACACCAGTCATGTACCTTCTCAGTTTGCTTCCTTTTCCAATCTAGTACATTGTATGCAATGGCTTGGTGTGATGCCATTACATGGTTGGGTTGAACGCGCGGGAAAAATGATAAAAAGCAAGTCGGATAATGCGACCTAAAGCCAATAAATCACATTGTTTACTCAGTCTGCTTCTCTCTATCACCGACTAGGCCACAAGTTTTTCAATTTTTTGCCTATTCTATTTCTCTTGTAACTGAATGCACTGTATTTATTGTTAAAATTAAAACCTTCTTTTCTCCATGATTTCACTATTTTCTTTGAGATTTTAATGTTTTTTGAACATTGGAAACAGCGAGTTCACAGCTTCTTTTCTCTGATCATCTTTTAATTCTAATTTTTTATGTTGTTGAACAAATATTGTTGTGCTTTGAATAGTTTAAAGTTTTTTATTTTTATTTTTTATATATTAGCAACGTACCTGCACCTCATTTTTTGCCGTATCTCATACCGCGACTGTACCCGCGTAAATGCGTCATAGTGTAGACTGTAGTAGACTATTGTGGGCTGGTGAGATAGAGAAGAAAGGGGGCGGGCAAATGATCATGATTGTGTAGGGTGATAATAAAAGAAACTTTACGCCAGTCAGTAATATAAAGTTTCAAATTGGAAACTGGTTGGCCACCTTTGAGCTTGGTTGTGTTATTTTAAGTTTTGTTGTCAATTTTAATGCATACTCAAATTTCTTAGATTGTGTTTGAAATTTGAATACTTTTTCCCTCACTCTTTCCAGATAGATGAGGGATCTTTGCACAGTGAGCAACTACTTGAAGTTGAGGGCAAAGAGCTCGAGAATGACTGTAATCAATTGTTTGAGATTGATGGATGCGAACATGAGAATGGAAGGGATGAAAATGAAACGGCAGTAGTTGACAGTAATAGTAGAGAATCTCGAGGAAAAGACTTCCAGCCACCTGTTGTGGGAATGGAGTTTGAAACTTATGATGATGCCTACAACTATTATAACAGCTATGCTAAAGAAATTGGATTTGCTATACGGGTTAAATCATCTTGGGCCAAACGTAACAGTAAAGAGAAGCGTGGTGCTGTCTTGTGCTGTAACTGTGAGGGTTTCAAAACAATTAAAGAAGCTAATAGTCATAGGAAAGAAACGCGAACAGGCTGTCTAGCAATGATTAGATTGAGATTAGTGGAATCTAATAGGTGGAGGGTTGATGAAGTCAAGCTTGAGCATAACCATTCATTTGATCCCGAGAGAGCACAGAACTCTAAATCACATAAGAGGATGGACAGTGGGGCCAAAAGAAAATTTGAGCCAACTTTAGATGTTGAAGTGCGGACAATCAAGTTATATCGAATGCCAAATGTAGATGCTTCTGGTTATGGGAGCTCAAATTCTAATGAAGGAGGAACTAGCAACAATGTTATATTTTCCAGGCGTTTGAAACTAAAAAAAGGTGATGCAGAACTTATTTCTAATTACTTCTGTCAGGGTCAGCTGGTGAGTCCTAATTTTTTCTATGTGATGGATCTGAATGATGATGGACAACTGAGGAACATATTTTGGATTGATTCTAGATCTAGGTCAGCATATAGTTATTTTGGTGATGTGGTTGCATTTGACACAACATATTTGTCAAACAATTATGAGATTCCACTTGTTGCATTTGTTGGTATTAATCACCATGGACAATCTATTTTGCTAGGATGTGGTCTGCTTGCAGATGAGACATTCGATACGTATATTTGGTTATTTAGGGCATGGATTACTTGTATGTCTGGTCGCCCTCCACAAACTATTGTTACAAACCAATGTAAGACCCTGCGAAGTGCAATAGCCGAGGTTTTCCCGAGGGCTCACCATAGAATTTGTCTATTGCAAGTCATGCAGAGTATCTGTGGATGTATGGTGCAGTTTCAGGAATATGAGGCATTTCAAATGGCGCTAACAAAAGTGATATATGACCCTAAAACAGTAGATGAATTTGAAAGGGATTGGGATGCCCTGACCCAACATGTTAGAACAAGAAATCATGAAAAGCTTCAAAGCTTGCATGAGGAACGAGAGCTCTGGGCTCCAGTATACTCCAAGGACACAATTTTTGCTGGAATTTATGATTATGAAAGCGGCGAGTCAGTGGTTCCCTTTTTCAAGGGTCACGTGCATCAACAAACTTCGTTGAAAGAATTTTTTGAGATTTATGAATTAGTTCAACAAAAGAAGCAAAACACTGAAGCTCTTGATGATTTGGAGTCACACAATTCAAGCCCATTACTGAAAACAAGATGCTTCTACGAGCTGCAACTCTCTAAATTATACACAAATGCAATATTCAGGAAGTTCCAAGATGAGGTGGTGATGATGTCCTCCTGTTTCTGCATCTCACAAATTCAAACAAATGAGTCGATAGTGACATACATGGTAAAAGAACATCAAGTGGAAGAATCTGTAAGAGATGATAGGCATTTTGAAGTCATGTATGATAAAGCGGTAGCTGAAGTACGTTGCATTTGTAGTTGCTTTAACTTCAAAGGCTACCTATGCAGGCATGCTTTGTATATCCTTAATTACAATGGGGTGGAGGAAATTCCATGTCAATATATTTTGTCAAGATGGAGGAAAGATTGTAAGCGATTGTATGTATCACATCTCAGGTCAGACGATGTTGATATTACCAACCCAGTTCAGTGTTTTGATCATTTATACAGACGTGCTATGCAAGTAGTTGAAGAAGGCATGATATCTCAAAACCATTATATGGCTTCTTGGCAGGCATTTAAAGAGTCTTTGAATAAGATTCGTTGTGTAGCAGACAAGATTGAATAAATAAATCAAGAATGATGCTAATATACTGTTTTTTTTGTAGTTATGTTAAAACTTTCCAAAATTATGCAAAAGCATAGAATGTGAATGTCCTTTTGGCTGGTTTACCAGATCAATATAAACAACCATAGTGGTTGGTCATGCAGCTCATATGGTCATTGGACCCTACTTGAAATACATGTTTGTTGGGGTTATTCCTACAACTTTCACTTTTGTTGCCCCAAATTTTCTCCTCGTTGTTCATTGCAATGTTTATTAAGTTTCAAAGTGAGAATTTTAATATAACTGAGTGATCTTGAAAAAGAAGAAAGGTTTAGGGATATCGTTATTGAAGAGAAAATTGCTATGCAGCTTTCGTTATAGAAAATAGGGTTAATACACTTTTTGCCCTCTGTCATTTAGTGCGATTTCAAAAAAGGACTCGGTAAAAAAAACACAGATTCACAGATTTCATCTATGTAATTTCAAGATTTTTCTATTTTGTCCCCTCATTCCTCTATTTTGCTCCCTCCGTGAATTTGGTCAACGGAATTGTAATTTCAAGATTTTTCTATTTTGCCCCCCTCATTCCTCTATTTTGCTCCCTCAGAGTATCTTTAATGCAGGTTTTTAATAGTTAAATTTTTTATAGTTAACGATAATTATAAATAATTTGTATTAGAATGACTATGACATGACATTTAATTCATTAACTTTTAGTTTCTGACAATTATATAGCTAACATATGCTATTTATTTTGAAACATATAATAATATTATTTATATTATTAAAGTCTTGTAATTTTTTGAAAACAACAGTCATATAATATTATATAGAGTCAAATTTTAGTTTTTTATAAGCAACTATCATTAAAGTAAAAACAACTCAAATCAATTATAAGTTTTTTAAATCCTACACATCACTTTGGACCCACAAAAAATATCTTAGTTTACCCACGTAAGATATTCCCACTAAAGATGCTCTCAGTGAATTTGGTCAACAGAATATGTGACGAAACATTATTTTGTTGATTTTTTTAATGTGACGTGTACTCTATTTTTATATATTTTTTCTTTTTGTTATGCAAGACATGATGTTTTCAAAGGGCGTCCCGTGTACTCTATTTTTATATATTTTTTCTTTTTGTTACGCAAGACATGATGTTTTTAAAGGGCGTCCCCTTTCACTGGACTGAAGTGTTTTTATTGTCTATCTGATTACATCAATATATATATATATATATATATATATATATATATATATATATATATATATATATATATTTCAATTATTTAATTTCAGCTAATTTATTATTATTATTATTATTTACTTTTAATTTATTGTTTTATTTATTTATTTTATTTTATTTCAGTTTAATATTTATTATATTTATATTTAATAATTTAATTTAATTTTTAAATACTTAATGTTAAAATATATTTAATATTAATATAAACTAAACTATTAATAATGTTTTAAAAATATTAACGTTTTAATAAACTAAACTAAATTAATATTAATATAAACTAAATTAAACTAAACTATTTTTTTTAATGTTTTAACTCTACTAATATTAATAAAAAACCAAATAAAATTAATATTAACGTTTTAACTAAACTAAATTAATATTAACCTTTATCTAAATTATTATTTTATATTTATTATATTTTTAAAACTAAATTATTAAATATTTAAATATAATAAATATAGAAAAAAAAGGTGATGCATGTAATTTTTTTTTACACTGTCAGCCAATGACAACAATGCATCTCGTCAAGTCATATTGAAAATTTTTAATTAATCCTATGATATGACAGAATGATATATTCCTATTGAATGAAAGTGTAACATATTTTTACACTGTCAATGCATAACAATTAAACCCATAAATATATATTAACGTTTGTATAAAAAATAAACTAAATTATTTTAAAATAAACTAAATTAATAATAATGTTTTAAAAATATAATCAAAACAAAAAAAAACATGTGTGATTTAAAATATTAATAAACATGTGTGGTATAAAAAATAAACTAAAATTTTAAGATATTATTTTAACATGTCTAAAATATTAAATATATTTTAATATTTAATATTTTAAAAATAAACTAAATTAATAAATATAAATATAATAAATATTAAACTGAAAGTAAATAAAATAATAAATTGAAAGTATCCATCTTCTTGAGAAACACTCCGTTGTATGTTATTGAGAAGTGGGAAGTTAGCTACAGCAAACGAAGGTATACCAAAGGGAAGATATACTAAGAGAATGGCAACTAATGCTAGTCAACAAATTGATCCTCAAGGAAGTATTTCAAACACTTAGGCAAGCAGCATGAGGTCTCAAAGTATACCATCTCTAGTGTCTTTGACGGGAGGACAGACGTCACCGCCAGCAGTTGTGTCTGAACCTATGTTGTCTGTGACAAGCCCAGGTTCAACGTGTGTAAGAACATACACTCAACTTGTGTTGGAATATATAGGACCACAAGTTCCTAACTCACCAACACCCCCAGAAGGAAGTTCACTGCATAAGCATTTTCCTCCTCTAGGTTTCTCACAGCCATTGCCAAGGAATTTACCCTATGGTATGCCTACGTCAATGGTGCAAAATCTGCAGAGCGCTCCACCCATATTTTTAGAAAATATAGTGTCTTCGCCAGTGCAAGGATTTGGATCAGGTGGTCGAAACAACCCAAGCATAGGTGTTGGTTACTCTGTTCAAGCACTCAGTCTTACAAATACCTCCATAAATTGCTTGAGACAGCAAATGGATGAAAGTAATATACAAATGGTACATACATTGTCTCAGACAATAGGAGAAGTTTTTCAACCGTTGATTCAGAATACTACTCAAACTAACCAACAATTGGCAACACAATTAGCACGTATGGCTGATTTTATGGGAGTGCCAACACCGGATCGAAGAGCAACTATTGGTGAGAATATTCCACGATGTCAGCCACAAAATGTACCAGAGGTGAATTGGGAGGATCAAGAGATGGGCGAACCTTTCAGAGTCGAACCACAAAGGAACCAGGTGCCAATCCATTGGGAGGAGGAACCAGGAGTAGTCATGGTGAATAGGAACCAAAATGCTGACCAATTCCTTAGACAGGTTTGACACCAAAACACAACAGAAGAAAATAATCTCGCAGCCATGGTCGAAAGAATAATGACTATAAATGGTGTAAACTTTGGCTTCACAAGGCCAAATTATACTTCGCCCATAGTAGATTATATTCTTCAGTCTGAACTACCCCCTAGGACGAAGGTTCCAAAATTCAGTAAGTTCTCAGGAGATACTACTAAATCAACCGTTGAACATGTGGCTAGGTATATGATTGAAGCTGGCAAGATCGCAGGTGATGAAAGCCTTAGGATCAAATATTTCCCAAGTTCCCTCACCAAAAATGCTTTTACATGGTTTACTACTTTGCCTCCTAATTCAGTCTATAATTAGGCCCAATTAGAACGTTTGTTTCATGAACAGTTCTATATGGGACAAACCAAGATCAGCCTGAAAGAGTTGCTAGTATCAAATGCAAAATCACTGAGCTAATTGATGATTACCTGAATAGGTTTCGACTTCTTAAAGCTAGGTGCTTTACACAAGTGCCAGCACATGAGTTGGTCGAAATGGCTGATGGGGGTCTTGATTATTCCATTAGGAAGAAGTTGGATACCCAGTATCTCAGAGATATGGCTCAATTAGCTGATGGAGTTCGACAACTAGAAAGGTTAAAAGAGGATAAAGCTAGATTTAACAAGGGTAAAAAATTAGCATTTGTCGAATGCAATGAAGATGCGGAGAATCTATATGAAGAAACATCTTATTTCGATGAGATTGAGGTTGATGTTGCTGAGTTAAAGCAAGGTCCACCTTATGCTTGTAAACTATTAGCTCCCTCACAATCACCGATGGACACCAGGCCATCACCCTCCACACAGGAGCACGATATCACTACCGATGGGCACCAGGCCATCACCCTCCACACCGGAGCACATCATCACACCATGCTATGCATAACCCCAATGCACAACACACAACAACAAATACACTAAGCGTACACAATTCCACTGATCACATTTCATCACACACCATATATATATACAAATATATATATATATATATATATATATATATATATATATATATATATATATATATATATATATATATATATATATATATATATATATATATATATATATATATATATATATATATATATATATATATATATATATATATATATATATATATATATATATATATCACATTATACCCCATTCATACGCAATCACATACACCAAATTCAATCATTCTAATTGAACAATATCAAGGAAATCATATTCCACACCACACATACACTCCCCACAACTCAATACCAATGTCATACTCGACCATGACCAACAAAGATCCGACAATCACGAGAGAACCGAACAACACAACTCAAAACACAACATTCTGTCACGCTCGCTGGCACATTCGCCTGGTGAAGCCCCGCAACGAATGCTCGCTGAAGCTCGTCCGGCGAAACCCCTAGCGAAGCCAGACAGAGGCTACTAGCAGCACTCGCTGCCCAGTTCTCCTGGAGAAGCCTTAGCGAAGGCTCGCCCCCCTCATTCACCCAGCGAATACTTGCGATTTCAGAAGAAAAAAAATAATACCACTGCTCAGAGTCGGCAAGACGCTCCGAGCTCAGCTGGTTCTATTCCAAACCAAACCCCATCATACCAGACCATTATTCTACCACCTATATACAACACCTATCCTCGATTTAACCCGATTAAATGTCAGCTCTACGCATTTACTCAGTTTCAGCATAAACTTCACACTATCCGAAATCCCCAAATTGAGCAAACAACACATGCAATGAATTCAAGCATATCAGCATCAAACCCAGAATCATAACATCACATAGAACATAATCATCAACCTATGGGATTAAGGGAAATCCCTTTCTACCTAATATTCATGCATTTACCGAAATTTAACCGATTCTTCCCCCCCCCCCCCCCCCTTTTACCTCAAATACGCAGCTTTGATGAAGAATCTTCAAGAATTCCACAACCAAGTTCCTCTTGATCGTCTCTCAAGATTGCTCTTCACTTGCTAGACCGTGTCCTTCTTCCTCTTCCTCTCACGATCGTGTTCTCCTTTCTCAATTTCTTCCAAATGCCATTATTGCCCTCAATACCCCAAAAACAATTCCAATTAATATAAATCCTCCTTTTCTTTTTAATTTCCAAAACATTAATAATACTTCCTCATTTTCTTAATTCCAAATTAATATTAAAACCTCATAATATTAATAATAATAATAATACTAATATCAACATTAATATTAATTATTAATTATTATCATTATCGTTTATATAATATTAATATTATGCTCCTTATTTCCTCAACAACTTTCCACACAGGGCATGCCGATAATAAAATGACACGGAAAAACTTAAATAATTAAAATGGGCGTTACACTCAGCCTTAGCGTTTTCCACTTTCGTCATCCAAAGGTCAAAGTCCTTAAGGGGATTGATGGCTCTCACCAGCCTAGTACCATCAGTGAGATACCTAAGGTTGATCTTAGGCAGGGGAAGGTCTTCAGCAGCAGTGTTGGTGAGGCTATGGAAACTTTTTTGCCCTAACGACCTTGATCTCCGGTATGAAGGAAGAAACTCACCTAGTTTTTCGTCAGAAATTCCAACATCAGCTAGAGGACCAGAAAATGCATATGGTTTATCATAAATAACCAAAGGAATAATTACCCGATATTTGTAGATGCTTCGTGCCACTTTAGTGGTGGATTCTGGCATGCATTGGCGATTATTCACTAGTTAGGGGCTAGGAACGTTTACAAATGGTGGAATGGATTGCTTAAATTGAGTAACTCTATCCTTTTGGGTTTTCTTCTCATGAAGATTTGCTTGGGAAGATGCCATTGTTAAAAGAAGCAAAAGGAAATGGTGCTTTCTAGGTCTTGTGAAGAAAATTGAAGGAAAAGAGACAAGGTGCTTAAGATTCTGGGAGTGTAAAAAGTTTACAAAATATTGAAGAGGAGTATTTATAGGCATTTGGGAATCCTAAGAGCTTTGAATCGACCGTTGAAGTTAATCGGGTAGTGGGACGCGTGTGTTTCTCTGGATAAGTAATGACTGTTAGCAGTTATAGTCAGACTGCAAACATATGTTTTCAAGAAAAGTGATGATGAATACGGTTGAAGAGACGTTTAAGGGTTTGTCATGATGACGTGACATCATAAGCGTGGGTTAAATAAATTGAGCAGTTAGCCACTAAAATAAGTAGTGGGTTGTTCAGTCAAGGCCATGCAATTTCAGAGGCATATGCGTCAAAACAGTTATAAAAAATGACCTTCCTACCAAAGTTGGCGAAAAGGAATTTCTTGGGGGCAATTTGTTAGCTCTCATTTTCGACGCCAGCAAAATCAAGAGTCATCTCAAGTCAAAAAACAAGTGTGTTCAAGCATAAGAAGGCTTCGACCTAGTGTTTGGTAAAACCTGAGTCGAAGAAAGGTTGTGAAAACTTCTGAAAATTTGCTAAGTGTTGGATAGTTCTTCGACCACAAATCGGTGAAAGAAGCGCGCTGTAGTCACCACGAAGGCTGGAGGGAAAGTCCTGATATTTGAATTTCAAAAGAGCAGTTGGCGAAGTAGGAACGATTGAAGTCAAGAAAAGCGCCAAAAGACATGTTTGAAGCAACAACCGTTACTTAGTAGTTATTCACTAGCATTATAAATAGGGGTTAATTCCATAGAATAAGGGTGTTCATTTGTCTTGTACGAGTTACTTCAAATCACTCAAAGTACCCGCGTGTAGAGAAACGAGTTAGAGAGAATGTACGTGATGCAACACCATTCTTTTCATCAATGCAATTTATGTACCTTTATCATTTTATCTTGCATGTTCTCCTTTAACTTTTACCTTTCATGTTCTTGCTTGAAACTTTATTTTTCATTTGTACTTCATGCTATTTAACTTTATGCACTTTATCTTAACTTGCCATTTAACCTTCTGCGCTTTCCCTTAAACTTGTTACTTTCAAAGTCTTTTTAATTGCTTTCGACTGCTACTTTCCTGCACTTTTACGTTATTACTTTTACCTTCGACGTCTTACACGCTTACTCTCTTGCCTTTATTTTTCAAAGTCTTTTTACATTCTTGCCTTTATTTTTCAGTCTTTTTACATCCTTGCCTTTATTTACAAAGTCTTTTAACATTCTTGCCTTTATTTTTCAAAGTCTTTTTACATTCTTGCCTTTATCTTCAAAGTATTTTAACATTCTTGCCTTTATTTTAAAAGTCTTTTACACCTTGCTTTTTACTTTCTACGCTTTAAGAACTGCACTCTTTATTTTACAACCTTGCTAATTTCCAAGTTGTTTTTGTTTTACAGTCGAACGTGGAGTTCAATTTAGACTTTTCTTTTAAACTTAGCACATGTCCTAGGATTTGTATGGTCGATCCTGCAAGTTACTCAATTTTACCCAAAATTGATAGATCAAAGGTTGTTTACCAAATTTCACAGTAAACACCCCGCTCAAAAGGAACCAGGCGACATAGCTGTTTCGAGTGTATCTTGACCGCTTGGTAGCAGATGATACACATTTTAACAACTATATTGACTACTGTGAGACGTAGCCATTTGAAGATACAGTGTTATACCTATGATAGTTTACTTGCAGTCGCGATTCATGTTTGACATTTCCTCATTTTCCTGAGTGCTTCATGCGGTTATTCAACTACATCTAGACTATTCCCAGACACCCTGTTGTCTCTGCTCCTTTTATTATGATACGTAGAGATATGGATGCCATGTTTGATAATTATCTTAGTCATCTAGTACTAGAGAAGGCACAAAGTACCATAGTTGAGAGCGATATGAGCTATGTAGGCAGGTACATCATGTGATTCTTCAAGGTGTCATATCCGTATATGATGCAGGTTGTTCCAGGAGATCCACCGAAGGTATTTCATCAAGAGCTACTAGAGGAGTAGTAGGCTATGCTAGATCATGCTCATGATGTATTCCCTAGATGTTGCCATATTGTGAATATTGCGTAGATAGACATTGACAGAGGTATATTTCCTGATGGTTCTGAGGCGATAGAGGTCTTAGATGCCATTATGAAGGAGGCACGGGAGGTACTGATGTACCAGAGACAATGTTGAATGACAGGTGGCAGAGGAGTCCGAGAAGCTCTAGTCTGACATACACAATAGTTGATAGTATTTGTAGTTTTGATTTATGTTTGGTCGTTTTTTATTTTTACATATTTTAACTTCATTGTATATTTCAACTTTTTTTGTATGTCATGATGACTTATTTTGACTCCAAATATATTTATGTCATTTTTTACATATCGGTTGTATGGTTAATGCTTATCACATAACATGGATCTTAACATTTATAAATCATCATTTTCATCTGAGTAATCCTAAAACTAACTTAACTTACATTTTTTGATTGGTTACGAAGATGCATCTCCGTAAATCCTAAACAAATATGCATCTTCAGACCAATAAATG
This sequence comes from Lathyrus sativus, assembly GCA_963859935.3. Lineage (NCBI taxonomy): Eukaryota > Viridiplantae > Streptophyta > Magnoliopsida > Fabales > Fabaceae > Lathyrus > Lathyrus sativus. The sequence goes on along the minus strand of OZ012735.1, from coordinate 88,714,202 downwards.
TTAAAATGAGTCTTTTAGAGAGGGATGTATGAAATGTGTTTTGAAATTTTTCGTAAATATATCTCTGAAATCTGAAAGACATTTTAGATTTTCATAAAGTATTTTTCCACAAATAGGATCAGATAAAAATTCGCTCAAAATCATTGGATAGTGTTAAGTCATAAACTTTTATAAATTCTCAAAAACAAAAAATAATTTATACCACATATTAAAATAATTTAAATTTTGATCTTACCGGTTGATCAGAACCTGAGGTGGGTCAAAGACAATCGTCTGTGATGCTGGTGTGAAAGAGGAGGAGAGAGTGTACCTGCAAGACATTCCGATGCTAAAGTAAAAATCAGGTAAGAGAGAGAGAGAGCAAATACAAAATATGAGTATATCAGGGTCAATATTGGATACCTGACCCTATCAATTAAGAGAATTTATATAATAACCTCAACGCTTGGCCATTTTTCCCTATTTTCAGGACGAGATAACCGTTTCCCGAAGAATAGGTAACTGCCAGAATTAGCCATTATAACGGGCACAAACGTCTTGGCTGTTTCTGAATGGTGGGACCGTGCGTGACGGACAGAGACTGACGAGGAGAAGTGTTGTGACCAAAGATAAATTGGTCGGTCTCCCCTGTTGGGAGGGGGCAGAAAGGTAAAATTCTCCCCCAAATGGTTGGACTCAGACAATTGGGTCGTTCTGGAAACAGAAGTAAATTGAGTCATGCCTAGCCATTGGGTCGGTCCGAAACAAATTTATTTTATATTTTGTTAAGAAAAACTTAAATAAATATTATAATTATTTTGATGAAATTAAAAATAGTGTATAATAAAATTATAATATTCTATCATGTTATATTAATATTTTAAGATTTAATATATGATTTGGTATTTTTTTTCCTCTTATTTTGCTATAAGCTTCAAATAAGCCGGTTTATCCCAACTCTAAAATGAATTTCTAATTAATTTTATTATAAATACGTTTTTTCTTCCCAAAATGCACAGTAGAGAGAATGAGCACTTGAAGACGGAGGATTAGATGATGTCGGAGTTGGAGAGGGAACATCTTGTTACATTGGGCGACGACTCCCACTTTCTCGAAGAAGAAGTCTTAAAGGTAATTCATTTTTTCTATCTATGCTATGCTCCTCCTTCTATGTTCTAACTCTTAGGTTTTATCACTGTTTTCAGTTCTTATAATTTCATAAATTCAATTCAGGTGAATGGAATTTTGGTATTAAGTCGATGTTTTGAGATTGGGTTTATCATATTCTAAATTATTTTAGGGAGTAAACACTTGATATGCAATTATAAATTAGTGGTTTTGTTTAGATGGACGATGCTTCTCTGTGTTGCGAACGATTACCGGACGGAGAATGCATTGAGATTCTGAAAGATGAAGATGATGTACTAATTGGAATAGATTGTCAAAATGATATCTCTGAAGGAAGAAAGGAATTTCTTGCGCCTGCTGTTGGAATGGAATTCGAGTCGTATGATGATGCTTACAATTATTACATTTGTTATGCCAAAGAGGTGGGGTTTTGTGTGAGGGTGAAGAATTCATGGTTCAAGAGAAATAGCAAAGAAAAATACGGTGCGGTACTTTGTTGTAGCAGCCAAGGTTTCAAAAGAATAAAAGATGTTAACAATTTGAGAAAAGAGACGAGAACTGGTTGTACTGCTATGATAAGGATGAGGTTAGTGGAGTCTCAGAGATGGAGGATACGCGAGGTAACCCTTGAACATAACCACATATTAGGTGCTAAGATTCATAAATCGGTTAGAAAGATAGGAACTGGAACTAAAAACAAGTTGTTACCTAGTTCTGATGTTCAAGTGCAAACAATAAAGTTATATCGTGCACTTGTGATAGACGCAGGTGATGGTAATTTAAACTCCAATGTGAAAGACGGCAAAACTTTCTCTGAATGTTCTAGTGAGTTGAGCCTAAGAAAAGGGGACACACAAGCTATTTATAATTTCGTGTGCCGTATGCAACTGACTAATCCACACTTCTTTTATTTGATGGATTTCAATGATGAAGGATGTTTGAGGAATGTGTTATGGGTTGATGCGAGATCTAGGGCTGCGTGTGGGTATTTTAGTGACGTCATTTATTTTGACAACACTTATTTGTCAAACAAATATGAAATCCCTCTTGTGGCTTTTGTTGGAATAAATCACCATGGTCAATCAGTGTTATTAGGCTGTGGTCTTCTTGCTGGGGAAACGACCGAATCATATACTTGGTTGTTTAGAACATGGGTTATGTGTATGTCAGGATGTTCACCTCAAACTATTATTACGGATAGGTGCAAGGCTTTGCAGAGTGCAATTGCAGAAAATTTTCCCAAATCTCATCATTGTTTTGGCTTGTCGTTAATTATGAAAAAAGTACCAGAAAAACTGGGAGGGTTGCGCAATTACGATGCAATCAGAAAAGCACTGGTTAGAGCCGTTTATGAGACATTAAAAGTGATTGAATTTGAGGCAGCATGGGGCTTTATAATTCAACGTTTCGGACTTAGTAACCACGAGTGGCTTCGTTCCCTTTATCAAGACCGAGTTCATTGGGCACCGGTATTTTTAAAGGACAAATTTTTTGGTGGAATGGCTGCGACACGCTCTGGTGAGAATCTTAGTCCATTTTTTGATAAATATGTGCACAAACAGACTCCTTTGAAAGAGTTTCTTGACAAGTATGAACTAGCTCTTCATAAAAAATACATGGAAGAATCTTTAGCAGATATTGAATCAAGAAGCTCGAGCCCCTTGTTGAAAACCAAGTGTTCTTTTGAACTACAGCTCTCTAAAATGTACACAAGAGAAATATTCAGGAAGTTCCAACTTGAAGTGGGAGAAATGTTGTCTTGTTTCGGGACGACTCAATTACACGTCGACGGTCCCATCATAATCTTCTTGGTCAAAGAGCGTGTTTTGGTTGAGGGAAACAAACGCGAGATTAAGGATTTCGAAGTTTTGTACAGTAGATCAGTAGGTGAAGTTCGTTGTATTTGTTGTTGCTTTAATTTTTATGGATATTTATGCCGGCATGCATTGTGTGTACTCAATTTTAATGGGGTGGAAGAGATTCCTCCCAAGTACATTCTTTCAAGGTGGAAGAAAGATTACAAGCGCCATTATATTCCTGATCACAACTCCGATAGTTCTGATAGTATTGGCAGTATTCAATTGTGCAATAAGTTATTTAAAAGCGTCCTACAAGTCGTGGAGGAGGGAATGATTTCTGGAGACCATTACAATGTAGCGTTGCAGGCTTTAGAAGAATCACTTAATAAGGTTCATGACGTAGAACAGAGGCATGAGTAACAATCAATGTACTTTAGAAAACTAGTGTTGGTCTAATATGTTATATGCTATGTATATAAATATATTTCTATAACTTTTATAGCTAAATATGTCTCTAGTTAGTAGCATTTCCTGTGTCATTTCTGAAATGATTAATTAGTCTATTTAAATCTAAGTCATTTACATGGCAGTGTTATTATGACAATTGAACAATTGACATATTTAACTGTAGAGTCAAAACCAAACATTATGATATTGAGATCTTTGAAAATATTCAATTGTTTTTTCTAATGCATGCATAATTTATAAAATATTATTAATCCCTCCCTGTTATCATGACATATTCTGAGAAACAATTTTTTAAATGAAAATTGTTAAAACGTTAAGTCTTATTTTGATTTCTTGTGGGTGATTCTTAAGAACATTAATTTTAAATGTATTATTAATGATTTTGCAACAAGAAATGTATAGATAAAACAATTATAATAATATGATCACGAGGGCACCATTCTTCTAGTTTGTCTAGGGCACCAAAACTTATGGGGGCCTACCTTGATTTACAAGGCAGTGTTACCGCTGCAGGAGTTGAACAATTGGCCTGTCTCCTGAGTACGTCCTTTTTCCCTTTATGTTGATTCTGGAATGTCTTGAATACATATATTAGAATATTATCTTTATCGAGCCAAGAAAGAAAGTTTTAAGGGTATTAATTGAATTACCACACTTTTGGTTAGAAAGTGTCATCATAGGGCCCAGTGTTATCAAATAGCGGCGCCATGACTGCTATGGCAGATATACATGGCGGTTTTTGGGCTCGCAGTAATGGTTCGGCCGACATTGCAGGTTTTCTGCCATAATCTGCTATTACGGTGCTGCAAAACGGCCGGTATGGCGGGATTTTTGCTCTCCGCCATGGACCGCGGTCCACTATTGACAACACTGATAGACTGATAGGGCATACTTTTTGTGATTACAATGACATCTGATCTGATAAATAGACTAGCAAGATGTGGTATTTTGTTTTGGTATGATTTTGATGTTCATTGCATTATTGACCTTGTTGAGGATTTCAAGGTTCTTGTAATTTTTGACCGGTAAGAATTGATTTATTGAGAATTCTAGGATGTATATTATAGTAGTATTACTAAACTATGTTACAAATATGAAAATTTAATGCATTTTTAATTTCATATTTTGACCCATAAATGAAAAATAGCTTAACTCCTTGTATGTAATAGCAAGTTACAATGTTACCCGGTACCATATGTACAACTTAGATGGTAAAAGGCTGCAGGGGTATTTGTAAATGAGGAAGCGTGGGTTAGAACCTGTAATTCTCCACTTCTCAGCAGTTAGTGTGTGAGTTTCATTCTTTGGCTCGTTAGAAACAGAAAAATAGCAATATTATCCATAAAGAGAACTCTCAACACAAATTTTCACCCTATATTAGTTTTTTTTTCTCCTCATAATCACGCGAATACTGGGTTTTTTTTGCCATCAAACACTAAGGCACAACTTGTTTTTCTTTAAAATTTGAGCACAGTATTATTTGAAGTTGTGAAGGAAGATACTAGAGTTTGATGGCCCGATAATAGAGCTGTCTTCATGGTGTCTGCCTATAATTTATGCATGTATAGTATTTTATAGGTACCTTGCATCTGAAGGTTGATGGCAACTGACATAGGTTGTGGCGTTTCCCGATTCCTTTTAATGTCAAGAATGTTTTTTGGCGTGTGTCGGGATAGTATTTTGACTTGGGGGCCGTTGCAAAGTTGGGGTGTGCAGTCCCCTTTATTGTATCCTTGGTGTGACACCCATGCTGAAGATAGGTAGGTGTTCATATTTTCTTGTAGTGTGACGTGACGTCAGTGTGCGCTGCTGGAGGAAAGTTTAGCATTGGCATCTTAGTGAACCAAAGCTTGAAGATAGGTAGGTGTTCATATTTTGTTATAGTGTGACGTGAAGTCAGTGTGTGCTGCTGGAGGAAAGTTTAGTATTGGCAAGCTTAGTGAACCAAAGCTTGCAGGTGAGACTAATTTCATAGATATTTTCTTTCAAAGGCTTGTTAACTTTCGATGAAGGAGCTATAAGTTTTGCCTATGACGCTTTGGAGTATTTGTCATTGTTGAAACTGTTAAGAAATGTGGTTGGGCCTAACTCAACCCTACAAAACCGGTTGGTAGAGTAAGGATTGCCCCCACTTATAAACACATGTTCATGCCATATATTGTCCGATGTGGGACTCTTAACAGAAACCAAGAAAAGTGGGAAGAAGATGATACCTCGGCGTGATGATAAATCACAAAGTATTAGTGTTTATGAGTTTGACTCTAGCACAAGATAATGATGCACTCTGATAGATAAGGTGTAGTGCTGTTTTCTCTTCCACCCTTTCTATATGGTGTAAGCCTCTCTCTTTTTTTTTGCAACACAGCATGTGGATATAGGCTTTTGCTTAAGGGATAAATTTGGTTTATTTATGAGCGAAAACTCTTTGGTTTTAGCCACCGAGGTTTGGACGGGAGAAGTATATGGTTTATTGAAGGCTATTGAGTGGATGAGGGAGCTTGAGATGGATGCAAAGCTAGTGGTGGATGGATTTAATATCAAGCATGATGACTTGATTGAGTTTGGCGTCATTATTGATGAATGCGTGAAATTTCTTTCTTTTTCCTGTTACAACTCATTTAGAATTTACTTGGAAACAAAGCTAACAAGGTGCTCATAATTATGCCAATCATAGTACTTGTTATCAATATTGTTACGATATTTCGTCATGTATTTAATTATCCTTTGATTTTTAATAAGTAGAAGAAATAATGAAAATAAAATAAAGGGGTGTGTTTGGACGCGTGCACGGTGAAGTACAGTGAGCAGCATCACTCTCATTCAAAGCTTCTTCTCAGCAACTCAGTTTCCTTCGGTGAGTTCCCTCTCACCTCTCAAATTTCCATTTATTTTTCTCAGTTTTAGTTGTGTTTAAAATCCCAATTCTACTACATTTTGTAATTGTGTGAGTTGCATGTATGTCAATTCACGGAGATTGTGTAATGCATTTTTTGGTGCATTTTATTAACTCATGTTAGCTCTTATATCTATTCTATGAGGGACTTGGGTTTTCACTATATGTTAATCAAGTGCTAAATATTTGAGTCTAAACCCTGGAATCATTGTGTGTGTTGTTTTATGTTGTGTTAAAAGTGTTTGTAAATTAGGGGCTATAGTTGGGTAATACTGATGTAGCATAACACAATTTGAACAAATTGTTTTTTTCGTGATCCACGACTGATAGCATAGTTTTGATTCTACTTGGATTGTAACTTTTGTATTTTCTGTTATCTATGTCCAAAAGGGTTCCTCCCTGTTTTGAAAAAATAATGGTACAATGTTAGTGGACTCGCAAGTTTTTTGTTTGTTCCGAAAATTTATAGCGAGGTAAATGAGAGAAATGTACCGTTTGTCGTTTGTCTTGTGTTCACTGTTAACATAAAATGGAATGATGTATGGATTTTAGTTATCTTGACTGTGACTTCAAATTTCAGTCACTTTTTTTTAAAGGTGTTAGGATTTCATAAGTGCTTATGACATTGATTAATTTGCATACTTATTTTGGAATTTTATAAAATTTCAAACTGGAAACTGGTTCCGGTCTTTGAGCTTGGTTATCAAGATATTTCAGGTTATGTTGTCAATTTCAATGCATACTCAATTTCTTAGATATTGTTTTAAAACTTTCTCTCACTATTTCCAAATAGATGAGTGATCTCCAAACAGTGAGTAGCCATTTGAGGCTGAGGATGAGGACTATGAGCTTGTGAATGACTGTAAACAAGTGTTTGAGATGGATGGAAGTGAACATATAAAGATGGAAGGGATGAAACTGCCCTAGTTGACAGTCATAGTAAAGATTCTCGAGGAAAAGACTGCCACATACCTGTTGTGAGAATGTATTTTGACACTTATGAATAGGGCTGTTAGAAAAACTATGAACTGAATTGAACCATTAAATCAAATTGAACCGAAGTTAAAATAACTGACCGTTATGCATGGTTAGTGAACCAAATTATATTGCAGAAAACAGTTCTATAACCGTACTGAAACTGAATTGAACTAAAATTGTAATCGAACCGAAACTAAAAATGAAAATATTAAAAACAAGTTTTTAAAGTTTTTTTTTTTCAAAAAATTTAAAAATAGTTTAATGCTTCGATTCTTCAATAAATTGTTTGGTTTGAGAAAAATTGTCTTTAATGGTTCAGTATGGTTCGGAATTTCTAAGTAAATTGAAACGGTTCAGTTCGAGTGAACTTTTATTATGATTTAGTTCGATTTAGTTCAATTTTCTAACCAAACCATACACCTACAACTATTATAATAGCTATGCTAAAGAAAATGGATTTGCTATTCGGGTTAAATCTCCGTGGCCCAAATGTAATAATAGTAAAGGGAAACACGGTCATGTCTTGTGCCGTAACTAGGAGGGTTTGGAAACAATTAAAGAAGCTAATAGTCATGGGAAAAAAAATAAGAGCATACTGTCTAGCAATGATTAGATTGAGATTAGTGAAATCTAACAGATGGAGGGTCAGCGAAGTCAAACTTGAGCATAACCATTCATTGATACTGAGAGAGCACAAAATTATAAATCACATGAGAGGAAAAAGAAAATTTGAGACAACGTGCGGTCAATCGAGCTTATTAAGAGTCATACGTCAGATAATATATAGTTTAAACATGTTCTTATAAGTGAGAGTAATCATATTTTTTAACATGATATCATAGTCTGATTTAAGATTCGATGGACCACCTACTATGGTTTTTGTTATTTAGCCACCCATCATTTATTTTCACGCTTCAATTATCTAATTTTGGGCGTGAAAGTGAGGGCAATCCTCACTCTACTAACCGATATTGTAGGGTTGAGTTAGCCTCAACCATATTTCTTAAAAAAGTTATATCAAATATCAATTGTAGATGCTTCTGGTCATGCAAGCTCAAATTCTAATAAAGGATGAACTAACAACAATGTTAAAATTTCAAGGCATCTGAAACTAAAGAATTGTGATGTAGAACATATTTCAAATTATGTTAGAAAACGTAGAATCTTAATGTCTTTTTGGCTTGTTAACTAGAGTTGTTGATCATGCAGCCTTGGAGGTCATCAAACCCTACTTGAAATACATATCTTGTTCCTCCTCGGATGCATGTCTGTAGTTGTTACTTATATAACTTTTACTTCGATTGTCCCAAATTTTCATCTGCGTTGTTCATTGCAATGTTTCATAAGCTTCAAGGCGCAGTAGATTGTGAATGACATATTAATTTTAGGATTGATGTAAGGTTTAAGGTGTAATATGTGATAAAAGGTGTAGTCCCAACTTCAAATGAATTTTACTGCAAAAAGCTATTAAACCAGTAATAAGAATGAATATTTATTAAAAAAATTATTAAAAACTAAAACAGAAAAAACTATTGTGTCCTCGAATCACAATTATATCAACCAATCTTATTTTTCTAACTTACCATAATTGAAGGTTTTGATTGCTCTATAGACATTATTAGAGTAAGAGTTAGAGAAGGGTAGTTTAGAACTAGATTACTCTCAAGACTGTCAACACTTTGAGTGTAATCTTTACATGTTGCATCATAAGTAACTAATGTTGTCGGTTGTAACTAATTAATTCGATAATCAAAAGTTTGTTCCATATTTAAATGAAAACTTTAACTATCATTTCTAACATTGTATCAGATTGCTAGATCACGATCTAGAACCTGACCATGGTTGAATCACTGCAACTGTCACATTCGCAGACAACTTCTCTCCCTTTCTTTCTATTCGTTGAATTTTTCGAATATTTTTTTGAATTCTCTTTAGAGAATTATGTTAATTTCTACTCATTTGAGTTGAGAAATTATCAAGTATAATTTTTGGATTCTCTTTAGAGAATTGTTTGAATTTCTCTCTGTTTGAGAAATCATTTTGAGTTGTCAAATGACCATTATTGAATTCTCTTTGGAGAATTATTGGAATATCTATTGGTTTGAGAGATTATTACGACGGGTCATTATACCAGATACTACGAGTGATATTTATACCATACTCGAATGATTTTTGTATCATCAGAGGATGTATTTCTAGACCGATTATCTATCATGCAAGTAGTAATCATATAGTATAGAACTGAGTTGTTTTATCCTGGAGGTAGCGCGGTAGTTTGACTGTTTTGCATAACTTTAGACAATGCCATGAAACGTCTTAAAGCGAGCAACCTAGTCCGCGACCTGGGGTAATTTTTTCTGTGACTAATTTTTAAAACCGTGAAACAACAATTTTAAGACGTTTCATACTACCATGACTATCAAAGAAATAATTGATACTTCTGCGGTTGTTGTCTCTGACAAACCGTTCAAGTTTGAGAGAAGTCACTTCAAATGCTGGCAACAAAATTTCAGTTTTTTTTGAAAAAAGGTTGTCAACGTTCTGACCGATGATATTCCTGTTGCTCCTTATGGATCAACCGAGCAAATTAACGATAAAAAAATTTGTGGATTCAAATGGAACACTTAATAGCGTTGAAGCTAAATTTGCTACACAGATTAAAGTGAATGTTTTCCAGCTCAGAAAAGAAATCACCTTATGGAAAGAGAATGAAATAAAGAAGTATGTCATTAGCCGCTACCTAAAGTATCAGATGGCATAAATGAAAGGTGCGTGGAGGCTCAATGTTATGAACTTCAAAAGATTGTTTATAAGATCATCGCAAAAGGTATGCGTTTAGATGAACAATTTCAAATTGTTTTTATTACTCACAAATTTTTCGTAGTTTGAAAGTTTTTAAAAATTCTACTTCACCATAAAACAAAAGAATTTTTAATTGAAAGTTTGATTATTCGCCTCCAAGTTGAAGAAGAATCTCAGAGACAAGATCAAAAAGAAAAGTCTCGGTTGTTTCAATCAACAAAAAGAAATTCAGTGTAGCTCTAAAGTCATTTCGTAAATGATTAAAGAATCAGAAGCGCAACATAGTGAACCGAATCAAGAACGAGAACCCTTCAAGGGTCCTAATTACTCCAATTGATAAGCAACAATCACTACCATAAAGAAATAATATTGTTGTTTTCTCTTGCTTTAATTGTGGAAAACCATGTCATATGATAAAGAAATGAAAGATCGAGTTTAAACTTTGTGTTTCCCCTAATGCATAGTGATCTGACCTGATCAGAAGGGGATCGCTGGCTGGCCACACTCTGTTGGACTGTTGTCTGTTCACCGATGATGATGACGAGGAGGGGGTGTACCTGCAAGGCACTCCGATGGCAAAGTAAGTTTATGGGCAGAGTGATCACAAGTACAGAAAAAAGGGTAAGAAGTGAATTACCTGACCCTCTGGTGGAAGAGGGTATTTATAGAGAGACCCCAGCGCTGGGCCAACGGTCACTTGTGTTGGGCTGGATTGTCAGGCCCAACCCAGATGACTGTTAGGGCTTACGTGGCGTAGTGAAGACCAGGACGTGGTCTTCGCCCTAGTCCAACTGTCCCGTGATCTCCGGAAAGTGGGTTTGACCTGCTCTTTCGGAGGTGGGCAGTTGGTGGGTGACGTGACCCCGCGGAAGGAGGCACGTGGAGAACGTGCGTATGGCACGTTGCTCTCCCCGCGGAGGGGAGCTCGCGAGGTTTCCCGGATGCGCATTGTTCTCCCTGCGGAGGGGAGCACCCGAGGGCGTGGGAGAAACGCGTTGTCCTGCTCGGCGGTAGGGGGATTCTGCCCGTGGAGGGCTGTTCTGCCCGACGAGGGGCAGTGATTGGCAGCGCCTTCCAGCAAAGGGGAGAGCGCAGGGGCGTCCTGAGGCACGGTGTTCTCCTCGGCGGGAGCATGCCTTGCCCGTCGAGGGGTCATGTGCCCGACCGTCCTACTTAAACCATATTGGGCCTTTATTGTGTATCATTGGGCTGGGCCGCGAGTTGAGGCTGGGGCCCAGGCCAGAACACATAGGTTAACCTGATTGATGAGAAATTTATTGCTTTGATCACTAAAATCAACATGATTGGTGAATTTGCTGGTTGGTGGATGGACATAAGCTTTTCTCGCCATGTCTGTTATCGTGCAATGTTTAAAATATACACAAATAAGAAAGTGTTGTTGGAAGTTGTTCACACCACTAATGTTGTCGGTATTAGAGAAGTGGAATAATGTCCACCTCTGAAAAACTTTAATCTTGAAGGATGCCATGTATCCTTTAGAGATTATAAAGAATCTTGTTTATGGTTTTCTTCTAAATAAAGCAGAGTTTAGTTAGTCTATTGGGGTAGATTTGTACATAATCACTAAAAATGATATTTTTTGTGAAATTACTATGTTTAAGACTTTTGTTAATGAAATTGAAATTCAATTTAGCAATAAGATTGAGATACTTCGTAGTGATAGGGAAACTGGATATTGTTTCAGTTTATTTAATAATTTTTATATTAAATATGGAATTGTACATGAAACAAATGCTCCATATTCTCCTGAAATGAATGGTAAAGCAGAATGAAAAAATAGAACTCTTATTGAACTTGTTCTTGCATGGTAAATTTTGGTGTTGAACCTCACTAGTAGGGGGCAATTTTATTGGTTATTTGCTATGTCTTGAATAGAGCTCTTTATTCAAAAAGTGAGATATCTCCTTATGAGATGTTAAAGAAAAGACAACCAAATTTGTCTTATTTGAGAACATGGGACTGTCTGACTTATGTCAGAATTTCGAATCCGAAACGAGTTAAACCTGCTACTATAGCCTATAAATGTGTATTCATTGGGTATGCAACAAACAGTAAGGCATATATGTTTAAGGACCTAAATGCAAAAGTGATCATAAAATCCAATGATATTGAATTCTATATAGACAAATTTCCTTTCAAATCGAGAATTAGTAGGGGCACTCAATCGAGTCACATTTATATGATAAGAAGCACCAAAAGCAATGACAATGTAGAAACAGAACTTCGACGAAGTAAAAGAGTAAGAGTTTCTAAAGACTATGGACTTGATTATGCGACTTATAATATAGAAGAAGATCCAATAAATCATCAAGAAGCCTTGTCATCTCTGGATGCATATTTATGGCAAGAAGCTATTAATGATGAGATAGAGAATCTCTAATATCTAACTAGACCTTGCACTTAGTAGACTTGCCTCCGGGTTGTAAATGGATTTTGAAAAAAAAACTAAAACCTGATGGAACTATTGATAAATACAAGGTTCACCTTGTAGCCAAAGGTTTTAGACAAATAGAAAATATAGATTTCTTCTACACCTTTTATTTAGTCACTAGAATTACATCTATTAGGGTACTTATTTCAACAACTGCTATTTATAACTTAATAGTGCACCAAATAGATGTTAAAACAACTTTTTTAAATAGTGACTTAGAAGAAGAAATCTATATGGAACAACTGGAAGGATTTGTGATCCATGGATAAGAAAACAAGGTATATAAGTTAGACAAGTCTCTGTATGGACTAAAACAAGCTCCTAAGCAATGGCATGAAAAGTTTGATAACTTAATGATATCGAATGGGTACAAAGTGAACGAGAGTGACCATTATATAGACGATCTACTCATATTTAGATCAAACATTCAGACCATTAATGATGTGAAATCATTGTTGTTCAACAACTTTGATATGAAATACCTCGGAGAAGCAAGCGTGATCCTTGGTATCAAGATCACGAGATCCGAACAAGGAATTTCTTTGGATCAATCACACTATGTGGAGAAGATCTTAAATAAATTTAAATACTTCGATTGTAAACCTGCGTGCACACCATATGATCCAAGTGTGAAATTGTTTAAGAACACTGGTGAAAGTGTGAGACAAATAGAATATGCGAACATCATTGGAAGCCTTAGGTATGCCATTGATTGTACTAGACCCGACATTAAATATGTCGTAGGATTGTTGTGCAGATTTACAAGTAAACCAAATAACGAGCACTGATAAGCTATTGAGTGAGTCATGAGGTACCTTAAAAGGAACATGAGGTACCAAATGGACAAAAGAAAAATAACATAAATATAAACAAAAGGTACAAGTGGACAAAGGAAAAATCGTGGAAGCATAAATAATAATATGATATGAGATGATAATAGTGGGCCATAAAAATAAAAGAGAGATAGAGAGCAAGAAATAAGCATACACAAAATTAGCACAATGATATTGTTAATGAGTTAGTGATTAGTTGTTAGAACAAATGATCAACGATGGTTAACTAATGCACTTAGGCCAAAGATAATGAAAACTCATTAGAAGATTGATAAAATCAAAGCCACATAACAACAAGTTTCATAGGTAATGAACCTAATACAAACATTCAACCATACTTGGACTTTCAAAAGTTTGAGCCACGAATGATCATTTTCCAATTACGGGACAATTTAGCGCTATATTAAGTAATCATAATCGGGTTTATGTAAAAACCACGACTATCTGAGGTCGGTCAATAACAATGTTAGTGCTAATGCATGTTAGAGAAGTGATATGTAGATCACTCTCCGAAAGCAATATCGCACGAAAAGAAAATAGGTAACGATCTCATCTTCATCAAGAACTTGAAATAAGTTCAAACGATATCGACGATTTTCATCGATAAGAGGAGAGGAAAGGGAAAGCCAAGTCGAATTAAAAGTTCAAGATTATTCCATCTTTAAGTTCATCCACTCATCTTGGTGGATTAAAGGAATAAACATATCATTAACTAAAAGCACCTAAAATGAATTGAACAATTCACTTTAAAGATAGATTTGAATTAATGAATGTTTATCCAACTTCATATACACCCTAAGTCCAGTGAATTTAAAGAGGAAAATGACCTTTAAAAGTGTATTCCAAGGCAAAACTCAAAAAGAGAATGGAAGAAGTAGAGGAAAGAACCAAAACAATCCCAAAAACAAGCAAAAATCACATTCTGGACACTGGTTAACAGATTAACCATTTGTAGTGCAAAACTGGTTAATCGATTAACCAGTGTAAAATTGCAATTTTGGGCGTAGAAACCAACTGTTAATCGATTAACCAGTTTGTGCTTGTTTTTGGTTAATCGATTAACACTGTAAAAACAACAGAAAATCAATTTGAAAGTTCCAAAATCCTTGACCAATCATTTCTTCAAACACCTCATGATCATGAATGAGAATTAGCAAAAAATTATAAGTAAAACAACAACAAATATCACCAATAAAACAAAATTTGCAAGATCTAAAGATCAAGCAACAAGAATCAACAATAGATCATATTATGAAGGATGGATCAAGAACAACAATGGTGGAATGAGGATTTACCACTTCAAATATGAAATTGCTTCAAATAACTTCAAGAACCACACTCCAAAGCTTTGATCTACTGAAATTGATGATGAAAAAGTGAATGGATGATGTTTAGCTCAAAGATTAGTAAGTTCTAATGATGAACTTACTAAATTTCAAAGGAAGAAGAAGCTTTGGTGAATTTGGTAGTTGGAGAAAAAAGGGAGTCAAGAAGAAATTTGACAAGGTGAATTTGGCTATCAAAAGTTGGTGAAATGAATGAAATGAGGCCTCTATTTATAGGTTTTAGGCTTGGAAATTTTGGTAGTTTGAAATTTGGTTTGGAACCAAAATTAGGCTTGGAATTTAAATTTGGGGGCAAAATCAAGATCAAATGGTGATTAGTGAAGGTGTATGGTGGGAATTAATTATGATGAGGTAAGGGAATTAAGATGAAGTGATTTAGAATATTCTCATGATAAGACATTTGAATTTGGTGCGAAAAATGGTGCAAAATTTGAATTTGCTGCATTTTCACAAAAAAACGCACTGGTTAATCGATTAACCATTTCATGTGCAAATATGATAATCGATTAACACAGTGAAAATTGTGAAAATTTGCCTTTTGATGTGCTGTCTTGGCTCTGGCTCGATTTTTCTAACTTGTCAAAGAAGGCATGAAAATAAACACATGAACCTTGGAGTCTCTTGAATAATAGTCAATCAAATCTTGGGAAACTTTTGATCAGATGATTTTGAATTGCTTGTAGATCAACTTTGACTTTTTTCAGATGAAATTCATTCCAGCTGAGGGACTAGTATTTGATATCTTTGATCCAAATTCTTTCTGAAAAAGAGATAGTAAAGAAAAAGAAAACAAACATATTTTTGGATTTTAATTAAGTTTAGTAAGCATAAACATAAACAAACATCAAACAAACAAGAAAAGAAGGGTGCCCAGTGATCTCTCAAGAATAAACACACAGAGGAAGACAAGATAACCAAAGCTTGCGATCTTGTTTGTGGTATGAAATGCAAACGATATGTGGGAACTTAGGGGTAAAAATTAGGGTATTACACATTGTTGCGGTGAGAATCGGATATCAAACTATTAATTAACTTGAATCATAAAACCTGAAGTTCACCACCGAGCTCTGATTTATACAAAGGAAAGGGTAAAGATCGAAGAAAATCCTAAGTGCGTTATGTAGCAACGATGCTAAGAGATTTAAGGTTCGGGGGTTAGTTATACCTAGAGAAGGTGTTATCATTCTAAGTATTTGTAGTACTCTATAAGAACCTCTTGTTAGTTTTTGTGTTATGTTAAAGTTTGCTTGTTAAGGGAATTGTGCTAAGGTAAAGACCTAAGGTATGTACAAAGTATGTTCGCCAAGACATCGTATCTCGTGCCTACGTATCCTGACTAAGATGAAATCATAGCAATCGTAGTTCTCCTAACTAGGGATGAGGATCTCTTGACCGTGGTCAAGGTTCCAGGGGGAGTAAGTATTCATAACCATGATACTTATACAGAGTTAACCAACTCTCTAAATCTAAGTTGAAAAACCTAACTAGGGTTGAATTTAACCAAAGTCAAAGAGGAAAGTGAGTACTCATAACCATGATACTCACATAGAGTTTACCAGATCTACCTAAATCTAAGTTGCAAAACTAATTGGTTCTAATCAGACCAAAAAGAGGGAGATAAATGTTAGTTGTTAGTGGTTAGAGGGCTCGACAAGATATTGTATCTCATGCCTACATATCCTGACTAGGAAGGGGGAATCAGAGCCTCCGTAGTTTGGCCAACTAAAGTTGAGGAACTCTTGACCGTGGTCAAGATTCCAAAGGGGAGTAAGTATTCATAAGCATGATACTTACACAGAGTTAACCAACTCTTTAAGTCTAAGTTAAATTATAACATACAAGACTCTCACAAGGTCTCAGGACAGATGAACAAGGCTATCCAACATGACATGACAATCAACTATGGGATCCTTTCCTTTGGAATCTAATATAGGCAACATAAAGGTTCAAAAGACTCAAGTGAATATCAAGCGAGACAGGCAACAAGAAGAAATATTAATTAATTTAAATATAAATATCTAATAAGATTAATTAATAATTTAATTAATCAATATTAAATAAAAATATTTAAGTTAATTAGTAAATAATAACATACTTTGTCATTTTTCAAAATTATACAAATTTAAAATATTAAAATACTAGAAAAAGAGAATAATAAAAAAATAAATGATTAAAAATTCTTTTTGTGTGTTTTTTTAATTATACAAATTAAAAAAAACAAAATAAAAAAACTAAAACAATTAATTAAAATCTAAACTTTATAATGATGATGCTTAAATAGCTAATGAAAATTAACACGATGCAATATTGAATTTAAGGCAAACAAATAATATGTTACACCAAATCTAGATACTTAACAGTGTCAACATGCTGACACATTGTCGCGGTGAGAATTATATATCAAGCTATTGATTAACTTGAATCACAAATCATGTTCACTACCGGTCTTTAATTTGTCCAAGGGAAGGGAAAAATATCGAATAACCCATGAGTATGCAATGCAATGCAAAACTAGAGAATCTAAGGTTCGGGGGTTGGTTAAACTTAGGGAAGGTACTAGCATCCTAAGAATTTGTAGTACTCTACAGGAACCTTTTATTTTATTGTGTTATTTGTTATTAATCTATCTGTTATCTATGTATTCAAAGGGTTAAAAGAGATCTAAGGGGTTAGTCCTAAGTATGCTCGCCAAGAAATCGCATCTTGTGCCTACGTATCCTGACGGGAGTGGAATCAGAGTATTCGTAGTTCCCCTAAAAGGGACTGAGGAACCATTAATTGTTGGTCAAAGTTCTAGGGGGATAAGGTTTGTCGATTGATTCTAGGAGAAAAGATGAGTTGTCATCTTGAGGGGAACACTCGACTTAACCACCGCAACTTATAAGAGATGGTCTTTGCGTCACATTGAGAGAAGGGCTCAAAAACTCGGATTTATCGACGGGTATGCCACATACCTCTCTCAAGCAGAAAAGATTCTACATCTCTCAATATTATCATGGGGCAGGAGAATTATATCTCGACTGTTAAGATGAATCACGTCTAATTATCTTGTGGGGAGAATAGATGATTGAATTGATATAAGGTTTGTCTAAGTTGAAAGATTCAAGGATGTCTATCCTATGGTGTAGGAACTAAATCCTAAACTGATCGACTTAAAAATTCAAGGATCAAGCGGGGGGAATAATGATGCAAATGAGATGCAGCATGTACAACTTAAAGAAGTCATACACGGGTTCTTCCATTGGACATGTGCATGCAAGTGAAATTTAACAGAACGGGATACAATAGGATTTGATAGTGTAATAAAATCAATAAGTTAAATCATCGATTAATCATACTGACATTAGAGGTCTAATGTTCTAAGAAACATGGTTCATTTGAAATTACCAGTTAATTATCAACCGTAAGTCACAACAAATGTAATTTAAATTCCAAGTTAAAATCATTAAACAAGAATTTAAACTAAAATTCTTGAATTGAATCTCAAAATTAAGTTGACGATTGTAAATGAATTTCAAAATCGTAATTGAGTTTTTAGACAAAACTGATTAAGTTTCTAACAAAAATTAGATTAAGATTTTTAAACAAAATTAGATTAATTCTTTTCTTTTAACAAAATTGATTAAGTTTCTAAAAAAGGGGGTTAAGTTTAAAAATATAAAATTAGATTAAGTTTTTAATAGAACAAAAATTAATTAAGTTTTCTGATATAACAAAAGATTGATTAAGTTTTAATAAAAAGAGTTTTTTTTTTATATAAAAAGGATGATTGATTAAATTTAATTAAAAAAAGTTAATTAAGTTTTAATAAAAAAAATTTAGTCAGGTTGGGGGGTGCGCAGGCCCACAGTGGTTTTTTTAATGGTAAAAAAACAAACAAAAAAACAAACGGGCTGTTGTACATAGGTCTAGGATCCGTGTGGAACTCAATGAGGAAAAAGGAAAAAAAAAACTAATGGTCTCTTCATCCCCTCCGCCATTTCAACTTAGAACCCTCAATTATCTCTTCCTCAAGTGCAGGGCTTTCTCCAAGTTCGCAATGCCAAACACAAAGAAGTCCATCCAGTTCCTAAACGGGATGCTCGCATCGTTGTCCCGTTTCGTTGCCAAGTTTGCCTAACACGCCCTCTCATTCTTCAAATTTCTGCACAAGGAAGTCCTGTTCAAATGGACCGAGGAGTGCGATCAGACCCTCCTCCTCCTCAAACAAGTCCTCTCAAAGCCAATGGTCCTGTCGAGGCCCGAGGTCGGGGAAACCCTGTACTTATATCTTGCCGTCGCAACTGAGGCTGTCAACGCAACGCTGATTCGAGAAACTCCCGAAAGGCAGAAGTCGATCTACTTCACAAGCAAAGCCCTCTAAGACCCCGAGCTCAGGTACCGACAGATCAAGAAGGTCACTCTGGCCTTGATCAACATGGCCAAGAGGTTGCAACATTACTTCCTGACCCACACGATCATGGTCAGAACCGACCAGCTCGCCAAACAGCTACTCGAGCGGCCATACATGTCGGGCAGAATGCTCAGATGGTCGCTCGAAAAATCTATGATTTCGACGTCAAATATGAGAGCAGAAAGGTCCTAAAGGCACAAGTTCTGGCGTACTTTGTTGCAAAAATGACCTCCATGGAGTCCCTGACCCCCGGGGCACACAAGTGGAACATCTTCATCGACGGCGCCTCCAGCTTGACGGGAACTGGAGCTGGAATCTTCTTAGAGAATGAAGAAGGCATATTGTTAGAAGTCTCCCTCGCCTTAGCATTCTTGACGTTGAACAACTAGGCCGAATACGAGGCATTCCTCGTAGGACTCCGCTTGGTTGAAAACCTCGGCGAAAAAGAGGTGAAGATCTTTACCGACTCCCAGCTCGTGGCCTCCCAGGTGCAGGGAAAGTACCAAGCCAAGAACTACAACCTCGCAGAGTACCTCACTTGGTGTAAGAAAAATGAAGAGTTTCGATTCCGCAGAAGTGCAACACGTTCCATGCAAATACAACACCAAGGCGGACATTCTGTCAAAACTAGCAACCACGAAGAAGAAGGGCAGAAACAAGTCTGTAATCCAAGAGGTTCTCTCTCGCCTGAGCATCGAAAAATACATAATAATAATCGAGGTTAACGGTATCGGCAAAAATAACTGCTGGATGACCCCCGTATACAACTACCTCAGCACGGGGCGACTGCCCAACAATGCAAAGAAGGCCAGCATGGTCAGGCACCAAGCTTGCTCATACGTCTTGGTCGAGGACAAATTGTACCAGAGGGGATTCTCCATTCCCTACCTCAAGTGCGTCGACGAATCCAAGGTATCGGGCATACTCCAAGAGATCTACGAAGGAATCAATGCCTAGCACCTCAACGAGCGATCACTTGCCTGTAAGGCTCTACGAGAAGGATATTATTGGCCTACCATGCAGCAAGACGCCAAAGAGCACATCAAGAAGTGATACAAATGCCAACGACACGGGGACATGCACCTGACCCCGCCTAATAAGCTCAAAACGCTCTCATCCATATGGTTGTTTTCCTGGAGGGTGATGGACATCCTTGGGCCCTTTACCATAGGGTCATACCAAAATAAGTATTTGATAGTCAGCGTCGACTACTTCACTAGATGGATAGAGGCCGAAGCCTTAGCCAAAATCACGCTCAAAACATACTCCGTTTCTACAAAAGAAATATACTTGCCCGATTCAGCGTACCCCAAGCAATCGTCACCAACTACGAGACTCAATTCACCGACAAGAACTTCTAGGACTTCGTTGCCAAGCTGGGCACGAAGCAACACTTCACATTGGTCAAGCACCCGTAGACGAAAAAGCAGGTCGAAGCTGTGAATAGAGTGATTCTGCATGGCCTAAAATGAAGACTGGGATACGCCAAGAAAATGTGGGTCAAAAAGCTACACAACATGCTCTGGGCCTACAGGACGACCTCGTACTCGATGAGAGGGAAGACCCCATTCCGACTAACCTACGGGACCGAGGTAGTGATTCTGGTAGAAATAAAGGAGCCCTCAAGGAGAATCAAATCTCCCCTCGATGAGGAAGCGAACGACAAGGCCCTAAGGGAGGAACTCGACCTAGTCGAGAAAATCTGATCGGGGGCATCCCTCTGTGAAGTCTCGCTGAAACAAAAGATAACTCTATGACATGACAATCAAGTCATCAAGCACGACTTCCAGGTAGGCAGCCTGGTCCTACGAAGGAATCAGAAGGACTCACGTGAGGGAAAACTCGCTGTGAACTGGGAAGGTCCCTACCAGGTCCGTGACAAAACGGGCAACGGGGCCTATTACCTCGAAAACCTACACGAGGAGGAACTTGCTCGACCATGGACCGCTGAAAAGATTAAACAATACTACAGTTAGACACTGCCCACGACCTACTATCATCGCGACCACAAGGGCACGATAGAGTACAAGTGCGACTCCTAAATTCAAAACAAAAAGACAAGAGTCTGCCTTTTGTATGTGCGAGCAGACTCTTGATCTGACGTGGACCCCTAAATCGAACTCCACCGTTGTCGTACCAGTAAGATAGAACATCCAACTCACGATGATAAATTCACGCCACAAAGCAAAGACCTCGACCGATATTTTAGCTCCGTTGTCGATTGAGTGCCAACTCCGATCACCCGACCTGTTCCCTGCATGGTCGGTCATAATATATGTCGAGCAAAACCCTGATGGCGAGCAAACAACAATTTTATTTCATACATACATGAAAAAAAAGGCACACACAACATAAAAGTGAAATATTGCATTTCCAAAATGCGGGCAGAGCCCATTGTTCAATGGTTACAGAATACGGCATGCATGCCAAAGACAATTACATCAAAATAGCCACGCATGCCAAAAAAGAAAAGCAAGAAAAAAGAGCTAGGCACCTACATCCTCCTTAGTTTGGCTGCCCACCACGGCTTAACCATCATCTTCGTCTTCAGCTTCAGGCGCGACCACACAACCCTCGATCACCTGGTGATAAGGGTCTGTCCTCTCGGTGATGAGCTGGACACCAGGGTTCACGGGCTGAAGCTACTCCACAACACAGTTAAAACCCACCTCGAGATTCCCTAGGAAATCCTTCTCGAGCTCCCGGATCTTTGATACCAGGTCAATCCAAGATGCCATGAGTTTCTCTTCAGCGGATTCATCATTAGAAGGCATTGCAGCTGCCTCCAACTCAGCGATCCTCGCCAAGAGCTTTGTCCTCTCCTCGTCGACAACCTTCACCTTCTTCTCCATCTCGCCGTAGAGCTTGACCTGGGCTGCATTACTTTCCTTGCACTCGTTGAGGTCAATCTCCAGCTTGTTTCTCTCAACCTCGACTGTTGCGAGGTCATTATGCAGCTTGATCATATCAGCCGAGGGGAAAGTCTCATGGTTGAGGACCAAAGTCATTTCAAAGACTCACGTCATCGCGACCATATCCTCAGATAAGGCTTTCCTCCTTGCCTTCCAGTCAACGCCCAGGATGGCCTTGGACTTAGCAGTGCTCACAGTCGGGGAGTTAGCCCCACAGACAAAATCAGGATGCAGATAGCATGGTGGAAGCACGAACTTCTCCCTGGACATACTCCCTGTAAGATCGACAGTCTCGGGCTCGCCGAAGCGCTGTCTTTTGGAGGTCCCCTGCGATGTCGGAGATTGGCTACATTGGGGGGAAGAGGACGAGCCTCTGAGCATCTGGTCAGGGTCGAGCGTCTACTGAACTTGGGCGACTCGCCTCTTGCCAGCCTTCTTCCCACTCTTGGTGGCCGCCAGCTTCTTCACGCGTTCTTGCAAGCTCGACATCTCACCTGTAAAAGAAAAAACAAGCAAGTCAGCAAACAGCAAACCAATGACAGAAAAAAAGATGGAACCCGAGTGAGGGGGGGGTGCTTGCTACCTAAGAACCATAAAGCTTCCTCGTCGGACACACACTCGAGGAGTGCCTTCGTGTTTATCAACCATGGCTCCTGAAGAACCTCCCCGCAAGTGTCGAGGATAAAATTCCCGTACGGAGTCACATATTTTGCAGCGGTGAAGCCGAAGACAAACTCAACCAACTTCTGGTAGGCCAGCCGGTCCTCGATATCCAACGAGATAGGTCTGACTATGTAATTGCCAGTGCCCCTTTTGAAATGCTCCTCCGTCTATTCCAACAGAAACTTTGATTGTAAGACCACCTCCCGCTGCCCATTTTCCTCTCTGACCACGAGGTCATACAACGAGTCGACGACCACGTGGGTGATGGGCTTGACAATGAAGTACCGGTCTTTGAAAGTGCGAATAGAATATAGGTACACCCGAAAAAGTCTCATCGGATGCTTCAGGGACACCCAATTGTGCCGGCCCTCGAACGTCTGTTGTTGCAGGTGGAAGATGTGGAAGAAGAGAGGTAGAATGGTCCTAACATTGAGGTACTGGCATACGAGCTCGTACACCTGCACGAATGCGATCGTGTTGGGGTGGAGCTGCGAAGGCACCAGGCGCAGCTAGTCGAACACTCCCCGCTGGAAATCACTAAAGGGCAGACGCTGACCCACTTCTCGGAAAGCGAATTCATACATGGGAAACCTCATCCCTTTGAAACACGAGCATATCTGATGGTGTTCCTGGGGTTTGTACACCTTCCAGTTCAGAGAGGAGCCCTCACAACGGTCCTCGACAGTAGCGTAGGCATCTGAGTCGTCCACGATAAATCAAAAGGGGACGCTCATGGGCTCCTGCCTGGCCCAATCCTCGACAGTCCGCTTTCGGACCTCTCTGGTTTACATGACCGGGGAATCAGACTCATCATCAATCTCGATGACCCCTTGATCCTTGCAGCCACTTTTATCTGAAAAGCAGAGGAAAACGGTGAATTCGACATTCCAGATCAAATACACCCTTCCACCGTAAATCACATGAAAGGGCGAAGAGAAGGGCATAGAGCCACCAGACATGCCTCCTTGACTTAAAACACCTAACTAGGGTACTCATCTAGAGGAATTTCCTCTTCGACGTCGAGGCCCCGTCCGGCCAGAGGAGCCTCCTGGACGAGGATCACCTTACCACGTCAACAAGAGAACGGGGATAAGACCCCGAACCTTCAGCACAAGTCCTCAGGACCCTCATCAGGTCCTTAGGGACTTCATCTAACATCCTCGAGGCCTTCATCCTAGGTCCTCGAGACCTTCATCAGGTCCTCGAGGCCTTCATCAAGTCCTCGAGGCCTTTATCTTATGTCCTCGGGGCATTCATCGCAGGTCCCCGAGGCCTTCTTTAAAAACTTCATAAACTTGAAGAAGTTCTGACGTATTGGCCAAAAACCTCATAGTTTCCCCGAGAAATTCATCAATTCACCGGAGAAACCTCTAAAAAATGCATAAAACTAAAATAACAAAGGCAAAAACTTACATGGACACAGTGGTTTCAGAACGACGAGACGGCAGGGGACGGAGGACGAATGGAAACGAAGAAAGAAAGCGCGAAAAGAGAGTAGGGAAAACACTTGAGCAGAAGTGGGAAAGCGTGCTAATAAAACATACTCAACCCCTATTTATAATCCTAGCACGGGACTCGAGGCGTCCCTAGGTACTCAAGTGCCCCTACTCCTAGCCAACCTAGGCATTAATTTCCCTGAAACGTGACGTCACCAGACACCTCACACATCCGTTCAGATTCCTCTCTTGCCCGGAATCATATGTGCTCGTCCCCTCCAACGTCTCCCATGCAGGCGGGCCCATGGTCTCATCACCCTGTCGGGGACATGAAGAGCAGTGCGTGGCCTCAACGAGTGAACATGGATCCCCGAGAGCACCTACGACATAGAGAAGCTTGACACCTGGCCACATCCATCATCCTCGGTGTTGAGACTGCCGCTTAAGTCATTACTCCTCCACTTCAGAGTAACGACTTGCGGGGCTTCTGTTCTAGATTGGACCAATACCTTCCCCACAGTCGGCAGACCCAACCCAATACCATATAGGGAGGCCCAACAAGGCCTAATTTTCTAAAGCGTCGAGCATGCTCAGTACTCTCTACAGTCGGGAAGACCACTACCTAGCACGGGGAGAGCTCACGTGCCTTCCCTATGTTTTCCATATGTTCCCCATGCAGGGACACGTCATCAAGCAACTACCCGTGTCCTAAAGAAACGGTCTTCCACCTTCCGAAGATCACGAGGCAGTTGGACCAGGGTGAATACCACGTGCTGGTCTTCCCTATGCCACGTAGACTCTGGCAGTTACTTGTGTTGGGCCTGACAGTCCAGCCCAATGCAAAGTGATCGTTTTCCCAGCATTGAAGGCACACTATAAATACACTATTTCACTAGAGGGTTAGGTATTCTAAACTCTACACCTTCTTTCTGTACTTTCTATCTCTCTTACTCTTTTCTCACTTTAGCATCAGAGTACCTTGCAGATACACCTCCTCATCTTCTCCAACACCGATGAATGCTCACGAAGCGTGGCAGGCTACTGATCATTTTCTGATTCGGTAAGATTAATATATATATATATATATATATATATATATATATATATATATATATATATATATATATATATATATATATATATATATATATATATATATATAAGATACAATTAAAAGGGACTATCAAATGATATCTTAACTTAAGCATGTCGACTTATAATTCTTGTGTACACTTGCACAATAGAGCGAGACTTAAGTATCTGAGGGGATTTTCTTCTTGTATGGAAACATAAGAACTTGAGCTCACATAATTCAATAAATCATTATTTGGGAATACGATCACAAAGTAACTTTCCTCATTCGATCCATTGTTTGGGACTATGGACACATGTCGTGGATCTTTGTCATGTCAGACAACTTTCCCCAACCTATCCTACATCTAGGAAATAGGACACGGGTCACGAATGTCCAATCTATAAGGAACATCTTTCCCTGGCACGTGCCTCTCTCTTAGGTCAAGACACGGGTCACATAATTCCTATAATCTCATAGTACTTTCCCCGAGAAGCACTGTTGCGGTGGAAATAGGATACCAAACTATTAACTAGTTTGAATCACAATTCTTAATTCACAACCGCTCTTTGATTTATCCGAAGGAAAAGGTCAAAAAAGGGAAAACCTATCTTTGCATCGTAAACAATGCGGGGAGAGACCTAGGTAAGGGGTTGGTTAAGCTTAGGGAAGGTACTAGCACCCTAAACTTCTGTAGTACTCTACAGGAACCTTTTGTTTAATGTATGTTTTTTTATTTTATTATTTGTTTGATGTATATATTGAGCTAAGGGATAGAGTGACCTAAAAGACCTAAGGGTTAGTCCTAAGTTTACTCGGCAAGACGTCGCATCTTGTGCCTACGTATCCTGGATAGGGAATGGAATCAGAGTAATCGTAGTTCCCCTCAAAAGAGAGGTTAGAAACTTCTTGATTGTGGTCAAGGTTTCAAGGGGAGTAAACGTATCTTAAGGACACGCTTACGTGGAGTCTTGAAACTCCTATTTTTATGTTGAATTTGTTATTGAAATTTAGGGTTAAATTAGGGATTCCACGGCGGGAAACCCTAAACAGAGCACGACGACTCTTTGACCTAAGAGCTAGGGTAAAGGATATTTTCGTCCACGGCGGGACACCTAGGCTATTAGGGTTTTGAAACATCCAAAGGGTAAATCTATTGACTCGGTGGTCAAACTGCTAGAACTAATCCTTCGGAATGCAAAACGGTAAAAACATATATCATCATACAGCAACATCACAGGACGGAAAGTAAAGAAAGCTGTAAAAAATAAGTGCAATGCGACGATAGCCTCGCGTAAATTACAAATTCCCAAAATAAAATACATAAATGAAATAACCGCGACCATGGCCTCGCGTAAATTACACCCATGGACCAAATAAACTGAATAAATATTAATCAGAACTTAAGTATAATCTGAGGAGAAAAACAGAGAACATTAGCGAAAAGTTAGACAAAAACATGATAAAACAGTTAATATTAAAAGAAAGATTAAATGCACTTTGGAATTTTTTATTATTATTTCATTAGTTTTGAAAAGGGGTTTTAGTTTTAATTTAAAAAGAAGTTTAATTTTTTTTAAAAAAAAGATGATTTAATCTCTTAAATTTTAAAGAAAAGATGTTTTAGTTTTAAAATTTTTAAAGAAAGTTCTAGTTTAAAAAAATTTTAGTTTAATTTTAAAAGGTTTTGATTTTAAAATAAAAAAAATGTTAATTTTAATAAATAAAAAAGAAGAAAAATAAGGTTTTAATTTCAAAGGCTGAAAATGTCCTAATTATCCTTATTATTAAATTATTTTTACAAAGAAAACTAATTTCAACTTTATTATTTTAGGATAAGTTATTGGCATTATTTATTAAAAGGAAAAGAACATTAATTTGACTTAACGAAAAAAAAAGTTGTTAGTACTAATAGAAAATATTAATTTAGAGGCAAACTATTAGTAAAAACAGAATCAATTTATTTTTGAAAAAAATTAGCATAATTGTTACTCTTAGCTCTGTACTAATTATATACGTGAGAAAAAAATAAAGGATAAATGGCCTTCTTGTTATTATCACCTGTTTCTTTTTTTATTTATTTTAATAAACCAACTAAACCTGAACTTTAGACAGAACTTTAAAAAACAAAAAAAACACAGAAACAAGGGTTAAAGTGTCAGGCTCATATATAAACAGAAATTGGAGAAAGTTAGGGTTCTAAACCACATTTCACCGCGGCGCAGCCCCAATCCCTCTTGTTCTCTCTCACGGATTTCATCTCTCCATCTTCATCTTCATTTTTCTGAAAAGAAACAAAACAAATCAAAAAAATGTGAAGAGCACGCGATGGCTTACGGTTGGTTTCGTCAGTTTCCGGTGAACAACGGTCGGTGATGAGGTTGTTCCTCTGGGTCCCGTGATTCGACGCCGTCTGATGGTTCTCGTGATCTCCCGGCCGGTGATGAGTTGCTCTGAGGCCGTGGGCTTTTGACGGTATTCACATTTTGTGATTCACGACTATTTTGGTGAGTTCGTTCTGTGTGGTTCTGTTCTATCTTTTTGTGGCCGCCGTTTGATTCTCTGAAGGGCGATGATGATGGATCTGAAAGATCCACTGAGCCACCGCTTTTTTGTCTGTCCTTAGGGTTTTTTTTCTTTCGAAATGATGATGATTTATATATCCCCTTTTTCTTTCTGGGCTTTGCATATTTGAAGCTTTTCTCTGCGGTATTGTTGTGATTTTGAAGGAGTTTTGCTTGCAATCTTGTTTAAGGAGTTTGACTAGGCTTGTTTTGATTTGATCGTGGGTAGTTGGATCTGTAGCTGCGACTTTCATGCGGACTTTCGACTTTTCTTGCTTTATTGTTTGTAACCCGGTTTGAACGGATTCTCTGAACTGGTTTGTTCCAATTTACTTGTTTGAACTGGATTTTTCTGAATTGGTTTTCTTAAACTGTTGTCGAAACGGGATTGGATTGTTGGAATTGATTTTTTTTTCGGAGGACTGACGTTACGGTCCCATTAGGGGCAAACCGTCCTCCGGATAAAAATCACTTTCTCAAACCTGCTTTTTGAATAATCTCTTTTGGCCAACAACTTATTTCGAAAACACCTTTTCTCTTCATCTTTCGATAGCCTCGGACACTATAAGAACAAAATCTGCCATGATCTGGCCAAGGTCGCGAATCGGACGCCCGATGATGATATCTCTAAGGGTGTCAACATAACCGATTAAGTTTGCTTGTTGTTTGCAGGTACAGAAGAATCGAGAAAGTCGGAAACGTCGGAGAAGATCGGAAGACTTAGGAAGTTTTTAGAAATTGTATTTTTTATATAAAAAATGTAAATTTATTTTTGTAAAGATTTATTATTTATAATAAAATTCTTTAATTTTATATGTTGTGTAATATTCTTATTAAAATGTAGTTTGGATTTAAATAAAAAATGAAAATAACGCTAAAAGTAAACATGCAAATGTGGGCAAGATTATAATAACAATTATTCAAAATGAAAACAAAATCATTTAAAATGAAATGAAATTAAAATGAAATTATTTAGAATGAAATGAGGTAAAAACTGAAATGAAATTACTAAAAAAAATTGAAATGATATTATTTGAAATGATATGATTAAAAATGAAAATTTACAAACAAAAGAGGTAATTATTGATTAAACTAACAAATAAAAGGCGATTGATTTAAACTGAAACAAAATTAATTGAAAGAAATTATTTTTGTTCTCTTGATTTTAAAAATGCAATAAAATGCAATGCAAATGATCCTAATGAAATGAAAACGAAATAAAAAGTACATACTCTATTAATTTTTGATCTCTCCAACTTATCCGACTAATCTCATTTTCGACACAAATTCCAATTGAACTTCATCAACCAGATCAAATGGCCCAAATTTTCTGCCCAAATTAAGTTGTGCCTGGTGCTAGAAACGGTACCGGCCATCCGATTAGCAGTGAACAGAACTAAACTCCGCACTAAAAATTTAATTTATGTTTCCGACTAATAAATCCAGTGCCATGAACCAACTCGGCCAAAAACTGCACTTACATAAATGCCTGTTGAAACCAAATTCCGCATAACGGATTCTTGCACCGACTTGAACCAAACCAAAAGGGATATCTCAACTTAATCAACCCATATGACAAAGTAAATGTCTCAGAAATCCACTGGTGACAGAGACTCGGCCCATTGAAAAAAATTACCGTATCTCGAACATCCTGATGCGAAAATACCGTGAATTTCTGTTTATCTTCAAAGAAAATAAAGAACTCGGAGACGGAGGTTCTAATTACTCAAAAAAACCCGGCGACAGCTCATCTTCAAAAATAGTCAGCAAACAACATGAAAATGACCATTTTGCCCTTTAACAACTAAAGTGTACCAGACGCGGTTCCTGCAAAACGAAACAAGCTACGTAACCGGTTAATAGTTAGCTGCTGCAAAAACGAGATGACATGTGACAGGAATCGACTAATCTGAGGGTAAAATTTGGGGTATTACAAGCACCCCTCACATGGGTCAAGACACGGGTCACAACAAGGTTTAATCTCATTCATCATCATAATATTGGATCAATTGATTTTATTCAATACAGACATGTCATAATATAAGTCATAAAGCATACATGATTGTATAATATCATCAATCAAATAATATTTGTCATTCACATATGGATTTTCTTCACCAGTCGGTGGAGGAATGGAATTATTTGTCCCACGCATTCGACCGTGTCTCATTTTGAGTTACGAAACTCGTTTTATAGTAATTATAGTGAAACAAACAATATGCCAAAATAGTTTAATCCTCGCTTAGCGAGCTCTAGCGTTGGCTTCAAGCGAGCTATCACTTAGCAAACTCAAGTGAGGTTCAAGTGAGACAAAACATAATGTCTCAACTTCCTAAAATTCACTGCCTCACTTAGTAATGACAGAGCAAGCTCCAAGCGAGCCCTCGCTTAGCGATATTATCCCCCCACTTAGCGAGCATGATAGAAAAGCTCAATGTGAATGAGAATATGAAGGGAAAAATTAGCCCCAAACACCCCAACTTAGCATCATTTTTTACATATAAAACATAAACATCATTGTTTATCATCATCTATGAACCCTCCTCTTAGAGATAATTTCTTCTTAATCTAGGCTCATTCCCTTATTCTTTAAGCTTTCTCTTCCTCTTCCTTCTCTTATTCCTTTTTTTCTTGCTACTAAGTGAAGAATGAATGAGAGAGAGGAAAATGGTATATATAATGTTCTTTTGTCCATTAGTGGACAACTAACCATTTTCCCTTGTAAACATTTCATTTCCTTAAAATTGCCATTAATCAATTTGATCAGTTAGGAAGGACTAAGAGAATTGACTAAGAATTGGTCTAATCTCAACTCACTAATTACTCAATTTATCGTAACTGGAAAAGAATAAAACATTTAAGAGGATATAGGATATTACATTGTTTACTCTATATTTACTTGGATTTATTTTCTCAAATACAAACCTGAAGCTATTTATAGTTTTCAAAAGTTAAAAGTTATGGTTGAACTCCAACATGGTTGCCCAATTAAAGCTTTTTAATTTGATTGGGGTGGTAAGTTCAAGCCCTTTAATAAGTATTTATCTGACTTGGGTATTGTCCACAAGGTTATATGCCCTCATACTCACCATCAAAATGGTGTCATTGAGAGAAAACACAATCATATAGTTGATATGGACCTTACTCTTCTAAGTGAAGCCTCCATGCCAGTCACCTGCTTGTACTATAAATTTTCTACTAATATCTAATTTATCCATAAACTCCCCCTAATCTCCATTAAATTTAAAATTCCTTATTTTTGGTTGTGCTTATTTTCCAATCTACTGATCTCAAGCCACATAACACACACAAGTTAGATTTACATATAAAAAGGTTATAGGTGCTTAGCTCCTAGTATCTTTAAATATGTTTTTTTAAATGAACTAAGGTTTCCATATAATGAGAAATTTGCTCCATCTGAAGTTGTATCCAACTCCATCTTCCTCACATGTCTCTCTTCCACCTCTTCACATTACTCCTTATTTTTCTCCCTTAGCATCTAGTCTTATCAGTCATTTTGGAGTCTCAACTTTTGACTCCTCACTTGTTTCATTTCCTATTATTCCTGGTCAATCTAACCAAGATTCATCTTCTTCAAGTCACACGTCTATTGCTCATTGTCATTCTAACCATGAGTCAACTACTTTAAGTTATACTTATATTTATCATACTCAGTCAATTTCCTCTACCGCACCTATGTATCATCCTTGTAGTATCTCAAGGGGTTATAATTTTGATTCCTCTTCTTCTTAATTTGTCAGTGTGAATGCATTTGTCTCTAGTATTAATCACTCATCCTTCTCATATATTTCTACATCTCTCCCATCTAATGTTATTCCTGTATTTCACATGCCTGTTAATCACACTATGCAGACTAGAGCCAATGTAGGTTTCTTACAACGTAGATTGCAACCCAAACTACTTATCCCCAATACTTAGCCAAAGACTGCTAAAAAAGCTCATGCTAACTCACAATAGAAATCTTTCATACAAGATGAATATGATGCCTTAATTCATAATGCCACTTGGACTCTTCTTCCCCTGCTAGCTCATAGACACGCTGTTGGGTGCAAATGGATATTCAGAGTCAAAGAAATCTGATGAAACTATAAACTATTGGTGTAAGCCCTAGAGGCCAATACTTTTGGTACTTGTATTGAATTACTTATTATTAATAAAAGACATTTCTTTATTATAGTTATTTTTTTTCAGAATAATAAAGTCCCTGGAATAACTAGTTCATTTAATGAAATATTAAGTGTGACTTAATCATGAGATCTCATTAAACATAAGGACATTATTCTTAAAGTATTCGTAGTCGAGCTTTATTGTGAAGTGGGATAACCTTAAAACGTTAAGACTATTATGTAGATAAACTGATCATCACATCTCATGGATCATGGATAAGGAGTTATCAAGTCTTAACATAAGTATGAATATTAGGAGTAACATTTATACTGGAATGACCCGCTACGAGAGTACTACATAGAATATTATGTAAAGTGTCAAAAGTTACTTTCATGGTGATAATGGTGTATACCACCCTTCGACCTGAAACCACTATGGATCCTAGATGTAGAGTCGAGTATTTTATTACTGATTTAACATTGTCCGTAACTAGATGACCATAAAGACAGTTGATGGGTACTCCACAAAGCATGCTGAGGGACATGAGTGGCCTAGATGAAATTTGCACATCCTGCATAACAGGATAAATGTCTAAGGGTCCAATATTGAACTAGACAAGGATGATACGACATATGTCTTATGTTCAATATAGACATAAGGGCAAACAGGTAATTGTACACACAAGTACTGTCACAAAAGATTTTGTCAGATCACATGATATTTTCGTGACTTGGGTAGCAGTGATGTGTTGCTAGATACCGCTCACTATTTATTATATTAAATATATAATTTAATATAATTGTCAATGTCACGAGAATCTATAAGGTCACACACATAAGGACAGGTTGATGAGAGATATAATAGATAAAGAACACTGTAAGGTACAATATATTTGAGAGAATTATGGAACACCGTAAAATACAGTGTACTTAAATGAAATATGGAACATCGTATGATATAATAATAAGTGTTATTATTATTATTATTATAGTTATTATAATATAATAATAATAAAATATGTTTAGTATAGTAATGGTTATATTATTATTATTATTGTTGTTGTTGCTATTATTATTATTATTATTATTATTATTATTATTATTATTATTATTATTATTATTATTATTATTATTATTATTATTATATGGTGCACTTAAGTTGACCTTTTTAGCCTGCAGCCCACACAAGTGGTTCTATAAATACAACTCTTGTGTAAAAGTTTTATAACTTGATGAAACTCAGTTGGCGAAACCCAAATCGTATTTATCTCTTTTTCTCTCCCACTCAAAGTCTACATTCGTAGCAGCTAGCACTGAGATTGAAGACACTTTGTTCGTGTGGACTGAGCAGAGGCGTTGTTCTTCGTTCAACGCTCATGATCATTCATCTGGGTCTACATCAAAATTCTTAATCACCACAAGAGGTAACAATTTCTATCACTGATCATGCTCATTCATAAGGATCACTAAAGGGAAAATTTTAATTTTCCGTTGCATTTTGGATCACGATTTTTCTTAAGTGGTATCAAAGCCACTTACGAAACCATGAATCTGGTAGATGTTTATTTTCTGTACTTTCTGATTTAATTCGATTAAAACATAGAATAAATTAAATAATAAAGAAAATTAATTTTGGCATCATGTTGTGTATGATTTGGATGATTCGATGTTGACTATGCTTGGGAGTCCGACTTTTGTATGGTGAAGCAGCGATACATCGACCATTCATAAGTTACATAAAAGTGATTGATCAATTTCATATAAGATATGAATAATTTGAATGCAACAACGATATATTTGATATGTCTTTTATTTCATCGATTCCGTTTCTGTGATGATTGTGTTTCATGTGATTGGTCAATGTTCTTTTGCTTCGGAATCCGACATTTATATGGTGAAGCAATGACATTTGGATCAATCGATTTGAATAATCGATCCTTACGATTTTGATAGTATGAATGAGTTGAATTATATTTTTTGACGACACAAGAGTTGTGTTATCAAGAGTTATTTTAAGGTTTATAAAATTTTATAATATAATAATAATTGTTATTATTATTATTATAAGTATTTTATTTTATAATTTAATAACAAATGTTGTTATTGTTATTATAAATTACATACGCATGTTAACGAGATGTTACCTATATCATACAATAATTATAATAAAAGTTATTATAACAATATTTATATGTAATGTGTAGTATGTATTACTGTGTATACAAAATGCCGGTTTCCTATTCCGAAATATTCATTCGCGGTTACCTCATAGTTATTGTGTATATGTAGAATGAAATTTTTTCAAAAGAACATGATAAAGTATCATGTTATTATTTAATTAAATAATAATGAATTGTTGATATTATTTATTTTAAAATAATTTGGTATACGTTAATAACCGGACAATATAAACACCAATTAATTCATGATAAATCACCAAAGGTTAATTTAATTTATTTAATTAAAAGAATTTAAATTAATAATAATAATAATAATAATAATAATAATAATAATAATAATAATAATAATAATAAAAAAATATGTTTATTATTTTTTTCTTGTGGTGGACGGTTATGGCCTTAGTATTCTTTTAATTTGTTTTGCTATTTTTAAATACGGTCTGCGTCTGCGTGTCGTGCCTTTCTCTATACACTCTTTATGTAACTTCTTTTCTCATCTCACCCCCTCGTATATAAAATGAGTATTCTTTAATCTAATGTAATGAAGAAAAGAGGAAAAGAAGAAGACAATATCAAAGGAGGACAATCATGGAGGTCTAGCTTGGAGAAGCATAGATCGTTATTAGGTTTAACTTAGGTTCTCTCATTGGCTTGAGAGAACAATTGTGTTAGGGGTCATAACTGGTTCATATTTTATATGTATATTGATGCATGAAATTATATGTTAATGCACGTGAGAGACAATTTATATGATAAATAAGCCGCTAAAATCAAACTAATTGAAAATTTCCTCAAAATTGAATATTAAGTTTATACTTTCCAAGTTTTAAAACTCATCAAAATTAGTATCAAATAATGTAGGTTTCGCCTAACGCGAGGTGCATTTTCTACATTGGTAAGGTGCGATGGGATAAATGTAATATCTAATTTATAAAACAATGGGTCAAACTTAACTAAACAAATTATAATAAGATTATTTACGTTTATAAGCAAGAGTTGAGAATGATTCATATGATGGATTAGAATAAGGAGTTATTCACCCAACTAAAAATATTCGAAAATTATATTGGATACAATTGGAAGGAGTTTCTACCTAAATAACTGAGTTTTGTGTAATCAGCCTAACACTGACTTAAAACAAAGTGAAATGTAGATCTCGATCCACTAGAAAATCTTCCAACAGAATTTTCTGAATCAAATGGTGATGGTCATTTAGTTTGAGTAAAATATTGGGAACATATTTAGTTAAAGGCCTAATTGAATATTTAATTTCACATTTTTTATGTAGATTATCATGACAACAAACACCTATAACAATATTTTTCGATCAATCTTTGATAAGGAAAAATTGTCTGGGACAAATTTTCTGGATTGACACTGAGACTTGAAGATTGTCCTTAAACATGATAAAAAGTTGTATGTCTTAGAGACACATGTTCTTGAAGAGGAGCCTCCCAGTTCTGCTTCTAAGACTAAAAGATATGCTTATAAGAAGTATGTCAATGATGCCAATGAAACTTCTTGCCTCATGCTAGCTACCATGAATTCCGATTTGCAAAAGCAACATGAAAACATGGCAGAGTTTGATATGATCGAACACCTGAAGATGATCTATCAAGAGTAGGTAAGACATGAGAGGTTTGAAGTTTCAAAATCCCATTTTCAAGACAAGCTAGTTGAGAGAACCCTGGTAGGTTCCCATGTACTCAAGTTGATTGGGTATGTGGAGAACCTAGAAAGATTGGGTTTTCCCCCTCAAAAAATAGCTTGCGACTGATTTGATCTTGCAATCGTTGCCGGAGAGCTTCAGTCAATTTGTCCTTAATTTCAACATGAATGATATGGACAAAAGTCTTCTAGAGTTACTAAGCATGTTAAGAACTACTGAGCAGAATCTGAAGTCAAAAGAGAAGTCCATTCTGATGGTCAGTAATGGAAAGAAGCAGAACAAAAAACCTACCAAGCTGGGTGGTAAAAGGAAGGGCAAGGAAGTTGCCAGACCCAAACCTGTTGCTCATGCTTTGAAGCCTAAAAGAGGCATAGCAAAGGAGGGCACTTGCTTCTATTGCGGTAAGACCAGACACTAGAAGAGAAATTGCCTAAAGTACCCGGAAGATAAGAAGAATGAAGTAAAGACTTCAACTTTAGGTATTTATGTTATAGAAATAAATTTATCTACTTCTGCCTCATGGGTATTGGATACTGGATGTGGTTCACACATTTGTACTAATGTGTATAGGCTAAAAAAGAGTAGAGATTTTCCAAAAGGTGAAGTTGACCTACGAGTTGGCATTGGAGCAAAGGTTGCTACTTTAACTGTAGGAAATTATGTATTGACTTTACCTAGTGGTTTAATAATTTAGTTAGAGAACTCTTATTATGTACTTGCAATTAGCAAGAATATTATTTCCATTTCTTGTTTGGACAAGTTTATTTTTTCATTTATAATAAAGAACAAGTGTTGCTCCATTTATTTGAATGACATATTCTATGTTACTGCACAAATGAACAATGAATTGTATGTACTTGATCTTAAAATGCTAATTTATAACATTAATACTAAAAGGATGAAACCTAAGGATTTAAATTCAAGTTACCTTTGGCATTGTCGCTTAGGCCATATAAATGAGAAGTGCATCTCCAAACTCCATAAAGATGGACTTTTGGACTCTTTTGATTCCGAATCATATGATACATGCAGATCTTGCTTAATTGGAAAGATGACAAAGTCCCCATTCACAAGAAAAGGTGAAAGAGCTAATGATTTTTTAGCCCTCATACATACTGATGTATGTGGACCACTGAACATACCAGCCAGAGGAGGTTTTCAAAATTTTATCACATTTATTGATGATTTAAGTAGATATGGTTATGTGTATTTAATGAAACACAAATCTGAATCCCTTGAAAAGTTCAAGGATTTCAATAATGAAGTACAAAACTAACTAGGTAAGAATATTAAAACTTTTCTATTAGATCAATGCGATGAATATTTAAGCCTAGAGTTTGATGACCATCTCAAAGAGTATACTATCCCAACTCACTCCTCCTGGAACACCATAATAGAATGGTGTATATGAGAGAAGAAATTGAACCTTGTTAGACATGGTCCATTCCATGATGAGTCACACCGATCTTTCAAACTCCTTTTGGGGACATGCACTACTCACAGTAGCTTACACACTTAACCGCATTCCATCCAAAAAGGTTGAGAAGACACCATTTGAGATATGGAGTGGTAAGAAAACACATATGTCTTACATGAAGATTTGGGGTTGTGAAGTTTATGTGAAACAACAAATTTCAACTAAGCTTGAGCCCAAATATAACAAATGCTTATTTGTGGGGTATCTTGAAAAAACAAGAGGGTATTATGTATACAATCCTTCTGAGGGAAAAGTGTTTTTCTCTCGAACTATGGTTTTCTTGGAACAGGATTTTATTTCCAAAGGAATCAGTGGGAGAAAAGCAGATCTTGAAGAAATTCAAAATTTACAAAGCATTGATACAACTATAAGGAATTAGAGCAGGAATCACAAGTAGTTGTGGAAGAGCAATCTGCTCAAGTAGAACAATACCAACATAGTTCGAGCAGGATACATCACCGACCACAAAGATATGGATATCTCATAACTAATCAAGGTGATGTATTACTCATGGATCAAGATGAGCCTGTAACCTACCAAGCGGCCATAACCGGTCCTGAGTCTGAGAAGTGGCTAGAAGCCATGAAATCTGAAATGGATTCCATGTACACAAACTAGGTTTGGACCTTGGTAGAGCCTCCTGTAGGAGTTAATCCTATAGGATGCAAGTGGGTCTTAAAAAAGAAGACTGACATGGATGGTAAGGTTTATACCTATAAGGTAAGACTAGTTGCTAAATGCTATAAACAAATTCATGGGATAGACTATGATGACACCTTTTCACCAGTTGCAATGCTTAAATTTTTCTAGATTTTACTTACTATCGGTGCATATCATGATTATGAAATATGGAAGATGGATGTCAAGACTGCTTTCCTTAATGGGAATCTTCTTGAGGATGTGTACATGACACAACCTAAACGATTTGGCATACCATAAGAGGCCAAAAAGATATGCAAGTTACAACAATCAATCTATGGATTAAAGCAAGCTTCCAGAAGCTGGAATCTTCATTTTTATGAAATTGTCAAACAATATGGATTTATAAAGAATGAAGATGAGCCTTGTGTCTAAAAGAAGGTTAGTGAGAGCATGATCTTTTTCCTGGTATTATATGTAGATGATATATTACTCATTGAAAACGATGTCCCTACCTTGCAACAAGTGAAAACTTGGTTAGTGGAATGATTTTCTATAAAAGACCTTGATGAAGCAACCTATATATTAGGAATCAGGATCTATAGAGATAGATCACAAAATCTGCTTGGCCTAAGTCAGAGTACATACATAGACAAAGTGCTAAGGCGCTTTAATTTGCATGATTCTGAGAAAAGATTCATACCTATGCAACATGGCCTGTGTCTATCAAAAACAAAACCCCCTTCAACTAAGGAATAAAGGGATCGCATGAATAAGATTCCATATGCATCTACAATAGGATCTATCATAAATGACATGTTATGTACTCGACCAGATGTCTCGTATGCTTTAAGTGCAATAAGTAGGTACCGGTCTAATCCTAGTGATGCTCATTGGGTAGTTGTCAAGAATATCTTTAAGTACTTGAGAAGGACTAAGGACTAATTCTTGGTATATGGAGGTCAGAAAGAGCTTACTGTAATTGAATACAACGATGCTAGCTTCCAGACAGATAAGGATAACTTCAGATTGCAATCTGGTTATGTGTTATGCTTAAATGGTGGCGCTATGAGTTGGAAAATTTTAAAGTAAGAAACATTTGCTGATTCTACAACCGAGGCTGAGTACATTGCTGCCTCAAATGCAGCAAAGAAAGCTATTTGGATCAAGAAGTTCATTAGTGAACTTGACATAGTCCCTAGCACTGTGGATCCCATTGATCTCTATCGTGATAACAATGGTGCTATAGCAAAAGCTAATGAGCCTAGATATCACCAACGATCTAAACACATACTTAGGCGTTATCACCTCATTCAAGAGATAATAGATCGAGGAGATGTGAAGATATGCAAAGTACCTAAACTTGACAATGTTGTTGACCCACTAACAAAGCCTCTTGCATAGCAGAAGCATGATGGCCATACTAAATATATGGGTATTAGGGGTATGCCTAATTAGCTCTAGCGCTAGTGGGAGATTATTGGTGTAAGCCCTAAAGGCCAATACTTTTGGTACTTGTATCGAATAACTTATTATTAATAAAAGACATTTCTTTATTATGGTTGTTTTTTCAGAATAATAAAGTCCCTAGAATAGCTAGTTCGTTTAATGAAATATTAAATGTTACTTAATCATGAGATCTCATTAAACATAAGGACACTATTCTTAAAGTATCTGTAGTCGACCTTTATTGTAAAGTGGGATAACCTTAAAGCATTAAGACTATTATGTAGATATACTGATGATCACACTATGCCAAAAAAGACCTTTAGCAGCGCTTTTTTTGGCCTTTAGCAGCGCTTAAAAGCGCAACCTAAAGTGGCGCTGCTAAAGGTAAAGACAACACTTTTTTTTATGGAAAAAGCGCTGCTATAGGCTCCCTTTACCAGCACATTTAGCAACACTTATTTACCCATTTAGCAGCGCTTTTAGAAGCGCTGCCTATTCCCCCTCCCCTCCCCCCTTTAGCAGCGCTTTTAGAAAGCGCTTTCTTAGACCCCCCCCCCCCTTTAGCAATGCTTTTTTAAAGTGCTTTCTTAGACCTCCCCCCTTTTAGCAGCGCTTTTAGAAAGCGCTTTCTTAGACCCCCTTTCCCCACCTATAGCAGCGCTTTTTTGTAAAAGTGCTGTCTAATCTTCACGATTTAAAATTTTTTTTAAATAATCACATTTTTTATATATTTTTCGATAAACCTGCTTATAACAATTACATTCCCTGCTTATAATTCAGACCTTTATTTCAACACTTTGGCCTTATATATACATTGTAATTCAACACTTTGACCTTTAAGTATACATTGTAATTTATCACTTTGCCCATAATCATTTTAATACACATAAACCTGTTTAAATATATTACAACACAATCCGATCCTCAGAATTACAACATCACAAATACAGTCAATTTACATATAATTACAAATTCGTTAACTTTACAAATAGATACGACTTCCAAAAATATTATTATTCAGCATCAAAATTGGATGATACATATATCTTATAAAATTCTCAACTTAAGAATAAATTGAAACCATTCCTCCTTTATTTCTTCCAATCCTGCTTTTGAGTAAGTACCACACTTGAATTCATCAAAGTACTACATAATATGACAGAACATGCACGATTTAGTTTTAAAACTAATTACTCAGATGAAATATCGGTTAATTATCAAAATGAATCATATAATTTACGAATAGATCCATACCATGATTGAAATCTCTATTTGACCAGAATGAATAATTTCTTTCATAAAGCACAATACAAAATATCCGCAGTCAATCCCATTACGCTGACGAGGACACTGTAAATGGAAAAAACAAACGAACATTTATCAGGATATATAGTTTAAATAGTTTTATCAAGTAGGACCACTATA
The DNA here is from genome assembly GCA_963859935.3 of Lathyrus sativus. Classification (NCBI taxonomy): domain Eukaryota; kingdom Viridiplantae; phylum Streptophyta; class Magnoliopsida; order Fabales; family Fabaceae; genus Lathyrus; species Lathyrus sativus. The sequence goes on along the minus strand of OZ012735.1, from coordinate 88,673,518 downwards.
ACAGTCAAAAATGGGAAAATATACCTGCACTCTGATCCAGCTAATGTTGTTAGCCTTGCTTTTTAACACTGTTGTTTCTCTTTGTGCTCTGAATATCTGTATAGCTCTAACATAATATAAACACATATTTAGAACAATGTCACATAATAAATAAAGATATATAATTATTCAGAACAGTATATCTCATCACTTACGTATCAATCATATTCTTCATATCAGGATATTTTGTTTGATCGCCATCCAATGAATCCAGATAATAAACTATTTCTTTCATCGGATTAATCGCGACCAACAACTAGTGTCCACTATAAAATAAGACAACAGTTTAGACAGGAATGTTATATAAAATGGAAAAAATCGAATAATTATAATAAATGAATTTAGAATGAAGTCTAACCCATGACCAGTATTATATGGCAACAAGAACAACTTCTCTGTAGTCGAGGCCATAAATCTTTGGACTATGTAATCTTTGACTACATCTGGTGTGTGATCTATTGCTCGTGAGTTGATACAACTAGCAGATAAGAATGTGAATATTGAAGTCAAATCATGCGGGACCAACAACTTGTCATACAAGAGCCTAAAAGAAAAACATAATCAACATTAGAATATTCAGTTAAATGAGCAAATTTTGAGATGTTCAATTATTTAACTAAAATGGATTGGAGTACCTGATGTAGGAATGCATAACACCGATGCCCAATTCAGAATGTTGGAAAATCTGGTCCAAATCCTCCTTAGCAATTGTTTCGGTATATTCAAAACCGAAAATACCTTCCTCGATAGGTATTTGACGGATGCCACCCTTGGCCACATCCGTTGTTCCTACATATGTTTCAAGGCACAACCTAAATCGAGGAACAAATGCTTTTTTTGGCTCGACCTTTTCTTTGTTGGGCACTTTGGAAGATTCAGGCATCTTACCCTTATTGACTTGTGGCAACTGTTGATCATGAACCTAAAAGTCATATAAGTTCAGTAATTAATGTATAATAAGATAATCATGTAACTGTAGTAGTACCTGTTTCTTTGATGCAACTGAATCGGTTTCTTGCATAATATTTCCCTTATCTTTTGATTTGGATTTCGTAGGAGTCTAAGATCATCATGTAAATAAGAAAATGTAAATGTAAGAATAACTTTCATGTATGGGTCATAAAACATTTGAATATTACAAGGTTCATAATGGTGTTCAACCTACCTCATCATCTATGAAAATTAGATTTGTCGGCCATGCAACATACGCTCCTATTGCGTCTCCCACCACTGTTGCGTCTGAAACATCATCTGGTACAGACAACAACACACCTCCTTCTAACGCAATATCAACTGATACTTTCAAAAATCCAGCAGGGAGCGATTTATGGTAAAGTAAGTCTCCCACAGTGTTATGCACCTTTCCCTTGCCAACCATGCGATAAGTCGGTGACGATAAATATAGCCGACAAGGTGAAATGCCCTAAACAAATAATGATGCCGATTAATGTGTCAATTAAGAAAATTGTGCTAAATTAATTCAATGTAATATATACAATTACCTCTGGAAGCTTCTGCGGACAATTGATACTATCTTTGTCACTAGTATCTTTACCCTCTGGACCGCGCCTTTCCGACATGTATCTTTCTTTGTCCTTATGTGATTCACGAATCTGAGCTTTCAATTCCTCCAACGTATCCATCACTTCTTTATTGCTAGGATTTTTTTCTTTGGCTACTTATACAGTTTTAATGGAGTGACATCAAATCCCTTACCCCTCACACGCCCAGAATACTCAGGGATACTTAACACCCGACTCAATAAGCTCCTGCAATCATCGTCCTCAGCTGGAGTTATACTCTGGGATAGAGTCTCCTGAAATATAGATAAAAGCATATATAAATATATTATACACTTTTGATCAGTTAATGACAAAACTAATGTTGTACTTACACATTGTTCAAATACTTGTTGAACTTCTTCTTGAACGACTCTATCTCTTCCCACACGGGCAGCCTTCCACACAACATGGTCCGGAAGAGATGTCGCATCACTTTTCTCCTCTTCTAACTATGCATTAAGACGAATAATAAAGCATCCATATCATATTATATATACTTACTATTTTTGGTAACTATATCATATTAAAGCATTTATATATACTTACTATTTTTTGTTCTAAGCGTGCATATCCCAAACGCCCTTTTTTGTATGGCTACGCGGGTTTTGATGCTCGTTGCCGATTTACGCCACTCACAACCTGAAAAAACAAGTTTAAGTCATATCATAACTCTTGTGGAAGAAGTATATATACTATACATTGTTCATGTTAAGTTGTACTTACTAAAAATTCTTTGGTTCTTTGCTTGGCAACAAATGTCTCCCATTCTTCATCTGAAATCAGATCAGCGTACTTCTTTGGACGCTCCGAGTCGACAAAGTTTCCATCAGAATCTTTAAGAAACTTGTTCATTAAAAACGCTTTAAATCCCCTCAGTCGTTTTCCGGCCAATTGAAGACAATATTTTCTCCTGCAATCATCAATATTAAAAGATCTCTGCAAACAAATACACATACATATAACATGCTAGTATAATTAATTTAAAGATGTAACCGTCAACATAATTAAAAATAATCAAATATCATACCTGTATCTCGCTCCAAATTTTGTCTTTAGCCGGTTGTAGCGAAGAAATTCTCCAATTATCGCAAGTAATCGAAATTTACGAACGTACAAGTGCTCTAATGTAACTTGTCAACATCGCACCGTTAGGCTCAACTAATTGATCTCTTTCATTCCAATGCACATCATACTTTACACCCTTATCTCTCGCACGAATGATTTTTTTCATAATCTTTATTCCTCTTTTGATATCGCCTTCCATGTCTTTTGTTGTTTCGTTTCCATCATGTGATGTTTCCTCATTGGTGGCCATAATACCTGTAATTCAGAAAAACCAAAGTATCAAATGAATGACATGCAAATATGTAAATAAGAAATATATACATAAGAAATGTATAAATAAGAAAAACATATACATAATTTTATTGAATGACATAATATGTAATTTTATTGCATGATATAAATATGTAATTTTATTGAATGAGACAATATGTAATTTTACAAGTACCTTTGTCACTAAGATCTCTTTCTTTTCTTCGTTGGAACATGGTCTACTTGTCTCTTAACAACACGGACGAATGGATTGATCCAAATTCCCTCATTATGATCATTTCTAATATATGATTCATCCGCTCTAATATTCTCATTGGATCATCTATAATATAAGATTCCTTCTCAACATCAACATCTCCCTTGTCTCCAATGTTATCATCGATTACTTTGTTGGAAAAAAGAACTATAAACCATTTCGTACTTGTCAGATCAGTGACATAGAACACTTGTTTAGCTTGCGTGGCTAGAATAAAAGGCCCATCTTTGTACCCCACCTTATTAAGATCCATTTGCAAAAATCCTGACTTATCCATTCGTATGCCACTATTATTTTCAACCCACTTGCATCCAAAGATAGGAATCTAAAACTTTTCATAATCAAACACCCAAATGCGCTCGATAACCCCAAAATACGACAAATTTGCATATTTGGGGTTTAAGTCCTTCACACTTGAAATGTGCATTGCTTCGGCAAGCACGGTGACACCACTATTTTGCATTTTACTCTTATCATCTTGTTCTTTGGTATAAAATGTGTATCCATTAATTGCGTATGCGCTATAAGAAAACACATGCAAACTTGGACCATATGCTAAACATCTCAACCTTTCTGTTATTGAAGCAGGATCAGAATAAAACTTTGAAAAAATATGATCCTTGAACCATGTTATAAAACTTCGATTGTGCTCACGTACTATCCAATTTTCATTTCGATTCAGATTTAAACCTCGGAGAACCTCCTTGTGCATTTCAACATACGGCTCAACCTCAATGTCATTGTGCAGAACATACAAATGCACTTGCTCTTGTTCATCCCTTGAAACTGTCACAACTTTATTTCCAATTAATTGTTTACCTACTATTTTTTCAACAACATTAGATTTTGGGAGGCCAATGGATTAAACGTTAGACAAATATTCAGTACAAAACTCAATAGCTTCTTCAACAATGTATCGTTCAACAATACATCCCTCTGGTCGACTTCGGTTTTTCACATACGCTTTCAATATTTTCATATAACGTTCAACAGGGTACATCCATCTCATATAAGCTGATCCACACAATTGTGTCTCTTTCACAAGATGAACAACTAGATGTACCATTATGTAAAAAAATGATGGAGGAAAATACATCTCAAGCTCACACAAAGTAATAACTATTTCTTTTTGCAATGTTGGTAAGATCGCAGGATCGATCAGCTTACTACAAATTTACCTGAAGAAAAAAACACAATTTAGTTATTGCGCCTCTCACTTTTTCTGGAAAAATAGAACGTATACCTATCGGTAGAAAGTGTTTCATTATAACATGGAAATCATGTGTCTTTAAACTCTTTAACTTGAGGTCTTTCATAGAAACAAGTCTTCTAATATCTGAAGAGTATCCTTCTGGAACTTTAACTTCACTCAGAAACTTACACAATATCTTTTTCTCCTTTCTAGATAAAGTATAAGCAGCAAGTGATAGATATGTGCGATTTCCTTTCTTCAAAGGTCCTAATTCATTTCTTATTCCCATTGCTACCAAGTCCTTTCTTGCTTTAAGGTCATCCTTAGACTTTCCTTGTATATTGAGTAACGTACCAATAACACTTTCAAATACATTTTTTTTCAATATGCATAACATCAAGAAAATGTCTTACATACAACGACTTCCAATACGGCAACTCAAACAAAATTGACCTCTTCTTCCACCCACGCGTGACAAACGTATGAGCAAAAGGCTTGCCAAATTGAGTACTCACATCTTTCACCTTTTCAAAAATTTGTTCGCCGGTCAATGTAGGTGGAACTCTACGTTGTTCTGAATTTCCATTGAATACTTTTCTCCACCCACGGTAGTGATGATTAGAATTTAAGAATCTACGATGACCAAGAAAGACATTCTTCTGACCAAATTCCAACCACGTCCAATCTGTGTTTTCTTCACAGATAGGACACGCACATTGACCTTTAATGTTATACCCCGATAGATTTCAATATGCTGGAAAATCATTAATTGTGCCAAACAACGTCGCCCTCAAATTGAAACTTTCTTTCCTATATCCATCATGAACCTCCACACCGTTCTCCCACAAACTCTTTAAGTCTTCGATTAAAGGTGTCAGGTATACGTCTATGTCATTCCCTGGTTGTTTAGGGAAAGAAATTAACATAGATAACATCATGTACTTATGCTTCATACTTAGTCATGGAGGTAGGTTATAAATCATAATAATTACAGGCCAGATGGAATGTGAGATACTTTGCAGACCATGCAGATTCATTCCATCAGTCGATAATGCCAAGCGAAGGTTTCTAGCTTCTTCTCCAAAATCAGGATACTCATTATCAATTTTCATCCACTATGGTGAATCTGCCGGATGTCGATACTTCCCATCTATAATTCTATCATCTGCATGCCAAGTCAGGTGTTTTGCATCTATTTCACTACGAAACATGCGTCTAAATCTCGGAATTATAAGAAAATACCATAAGACTTTTGCTGGTGACAACGTTTTCTTATACCGAGATACACCGTATTTAGGACACTCGTTTAATGATGCATATTCATTTCGAAACAAAATGCAATCATTTGGAAAAGCAGGTATCTTATCATAGCTCATGCCAATAGAGCATAACATTTTTTTAGCTTCATAGGTTCGATTGGGAAGAACATTATCCTCCGGAAGCATCTCTTGAAGTAGGTCTAACAACTCTGTGAAACTTTTATCCGACCATCCATTACCCGCCTTTAAGTTTTACAACTTTAATACTACAGACAATATTGTGAAAGTAATGCAACCTTTATACAACGGTTTCTCTAAATCGCTTACCAACCTCTCAAACATCTTGGGACAATCTTGAAGATCTTCTTCAAGTGCTTCTGCAATCTCTTCAACTCGATCACAATCATATGTATCTCTGCCACTGTCCTTTGAAGCATAGGTCGTATTATCCCCGGGTTCGACATTCTCGTTACTTATCTCAGCATGTAATGTCCAACATGTATAACTTCGATCAATTCCATGTCTCATTAAATGAGATTCCAACTGAACGGCGTCAATTCGACGCCCATAACAACAACCTAAGCAAGGACATGTGATCCTACTGGGGTCTTTGGCGTGTTTAACAACAAACTTAACGAATTTCGATACCCCATTCTCGTACTCTTTAGACAATCGATTAGAAGACATCCATTTTTTATCCATACTAATTGAGTAGTCTAAACTAAGAAAGTTAAACAAAAATAGAGAATACCTGTAAAGAAATCACTAAATTCTAAGAAAGTTACACAGTAGGATGCTTGAAAATGATCACAACCTTGCTCTTCACAGGTAACCCCTATAACAGACAAAATTAATAACATCATCAATATTAAATAGTTCTTGGAACATCAATTGTTGATAAAACTTGCAATAATGTAACAACTTCTTATATAGTTGATAATTTCTTTTAATAACGCCTTATAATATTAAAAGAAAAAGGTGGAACAACTAAGAAAGTATAAAATGAGGAACAAACTAAAATACCATAAAACGGACTACTCATATTTCATACGAACTACTTGACATAAATATTAGTACAATTTAAGAATTTTTAATTATATGGGTCAAACGGACTACTCATATTTCATACGAACTAACTCTAATAAATAGCTGATATTTTAAAGTTAGACTAAAACTCTTATAAAGTCGAACTCTAATTATATTTAGATTCATGTTGGCCAACCCATATGATCTAACCATTTTGATAGGTATAGAGTTTACTTATATTTATATTCATGTTGGCTACTCTCTTAAAAAATAGGAATTTCCAAACTATGAAAAAAAATATGCTCTATCAAGTTACATTAATATTTTTTAATTAATTATATGACGTGGGTGGATGATGAATTTTATTAAATGACAATGTAAACCTATTTTTCACATGTGAATTCACTACTTTTAATCTCCCAAACTATTGTTATTTAAATTCCAAACTAAAAATTATATTGAATGTGTTATATAGATAAGTTAAAAACAAACCTAACTATTCCATTTCTCTCACTTTTCCCTTCCTTTTTTGATTCTATTCATTCTCCATTTGTACAACTTTTACACACTAACTTCACTTTCCTCGCAACATTCGTGTAATTGCTGCAATCTCTCACTATAGACTAAATAAGAAATCTCTCACTATCGTAATTCCATCTAATTGCAAAAACTAACTGCAATAGTTCTAACAGTGTCACAATTCAAAAACTAACTTCTTCATGAAATCCTTAACACTAACTTTACAACCAAACAATCAGTTTCAATCCAAAGTTCAAATATACCACCACATTCACTAACTTTACAACCAATAAACTAAAAATCAGTTTCAATCCAAAGTTTAAATCTATTAGTTCAGAAAAATGAAAAACTAAGACAATAATCCAGAAAAATGAAAAATGAAAAACTTCAAATACCGTAACAATGGCGGAAATGCGCTGCAGAATGAACGGACGGAGGCTGTCGAAAATGGACGGACAAACGGCGGCGAAATGCAATGCAGACGGAATGAACGGAGGAGGGTGACGGTCGGCGACTGTCGGATGGAGGGAATCGACGGAATCGGTCGTGATGAATAGGGCAACGTTCGCCAGAGGAGAAAGAAGGATACACGTACGACTGTTTTGTTTCTTTTAAAAATTATGGTGGGTATTTTAAATTTATTCTAATTATACCTATAACAGCGCTTTTAAAAAGCGCTCTCTAAGGTGTGCCTTAGGCATGACATATAGCAGCGCTTTTTAAAAGCGCTTTCTTTCATACACCATATAGCAGCGCTTATATAGAAAAAGCTCTCGTAGGTTACACCTACAACAGCGCTTTACAAAAGCGCTTTCTTAGGGCCCCCCTTTAGCAGCGTTTTACAAAAGCGCTTTCTTAGGGCATACATTTAGCAGCGCTTTTAATAAAGCGTTGTCTTAGGGCCCCCCTTTAGCAGCGCTTTTCAGAAAGCGCTATCTAAGGTATGCTATTTTTTTTCATTTTTTTTTCATGACTCTTTAGCAGCGCTTTTTCATAAAGCGCTGTCTTTTATGCGCTGCCAAATGTCTTTTTTGGCGTAGTGTCATATCTCATGGATCATGGATAAGGAGTTATCAAGTCTTAATATAGGTATGAATATTAGGAGTAACATTTATACTGCAATGACCCGCTATGAGAGTAATACATAGAATGTTATGCAAAGTGTCATAAGTTACTCTCATGATGATAGTGGTGTATACCACCTTTCAACCTGAAACCACTATGGACCCTAGATGTAGAGTCGAGTACTTTATTACTGATCTAACATTGTCCGTAACTGAATGATCATAAAGACATTTGATGGGTACTCCACAAAGCATGCTGAGGGACATGAGTGACCTAGATGAAATTTGCTCATCTTGCATAACAAGATAAAAGTCTAAGAGTCCAATATTGAACTTGACAAGGGTGACACAGTATATGCCTTGTGTTCAATATAGACATAAGGGTAAAAGGGTAATTGTACACACAAGTACTATCGCAAACAGGTTTTGTCAGATCACATGAAATTTTTGTGACTTGGATAACAGTGATGTGTTACTAGATACCACTCACTGTTTATTATATTAAATATATGATTTAAATAATTGTCAATGTCACGAGAACCTACAGAGTCACACACATAAAGACAGATTGATGAGAGATAGAATAAATAAGGAACACCGTAAGGTACAATGTACTTGAGAGAATTATGGAACACCGTAAAATACGTTGTAATTAATTTGAAATATGGAACATCGATGATATAATAATAAGTGTTAATATTATTATTATTATAGTTATTACAATATAATAATAATAAAATATATTTATTATAATAATAATAATAATAATAATAATAATAATTATTATTATTATTATTATTATTATTATTATTATTATTATTATTATTATTATTATTATTATTATTATTATTATTATTATTATTATTATTATTATTATTATTATTATTATTATTATTATTATATGGTGCACTTAAGTTGGATTTTTTAGCCAGCAACCTACATAAGTGGTTCTATAAATACAACTATTGTATAGAAGTTTTATAATTTGATGAAATTCAGTTGGTGAAACCCTGATTGTATTTCTCTCTTTCTTACTCTCTCTCTCTCTCACTCAAAGTCTTTATTCGTAGCAGCTAGCACTGAGATTGAAGACACTCTGTTCGTGTGGACTGAGTACAGGTGTTGTTCTTTATTCAACGCTCGTGATCATTCATCCGAATCTGTATCAAAATTGTTAATCACCACAAGAGGTAACCGTTTTTATCACTGATCATGCTCATTCGTAAGGATTACTAAAAGGAAAATTTTAATTTTCCATTGTGTTTTGGATCGTGATTTCCCAGACTAATTGCCAAAAATTTTCATCAAAGACAATATTTTAACTTTAATGCAACCTTAACTCCTGTGGTCAAACCTATTACCATTAAGATCAATTTATCCATTGCTCTCACTTAAAGTTGGTTCATCCAGCAACTTGATGTAAACAATGCCTTCTTAAATGACTTGCTTGATGAAGATGTATTTATGGAGCAACCTAAGGGCTTTGAAATTTCCAACCCCACTTTGGTGTGCCGGCTTTGAAAATGATATTTTCTTCAACTTCAGTTCAAGGTTAGCATGTGTGACCCTTCATTGTTTGCTTACTTCTTTAATTGGCACACAATTTTCTTTTGCTGATTTATGTGGATGATATTATCACCAACAGAAACTCTTATTCTCTCTTGCAAACTCTCATTTCCAATCTCAATGCAACATTTTCCCTTAAGCATCTTGGAGATTCAAATTACTTTTTTGGAATAGAACTCAAAATGGACCATCTAATTCTCTTATTCTCGCTCATAAACCACCACTAACCAAAGTTGTGTTCGTTCATCTTCAACTCTCCCCTCACACCATCTGAAACGTGTTGAGCAGATGAAACACAAACATTAACAAAGTAGCGGTCAAAAAAACACAAACAACCATACAAAATTATTTCCTTATATCTAAAACATAAATAAATATATTTGGCAAATTCTTACGTACCCTCGTTGTTTGAAAGGATACCAAAACCCATATGATGTGAACATATAGGTAGCATACAGATGATACTTATTAAAAGAATTTAATTTGATTTTTTTATTATACTTCCATTATGTTATATATTTGGAAACATTTTCTGACACTGTAAATATTAAGATCTAGTATTCAATATATTCTATGAATTTTTTGTGAAGTTTCTGATATAACAAATTTATGAATCAAAGTGAAAGAATCTGTTTGATTTAACGTAATTCACATTTAAAAGAATGGAAAGATATCATATTCATCTGCTTTTTTGACAACAGTAAAGAAAGAAATAATCAAATTTATTTTTTATTTAGGATTAAAAAAATCAAACTTATATCTTATGTATTTTGTTGTTAAATTTTAATTTTATCTTAAAATAAATTTATGATTGGGACTATTTAAGAATGACATTAAAATGAAAGAAATAATTCTTAAAGATATGTTTGGATTGATGAAATTGAATATAATGAGATGAATGAAATAGTATAAATTTAAATTATGCTGTTTGGATTGATTTAAAATAGATGGAATGGAACAGAATCGGATGGAATGCATTTCACTCCATTCCATATTTTTTTGTATCTCTGATTTGTACAGAATGATAAAATCTTTATATTCTGTTATTAAATATCAAAACAATAGATATTATTTATACTTTTAATTTTTAATTTGTGGGCTGGTGATATAAATTAGCATTATCTTTGAAAAATATTAAACAATTGATTTTATAATTTAAATAAATTTCCCCCTAACGTACTGTATTTGATACTCATGAATTCTTTTAATTAGGACACCTCACTTGGGTATGAGTACCCCATTAAAACAATCGGGTACAAAGTGTTCACCAATATATTTTCAAAAAGATAATTTAAGTAAAGAAAAACGAGTAGGAGGGGGAAAGGAAAAGACAAATTGAAGTTTCAAAAAAAAGTAAATACTTGAATTTGCCACCAAAAAATTGAAGAAAACATTTGTAACGGTAGTAGGTAAGGAACACTGAAAGAGAAGATCGTTAGGGTTTCAAACCGCGCAAGATGAGAGCTCCCGGCGGAAGTAGCAACCTCCGTCGCCAACCCAAAGACTCCTCCTACTTTCCACCAACTCCCCTTAACACCCACCGTGACTCCGACGTCAGTTTAGCCAGTAGCCACCAATCCTCCGTCGGAATACCTTCGTTCGATCCTTACAAAGACCGTTCGTACCAACAGAATGCAACCGCAACCATCAATTCATTCCTCTCCTCTCAGAATTTCAATGTCTCTTTCAAACCTTCTTCCTCTCCTTCCGCTAAAGACATCCATAAAACCCTAATCTTCCTCGTCGGACTCCTCGATTTCAAGATAAACAAAATCGAAGATCTTCCACCACTTCTCAAATTCTTGAGTTACCCTCACAAACTCAATAAATCTGTTCTCAAATCCCCCGCTGCACCTCATCAATGGCCTTCCATGCTCGCCCTCATTCATTGGCTTGTTCAGTCTTGTCAACTTAATCTCTCTTTTTCTTCTACCTCCGACACCACCACTCTCCAAAACAACAACATCTTCTTCCAATATAGTGTCGACGCATATCTCAATTTCATTAGAGGAGATGACGAAGCCATCTCCGAACTCGAGGAGGACATCCACAGCAAGATTCTCCATGAGAAGTCTAACGCCCAGAAGAGGCTTGCTGCCACCGAACAAAAGGTCTCTGAATTGGAGTCTGAATTAGAGGGATTGAGGTCTGCTCCCTCTCAGAAAGATTCTCTTGAGAAAGAGAAGGAAATGCTTGAAAGTGATGTGAATAAGTTTCACAAGATTATTGAGGAGTTTGGGTCGCGAATTGAGTCGGCAGAGAGTGTTTTGGTGGAGAAGCAGAAACAGTTGGATGCTAAGGCCGTGGAGAGGGAAATGATTTGTGAGGAAAATAAAGACCTCATGAGGAAGGTGGAGGCACAGCCTTTCAGTACTAGAGATGTGGAGAGAATGAAAAGAGAGTTGCAGGCTGCTGAGAGGGATGCTGGAGAGGCTGAACTTGCTACAAATGATTGGGAGGAAAAGTGTTGGGAGCTTGACCGTAGTCTCGCAAATATGATCAAAGAATTAGAAGCTCTCACAATAGATTGCAACCAAGCCCTTAAGAGGTTCTTTTCTTTTCCTCTTGTATTGTATCGTGCCCCATTTTATTTTCTTATCATAATTGCTAGTTGAACGTGACCTATTTGGCTATTTGCATCTAAACTAGATAAATTCATTCACTGCCGTGTCAATGTTAATAGGGAATCAATTATTAAGCAAACTCTTACTTTCATGTGCTTCTAGGTTGAAGATTGGTAATGACATTCAATATGTGTTGAATCCCAAGGGAACCACGCCTGCTGAGATCATGGGTATTGATTACAAAGTCACGCTGAAGCCTGCACTTAACTCATTTGCGGATGACATCAAGAAAAGTACTGTGGTGAAATTGGAAGAGGTGATTGCTCTTCAGCAAAAGTCCAACGAAAATGCTGCTAGGATTGAGGGGAAAAGAAGTCAGCTTGTTGAACTGCAGTTGCACATCGATCAAGTAAGTGTAATGTGTCTTTCTTAGCACTGATTTTGATGCTTAGTGGTCGTCATGCTTTCCATAAAGGACAGAAATCTTCGTTTTAACTTTTGTGTTGTACAAGTGGAATATTTAGTGTTGGTAGAGATATTCATTATTGTGTGAATTTGGATAGAGATTGATTATTCGTGGTATCAAAGTGGTGTCGGCACGCAGGAGTTGATGCTTAAGATTTTTTTTCAATAATTTATAGGAGGGGGTAATAATCAACACACAGAATATTTTGGAACAATTTTACTGCCGCAACTGATATGTCAGTAGTTAAATCCCAAGCAATGCTGGGATGCATATCAGAATTAAGTTGCTTTATAATAACAATCATTATATGTATAAGATTTTATTGTAAAATATTTCACTGATAGAATTAAAAGTTCTATTTACAATGTTGCAACTACATGCTTTAAATAAGAGAGAATAGAAAACCTAATGGGTTTTGACTAATGGGCCTCATTACTAATACTACTAATTACTATTTACAGTCTAATATTTACAACACTCCCCCTCAAGCTGGTGAATGGATATCTATCATTCCCAGCTTGCAAGTAAGTTGTTTGAATCTTTCTGTTGGTAAGCCTTTTGTTAACACATCTGCGAGCTGATGCCCAGAAGGAACGTAAGATGTAGTTATCAGCCCACTATCCAACTTCTCTTTGATAAAATGTCGGTCAATCTCAATGTGTTTAGTCCTGTCATGCTGAACAGGATTATGAGCAATACTAATAGCCGATTTATTGTCACAAAACAATTTCATAGGGCCTTCACATTGTATCTTCAAGTCTTCTAGAACTTGTTTCATCCACAATAGTTCACAAATTCCTAGTGCCATAGCTCTAAATTCTGCCTCGGCGCTTGATCGAGCAACTACACTTTGCTTCTTACTCTTCCAAGCTACAAGGTTACCACACAGAAAAGTACAATAGCCTGACGTAGATCTTCTATCACTCACTGAGCCGGCATAATCCGCATCAGTGTAAGTCTTCATAGCTAAATTCTCACCTCTTTTAAACAAAAGTCCTCTCCCTGGAGTTGCTTTAAGATATTGTAGGACGCGGTCTACAGCCTGCAAATGTCTCACCCTCGGATCATGCATGAATTGGCTCACCACACTGACTGCATATGCTAAATCTGGTCTAGTGTGTGCCAAGTAAATCAATTTTCCCACTAATCTCTGATATTGACCCTTGTCAACTTTGTCACTTTCCTCCTCAAAGCTTATCCTGTGATTTTGTTCAATGGGAACACTTGCAGGTTTGCATCCAAGTTTGCCAGTTTCCTGCAAAAGATCAAGAACATACTTCCTTTGAGAGATAAAGATGCCTTGCTTTGAGTAGGCTACCTCAATTCCCAAGAAATACTTGAGTTGTCCAAGGTCTTTCATCTCAAACTCTGCCGATAATTTCTCTTTGAGCAAATGTCTCTCAGTCAAATCATCTCCTGTAACAATAATATCATCAACATAAACAAGAAGTACAGTCAATTTTCCTTCCTGTGAATGTTTAAAAAATAAAGTGTGGTCTCCTTGACTTTGCTTATAGCCCAAACACACCATTGCCTTTGTGAATCTTCCAAACCATGCCCGAGGGGACTGCTTTAGTCCATATAAGGCTTTCTTCAATTTACACACCTTGTTAGCTTCATTTGTTATGCCAACACCCGGTGGAATCTCCATATACACTTCTTCCTCTAAGTCTCCATGCAAGAATGCATTTTTAACATCAAACTGTTGCAATTCCCATCCACATGAAGCAGCAAGAGATAGTAAAATTCGAACAGTGTTCATTTTTGCCACTGGGGCAAATGTCTCCTTATAATCAATACCATATGTCTGAGTATAACTTTTTGCCACTAGTCTTGCCTTGTACCGATCAAGTGTGCCATCAGATTTATACTTTACGGTATAGATCCATCTGCATCCAACCGGCTTTTTGTCTCTTTGCCTTTCAATAATCTCCCAAGTACCATTTTTTTCAAGTGCTCTCATTTCCTCATCCATAGCTTGGACCCAATTTCTATTTTGCAATGCTTCTTCAACTGATAATGGGATTTTCACAAAATCAACAGCTGCAATAAAACTTTGATATTGTGTGGAAAGATGTTTAGTGGAGACATATTGAGAGATAGGGTGTCGATATAAGGAGGGACAAGATCTTTTATCTTTCCTCAAAGCAATGGGTAAATCAACTGGATTAGTGTCACAAGTATCAGAAATAGAACAATCATCATTTGAGGAATCATTTTCAGTACTTACCTCCGGTTCAGACGATTGAATTTGTTTCTGGAGAAGGTCAAATTTACTTCTTCTCTGATATACTAGAGTTGGTGCTGAAGGTGCTGATTCCTGAGGAACATAAGGCATTGAAGGACCAGGAACAATTACTGACTCAGATTCAGGTGTTGAACTAGGACTCAAACTCAAACTAGGTGACAACTCGGGTTCAAGAGAGGGAACACTGACAGGTGTTCTCGGGAGGCTAGGACCAAGGATCAGAAACTCGGACTCAGACTCTAAGTCACTCATGTTTTCCCCCTGAGACTGAGAATGAGTGAAGTATGACACATTTTCATGAAAGGTGACATCTTTGGAGACAAAGAATTTCCGACTCAGAGGATGGTAACATTTGTACCCTCTTTTATTGGGTGCATAACCCAGAAAGATACATCTGACAGCACGGGGATCCAACTTGTTGCGATATTGTTTGTGAACATGAACAAAAGCAACACAACCAAACACGCGAGACTCAAGATTATGTAAGATAGGAACAGAGGGAAAACGTGAGAGCATAAATTGAGCAGGACTAATATTACCTAACACTCGAGATGGGACCCGATTAATCAGATAGGCAGCAGTAAGAACTGCCTCCCCCCAATAAGAGGTGGGAACAGACATTTGAAACAGGAGAGATCGAGCAACTTCAAGTAAATGACGGTTTTTTCTTTCTGCGACACCGTTTTGTTGTGGGGTGTCAACACATGTGAATTCATGAAGAATGCCATGTTTACTAGTGAAGTTGGAGAAGGTATGATTGACATATTCTTTACCATTGTCAGAACGAACTCTTTTTATACATTTCCCAAATTGTGTTTGTACCATATTATAAAATTGGATAAATATTTGTGGTACTTCGGATTTAGTATTCATCAAGAAAATCCAAGTTACCCGAGTACAATCATCAATAAATGAAACAAACCATTTTGCACCAAAAATATTAGAGGTAGGGGCAGGTCCCCAAACATCAGAATGAATCACATCAAAAGGTTCAGCACTTTTATTAAAACTGGAAGGAAAAGTTACACGATTGTGTTTTGCCAACTGACAAACATCACACTTAAAAGACTCAACAGAATGGTTTAAAAACAATGACGGATTAAAAACAATGACGGAAACATAGACTTAATGATATAAAATGGAGGGTGACCGAGACGCTTGTGCTGAAGCCAAATGTGTGAGGCTGAAGAGGAAGACTGAGACTGGAGACAGGAGGACAACACCTTTGGATGGTCATCAGAGAAGTAGTATAACCCTTCCTTTTCCTTAGCAATTCCAATCGTCTTCCCCGTGGTAAGGTCCTGAAAAATACAATGGGACATAAAAAACGTTACTTTACAATTTAGATCACGGGTAAGCTTATGGATGGAAATCAAATTGTGGGAAAGTGTGGGAACATGAAGCACGGATTGCAATTGAAATGGAGGTTGCAAGTCAATATTTCCAGTGCCAACAACACAAGCCTGAGAGCCATCAGCAACAGTGATATAAGGAATACTCGAAGGTGTGGTATAAGAGCATAATAATGTGGAATCAAATGTCATATGATTAGTAGCACCAGAGTCAAGAATCCACGCATTCTTAGGGATATTACCACAAACAGTAAAAGATCGGGAACACAAACTCTTACCGGTAACTGCTAGAGACCCAAAACCAGAAGGCTTACTCATGGAGTCAAGCATAGACTTCAACCGTTCCACGTCATTCTGGCTGAAGGAGGAAAGATCAGTTTCCTCTTTTTCAAATCTGTCAGTATCATGGGCATGTGTGACAACATGTGCCTGATGCTGGTGCATGTTGCGAGAACTACCTCCTCGGCTAAGAACCTGTTCCCTTCCATGTAGTTTGAAACACCTATCCTTTGTATGCCCTGATTGGTTGCAATGCTCACAATAGAATTTGTCACGACCATTCTTAGATGATGACGATGGTGGTCCTTGTCTTGTTGTTTTTCTAGCTACTAGTGCTGACACATCCGGGGGCTGTTCATGAAGCATAGTTTGACGACGGGTCTCCTCACGACGAACAGTGTAAAAAACTTCATTAAGATCAGGAAATTTTTCCTTACCCAAAATCTGCACCCGAATGGGGTCAAGTTCAGCATTAAGGCCGGCTAAGAAATCAAAGATCCTATCCCGCTCAACAACAGTATTCAAGGTGGCAGTATCCTTGCTGCACTCCATCTTCAAATTCTGATATTGATCCAACTCAATCCAAAAACCATTGAGAACTCCAAAGTAATCGTTGACCGAAAGACTTCCCTGCTTAGTGTTGAATATTTTCCTCTTTAAATCATAACAAGCAGACATATCTTGTTTCATGGAATAACTTCGACGAAGATAATCCCAAACTGCCTTTGCACTTGAGAGATACATGCAATTTCTACTAATTTCTGGAGATATGGAGTTCCAAAGCCAAGTAATAATAGCAGAATCATCTTTATCCCAGGAAGAGAAATTAGGAGCAGTAACCAGAGGAGGATTGCCTTCAATATGATCTAGCATGTCACAACATTTTAGAGTGTGTCTGATGAACTGAGACCATTGAAAATAATTTTTTCCGGTAAGCCAGTAACCTTTTTGAACGACAAAATCCTTAGCATTAAATGGGACTGGTGGATTTGTGGGAGGTGGAGGCGGAGGTGGTTGTTGGTTAATAATCTCGGCCATTGAAGGGACAATCGAGAGGAACAAACAGCAGATATGTATTGAATCACAAAGAAAAAATACAAAGAAACCAAAAAACAAGCAGTAGGGTTGCAATAGAACTGCAATAGAATGAAAAAACAGCAATGATCCAAACACCCAAAAAAAAAAACTGCAAGGATGACCGGCAGTGAAAAAAAGAAAAAAAACACCGTTACAACGGCGGCTAGGGTTTATGCGGAAGCGAGACCCCCAAAAAACAGGAGCTGTGATACCATATTGTAAAATATTTCACTGATAGAATTAAAAGTTCTATTTACAATGTTGCAACTACATGCTTTAAATAAGAGAGAATAGAAAACCTAATGGGTTTTGACTAATGGGCCTCATTACTAATACTACTAATTACTATTTACAGTCTAATATTTACAACAGATTTGATTATTTCAATATAACTAGCAAAAGTGACAATAAGAGTCTCATGGTTACACAATATCAGAGATTTAGACTCTTTTCGGTATCTTTGCATTGGATGCGGAACAGTGTAGATTTAGGTATTGGGCATTACATGAGGGCTTTTGAGCTGGAGGAGGTGTAATCGTGTAACACACACAAGTGCTTTCTAGGAGATTTATTGTGAGTACCGGGGGAATGTGCTTTTCTAGGCACAAAAGAGAAGAGCTAGAGTAGGGTTTTCTTAGAGATGCCAAATCAAAATTTTTTTGTGGGAAAAATTGTAGTATGTGGCATAAGAATAGATGACGTGTTGACCAGAGAATTTGAGGGTCTGTTTAAATTAGTTATAATTGATGCCTCTTTTTCCAATTCCAACTTGTTCTTGTTCTGATTTATGTTTTCCTATCCACTAACTAGTATTGTATTTGTGCGGTAGCACGGGTTGCGTGGTGTTCGTTACTTTATTTAACGTAGACATTTTCAAAATATAAATATATAAGTTTGTTATAATAAAATCACAAGGTATGATTGAAACTATTGAAAAGTAAATTGTTGAGGGAACATAGACCTAAACAAGAACAAAGATAGAATTGTGCTGACTCAACATAAAAGCAAAGATAGAACTGCACAAGAGTAAAATCAATCATTGAGTAAATTGGTAATCTTTCAGGAATAAAATCAATCTTTGAGTAAATTGGTAATCTTTCAGGAATAAAATCAATCTGAGTTATTATAGCCAAAGAGTAAGGAGCTTAATACGAATACACCATAAAAAGTTGAAATAAGAGTGTTTTGCTCCAACAAAATACACTTTCATATGGAACCACAAATTGGTAACATTCTGCTCATGTAAAAAGCTTACCTAAATATGAGTATAGTAAATAAAAAGATATGAAAAAGGGAAATGCATACTTTATAAGTATGGATGGATAAACTGTTTGTTCAAACCAATAGCACGAAACGTTCAATCAATTTCAGTGTCATATTAACAATACTTACTATAAAGTTATATTCATGGAACTGTTCAATGCACATATCATTATAGAACATCACTCATAATTACAAAGAGAGAGGAGGGGCATTATGATAATAAATAATCAATGTATTAGCTCTTCTAGCAATAAAGTTCTTTTGATACACTATGAAGACATGTTGAAGCTTCTAGTTGTGGTAACTTCTAAGAACAGTCTACTGCAGGAACCGTCACCTAAACGAATTGCAGAGATGACTCACCCATTAATGAAGCAGTAGCTGTAGCACACTAAATCGCAGCCAGCACATCATTCAAAATTAAACTTGGTTCCCAATACTATGTCCTCTTTTCTTTGTTCTCAATCAATGTTCTAATTCGGAGCTTTACTGCCTTTTTCCATTATATGTTAGCTTAGAATGTGGAAATTGGTGTTAGGGTAATATTGTTGAATTGATGGCTCATGCCTGTATTTCTAGCCTGTACTAGTTCTAATGCGTGTTCTTATCTCCTTAAATTGAAATCACACCCTGTACTTGTCACCTGATTTTAGTATGACTCCATGTGACCATGACTAAATACTAATAGCAGGACAATGGTCCATTTCAAAGTATTTATTTTAGGTAACTAACTTTTTTTTTTAAATTTGACATCCCTAGAATTGTGGAGAATGATATAGTATGTGACCGAAAAACAAAATGCTTTAAAGTGTTGTATTGATGACAAATCAAATTTATACTGACTCTTCTTTTTTCTGTCAATGTTTATGCTATACTCTTTGTTGGAGTTAGACGGGTACTGGAAAAATGAATTATCTTGCCATGTAAAGACTGTTGTTTGACTTTTTTTCTACTGCATGTTGATTTATTTATTAGCTGGAAGCTCAAATAGACACGATAAAGAAGGAAACTCAGGACTACACTAGTAGGTGTACGGCTGAAGCTAAGAACATGACGGATGACATCCAACAAACAGATCATGATATGAGTATTATGGAAAGAGAGTCAGCCGAGATTTTAAAGGTAAAATTTGGATTCTTACTTTTTTTCTTTAATATTAAACTCAATCATATTTGAACAACATTATGGAAAACGAGTTTGATAGTTGTTGAATGTTTGAACATTTGTCCGTCGTTGTTAAGGCATCTGAATTAAAATTGGAGGAAACGATGAGACAATGTGAAGAAGAGATTCAAATGCATGGTCGCGAACTCTTTAACGTGATTGACTCAGTGACGAAATACAAAGAACAGTTGGGATCTAAAGTGTCAAAGATTAAAAGGGAGCTGTTGGAAACTGTAACTGAAGTGGCAGAAATATATAGAAAGGCATTCCCAGAAAAATATAGTTATATATTGGAGGCATGCCGCCAAATTGAGAAAATTGAATGAGCATATCTATGCTTACACAATCTTCTCAGCATCTTTTTTCTTGTGCATACTTAGTCTATGATTATGTCAACTAGTCAATCTAACAAATTTGTACTAGTGGATTGTAAAATGACTCTGTCCATCTTTATAGCCCATCTTGTTCTATCAGCTTCATCTTGTTAATTTTTTTACTAACACATTTCTAATTATCTTTAATCTTTTTTTTGCACTATATAATAAATAATTGTCTTTATATTTTAATAAAAGTGTTTACATTTCATATGCATGCACCATTTGATTTAGTTCAATTTGATGTATGAGATCGATCAATGGTTATTCCCAAAAGTTGATCTAGATATAATATGTTGTTTATTGATGAATATACTTGTTATTATTGGATTTATGTTATGAAAAATCATAATGAATTTTTTTTTTATATTTATACTATGTTTTGTGGAATAGTTAAGACTCAACATAATGATTTTATAATGTGCATATTGTAGAAAAGAAGTGAGAGAAAACAAGTACATATTGTAGAAAGTTTAGAATACTTAACCCTCTATTGAAAGAGTGTATTTATAATGTGTCCCTAGCGTTGGGTCAATGGTTATTTGCACTGGGTTGGATCATTAGGCCCAATGCGGATAATTGTCAGGATCTATGTGACGTAGGGAAGTCCAACACGTGGTCTTCGTCTTAGATTAATTGTCCTATGATCTTCGGAAGGTGGAGGACCTGTTCTCTCGGATGTGGGTACTTACATGATGACGTGTCCCCGTGTGGAGAGCACATGGAGACCGTGGAGGAGACGCGTGAGAGCTCCTCGTGTGGGATGATGAATTGGACTTTCATTGGGCCCTCTTTGACGAGGAGTTGGGTTGGGCTGTGCCTGACGGTGGGCCAGCTTCTGGTCCAGTCTAGAATAGGAACCCCCCAAATCGTTGCTTCGCAGCGTATGAGTCAATTGTTGCATCGAGGAGGTGCGCAGGGACTTGCTCGGACGATCATCGCTCGTGTTTGCGGCGCTGAGCTCGCAGGCCTATCTGGGACCAGACGCAGAAGTCATTAATCGTGCTCGACAGTGAGCTTCGTCCGTGGTCGGTCAGCCTGCGTGGAGGCCTGCTCGCCACATGTAGTTGTGGCTTTCTTTTCATCTTCTCCAGAGGAAGTAATCCTGGCAGCGCAAGGGTCACGCATCGTGCTCGACAGGTTGGGTGGTGTGGCGTAATTGAAAGGGATGGACACGTCATTCCCTCAAGCGTTGAACTGGGTTTTGAAAGGACGCGTGACGCCTTTTTGAGCCTTTTGTAAGTCTTTTGTCCTTTCCAATTTATGCTTTTTCTGGCGTTTCATGCATTTTACGGGGAATTTGTTGAGTCTCCGATGAAGTTTTCGGGAAGCTCATGAAGTTTCCAGCGAATTTTCCGGAAGGCCTATGAAGTTCCTGGCGACCTCATGAAGTTCCCAGCGAAATTATGAAGTTTACGATGAAGATTCTGGGGACTTCATGAAGATTATGGGAAAATGCATGGAGTTTTCGATGAAGGTCTCGGGGGACCTCATGAGGCTTTAGCGTCCTCGTTGGGCCCTTCATCGGGGAAACCTTCTCCCCGCGGACGCATGAGTACCACGAGGAAGTCTCTCATCGAGGAGACATCCCATGTTTGATTCTGGTGGGGAGTTTAAGCGCCGAGGAACCTTTCTCTTGCGGAGAGAGGTTTCATATTCCCCGCCGAGGAGAATTTCCTCACGACCACTCGCTTGTCGGCAAGGGCTTCGGTCGAGGACGTGTGCCGAGCATTTCCTCACCCTTTCACTTGATTTGCGGTGGAAGGATGGATTTGAACTTAGGTGTTGAATTCACCGTTTTCCTCTAGTTTTCAGCTAAAATGGTTGCGAAGCCCGAGAGAGTCGTCATGGTCGACGAAGAAGTCGAGCTCGATTCGGTCGACAAGGAAGTAGAGACCGCGGAAGCCGATACATCGTTCGATTGGGTCGGGCTGGAGCCCAGCAACACCGCTTTGCGCTTCGCCCTCGATGGCCTGGACATTTTTGCGGTTGTCGAGGATCTCGCCGAAGGGGCCTCCACGAATTGGATGGTCTACAAGCCTAGAGAGACGCACCAGATATGCTCTCCGTTTAAAGGGATGCTGTTTCCGATGTACGAGTTCGCGTTCCGGGAAGCCGGGATTCGTTTGCCCTTCAGTGACTTCCAAAAGGGGGTATCCCAGTGGCTGGTTTTGGCGCCTTCACAACTTCACCCCAACGCGATCGCGTTCATGCGGGTGTTTGAGCTCGTGTGTCAACATCTTTGCATTGGTGCCATGCTCCCCTTGTTCTTCCGCACGTTTCACCTTCAGCGACAATCCTTACATGGCCGACATAGTTAGGTATCTCTGAAGCAGTCGAGGAAGTTGTTCAGGGCGTACCTAGATTCTGTGAGTGCTTTTAAGGATGTGTACTTTGTCGTAAAGGCCGCATCGCATTCGTCCATTAACTCCCTATTCGATCGCGTGACCAAGCGCGAGAATGGGGAACAAGTGGAGGCTTTGGAAGCAAAGTTCCCTCCTGAGTGGTTCGACAAGTAGACAGAGAGCTACATCACCAAGCCAGACGAGCTGGACGCCGAGGATCAACTCACTTATGAGAAGATAATCGCATTCATCAATTTTACTCCTGTCAAGTATGTCAACAAGGACGAGAGTTTTATTCGTGATGAGCGCAGGGAGGTTCGCCTCGAGTCCCGGTTGATTAACACCAAGGTCTTCCTCGAGTGTGGTTCCGACGGGAAAGCATTGAGACTCTTACGTAGGTCTTTCTAGTGCATTTGTGTGTCCGCTTATTTTCCCTTGTCGTGCTAACGTGTTCTTTTCTTTGTTGCAGGCCAGATGTAGAGCCTTTAGGAACGTGTGATGGAGCTCACAGCGACCAAAGGTATGAAGAAGGCTACCAAAGGCCGTGTCACCCAGGTTCAACAAATGTCAAAGCCTGATCGGCATCCCGGGGATTTCTCCCCGTCTCCGCAGTGCAGCCAGTCTCCCCCTTCGCAAGAGAACCCATCCAAGAGGTAGCGTACCGACGAGTCTGAGCTCGTGAACCTTCTGGATGGGTTTGTCGGGAAAGGTTCGTGTTGCCCCTATGCCATCTTCATCGGGGGCTTTTCGGTGGGGACAACTCCCTGGTCGTGCCCGTGGCGGAATCCAAGGCGATCATGGGCGTTGACAAGGTGACCTAGGGGAAAGCTTTGTCTAAGGATATGACCGCCATGATGAGGATCTTTGAGACGACCCTGGTCCTCAACGACGAGACCAACCCCACTTCCGAGCTGAAGATGTTGCGGGAAGAGAACGCGCCTGTAATACCTCAAATTTTGCCCCGAGGTTGTTAGGTTCATTTCGCACGTCATTTTTAACTAACCGCTAACCAGTTTGTTTAGTCTGTTGGTTTTTGCAGGAAAATGGATTCTCTACTTATCTGTTCAAGGCCATATTCACTGACTTTATTGTCAGCCACACATTAATTTGTCAGATGATTTGTTTGAGCTCAGTTGCGTCCGATCTAAGCCGTACAAAATGTTTAATTGTCGAGTTCGGAGTTGGAAATCGGATAAGTCTCATTTGAGGAATTTAATTAATTTGATTTTTATTTGGATGAAGAGTTTAGCCATTTGGATTTAATCGAACAAGTTGGATTTATTCAGATGATGTTATTCATTTAAGTTATCGAAAGAGTTACTCGGGAATTTTATCGGAGAAGAAATTTAATCGGATGAATTGGATTGAGAATTTCGAATTAATAGAAAATAGAATTTATTTTATTATTTTGTTGCAATAGCCAAATAATAAAATTAAGTTTTTATGTATGCTATTATTTTTATTATTACAATATCCAAATAATAAAATAATTACAAAAATAAGGTTACAAAGGAATTAAATTACATTTTTTTCCTAAGTTTCTAAAATTCCTAAACTACCCTTCAAGTCCGATTCTTCGATCCCGGTCTGTTTTCTCCGAACCTGCAAAATAAACAGAACAACTTTTTTTATGGTTAGCAATTTGGTTTTATTGGTCCCGATACCCTCAGAAAATGTTCATCATCGGGTACGTTGGAAGGGTAACTGAATACTCCGTCGCCAGCTCCCGACTCAATTTCTCGACTCCGGCAAATCAGGCAACAACTGTTCTTTTTGTTCCAAGAGAGAGAAAAATGATTTCTTAAAAAAAGTGATTATTGGAAACGCGCTTTTGGTAAAAGCACTTTTTTTTAGAAAATTGGTTTGACCAAACAAGGCCTAAAACAATATTTCAGAAAAATTCCAAAGCCAATGGATCAAGCGAGATCCTCGCAATACTAACAACCAGTTCATAAAAAGCTCAATAGCAACCAACATTTGCGCAACAATTTTTTCGCAAATTCCCCCAACATTTCAGGCGTCAAAGGCTCCTGAAAAATCTCAAAAACAAACTCAGCAGGAAAATCATAACAGCACCCAGGCCCAGATCATCATCAAAGAAGAATATAAGAACAGAACCAATCATCAGAAGATGGGGGATCACGAAAAATAAGAAAAAACCCCAGAAAATTAATAGAACAAGAAGAACAGGAGGGAGTTTTCATCAGAAACTCACACGAACTCAGAAGGGAGTTTATTCACCATCATTATTGTTCCAATACGAGGATACGGTCGCCAATCGCTTCAAACCCTTAGAGGAATAGGTGAGCAATTTGGGGTTTCTTTTGCTTTTTACCAATTTCGTTTTGCAGGAGTCACAAATAAGAGGAATCCATGACCATGCAAGCAAGAAGGGAGGAATTTCAGAGCAAAAACCATGGAAGAAGGTCGCGCCGCCAATGGATGAAGAAACAGAAAGAGGGTAAAAAAACCCTAATGAAGCAAATGCATCGTGAAAGCCCCTCCCATTTTTATCCTTCATATTCTCTTCAATTTTTTAAAACTTATATTTAGTTTTATTTTTTTTAGTCATAATTGATAACATTTTAACTCATAGTTAATGATTTAACATTGTAAATTAATAATGTTTTGGGAATTCAGAATTAGAAACTTTTTTATTTTATAGTTAATAATAATTTTTTTTTAATAATTTAGTGTTAAAATTAAGTTAATAACTTATGATAAAAATCTTTTTCTTTATAACTAAAATTAAATCCTTTTAAGATTAAAACATCCAAATTTTCTTTTTTATTTAAAAACCATTTTGTTAATAAGAACATTTTTTATTAAAACTTTTATTTCTTAAAATTGGTTAGAAACTTATTTTTCAATCAGAAACTATCTTTAAAATTTAAAACTTTTTTTTTCAAAATAAGACTTTGTTAATAAATCAAAATTCTAAATATATTTTCATTCTAACATTTATTTTAAGTTGAAATTCTATCTTTTTTTAAAAAAAAAAAATTTGCTAACATTTCTTAATCTAAGTTTCTAACTTTTTATTTTTTTTAATCCCTTTTTATTGTAAATCTCACAAAATCTCATCTCTTTAACTCTCTTATTTTATTCTATTAAATCCTGATTAAATTGACAATTAACTTTTTTTAAAAAAATCATAATTAACCTGTAATGTTTTTATATTTATTTATTAATTCTTTTTTATGACTGTTTTGTATAATTAGCCTTTTCTTAAAAAAAAATCAAAATCTAACTTTTTCTTTCCATTAACATTAATTCCTTTCTTTCTTTTTTTTAAAATACTAATTAAAATTCTAATTAACTTTTTAAAACTCTAACATTTTAATTCAAAATTTTCTTACATTTTGTTTAAATTTAATCTCTAACATTTTAATCTAACTATAATATTATTCCATTTAATAAATTTTTTTAAACACTTTTGCCCCTTTATTTCTAATTTGTAATTTAACCTGATTCTTAACCTCTGCCCCTTTAATTTTCGTCTAACTTTATGACGTTCCTAACATTTTTTTCTCAGTTGTATAGTTTATTGATCATTTACTTTTTACACTTTATTTTATGGTTGTAATTTACGCGAGACAATCGTCGCTTTTATTTCGCTATCATTCTTGCATTTTTCATGGTTGTAATTTACGTGAGGTTATCGTCGCTTTGCAATTCTTTTAGTGTCTTACGCTTTCTCATATTCCAATTATGCCATGTAATCAATTATTCATTTGCATTATTCACCGTTAAATCCCTTCCGAAGGATTAGGTATAGCCGTTTGACCGCCGAATCAATAACCCTAACCTTTGAACATTTCCCTTTCCAAAACCCTAATCATTTTAGGTTTCCCGCCGTGGAATACCTATTTACCCTTTCAATTTTAATTCAATTACAACGTAGAAATAAGAGTCGCCGCACTCCACGTAAACGCTTTCCTATGAACGTTTATTCCCCATGGAACCTTGACCACAGTCAAGAAGTTTTTAACCTCCCTTTCGAGGGAAACTACGATTACTCTGATTCCATTCCCTATCCAGGATACGTAGGCACAAGATGCGAATCTTGCCGAGTAAACTTAGGACTTTCTTTTCACCTTCTAACCCTAGCAATATACCAAAGCAAAACAGTAAATTTTAAACAAAAGGTTCCTGTAGAGTACTACAAAAGTTTAGGGTGTTAGTACCTTCCCTAAGCTTAACCAACCCCTTACCTAGGTCTCTCCCTGCATTGTTTACGATGCAACAATTAGGTTTTCCTTCTTTTGACCTTTTCCTTCGGATAAATAAAAGTCGGTTGTGAATCAAAGATTTGCGATTCAAATTAATTAATAATTTGATATCCTATTCTAACCGCAACAGCGCCCCTTTAGACAGAGAAGAAAAATGCCGAGAACAGCCTCCTCGACTACCAATCGAAGTACGAGGCTCAGATGCGTCTCCTCCAAGACCTGACCGTGATGCGGGAAACACTAAAAGAGGTCGAGGGAGAGAGGGACAAACTCGAAGCCAGGGTTGCTGAATTGGAGGATGCTGCCACCCCTACTGAGGACGAAACCGACGAGAAAGCCTTCGCTAATCACGACGACTTGGTAGCTCGGATCTGGGAGCTTGAGCAGGACTGTCTAAGGGCTCTTGAGGTAGGATTCTGCAACGCTTTGGATCAGCTTTAAATTGTGAATCCAGATGTTCAACTCGTTGTCGAGGGGATCACTTTAGTATTAATGATAATATTCTTACTGATTCTAATTATGAGGATTACAAAGTTGATACTACTGCTACTTTTAATACTAATACTTTATTGTCCCCATGCCTGCCCAACCATATCCCACAATTGTTGATCATACTCTTTTTTCCTCTTATTATTTGTCTCGTTATCGTAAGTTTATTAAATTGTCTAATTTTATCTATTCATTTTACTGTGTTTTTTTTTTACTCTTTCTTCCCCTTGTTATTTGTCTCATTATCATAAGTCTATTAAACTGTCTAATTTTATCTATTCATTTACTCTATTTTTTTTCTAACTTTCATTCATAGTTTGTTTTACTCCCTTTGTTCCAAATTATAAGTCAACTTACGTTTCTAATGCAATATTAATGATATTTTTTTCAATATACTATAAAGTATTTATTATTATTTATTCTTTTAACTCTTTTAATTTCTCTCTCCCTTGTGTAATTATGAGACATTATTGTAAAATCATACATAATTTGTCTTTCTCATAAAACAATAATTAAGTTTTTTTAATTCATGTAAAATATTCAAAAAGTCTTATATTTTAGGACAGAGAGAGTAGTCATTCTTCTATAAAAGGCTATGGTAGAAGAGTTTTATGCTTTTCACAAGTCAAATACTTACAAACGTGTAGTTGAATATACAAATTTAAAATCATGTCTGATGAGTCTATTGACCGCTACAAAACATATTATTTTTTATAATGTCTTCTTTAAAAAAAATATGATATAGATTATGAAGAAACATTTACAATAGTGGCCAAGATGATATCTATTCAAACTCTTATTTCAGTTTCATTAGTTTGTCAGGGACAAATTTTTTAAATAAATGTTAAAAATATTTTTCTAAATGGTAATTTTCATGAAAAAGTTTATATGATACCTTCCCCAAATATTTCTTATAATCAAAGGAAAACATGTAAGTTGAAGAAAGCTATTATGACTTTTCTAAATGACGATCTACACAAAAAAGTTTATAATTATATTGTTTTGATAAATTCTCTTAAACAAATAATATAACAAAACTTATATTAATAGATAAATTCGAATAAGTCATGCAAACCAACATTTAATCGATATTTTAATGTTAATCTATTTAACCATTATTTGAAAGACTTATTTGTAAATGTCCAAACTATTTAACCATTATTTGAAAGACTTATTTGTAAATGTCCAAACATTTGAAAAGATCAAAGTCAAACATAAAAATAAACTTATGATAGACTTAGGGACAAACTTAGACTTTTTGACAAAATCTAACTTGGCACAACAATTAATGTTCACATAAACTTAAAGACTCCTTATATAGAAAAACATGTTTATTTTTAGAGCAAGAAATGGTTGAGTTTTTTTCGTCACTTGTAAGTTCAGCTATGTGCTATTATTATAGTGATTTGAGAAACTCGTGTTGATTTTTAATAATTATTTATGTATAACTTGCTCAAATTCCATTCAGACAAACATTCTCTTGGGAGTTCCTTCTGCATTAATGGAACACACAACACATAAAATCTCAAAATACTTTCATAAGTTTAATAAGATGGAGGATCTCAATATCGACCTATTTATGACTTATGAGAGGGAGCATCACGATGATGAACACAATTGACATAAATTCTAAAGGAATAAAACAGAAACTCATCTAAACCAAGACACTACAATGCTCTGGATGCCTTTTTAATGCAGTTGGAAATAGCTAAATCATCAAGCAACGGCCGGCCAGGGCAACCATACTAACATTTGTTAACAAATCAACTTTATTAAAATAACAACTCTTAACTGATGTTGATTTCTTTCCATTACCAGCAAACAGTGTACAAGAAAACATGCAATGTGAGGGCTAATTACAAAAGTTTCAGACCTCATCTTCGTGAAGAAGCATATTTGGAATACCCTTTCTGACAGGGAAGCGCCGTCCAGTCTCTGGGCAAACAAGAGCACCTTCTTCAAGGTGAAGTTCCAACAGGGCATGATGGAATCGGTTCAGAAATTCGTCTGAGTCCAGCATGGAAGAATCAGCCTCCTCGGGTAGTTCAGTGTATCCCATTCCCCGTGATGCTTCCACAAAAGCCTTCCACTCAATCTTCTCAAACATCTTTTTCAAAAAGTCACTATTCATTTCCACATTCTTTTCCAGCACTTTCTCGGCTTCTATACGCAATGGAAATCCATTCACCACGCCCCTAATGTTTGAAGATAGCATATTGTGTGTTAACAATCTCATCTTTCCAAACAAGTCAAATACCCTGCAAATAATACAAAATTACATGGTAACACATTTTTAATCCGATTGAAACCAAATCCATTGCATAATTTAAGTTGATAGCTTCCGCAGAAATACCAAACAAAAATACTACACCAACTAGAATAAACATAGTATAAAAAGAAACTCAACTCATGTGCTTTGCCACAAATTGAAGAAATAAACCTAAACGCGTAATTTCTATGCTGCACTTTAGGGTTTTGTAAAACTTGGAGAACCAGAATGAAAATTTAAGGGAAACTATACAATGAAAATTGATAAGTAAAGCATAGAGGTAAAACTCACTCACCGGAACGGTGCGGGTACGATGCAGAATGCGGAAACGGCAAGGTTGATTGACGGCGAGGAAACAGTAGAGCTGCGGGAAGAAAGGTCTAAGTCTTAGTTTCCGGTTGGGATTTGGTATTTAACATAAATCTATGGTCCGGTTGAACCGGAAACCGCGGTCCGATCCGGATTGGTTTGGGCCAGCAAACCGCTAGTTTTACAAAATGAGGTAATGAAAAGTCTATGATAAAAGTGGTAAGAGAAATTGAGCTTGGAAGAAATTAGTGTGTTGACGAAGAAACAGAAGAATACGGTGCGTCTCTGCTAGTGAAGAAAGATATTGATTATGTTGTGGCTCTGAGTTAAATCAATTAGGGTTGATGTATCATGTATCAGCCCTAATTAATTTTATTGCCGGTAACACATTTAAAAAATGATTAATTTAATATATATTTAAAAAAAGGTTATTTGAAATTATATATATATATATATATATATATATATATATATATATATATATATATATATATATATATATATATATATATATATATATATATATATATATATATATATGAGGATTCACTTATTGAAATAGTAGATTTTTATAACTTATTTCAGAATTATAATTTTTAAATTAGATTTAATCCAATAATTATAAATAAAAATATTAATTTAACGATTAAATTAAATTCAATTTAAAGACTATAATGTGAAATAAGTTAAAAAAAATTATTCTTAGAGTAAGTTGATTTCATATATATATATATATATATATATATATATATATATATATATATATATATATATATATATATATATATATATATATATATATATATATATATATATATATATATATATATATATATATATATATATATATATATATATATATAAAGATTTTAATTTATATTAAATATAGGATTAATAATCAACTTAACATCTATAATATATATATATATATATATATATATATATATATATATATATATATATATATATATATATATATATATATATATATATATATATATATATATATATATATATATATATATATATATATATATATATATATATATATATATATATATATATATATATATATATATATATATATAGATAGATAGATAGATAGATAGATAGATAGATAGATAGATAGATAGTGTGAGTAAGAAAAACTTTTAAAATGCATATTTTTTCAAAACTTTTACTAGAATTAGTTAAGGAGTGTACAAATACTTGTAATACTTGTATAGAAATAGATATAACACGTATCTTTAGAAAACAATCGATCATAATTTTTTTATTAAATAAAAACTTAAAATATTTTTTTCTCTCTCTTACTTTATAGCCACCACCCTATTATTTAAATTAAAAACGAAATTAAATTTATAATTGTTGTAAATGCGCTTTAAAACTTTTGTTGATGAAGAAAAAGAAAACATATTTTAGAGATTGCGTTTATCACGAAAATCAGAAGTTTTAGAAAGTCAGACAAAAAGTCGAGAAAAAATCAGTCGGTGAATAGTGTCGTCCGTACGGTGAATAATATTTTTGAGTTTTCAGACTTTTTTCGATTCGGTCCATGGATCCATGTGATTTTGGACTTTGTTTGTTGGACATTTGCTATTATAAACATGTATCTCTTATATATCTGGTGTGTGACAATCTTAGAGTTTTCACTAATAAGGGAGACCAAAGGTTTAAAGGTATAGCATAGGGTTTCCGCTATGTACAAAGAAAATTTTGGATTACACCTTAGGTTTGAGTGATTCATATATTGAGAATTTGAGAGGTAGGGAAACACTTGGGTAGAAAATATTGTTGTTCTTGGGCGCCTTCCGGGTTGTTCTTCGGACCCTGAAGACGAAGATTATTTTTCTTGTAACTCATTTGTAATCTCTTGTAACAACTTTCTGAATATAGAATTGGAGATTTGCTCTCTCCCTTAGAGTATATCGTTTGATCGAACTGGGTAAACATACCTTCGATTTTTTCTTGTCTTATTCTGTTATATTATCTGTGTACAGATTATTATTGTTGTAGACCATTTATTTTAGTTGCTATTGTTCTTTGCCTCACAAATTGATATTGAATTTTTTCGCAATTCACAACAAGTGGTGCGGTGAGCATGGAGCAAAGAGATATTGTTGACAATTGAGCACCATGGTTATTAGATGGCAGATCGAGAAATTTTCCGGTAACAACGATTTTGGGCTGTGGAAAATTAAGATGCAAGCAATTTTAATTCAAGAGAAGTGTATCGATACTTTGAAGAGTGAAGCATTGATGTGTACAGGGCCTACACAGGTACAGAAGACCGAGATGGTGGATAAGGCCAAGAGTGTTATTATCTTGTGCCTCGGGGATAAAGTTCTAAGAGAAGTCGCTAGGGAGCAAACTGCGGTTGCTATGTGGGCAAAACTTGAATCATTGTATATGAAAAAGTCTTTGACTCACAGGTTGTATCTGAAAAAATAACTTTATTCATTCCGAATGGTGGAGAACAAATCCATAGTTGAGCAGCTCATAGAATTTCACAATATTATGGATGATCTTGAGAATATTGAAGTGAAGATTGATGATGAGGACAAGGTTTTACTTTTGTTGAGTTCATTATCCAGATCCTTTGAGCATTTTAAGGATGCCCTTCTTTATGGTAAGGAAGACACTATTACTTTGGATGAAGTTCAGATGGCGGTGAAAAGAATTTTCAAAGTCGAAAGATTTAAAGATTGAAGATGGTGGTGAAGGTTTAAATGTGTCAAGAGGAGGAGGTGAGCGTAAAGTGATGTCCAAATCAAAGAGGTCTGACAAGTCAAAGGTAAAATATTTTAATTGTCAGAAAATCGGTCACTTTAAAAGGGGTTGTCTTGAAAGAAAGGTCAATGAAGATTATGTTCAAGTTGTAGTTGCATTGGGTGAGGAAAGTTATGAGGATGGCGAAACACTAGTAATATCGAGTTTGAAAACTGAAGATAGTTGGGCCATTGACTCAGGTTGCTCTTATCACATGTATCAAAGAATAGAATACTTTGAAACTTTTAATATGGTGCAAGGTGGAGTAGTTCGCCTTGGTAATAATAAGGCATGCAAGATTCATGGTATTGGTATGGTCAGATTTAAAATATTTAATGATCATGAACTTATTATTCACAATGTGAGGTATGTTCTAGAACTCAAGCAAAATTTGTTATCTATAAGTATGTTTGATGATTTAGGCTATTGTACTAGAGTTGAACGTGAAGTGTTGAAGATTTCGCGTGATGAATTGATTATTACTAAAGGGTCTAAAATATGTGGTCTATATGTTTTAGAAGGTTCAAATGTTATTATTCATTCATCGTTAACTAGTGGAGTCTTTCATGACAAGAAAGAGCTATGTGATTTGAGTTTAAGGCGTTATGAATTCCTTGAGAAAGTTTAAGAGGAGTACAATGAATTTTGCAGAAATCAAGAGATAAAAATGCATGTTATCGCTGAGTTGTTGTTGAGTTTTTTGAGGAAGAGTTGAGGTTAACGCAACTTACATGGTTGGTAGAGAATTTCTTCAAAAGAAGAATAGTGAAAACCAAGAGAGAAACCTGAGAGAAACTATAACGGAGAAAACTCGGTTTGAGGTAGAGTTTCCTACTATGGATGCTAGCAGTAGTGAGGGAACAATTACAAAGATCTCTGATTATCATATGACTCATGATAAGGTAAGGAGGGTTATTGTAGCATCTCAAAAGGACGGTTATGCTAGCCTTGGATATTATGTTTTTAATGTGGTTGAAGGACTGCAAAATAAAAGAAGAAAAACCTTTAGTGAGGCATTTGAAAATAAGTTGAGTCAAGGGTGGTTGAAAAATCATACTTGTAGGCTTGCTAAATTACCTAGGCAGAAAAGGGTAATTGAGAATAAGTGGATCCAAGTTGCGAGGTCAAGATTCAAGGGTTGCTTGAATTTGATTAAAGTTATTGATTAAAGTTTCAACTTGGTAGAGAGCAACAACGTTGTTGATTGTTAAATTGGTATCAACACGGTTTAAAGTCAAGATGGAGATTGTTGTAAATGTGCCTTAAAACCTTTGTTGATGAATAGAAAGAAAATATATTTTGGAGATTGCATTTACCGCAAAAATCGGACGAAAAATCGAGAAAAAAAATCGGTCGGTGAATAGTGTCATCCTTACGGTGAATAATGTCGTCTATATGGTGAATAGTGTTTTTGATTTTTCAAGCTTTTAATTCGGTCCATGGATCCATGTGATTTTGGGCTTTGTTTGTTGGGTATTTTCTATTATAAATATGTATCTCTTAAATGTCTCGGACACAATTGTTCTAAAGAGAACAAAAATCCACTCCATTGGGAATCAAAACTCTGCTGAGGAAAATTCCCTGGATGGCTTCCCAGAAAACAACTCTTATGGGGATCAAATGCCTAGGCTGGGGAAACGCCCGGAACAGCCTTCCAACACTCTAGGGAATAAACACACTCAACCGGGGAGAACGTTCAGAATACGATCCTACCGGGAAGTAAAGTAAACTTTTGGGAAATAGCTCCACTCTGCTTGGAAATAAATTCCACCCTGCATAAGAGCTCTACTCTACCGAGAAATGGATCACGCTTCGCCTAAACATTTGTCATGTTGAGGGAATCAACACTGAACTCTGCTCGAGGAAGAAACCCTGAATACCGATATTACCGGGAAAACACCCGACAGTCGACTCCGTTGGGGAGAGGGCGTCGAAAACATTGCCTCCGCTGGAGAATAATATGTTGAGAACAAACCCACCCCGCCGGGGGTTAGCCTTTGCAGGGAGACGAAACCCTGTTCCGCTGGAGATTCACTACACACCTCCGCTGACGCTACCTGACCTGATAGTGAGACTTTGTGGGTAAGACAAAATCTCTGCTAGGGGAGAAATGAATATGTATTATAATTTCAGTGTCGTGGAGGAACACATCTACTGGGGAGATCTGCCATCCTACAATAAAACAAAAGAAACGCACACATGCAAAATGATTACCTCAGTTACCATTCATGACATGTACCACACGAGCAAATTCATTTGCTTTCGTTATGCTCTGTAAAGCCTCCTGTTTTCACCTGCAATGTTTATCAAAATATCAGACGTTTTTGCAAACAAAACAGTAAAAGTAAAACAAGAAAGGGAAAGCTCTTTGACTGAAGTGAATACTTTATTGATAAAAGGCCTGTGTCGCTACTCGAAAAATGCATCGCGCAACGACGGGGAGGCGAAGAAGAAAGGACAGAAGAGTCGCCACCGAACTTTATTTATCCCATGAGGGGAAAGGAAAATATCGAGAAAACCTTAGGAAATAAATGGATAAGATGGTCTCGCGACCAAGAACGGGTTCGGAAGCCGGTTATGCGAAGGGAAGGTATTAGCACCCCTCGCATCCATCGTACTCGATGGGAACCTTTTGTTTGTCGATGTGTGAATTTATTTGCTTAAACATTATGCTATAAGAGGTGTTTCACGGGGTAAAAGAAGGGTTAGAAACAAGAAAGTTAGGAGGAAAGAGAGAACGGGGAAGAAAAGAGAAAGAACAGACTCGGTAGGACTTCGCAGTCCCATGCCTACGTATTCTCAATAGATGTGAGAAAGTCAGAGTCGACGTAGTTCGGGGAACTACAAATATGGGGGAAAGTGTGCTCGGCAAGGATTGTGGCCCTTGTGCCTACGTATCTTTACTTAAACGAAGTAAAGAATCAGAGCAGCCGTAGTTCGGCCTACGGTTTGTTAATGTTTTTTATGGATGATGCTATCGTGCGCGTTCTAGCAGTTAGGTGTTTTGCTGCTCGCTCGTTGGAGACTTAGGTGTTACCTGTTTGCGGTAGAACGGACGTAACATATCCTTTTTGAAAGATTAACTAGTTTTCGCCACGCGGGGCAAGAAGTCACGTTTGATTGATTGGATTGTTTTTTAAAGAGCGAGACAGGTCCTCGGATAGTAACCCCTACGGGTGGTACCCAATTCGTTATCTCGAAGTTTTTGTTATAAAAAAGGTGTGGCGAATGAGGCGTCTTCGTATTGAAAGACGAGCGTCGAAACCACCCTCACTACAGTGGGCATCCCAACACTCGGAGAGGAAGAAGACTACACTTAATCCTCTCTCTTTAATTTAATGCGAAGAGAACTTCATTCTTTTATTAATGATGATTTAGGTTTTGAATGGTAAGTGCTTTGCGACAGAGAACCCTACGGTAAACGTCAGCACTCGGGATAGGAGAAGGCCTACGCCTAACCACTCCACGACCATTCAAGTTTTGTTATGAAAAAGAAATTGAAAATACACTCGGTGCAGGACCGAGGTTTTAGGTGAGAAAGGTTACGGAATAAAGTTAAAGAGGGAGAGGTGGATAAAGTCGCGTCTTCGTATTGAAAGACGAGTGTCGAGACCACCCTCACTACAGTGGGCATCCCATCACTCGGAGAAGAAGAGGTCTACACCCAATCTTCTCTCTTTAATTCAATAAAGAGAAATTTATTTATTATTGAAAGTATACTCAGTACAAGACCGAGGTTTTATGAGGAAGTGTTGGAAGCGTCTTTGCGTTGACAGACGAGCATCGAGACCACCCTCACTACAGTGGGCATCCCTACGCTCGAAGAAGAAGGGGTCTACACCCAATCCTCTCGTCGAATTCAATACAAAGAGATGATTTTAAAGAGATGAGATTTGAAAATGGACGGGAAGCGTCTTCGTATTGAAAGACGAGTGTCGGAACCACCCTCACTACAGTGGGTATCCCAACACTCGGAGGGGAAGAAAGTCTACACTTAATCCCCTCTTTTTAATTCAATGCAAAGATAATTTGATTTTGAAGATTGTTTGACAAAGTTGTGAATCGAGTCGGGACAAGTAACGAAGAGAAAAAAAAGGTGGTCTCAGATCCAACATTACTCACCAATAATTTGACTGATGATGGATTACGGAAATGTCGTCATCGACCCGAACGAGGGAAATGAGAGGAAAAGCCCAATAATAAATGAGAAATAAATCTATCTCTAAAAAAATATAAAATGAACTTCTAGATAAAAAAAAAACTCCAAAATACATAATATATAATGTACATTCAAATATAAAGTAAATAAATAATATATATATATATATATATATATATATATATATATATATATATATATATATATACAAAAAAACATTTTTTCTAAAATAAATTTTAAGAAAATAAGAGCAGGGGGGTTATGAACATGAAAGGGGGTGAGAACAAGAACAGGCAATAGTAACACGGGCTTAAAGCCCAAGATCCATAGCAGGAAAAAAAAAACAATAGAGAGAGGGGTACAGGAAACGGGATGCAGTAGGGATCAAACGGTGGGATTTTTGGAGCCCAAGCCACCCAAAACAATCTCATCAGTTATCATCAGCCACCTCCATCATTAAAAAACAAAGAAAACAAACACGGTCCATGTTTCAAATGTACGAAATCCAAAGTTCCAAAAGGAGCAGTAACTCACCACAAAAAGATGAAGACGGAGCGGTTGGTTCCAACGTTTGCCTCAAAATTTCGCAACTCCACCTTCCTCACGGTCAAGTTATGTACTGCATTGATTTCATTTCGGAATGAGTTTCCGTCTCCCTCTTTCTTCTATATTCAATCTGTTTATATTGTGGGTTCTCCAAACGGAAGATGCGTTTTGATAGAGGTTGGTTGTTTTGATTTTGTGGTTCGTTCTGATTCGATGTTCGAAGGTTTTGTGAGGAAAGAAGATGAGGAGGTTCAGACGGTTGTTGAAAGAGGGATTTGTGGGTAAGCGATGTTCGAAGGTGAATACGGTCGGTTTCAGTTGTTTGTTCGAAGGCTGAGTTGTTAATGGTGGAGCTGGAATGATGAAGTCAAACGAGTTTGAAGGTGAACATGATTTTTTTGGTGATGATGAATTTACTGCATCTATTGATGAAGAGGCATTGGGAGAGCGGCTAGGGTTTTTTTTTTTGAGACCCCCTCAGATTAGGTTGTGATTTTCGATTTTAAGGAGGTTTTTGAAGTAAGTTCCAAATCCCTTTCTCTTTCTCTTTTATTTTCTTGCCTTTTTGATGTATCCTGGCTGTTGTTGTTGCAGGTGTGTACAGGCTAGCAGGTTTTGTCCTGTTGTGGTGAATTGGTTTTGATTTGTTCAGTGTGAGTTCCCAGTATAGCACATAGTGTCCTGGAATTGTTGTTGTGTCTGCATAGCTTGTGTATTCCGACACCGCTGAATGGTACTAAATGTGTCACAGCATCTGAGAGAGTAGAGACATAAAAGCTCATTAGAGTTTCAAAAATTGAGTTCTTGATATATATCATGGCACCATCATCTGAGTTCAGTCCTGCATATACTAGCCGAAGTATCCAAGATCTCTCTGATTTTGAATTTATGCCAATCTCATTTCGAGAATCTAAATCAGTTTCACGAGCCTTTGTTCATAAGAGTATCCAAAGCAATTTAACAATTTCCAATGGTCCTTTAGAGAGCTTGGTTGTTAGCACCTTGTGCATCTCATTAATTTCTGAATGGTCAAGAAAAGGAATGTCAATGCATTTCAAAATGCTGGATACAGGCTTCAAAAATGAACCAGCTGGTCTGCGCGCTGAATGGAGAGTGGGAGCAAACTGAGAGTGAGCAAGTAATAACTGAAGATATAAATCATATGATAGCCTCCCCTCATTGAGCCGAGTTACTATAACCTGGAGGGTTTTCATTGTCATAGTATCACTGAACCTATAGAGAAGAGCAGATCTGAATAATGTATCAAGGAAAGTATTGGATTGTGATTGAATAAGATCACTTTGCGTCTCTCCGGTCAACTCGACAATGGTTGTTAACACAAAAACTTCCAAGTGATTATATAGCAATGAAATGCTTGTGCTTTTCCCCGTTCTAGGCTGATCAGAGGATAAAGAAAATTTCTGAACAACAAGCTGCCAAATGTCCACCAGAACATTTATGAAATGCGTCCCGGATGCTTTCAAATTGCTTCGCATTTCCACAGCAACCTCTTTCAAATCCCCACCTTCTTCATGAAACAGCAACATTTTACAAAGTGATATCTTACTTTATTCTTCTGATCTGTTTTGAGCTTTTGATTTGCAGGAGGGAATTTGGATTGAAGAAGACATTTTAACGGTGATGTTTTGTTGGGTTTGTTGGGTAGTGGGTGTTGATGGTTGGTTTACGCTGTTGAACGGCGAAGAACGACGAAGACAATGGTTTTCAGCTGTGTTGTGGATTGGATGAAATGGTTTATTTGTTATTGGTGTAGGTACAGGTTTTCTTCTTTAATGTACGATTTCTTTGCTTCCGAAACTTTACCCAAAAGAACGTAGAAAGTCTCCGGGAGACGAATTGTTTTGGAATGCAAATACATAGCCCTCTTTATTGTATTACTTATCCACCAGTAAGCGTAAGTACTGAAACGGCAACCAGCTTGAGGTTTGAACTTTTCGATACTCCTCATAAGACCAATACTTCCCTCCTGCAATAAGTCCTGAAAGCTGAGACCACGCCCCTGAAAATATTTAGCAATGTGAACTACCAGGCGTAAATTGGCAAGAATCAGCTTTTCTTTGCTTTTGCAACCAGAATGAAGCCGTGCCTGAAGGACACGGCAGCTTAGGCCTACACAATCTTCCCATTCGTGCAAAGTTGGTTCTCTCCCAAACTGAGACTGAAGCTTGATCTTTGTTTCTTTCAATTTAAATAAATCCTGTATCTGAGCAATCAATTGAGACTCTCCTTCAAGGTTCAAAAGTTACTTTGTTTCGGGACTCCATAAGAAAAGCGCAGGACATTATTTCCATCAAGTCCTTCTTTTAACTTTTTCGCTGCACGTGACCTTCTCTGTACATCTAACTTTTTTGTAAGGTATATTTCTTCATCAACTTTTGAGTTCAACACTTTTCTCTGTTTAGATCGCCTTTCTTTAAGCCGTGTTGACCTCACGATTTTATTCTTTCCAATTGAATAGTCAGCCAAACTGAGAAGGGATGAATCATTATCATAGTCAAGTTTAATCAATTCCAACTCATCAGCCACTGCAGCAGCTTGTTTTGAGGCTGATAGGGCTTGCTTCGCAAGAGAAAGTGCCCTCCATTGGAAATCATCAGCAGACTGCATAGTCGAAGAAGAAGAAACAAATTCCTCTTCTGGCGAAGAAGCCAATAAGTTCTGTAAATGACACCGAAGATGCAACTGCTGCATAGAGTCACGCGCTGACTCATCAACATCGCCATTTATGTTCTTTCCGGGAACTGACTTCACATCCATTACCCTTGTATTTAAGACTGCCTGGGGTGACTTGTCTTCTCTATGCATATGAAGTAGAGGCTTATATTCATCCCGATGCTCTTGCAGAAGAACTGAGGTAGGAAAAGACTGAGCAGCAGAATTAGAAGGTAAAGAAGAAACTGCAGGAGCAGCATGCTCATTAAGCATCATAACTGAAGGAGAAGGAACAATTCTAGAAGGAAATGGTGTGGATGGAGAAAGCATGGTGTTGGATTTTGCTCCTTTAATTACAACGATTCCAAGGAACATGAAAAGGAAGAGTTCTAGATGAGGCTTTGTTGCAAATTTGATTATTATAACTTCCAACTAAATTAAATTTGTATGGAAATTAATAATAAAGATGGGCTTCCTAATGGGCCTTTGATTTAATTCATGAACCTTGTAGGACAATCTCAAAGTTTGACTAAGTTTAATCCAAATTTTAAAACTTACAAAACGTTCAACCATGCTTGTGGTCCTTGAAGCGCTGCGGTGGAATTGTAGTTTGGACCAAAATGATAAAAAATTGAATGTAAGGTGGACTGATCTCGAATTCCCAATTATTTCAAACTCCTTTGAGATCTTACTTGCACTGACAATCCAAATCTTGAATTGAATAAGCAACACAAAACTGTATTACAACTACGCATGTGCCTTGATTAAGACCTCGGACGCACATCATATAAGTCTTATACCACGGCCTTAATCCTGAAACTAAATCCTTGCTTGACCAAGACTAGTTATATCCATCAAACCTCAGTCAACACACACAACTCCCCTAACTGCGTCAAGTGAACCTCAGTTCAAATGTACCAAACTTGATCAAATTACCTACTTGAATCCCGAGTGAACCTGACTTTGATCATAAGACCCCTGAGCACCCCAGATTTCATCACTTCATGATTTTCAATCATCAAACGCTCAACATTAGCACATCCTTGTCTCAAACAGCATGTGACAAGAGCAAGGACATGAAGCAATCCCAACCTTTCACCGAGACTAAACAAAACTCCACTTAACTTCAAGTGTAGTTGCACTTAATACTCTATTTGACAGGCATAGGTCCACATGATTCTCTATTGCGAAATATCTGAATTTGGCACAAATTGACATATGGATCCACACATAACAATTTTGAATTAACACATAAACCCCAACTGCGACCTTAAATAAGCACCTTTGAATTGATACACCTCGACTCGACAAACCACTAATGAACCTCCATTCAACTTAGCAACAACATGATTTCGGTCAGCAAGGAGAAATGAAAGAAACAACATATTTTTATTTTTCTTGTTTGCCCCTGACAACTACATATGTTTATCTGTTTGTTTTTAAGGATCTTGACTCGTCTTTGATAAGGGTAACCGCTTGGTGACTTGAATATAACCTCCTTGATCAGGTTAACAACCATTGGTAATTTTTGTTAGACACACATTTCTTGATCCCCTGTGAAATGCAAAATGCTATGCAATGCGATGCTTACGTATGTGCTGATGCAATGAAATAAAACATAAGCCAGAGAGGTCGGTCAAATTTTGGGGTACAACAGCTGCCCCTATTCAAGCGACTTAGACCTGAAGGGATGAAAGGTAAGCGACTTTCATACATTCAGGGTAAGAGACGGTTGAATACCCAAGGACCCAGAAATTTGACAACCGCGATACGAACTTCTGACATCGCCGCCAGGCACCCATTTTAAGTAGAACGTCTGACCTCGCCGTCAGTCATAAATCAAGTAAACATCTGACCTCGCCGTCAATTCTCACATAACCTGACTTCGCCGTCATCTCTTAAAACAATCTTCTGACTTCGCCGTCATTTCCGACAATTTTGACTTCGCCGTCAATTCTTAAAATAATCAGTAAAAGCATCTGACCTCACGGTCAGGCCTCGACATTAAGTCGGTAAAAAGATCTAACCTCGCCGTCAGTCCTCTGACATCGCCGCCAAAAATAA
This sequence comes from Lathyrus sativus, assembly GCA_963859935.3. Taxonomy (NCBI): domain Eukaryota; kingdom Viridiplantae; phylum Streptophyta; class Magnoliopsida; order Fabales; family Fabaceae; genus Lathyrus; species Lathyrus sativus. Next base: position 88,631,058 of record OZ012735.1, on the reverse strand, counting down.
ACACCCAACCTCGCCGCTGAATAAACAAATTACTCCGACATCGCCGCCAGAAACAAACATCCAACCTCGCCGCTGAATAAACAAATTACTCTGACATCACCGCCAGAAACAAACACCCAACCTCGCCGCTGAATAAACAAATCATTCTGACATCGCCGCCAGAAACAAACATCCAACCTCGCCGCTGAATAAACAAATCATTCTGACATCGCCGCCAGAAACAAACATCCAACCTCGCCGCTGAATAAACAAATTACTCTGACATCGCCGCCAGAAACAAACATCCAACCTCGCCGCTGAATAAACAAATTACTCTGACATCGCCGCCAGAAACAAACATCCAACCTCGCCGCTGAACAAACAAATCATTCTGACATCGCCGCCAGAAACAAACTTCTCAACATCGCCGTTGAAACACTAAATCATCTAACATCGCCGTCAGAACAAACTTCTCAACATCGCCGTTGAAGAATATAAATACTTGACATCGCCGCCAAAACAGACTTCTCAACATCGCCGTTGAAACACTAAATCATCTAACATTGCCGTCAGAACAAACTTCTCAACATCGCCGTTGAAGAATATAAATACTTAACATCGTCGCCAAAACAGACTTCTCAACAACGCCGTTGAAACACTAAATCACTTGACACCGCCGCCAAGCCTTCGCTAAATATAAGCGAGCAACAAGATTCAAACGAAATTAAGACCATCCATTGGTGATAGTCGCAAAATAACTCTGCTGGGGAAACAGCACAAGCTGGGGTCAAGCCGACATACAGGCAAAGATACTAATCATCTGCGAGATTCATTTGAAACAAAGGGTAACGACCTGGCTTATGTTTCACATGCATATGTTTGGATATGACGAAATGCTCCATACGAAATGGAAATGCTTCGCGTTTGGGGTAGATGTTATGCATGTATGTAGATGCAAATGAACCACTTTAGCAAAATAAATGCTAAAGAGAAAGAGCCCACTCCGTTGGGTCAAGGCTAGGTACGCCTAGCGCAAGCAAACTTATGCTGGGGAACACAAGCCTTGGATGGCCTCCGAGAAAACTTCTGGGTAAAACTGCTCCGTTAAGAACAAAACCACTCCGCTGGGGATCCAAATCAAACTCTGCTGCGGAGAACGTCCCGGATGGCCTATCAGCCTACAACTCTTCTGGGGATCAAGCGACTTGGCTGGAGGCAACAACTCCACTCTACCGGGGAAATCGGCTATGAATGATTAGCCAGAATAACTCTACTGGGGAAACACAGCAGATTGCTGAGGAATAGCTCCATTCTGTCGGAGATTGAATCCACTATCTGCTAGGGATGTTGAACAAGACTTACCGGGAATTTATCCCACACTTTCTCCGCTGGGGATGGAGATGAACGATCTCTGAGTCAGCCCTACTCTGTGGGAAGGAAATTAACTCTGCTAATTTGACTGTGGACTAGATGAGGAAATAATCATCCTCAACCTCTGCTTGGGGAAAGTGACAACGGCTAGGCAAATGTGTTATACAGCTGGCACCAAGTTTATCAATTATGACCTTATTTAAAACAAATGTCTTGATTAATAGTTAGCAAAGCCCACAAGTTTATGTATGTAAGGTTTCTTCATCAAAAATATCAGGCGTTTCTTGCAAACAAAACGGTAAAAATTTAAAACCAGAACAAAAGCTTTTTCTGAATAGTATATTTTATTGATAAAAGGCCTGAAAATAGGCAACTTTACATTGGATGCAACTCCTGAAAAGAGAAAGTCGCGTAAAAAGACAATCACAAGGAAAATATACAAAAATGTCGGCAACGTGGTACAGACAAGCACCATGTGACGACTCATCCACGACTCGCGCGGCTTTGACGCTTTCCGATGCTTTAGCTTCCGAAGAGATTGATTTGAATGGTCGATCTTCGAGTTCTCCCTAGAATCCACTATGCTTGTGGTAATCAATGCGCAGGCCGCAGTCATTTGCTCTAAAATCCCTAATTTTTGCCTGAATCGCCCTTGCGGGTTTTCGATTCACCAGGATACCCATTTTTGCCAAAGTTGCCCTTTCAGGTTTTCAACTTTGCGGGCTCACATTTTTCTTATATCCCTAATTTTTGCCCGAACCTATCCTTTTATGGTTCGCCGGGATGCCTCATTCTTGCCTGGATACTCTTTTTCTTTCCAGCGAGCTTTCTTAAGCAAAATATTTTTTGACCGCGTCTGCGTTCACCGGGGATGTAAAATCTTCGCCATCCATAGTTGACAACAACAAGGCCCCTCCTGAGAATGCTTTTCTTACAACATATGGCCCCTCGTAGTTGGGGGTCCATTTGCCCCTATGATCGTTTTGTGGTGGGAGAATTCGCTTCAACACTAAGTCGCCTGCCTGGAAGCTCCGAGGTCGTATCTTCTTGTCATAGGCGCTCTTCATCCTCTTTTGATACAAACGACCGTACGCAAGAGACGCCAATCTTTTCTCATCCATTAAACTAAGTTGATTCAACCTGTTCTTTACCCATTCTGCTTCATCTAGTTTGACATCTGCCAGTATTCTTAGAGAAGGGATCTCGACCTCTAATGGCAGAACAGCTTCCATGCCATACACCAACGAGAAGGGAGTTGCCCCAGTTGAAGTACGCACCGAAGTGCGGTATCCATGTAAGGCAAAGGGCAACATCTCGTGCCAATCCTTATAAGTTATCACCATCTTCTGTACTATCTTCTTAATGTTCTTGTTGGCTGCTTCCACGGCGCCATTCATTTTCGGGTGATAGGGAGAAGAATTGTGATGCTCAATTTTGAAACTCTGGCACAGTTCCTTCATCATCTTGTTATTCAAATTAGAACCATTGTCAGTAATGATCCTTTCGGGTATCCCATATCGACAGATGATATCTCTTTTGATGAATCGGGCCACTACCTGCTTTGTGACATTGGCATAAGAGGCCGCTTCGACCCATTTGGTGAAATAATCAATAGCCACTAGGATAAAACGGTGTCCGTTGGATGCGGTCGGCTCGATTTTTCCAATCATATCAATGCCCCACATGGAAAAAGGCCACGGCGACGACATGACATTCAAAGGACACGGCGGCACATGAATCTTGTCGGCATAAATTTGACATTTGTGGCATTTCTTGGCGTACTTGAAGCAATCTGACTCCATAGTTAACCAATAGTATCCCGCCCTCAACAATTTCCGAGACATGGCATGCCCACCTGCATGTGTTCCGAAGGCACCTTCGTGGACCTCTTCCATAAGCAAATTTGCCTCTTTTTCGTCCACGCATCTTAGTAGCACTAAGTCATGGTTTCTCCGATAGAGCGCACCGTCTGGATTCAGATAGAAATTGCCGGACAATCTCCTCAAAGTCTTCTTATCTTGGGTAGATGCCCCAGGCGGATACTCTTGGTTCTTAAGAAAGTTTTGGATGTCATAAAACCATGGTTTACCATCAGGAGCTTCATCTATTGCGAACACAAATGCTGGTCTATCGAGCCGCGAAATGACAATTATTGGAGCATCGTTCCAGAAGTTAACTTTGTACATCGAGGATAGAGTAGCCAAAGCATCGGCCATCTGATTCTCTGCCCTCGGCACATGGTGAAGCTCTACTCGATCGAAAAAAGGTAGCAACCTCCTTGCGTAGTTCATGTATGGGATCAGATTTGGCTGGCGCGTTTCCCACTCTCCCTTGATTTGGTTGACCACTAAGGCTGAATCTCCATAGATATCAAGGTTCTTGATTCTTAAGTCGATTGCTTCTTCAATACCCATGATACATGCTTCGTACTCGGCCTCGTTGTTGGTACATGGGAATGTTAACCTCGCGGTGAATGGTATATGGGACCCATGGGGAGTTGTAATGATTGCCCCAATCCCACTACCGTATGAGTTAACAGCGCCGTCAAAGATTAATTTCCACTGGGAACCCAATTCCGGTCCCTCGCCCGGCAACGGCTCGTCGCAATCTTTCATTTTTAAGTACATAATGTCTTCGTCGGGGAAGTCAAACTTCATTGGCTGATAATCATCGACTGGCTGCTCTGCAAGGTATTCTGACAAAACACTACCTTTAATAGCTTTTTGAGATACATATTGAATATCATATTCTGTCAGAATCATCTGCCACCTAGCGATCCTTCCTGATAGCGCCTGCTTTTCGAACACGTACTTAATTGGGTCCATCTTTGAAATCAACATGGTTGTGTGGTTTAGCATATACTGCCTTAGGCGCTTAGCGGCCCAAGCAAGTGCGCAACAAGTCTTTTCTAACATTGAATATCTGGATTCACAGTCTGTGAACTTTTTACTCAAGTAGTAAATTGCGTGCTCCTTTCTTCCAGTCTCGTCGTGCTGACCGAGAACACAACCCATTGAATTTTCAAGAACTGTTAAGTACATTATCAATGGTCTTCCAGCCACCGGGGGCATCAGTATTGGGGGTTCTTGTAGGTATTCCTTTATTTTCTCAAATGCCTTCTGACAATTCTCGTTCCAAACGACCGCCTGATCCTTCTTTAGAAGTTTAAACAATGGCTCACAGGTGGCGGTGAGATGAGATATGAACCTTGCAATATAGTTCAATCTACCTAAGAAACCACGAACCTGTTTTTCGGTCTTCGGCGCTGGCATTTCTTGAATCGCCCTGATCTTCGCGGGATCAACCTCAATACCTTTCTCACTAACGATGAACCCCAACAGCTTTCCTGATCGTACGCCGAAAGTACATTTGCTTGGATTCAACCTCAATTTGAACTTCCTCAGCCTCTCAAACAACTTTAGAAGATTCACCAAGTGCCCCTCTTCCGTTTGGGACTTTGCAATCATATCGTCGACATAAACTTCGATTTCGTGATGCATCATGTCGTGAAAGAGTGTGACCATTGCTCGTTGATAAGTTGCCCCTGCGTTCTTCAACCCGAAAGGCATTACTTTATAGCAAAAGGTCCCCCAAGGTGTGATAAAAGTCGTTTTCTCCATATCTTCCGGCGCCATCTTAATTTGATTATATCCGGAAAAACCGTCCATGAAGGAAAACACCGAGAATTGCGCGGTGTTATCAACAAGTACGTCAATATGGGGAAGCGGGAAATCATCCTTTGGGCTCGCTCTATTCAAATCCCTATAATCAACACACATCCTAACTTTGCCGTCTTTTTTAGGCACGGGCACGATGTTAGCGACCCAAGGAGGGTAGTTGGCCACAGCAAGGAATCCGGCATCTAACTGTTTCTGAACTTCTTCCTTGATCTTCACTGCCATATCTGGCCTGGTTCTTCTCAATTTCTGTTTGACAGGAGGACATTCCTCACGAAGAGGCAGACGATGAACCACGATGTCCGTGTCGAGTCCTGGCATATCCTCATACGACCAGGCGAACACGTCTTTGTACTCCTGGAGTAACTCAATCAATCGTTGCTTGACCTCACCCTGCAACGTAGCCCCTATTCTGACCTCCTTCTTGTCTTCTTCTGTTCCCAGGTTGATAACTTCAACTTCCTCCTGATGAGGCAGGATGACCTTCTCCTCTTGTCTTAACAATCTGGCAAGCTCCTCAGGCAGGTTTTCGTCTTCTTCGATCTCTTCTTCGGCTTGAAAGATCGGATTGTCAAAGTCATACCGAGTCATAGACGAGTCTGAGTCGGTGGCATCTGAAATGTGCAACCTGCGATGATGATGATTTTATGCTCTTAAATGATATGCAAACAAAAACACAAACCACATTGCCATTTTATTGTTAAAGATAAAAAATAAGAACAACAAGGATCACAAAATTCTGAATGAAAAGACGCCTTTTAATTGATGATAAAAAAAGATTGTTCACATGCATAAAGATAGGGCCCTACAAATAAAGTCCATTATGCCTTGGGCAGAGCATATGGAAATACATTAATCAAGACAAATCAATTACTCTTCATAAGTCACTGTGATAACTTCCTCCATGCTCCAATTCTTCAAGCCCTGGCCGGGGATGCATGGCTGAATCCACGCTTCCATATCACAGTCGCTGTCCCCTTCTTCGTCTGATATGGCATTAATTTGATCGAAAATGACTCCACCGCTAGTAAATTGGACAGAACCTTTGTAACGTGGAGTGCTTTATGAAGATGATCCATGTGGGCTGTATCCCAATCCGAACTTATCTTGTTTGTTTGGGACGCTCACCACTTGTCCCCATCCTTGTGTTGACCCGGATTCCACCACGGCCCGTGCTTCCTTGTATGATGACATAGCAACTTCTGGAGCTTTGACCTCGACCGGTGCCTTCTCCTTGATTTGGACAGTCTCAAAAGCCTGACACAGCGTTTCTTGGATTTCGCCGTCAACTTCCACATATTTGAATGAAGACAGATGGCTCACCATGATGTCTTCTTCCCCGCAAACGGTCACAATATTCCCATCCACCATATATTTCAATTTCTGGTGTAACGTTGATGTTACAGCGCCTGCTAGGTGTATCCAAGGCCGACCCAAAAGACAACTATAAGCAGGCTGGATATCCATGATGTAGAAAACTGTTTCAAACACCTCTGGGCCTACTTGGATAGGCAGAGTTATTTCCCCAAAGACAGATCTTCGGGTTCCATCGAAAGCCCGCACAACCAAATCACTGGGCGTACAATATAGACCCTGATGATCGATCTTCATTAATGCCTTTTTTGGCAACACATTCAAAGACGACCCTGTATCAACAAGTACATGTGACATCATTGTTCCTCGGCATTCAAGTGAAATGTGCAGAGCCAAGTTGTGGTTCCTCCCTTTTGGTGTCAAGTCGCGGTCTGTGAACCCCAACCCGTTACCTGCATTGACATGGGCCACCACGCCTTCCAACTGATTCACGGATATCTCTTGAGGTACATAAGCATTATTCAAAACTCTGAGCAAAGCATTCCGGTGAGCCTCAGAACATAACAGCAGTGACAAGATAGAAATCTTTGAAGGAGTTTGTTGTAAATGATCCACAATTTTATAGTCACTTTTTCTTATTAAGCGCATGAATTCCTCCGCATCCTTCAGCAACGCTTCCTCTTCTCTGGCCTGAGAATTCTCTTCCGCTATGACCTTACCCTTACCTTTATCAGCCCTTTCTGTGCTTACTTCGGGAGGTGCAAATACTCTCCCGCTCCGTGTCATTCCTCCAGTTCCTACCAAATTATCAACAGAATCCAACGGTGAACCTCTCAGTTCCTGCTTTTGGCCATTGCAGTAGACCTCGGCCCCATAGTTCCAAGGAATTGCTTTAGAACTTTCATAGGGTACGGGCCCTGCCTTTGTGAATATAATAGTGGGCCTCGCCGGAGGCGCAGAAATTGTAATTGTTTTGTATGGGATGGATATGGTGGCCACCTCATCCTTATCTTCGATGACTACCTCTTCAGCATTTTTCTCACAGATTCTATCAAATTGTAACAAACCGTCATCCATCATGCGCTGTATACGGTTCCTTAGGTTCCGACATCCTACCGGACAGATCATACAGTCTTCGCAATCTTTTCCGCAGCCTGGGAATACCCCTCCTTCTAACAACTTGCTCTTCACGAAACTTAACGGCGTCTTCAAGTCCTCTACCCTGGATACCAAGTTCAGGCCCTCCTTACTGTCAATAGCATTCACACCGCCACCCTTACCATGGTTAGGCATGGGATTTCGATCCACACTTGGCGCATCCTGATTGAAATTGATAGCTTTACTATCGATAAGGTCTTGTACCTTGTGTTTGAAGGCTTTACAGTTGTCAATACTGTGGCCGGGGGCGCCAGAGTGGAATTCACACCTAGCGTTGGCGTCATATCCAGGAGGTGGTTGGCCAGTTAGAGGCGCCATTGTCCTTTTCTGGACCAACTGCAGTTGAATTAAGTGTTGTAGCAACTGAGCGTATGGCATTGACGGTGTGTCAAAGTGTCTATCCGCCACCCTTCTCCTGTCCTGGAACTGTCTTGGTGCATAATTCTGTTGTTGAGGTCGCTGCTCCTGTTGTTGTGGAAGCTGTGTCGCCGGGATGGCAATACTCGCTACTTGTGACGGTTGCTGGTAATACGGTCGCTGCTGACGTTGATCCAAGTATCTCTTTCGGTTGTTAAAGCCGTACACTGCATTTGTTTCATTATCCTTTTTCTTCGCACCAAAAAACTTTCTCCCACCTCCAGATGAGGTCCCTTCCGCTGCTTGAATTTTCCCCAATTTTATACCGTTTTCAACTCTTTCGCCCGTGATAATTAAGTCTGAGAAGCTTCCTGACATGTTACTCACCAACTTCTCGTAGTAGATTCCGGGCAACGTGGCCACGAATAGATCGATCAGTTCTCTTTCCACCATGGGAGGTTGCACCCTAGCGGCAAGCTCTCGCCACCTCTGGGCGTATTCTTTAAAACACTCATTGCTTCTTTGGGATAGATTCTGCAACTGCACGCGATTTGGTGCTAGGTCACTATTATACTGGTAATGCTGGACAAAGGCCTCTGCTAAATTCTTCCAACTTCGAATATTGGCAGGTTCCAAACCCATGTACCACTCCAGAGAAGGTCCTGACAGACTATCTTGGAAGAAGTGCATAAGCAACTTCTCGTCATCAGAGTATGCCGACATCCTTCGAAAATAGGAGCGGATATGCACCTTTGGACATGTCGTTCCTTTGTATTTATCGAAATCTGGCACCTTGAACTTTGGAGGAATCCTAAGTCCTGGAATTAGTCCCAGATTGGACATGTCAAGTCCCATAGTGTTCTGGCTTTCCAGAATGCTCTTCATCTTTTCTTCTATTTCGTCAAACCTTCTATTAGTGTCGGATCGTAACCCTCCCCCAAGGTCTCTCATGGAGAAGATGTCATCTTGTTCATCTTGGTCCCATTGAGGATTCACGCTAGTAGGTATGGCACCTGCCACAACCGGGACGGGGATCCCAGTTTGTTCTCTTCCGCCCGGAAGGTTGATTACGGTTGGGCCACCGTTGACTTGCGAGGTTCCACCATTAGCAGGAGGGGGAACAGCAGCAGCCCCGCCGTGCAAGACGCCACTTCCATCCACTTGAGCTATTAAGGGTTGAACCAACGTCCTTAACTGGTCCTGCCCATTGGCCACCCCCTGCATCATCTCCATGAATTGCGCCATCTTCTCACGAAATTCCAAAAGCTCGGCTTGAACCTGATCCATAATTCTCTGCTGATTTCCCCGCGTGTTGTAGGAGTGTTGAGAAGTCAGCTTGCTCTTCCTCTTTCCCTTTCTTTCTGAAGAATGGCAAGCGGTGTGAGGTCGAGTTTCAGGGAATGCAAAATGATGCGCCAGTTTATGCGAATGCTCAAGAGACTTTCGAAACCTATGACTATAACCGGTATTATAGAATTGCGAATGAACAAATAATAAAGAAAACACAATTAGACCAAAAGCAAATTCTCATTAATTTGGGAAGATTCAATACAAACATTTGCTGACTATGTCGAATAACAATTCTCATTACAAGGAAAACACTAAATGACCGGAAATCAAGAGTACTAAAAACTAGAATTTCTCCTTTTGGAGACGCTCTTCAAGCTTCCTCGTCTCGAACATGAACCTCCTGACCATTTGGTCACAGAGCTGGATAAAGTGGTGAACAGAAGGGGGAATATCATTTCCTTCCAAATCTTGAATGGCGCTCTCTAACCTCCATGGGATATCACGGATCATAAGGTTGCAATACTCTACCAAATTGTTGTACCTAGCACGGCACGTATCTAGAGTCGACTGGTAATAACAAATAGAATCCACATGGGTGTCCAGCAACTCATTAAGCTGAGCCTCTTTCTCGAGCCACTGTGCACCGTCTCTTTGCAAGGCCTCAAAACGATTCCTCCACAGAAGGGCCGTCTCTTGGGCGGTCTCCAATTCTTGACACTTGTTATTCCACACGTCAGATGTGACATATGAACCCCTCAAGGCCTCCTCTTTGAGTCTTCGTTCACTTTCCGCTAGGGTCAAGGCACTTCTTAGTTGTTCCTCAAGATTCCCAATATCAGCTTCAAGGTTCTCTCGTATTTCCTTTTTCTCGGCAGAGGCAATCTTAAAGAAGTGCCATGCCCTATCACAAGAAGCTTTGGTGTCCTTCAGGCGCTGCCGGAGAGTTGTTAATGATGCGTCAGCCCCTTCGTAACCCTGTTGGTACCTGACTCTCAGATCCGTTTCTAATTTTAGCTTCTTGCTACTCTCAGCCGCTTGATCCTGTTCAAACTCCACCTTTCTTTTGTACTGACCGCTCTCCACATTTGCTTGGTGGACTTCATTCTGAAGGTCCTGATTCTCCTTAGTCAATCTCTCCACTATTAGCTTCAGTTTTTCGTATTCTTCTATGGGTACATGAGTGGGAGCAGGAGGTGCTTCTCGCATAGAGGGCTCTAAGGGAAATGGCAACGACTTTTCAGCTACTCTGGCTAATAACCACCGGTTGTATGGCTCCTTTGCCACACAGTTCTTCGCTTTTAACTCCTTCCTTCCCTTTGTATGAATCTTGCCCCAAGCCTTAGCAATCTTCTTGACAAACGCAGGGTCTTCTGATGTGGCTAGCAGAAAGAAACTCTGAACCTTCTCTGCTTCGGGCTCGCCCTCCATAGCATAGCCCAACTGACGTAATGCCATGACTGGGTTATAGTTAATACAACCGGCCCTACCGATCAAAGGTACATTACTGAATTCTCCACAACTGAAGATGATTTCCACATCATAGTACTCATGAGAGTACCAAGCAATATCACTAGCTTCCAGAGACATGATGCGCTGAGACCATTTCAATTCCTTCTTGTTTTCCACAAACGGTCCTTTCTTGGGCAAATGAGAAGCATACCATTTGTACAGTAGGTGAGAGCAGCATTGGATCGTTCCCGCCTTCTTTTCACTCCTCCAATGAATAGAGTGATAAACATCGGCGAGGAGTGTGGGGATGGGATTCTTCTGCATAAAGAGAACAACGGCAGTGATGTCTATGAAATTGTCCACATTTGGAAAGAGGACAATCCCGTAAATCATCAGAGCAACACTTATACCGAATTTTTCCCAATCTTCATCAACCTTGTACTGAGCGGCCTTTTCTAGCAAAAACTTCAATGGAAAACCTTGAACACCCCCTTTACTGGTTAGACCCTTCTTGACTTCTTCTTTGGTCATATGAAGAGCAAGAGCAATGACAGCAGGTTTTGGTTCTTCTTCCAAACCTGTATAGACAGGTTGGTCCTTAATCTTAATGTTCAAAATGTGAGAATATTCTTCCAAGGTGGGAGCCAACTGGTAGTCTTGAAAAGTGAAGCACCGGAGAGGCGCATCATAAAATTGTGCCATAGCGTACAGGGCCCAGGTATCAACTCTGGAGTGGAGAAGATCAAGCAGTTTCCCATATTCCCCTTGAAAGTTGATCTTGATAACTTTCGGCACGTCAATCAGAAGGTTTTGAATTGATTCCAATTTTGGTTCCCTAAACTTTATGGAATTTGTGCTTCTCTTTCTTATATCAGCCATTGAGTTCACCAATACCTGAGATAATCATAGCTTCTTAAGTCTCTTGATATGCAAAATGATATGTAATGCAATGTTTTATGAATGCATACGACGATGGAACAATAATAAGATCAACATCACAAATCCTGCAAGACAAGAACACAAGGTATCTTTCCATCGGGTGAGCAATCTACTGGTTCGAGAGGGCGTTCCAAAAGGCTTTTCAAACAAAGTCCTATGCACTAACCCTCAAAAGTTTCCCATCATAACGACTACTCGTAAGACGGTACTCCTTTCAAAAAGGATGAACATAGCGTCATGTTTTAGCAACCTTTGGAATAAGGTTCTACAAAGGTCCTCAGAGTCACGGATTCCCACGTCGGAAATAAAGACGTCATTACGACTACACGTAAGACATAATCATTCCGACGGGATCTCATCTGAGCGGTGGAATTCGATCCAACTCAACGAGTCCTAAGTCTCGCAAATCAGAGAGAAACCACCTCCTAACTTAGTGCATACTCGAAAGCTCGGGTAGAAAGCTTTATCCTCACAAACCAAACCAAATGAACCCAACAAGTTAGAAAGAAACAAAAACATAAAATAAATAGCAAAACAAATAAAGCACAAATGCGACAAACAAAATAGGCGTGGCTTGCTAGGAGTCCCCAGCAGAGTCGCCAGCTGTCGCTACTCGAAAAATGCATCGCGCAACGACGGGGAGGCGAAGAAGAAAGGACAGAAGAGTCGCCACCGAACTTTATTTATCCCATGAGGGGAAAGGAAAATATCGAGAAAACCTTAGGAAATAAATGGATAAGATGGTCTCGCGACCAAGAACGGGTTCGGAAGCCGGTTATGCGAAGGGAAGGTATTAACACCCCTCGCATCCATCGTACTCGATGGGAACCTTTTGTTTGTCGATGTGTGAATTTATTTGCTTAAACATTATGCTATAAGAGGTGTTTCACGGGGTAAAAGAAGGGTTAGAAACAAGAAAGTTAGGAGGAAAGAGAGAACGGGGAAGAAAAGAGAAAGAACAGACTCGGTAGGACTTCGCAGTCCCATGCCTACGTATTCTCAATAGATGTGAGAAAGTCAGAGTCGACGTAGTTCGGGGAACTACAAATATGGGGGAAAGTGTGCTCGGCAAGGATTGTGGCCCTTGTGCCTACGTATCTTTACTTAAACAAAGTAAAGAATCAGAGCAGCCGTAGTTCGGCCTACGGTTTGTTAATGTTTTTTATGGATGATGCTATCGTGCGCGTTCTAGCAGTTAGGTGTTTTGCTGCTCGCTCGTTGGAGACTTAGGCGTTACCTGTTTGCGGTAGAACGGACGTAACATATCCTTTTTGAAAGATTAACTAGTTTTCGCCACGCGGGGCAAGAAGTCACGTTTGATTGATTGGATTGTTTTTTAAAGAGCGAGACAGGTCCTCGGATAGTAACCCCTACGGGTGGTACCCAATTCGTTATCTCGAAGTTTTTGTTATAAAAAAGGTGTGGCGAACGAGGCGTCTTCGTATTGAAAGACGAGCGTCGAAACCACCCTCACTACAGTGGGCATCCCAACACTCGGAGAGGAAGAAGACTACACTTAATCCTCTCTCTTTAATTTAATGCGAAGAGAACTTCATTCTTTTATTAATGATGATTTAGGTTTTGAATGGTAAGTGCTTTGCGACAGAGAACCCTACGGTAAACGTCAGCACTCGGGATAGGAGAAGGCCTACGCCTAACCACTCCACGACCATTCAAGTTTTGTTATGAAAAAGAAATTGAAAATACACTCGGTGCAGGACCGAGGTTTTAGGTGAGAAAGGTTACGGAATAAAGTTAAAGAGGGAGAGGTGGATAAAGTCGCGTCTTCGTATTGAAAGACGAGTGTCGAGACCACCCTCACTACAGTGGGCATCCCATCACTCGGAGAAGAAGAGGTCTACACCCAATCTTCTCTCTTTAATTCAATAAAGAGAAATTTATTTATTATTGAAAGTATACTCAGTACAAGACCGAGGTTTTATGAGGAAGTGTTGGAAGCGTCTTTGCGTTGACAGACGAGCATCGAGACCACCCTCACTACAGTGGGCATCCCTACGCTCGAAGAAGAAGGGGTCTACACCCAATCCTCTCGTCGAATTCAATACAAAGAGATGATTTTAAAGAGATGAGATTTGAAAATGGACGGGAAGCGTCTTCGTATTGAAAGACGAGTGTCGGAACCACCCTCACTACAGTGGGTATCCCAACACTCGGAGGGGAAGAAAGTCTACACTTAATCCCCTCTTTTTAATTCAATGCAAAGATAATTTGATTTTGAAGATTGTTTGACAAAGTTGTGAATCGAGTCGGGACAAGTAACGAAGAGAAAAAAAAGGTGGTCTCAGATCCAACATTACTCACCAATAATTTGACTGATAATGGATTACGGAAATGTCGTCATCGACCCGAACGAGGGAAATGAGAGGAAAAGCCCAATAATAAATGAGAAATAAATCTATCTCTAAAAAAATATAAAATGAACTTCTAGATAAAAAAAAAAACTCCAAAATACATAATATATAATGTACATTCAAATATAAAGTAAATAAATAATATATATATATATATATATATATATATATATATATATATATATATATATATATATATATATATATATATATATATATATATATATATATATATATATATATATATATATATATATATATATATATATATATATATATATATATATATATATACAAAAAAACATTTTTTCTAAAATTTTAAGAAAATAAGAGCAGGGGGGTTATGAACATGAAAGGGGGTGAGAACAAGAACAGGCAATAGTAACACGGGCTTAAAGCCCAAGATCCATAGCAGGAAAAAAAAAACAATAGAGAGAGGGGTACAGGAAACGGGATGCAGTAGGGATCAAACGGTGGGATTTTTGGAGCCCAAGCCACCCAAAACAATCTCATCAGTTATCATCAGCCACCTCCATCATTAAAAAAACAAAGAAAACAAACACGGTCCATGTTTCAAATGTACGAAATCCAAAGTTCCAAAAGGAGCAGTAACTCACCACAAAAAGATGAAGACGGAGCGGTTGGTTCCAACGTTTGCCTCAAAATTTCGCAACTCCACCTTCCTCACGGTCAAGTTATGTACTGCATTGATTTCATTTCGGAATGAGTTTCCGTCTCCCTCTTTCTTCTATATTCAATCTGTTTATATTGTGGGTTCTCCAAACGGAAGATGCGTTTTGATAGAGGTTGGTTGTTTTGATTTTGTGGTTCGTTCTGATTCGATGTTCGAAGGTTTTGTGAGGAAAGAAGATGAGGAGGTTCAGACGGTTGTTGAAAGAGGGATTTGTGGGTAAGCGATGTTCGAAGGTGAATACGGTCGGTTTCAGTTGTTTGTTCGAAGGCTGAGTTGTTAATGGTGGAGCTGGAATGATGAAGTCAAACGAGTTTGAAGGTGAACATGATTTTTTTGGTGATGATGAATTTACTGCATCTATTGATGAAGAGGCATTGGGAGAGCGGCTAGGGTTTTTTTTTTTGAGACCCCCTCAGATTAGGTTGTGATTTTCGATTTTAAGGAGGTTTTTGAAGTAAGTTCCAAATCCCTTTCTCTTTCTCTTTTATTTTCTTGCCTTTTTGATGTATCCTGGCTGTTGTTGTTGCAGGTGTGTACAGGCTAGCAGGTTTTGTCCTGTTGTGGTGAATTGGTTTTGATTTGTTCAGTGTGAGTTCCCAGTATAGCACATAGTGTCCTGGAATTGTTGTTGTGTCTGCATAGCTTGTGTATTCCGACACCGCTGAATGGTACTAAATGTGTCACAGCATCTGAGAGAGTAGAGACATAAAAGCTCATTAGAGTTTCAAAAATTGAGTTCTTGATATATATCATGGCACCATCATCTGAGTTCAGTCCTGCATATACTAGCCGAAGTATCCAAGATCTCTCTGATTTTGAATTTATGCCAATCTCATTTCGAGAATCTAAATCAGTTTCACGAGCCTTTGTTCATAAGAGTATCCAAAGCAATTTAACAATTTCCAATGGTCCTTTAGAGAGCTTGGTTGTTAGCACCTTGTGCATCTCATTAATTTCTGAATGGTCAAGAAAAGGAATGTCAATGCATTTCAAAATGCTGGATACAGGCTTCAAAAATGAACCAGCTGGTCTGCGCGCTGAATGGAGAGTGGGAGCAAACTGAGAGTGAGCAAGTAATAACTGAAGATATAAATCATATGATAGCCTCCCCTCATTGAGCCGAGTTACTATAACCTGGAGGGTTTTCATTGTCATAGTATCACTGAACCTATAGAGAAGAGCAGATCTGAATAATGTATCAAGGAAAGTATTGGATTGTGATTGAATAAGATCACTTTGCGTCTCTCCGGTCAACTCGACAATGGTTGTTAACACAAAAACTTCCAAGTGATTATATAGCAATGAAATGCTTGTGCTTTTCCCCGTTCTAGGCTGATCAGAGGATAAAGAAAATTTCTGAACAACAAGCTGCCAAATGTCCACCAGAACATTTATGAAATGCGTCCCGGATGCTTTCAAATTGCTTCGCATTTCCACAGCAACCTCTTTCAAATCCCCACCTTCTTCATGAAACAGCAACATTTTACAAAGTGATATCTTACTTTATTCTTCTGATCTGTTTTGAGCTTTTGATTTGCAGGAGGGAATTTGGATTGAAGAAGACATTTTAACGGTGATGTTTTGTTGGGTTTGTTGGGTAGTGGGTGTTGATGGTTGGTTTACGCTGTTGAACGGCGAAGAACGACGAAGACAATGGTTTTCAGCTGTGTTGTGGATTGGATGAAATGGTTTATTTGTTATTGGTGTAGGTACAGGTTTTCTTCTTTAATGTACGATTTCTTTGCTTCCGAAACTTTACCCAAAAGAACGTAGAAAGTCTCCGGGAGACGAATTGTTTTGGAATGCAAATACATAGCCCTCTTTATTGTATTACTTATCCACCAGTAAGCGTAAGTACTGAAACGGCAACCAGCTTGAGGTTTGAACTTTTCGATACTCCTCATAAGACCAATACTTCCCTCCTGCAATAAGTCCTGAAAGCTGAGACCACGCCCCTGAAAATATTTAGCAATGTGAACTACCAGGCGTAAATTGGCAAGAATCAGCTTTTCTTTGCTTTTGCAACCAGAATGAAGCCGTGCCTGAAGGACACGGCAGCTTAGGCCTACACAATCTTCCCATTCGTGCAAAGTTGGTTCTCTCCCAAACTGAGACTGAAGCTTGATCTTTGTTTCTTTCAATTTAAATAAATCCTGTATCTGAGCAATCAATTGAGACTCTCCTTCAAGGTTCAAAAGTTACTTTGTTTCGGGACTCCATAAGAAAAGCGCAGGACATTATTTCCATCAAGTCCTTCTTTTAACTTTTTCGCTGCACGTGACCTTCTCTGTACATCTAACTTTTTTGTAAGGTATATTTCTTCATCAACTTTTGAGTTCAACACTTTTCTCTGTTTAGATCGCCTTTCTTTAAGCCGTGTTGACCTCACGATTTTATTCTTTCCAATTGAATAGTCAGCCAAACTGAGAAGGGATGAATCATTATCATAGTCAAGTTTAATCAATTCCAACTCATCAGCCACTGCAGCAGCTTGTTTTGAGGCTGATAGGGCTTGCTTCGCAAGAGAAAGTGCCCTCCATTGGAAATCATCAGCAGACTGCATAGTCGAAGAAGAAGAAACAAATTCCTCTTCTGGCGAAGAAGCCAATAAGTTCTGTAAATGACACCGAAGATGCAACTGCTGCATAGAGTCACGCGCTGACTCATCAACATCGCCATTTATGTTCTTTCCGGGAACTGACTTCACATCCATTACCCTTGTATTTAAGACTGCCTGGGGTGACTTGTCTTCTCTATGCATATGAAGTAGAGGCTTATATTCATCCCGATGCTCTTGCAGAAGAACTGAGGTAGGAAAAGACTGAGCAGCAGAATTAGAAGGTAAAGAAGAAACTGCAGGAGCAGCATGCTCATTAAGCATCATAACTGAAGGAGAAGGAACAATTCTAGAAGGAAATGGTGTGGATGGAGAAAGCATGGTGTTGGATTTTGCTCCTTTAATTACAACGATTCCAAGGAACATGAAAAGGAAGAGTTCTAGATGAGGCTTTGTTGCAAATTTGATTATTATAACTTCCAACTAAATTAAATTTGTATGGAAATTAATAATAAAGATGGGCTTCCTAATGGGCCTTTGATTTAATTCATGAACCTTGTAGGACAATCTCAAAGTTTGACTAAGTTTAATCCAAATTTTAAAACTTACAAAACGTTCAACCATGCTTGTGGTCCTTGAAGCGCTGCGGTGGAATTGTAGTTTGGACCAAAATGATAAAAAAATTGAATGTAAGGTGGACTGATCTCGAATTCCCAATTATTTCAAACTCCTTTGAGATCTTACTTGCACTGACAATCCAAATCTTGAATTGAATAAGCAACACAAAACTGTATTACAACTACGCATGTGCCTTGATTAAGACCTCGGACGCACATCATATAAGTCTTATACCACGGCCTTAATCCTGAAACTAAATCCTTGCTTGACCAAGACTAGTTATATCCATCAAACCTCAGTCAACACACACAACTCCCCTAACTGCGTCAAGTGAACCTCAGTTCAAATGTACCAAACTTGATCAAATTACCTACTTGAATCCCGAGTGAACCTGACTTTGATCATAAGACCCCTGAGCACCCCAGATTTCATCACTTCATGATTTTCAATCATCAAACGCTCAACATTAGCACATCCTTGTCTCAAACAGCATGTGACAAGAGCAAGGACATGAAGCAATCCCAACCTTTCACCGAGACTAAACAAAACTCCACTTAACTTCAAGTGTAGTTGCACTTAATACTCTATTTGACAGGCATAGGTCCACATGATTCTCTATTGCGAAATATCTGAATTTGGCACAAATTGACATATGGATCCACACATAACAATTTTGAATTAACACATAAACCCCAACTGCGACCTTAAATAAGCACCTTTGAATTGATACACCTCGACTCGACAAACCACTAATGAACCTCCATTCAACTTAGCAACAACATGATTTCGGTCAGCAAGGAGAAATGAAAGAAACAACATATTTTTATTTTTCTTGTTTGCCCCTGACAACTACATATGTTTATCTGTTTGTTTTTAAGGATCTTGACTCGTCTTTGATAAGGGTAACCGCTTGGTGACTTGAATATAACCTCCTTGATCAGGTTAACAACCATTGGTAATTTTTGTTAGACACACATTTCTTGATCCCCTGTGAAATGCAAAATGCTATGCAATGCGATGCTTACGTATGTGCTGATGCAATGAAATAAAACATAAGCCAGAGAGGTCGGTCAAATTTTGGGGTACAACAGCCTGTAAATAGGAAAATTACAATTCGGATGCAATCCCTGAAAAGAGGCAATTGCGTAAAAGCAAAAGAATATACAAATGTCGGGAACGTGGAAATAGACAACCACCATGTGTCGACTCAGCTATGACATGTATGTCTTCGATGTGCCCGTATTTCTCCTTCTGAAAAAACTGACTGGACTGATTCCTTTCCTTTGGGATAACTTCTCGTAAGCTCACAGATCGAACGCATATCGCAGTCGTTTGCTTTCAAATCCCTAACTTTTTCCTGGATCCCCCTTTCGGGTTTTCAATCCACCGGGATACCCATTTTTGCCAAAGTTGCCTTTTCAGGTTTTCAACTTTGTGGGTTTACCTCTTTCCTTTTTGTCCCTAATTTTTACCCGAACCTTCTCTTTTTATGGTTCGCCGGGATGCCCCATTTTTTCCTGAACTTTTCTTTTTTTGTCCAACGGGTCTCTTTAAGCAAAGTATTTTTTAACCACGTTTGTGTTCACAGGGGACGAAAAATCTTCACCATCCATGGTAGATAGTAATAAGGCTCCGCCAGAGAAAACCTTTCTTACCACATATGGACCTTCATAGTTAGGAGTCCATTTTCCGCTGTGATCTGTTTGAGGAGGAAGGATCCTTTTCAACACCAAATTACCCGTCTGGAAGCACCGAGGATGCACTTTCTGATCAAAGGCTTTCTTCATCCTACTCTGGTACACCCGACCATGGGCAATAGCTGTCAATCTCTTCTCGTCAATCAAGCTCAGCTGATTCAACCTGGTTCGCACCCACTCAGCTTTGTCAAGCTTTACATCTGACAATACCCTTAAAGAAGGAATCTCAACTTCCAATGGTAGGATTGCTTCCGTACCATACACCAGTGAGAAAAGAGTTGCCCCGGTTGATGTACGCACTAAAGTACAATAACTGTGAAGAGCAGAGGGCAACATCTCGTGCCAGTCCTTATAGGTTACTACCATCTTCTGCACAATCTTCTTGATATTCTTATTAGTTGCCTCAACAGCGCCATTCATCTTCGGAGGATATGGAGAAGAGTTTTGATGCTCAATCTTGAAACTCTGACACAATTCCTTCATCATTTTGTTATTCAAATTTGAACCATTATTAGTAATGATTCTCTCAGGAATTCCATAATGACAAATGATGTACTTCTTTATGAACCGGGTGACCACCTGTTTCGTGACATTGGCGTGGGATGCTGCTTCTACCCACTTCGTAAAGTAATCAATCGCAACCAGAATGAAGCAATGTCCATTAGAAGCAGTCGGCTCAATATTTCCGATCATGTCTATTTCCCACATAGCAAAAGTCCTAGAAGATGTTAACACATTCAGAGGAGCGGTGGCACATGCACCTTATCCGCATAAATTTGGCATTTATGACATTTTCTGGCGTACTTGAAGCAATCAGATTCCATAGTCATCAAATAATACCCAGCTCTCAACAATTTTCTAGCCATTGCGTGTCCATTGGCATGAGTACTGAAAGAACCCTCGTGGACTTCCTCCATCAATAGGTTTGCTTCAAGTTCATCAACACAGCACATCAAGACCATGTCAAAATTTCTCCTATAGAGCACATCGTCTTTGTTCAGATAAAAGTCACCGACTAACCTCCTCAAGGTCATCTTATCTTTGCTGGATGCCCCAGATGGGTATTCCTGAGTCTTGAGAAAATGCTTGATATCAAAATACCAAGGATTTCCATCTGATGCTTTCCCAATTGCAAACACAAAAGCAGGTCTATCAAGACGTATAATGGTGATGGCTGGAGTTTCATTCCAGAAATTCACTTTGTACATCGAAGATAGTGTGGACAAGGCATCTGCCATCTGATTCTTAGCTCTTGGCACATGATGGAACTCGATTCTATCAAAGAAAGGCAACAATCTCCTTGCATAGTCCCTGTAAGGCACCAGGTTGGCCTGACGAGTTTCCCACTCTCCTTTGATTTGGTTAACGACTAACGCTGAGTCACCGTACACATCCATATTCTTGATCCTCACATCGATGGCCTCTTCTAAACCCACAATGCAAGCTTCATATTCTTATTCATTATTGGTGCCGATGAAATTCAACCGGGCAGTGAACGGTATATGAGAACCGTGAGGAGTAATGATAATAGCCCCGATCCCATTTCCATATGAATTAACCGCTCCGTCAAAAACCAGTTTCCACTGAGATACAATCTCAGGACCTTCGTCAGGTAAAGGCTCATCACAATCTTTCATCTTCAAAAACATGACGTCTTCATCTGGAAAATCAAACTTCATCGGCTGATAATCCTCAATTGGCTGTTCCACGAGATATTTTGACAAAACGCTTCCCTTAATGGCTTTCTGGGAAACATACTGAATATCGTACTCTGTTAAAACCATTTGCCATTGGGCAATCCATCCGGAGAGTGCTTGTTTTTCAAAGACGTACTTGATCGGATCCATCTTCGAAATCAACAGGGTTGTGTGCTTTAACATGTACTGTCTCAAACGCTTAGCGGCCCAAGCGAGTGCACAACATGTTTTTTCTAGCATCGAGTATCTTGACTCACAATCAGTGAACTTCTTACTCAGATAGTAGATGGCATGCTCTTTTCTACCTGACTCATCTTGTTGACCGAGCACACATCCCATTGAATTCCCAAGAACCGTGAGATACATGATCAGTGGTCTCCCTGCAACTGGAGGCATGAGTATTGGAGGTTTCTGCATATATTCTTTTATTCTTTCAAATGCCTTCTGGCAATTTTCATTCCACCTGACCGTTTGATCTTTTCTTAGAAATTTGAATATTGGTTCACAAGTGGCTGTAAGATGAGATATAAACCTTACAATGTAGTTTAATCTCCCTAGGAAACCACGAACCTCCTTTTCCGTTCTTGGCTCAGGCATATCTTGTATAGCTTTTATTTTGGCAGGATCTACCTCAATACCCTTTTCACTGACAATGAAACCCAGTAACTTTCCAGATCTCACCCCGAAGGTGCACTTATTAGGATTCAGCCTCAGCTTGAACTTCCTCAACCTTTCGAACAATTTCAAAAGATCGACCAGATGTCCTTCCTCTGTTTGTGACTTTGCAATCATGTCATCAACATAGACTTCAACCTCATGATGAATCATATCATGAAACAAAGTGACCATTGCCCGCTGATAAGTTGCCCTTGCACTTTTCAATCCGAAAGGCATCACCTTGTAGCAAAAAATCCCTCACAGTGTGATGAAAGTAGTTTTCTCCATGTCTTCTGGGGCCATCTTGATTTGGTTATACCCAGAGAAGCCATCCATGAATGAAAACACATAATACTGAGCGGTGTTATCAACCAACACATCGATATAGGGGAGCGGGAAATCGTCTTTCGGGCTCGCTTTATTCAGATCTCGGTAATCGACGCACATCCATACCTTTCCATCCTTCTTAGGAACAGGAACGATATTAGCGACCCACGAAGGGTAATTCGTGACAGCAAGAAACCCAACATTCAACTGCTTATGAACCTCTTCTTTGATCTTAATTGCCATGTCAGGCCTTGTTCGTCTCAACTTCTGCTTGACTGGCGGAGATTCTTCTCTGAGAGGTAACCGGTGTACCACAATATCTGTATCCAGCCCAGGCATGTCTTGGTAAGACTAAGTGAAGATATCCTTATACTCCTGGAGCATTTCAACCAATCTTATCTTGACACCGTCTTCCAATGCAACCCCTACTTTAACCTCTTTCTTATCATCCTCGGTGCCCAGATTGATAATCTCAATATCCTCCTGATGAGGCACAATGACCCTTTCCTCCTGCTTGAGAAGCCTGGCTAACTCTTCGGGTAGTTTACAGTCCTCGTCAGTCTCTTCTTCAGCTTGATAAATGGGATTATCAAAGTCATACAAAGTCATAGCTGAACCTGAATCGATGGAATCTGATAGAAAAGACCTGCATGATGATGTTATGTTTATTATGCGATGCAACAAACAAAGCACATTGCCATTTTTCTGTTTAATATAAATGCAAAACAAAAACAAGACAAACAGGGATCACAATATTTGAATGCGAAAACGTCCTTTATTTAATGATAAAGTGTAAATAACAAGAGGCCCCACAAATTGGGTCACTATGCCTTAGGCAGAAGTAGGACTGAACATAAACAAAACAATGAACATTACTCTGCAGTAGTAACATGAATGACTTCTTTGGTAGTCCAGTTGCACAGCTTCTGGCCAGGAGTACATGGACGAATCCAAACATCCATATCGCAGTCACTGTCACCTTCATCATCTCCAACGGCATTAATCCTATCAAATATCACGCCACTGCTGGTGAATTGCACAGGTCCCTTGAATCTCAGAACGCTTTGAGAAGAACTGGAGGATTTGTATCCTAGGCCGAACTTGTCCTGCTTGACAGGAACATTAAGAACTTGGCCCCACTTCTACGATGAACCGGATTCTACGATAGTATGAGCTTCCTTGAGCGATGACATCGAAACCTCTGGGCTTTTGGCTTCCACATGAGACTTCCCCTGAATCTGAACTGTTTCGAACGCCTGGCAGAGTGTTTCGTGGATCTCCCCATCCACTTCCACGTACTTGAAGGATGACAAATGGCTAACCATAATATCCTCTTCACCGCATACCGTGACTATCTTCCCTTCCACCATATACTTTAACTTTTGATGCAATGTTGAGGTGACTGCCCCTGCAACGTGTATCCAAGGTTCGGCCAAGCAAACTTCTGTATGCTGGTTGGATATCCATAATGTAGAAAGTTGCATCAAAGATATCTGGTCCTATCTGAATAGGCAACGTGATCTCTCCAAACACTGATCTCTTAGATCCATCAAAAGCCCTCACGACCAAATCACTTGGCGTGCATATTAAACCTTGAATGTCCAACTTCATCAATGCCTTCTTTGGAAGCACATTGAGGGATCATTCTATATCAACCAGGACATGCGACATCAAAGAACCTCTACATTCCAAAGATATACGCAAAGCACGATTATGGTTCCTCCGGGCAGGAGTCAGATCCAAATCAGTAAAACCGAGACCATTACCGACGTTTACATGAGCTACTACCCCCTCAACTGGTTAACAGAAATCTCCTGGGGTACGTACACTGCATTCAAGATTCTCAACAATGCATTGCAGTGTGCCTCCAAACACAACAATAACGACAGGATAGAAATCTTTGAAGGAGTCTGATTTAAGTGATCCACAATCTTGTAGTCACTTTTTCGAATAAGTCTCATAAATTCCTCTACATCCTTCGAAAGGTCATCAACACCGACCTGTGGTTGGACATTCTCTTCAATCAAGGCCTTTCTTTTCTCTTTGTCATTCTTATCAGCATTAACCTCCGGTGGTTAAAAGACCCTGCCACTTCTAGTGATACCTCCGACCCCAACTATTTTCTCAACTGACGAACTTCCATTTGTAGATGTTGTCCATTCTTGCCTTTTCCCATTACATAACACATCTCTCCTATAACTCAGTGGGATAGCTCTAGTGCTCTCATATGGCACAGGTCCAGGTACAGTAATGATAACCGGAGCTGGCCTAGCAGGCGCTGGAATATTGATTGTCTGGTATGGAATGAAGATCGTAGCAACTTCGCTTCCATCATTACTCACTTTATTCTCCGCATCTTCTTTCACAACTCTATAAAATTGCAAACAACCCTCATCCATCATTCTCTGAATACCCTTTCTCAAAAGATCGCAACCCTCTAGCTGCACTTCACACTCTAAGCAGTCAAGAGAACAACCTGGAAACACCCCCTTCTTCAACAAACTAGCCTTCACAAACCCCAGCGAAGTCTTCAAATCCCCAACATCAGTTATCAGATTTAACTTCTCCCCCTCGATAATGGCATTGGCGCCTGTCACCCCATGATTCGGTATCAGGTTTTGATTCACATTGGGCCCATCGTTGGTGAAATTGATAGCTTTGGAATCAAGCAGATCCTGGACTTTGTGCTTGAAGGCTTTGAAATGGTCAATATCATGGCCCGGGGCGCCTGAGTGAAATCACAATGAGCATTCGCATCGTAGCCAGGAGGAAGTGTACCCGTGAGAGGAGCCAGAGTCCTCTTCTGAACCAATTATAACTGCAGCAGATGTTGTAACAACTGAGAATACGGCATCAGAGGATTCTCGAACTGTCTATCAGGCATTATGCGTCTAGCAGCATAAGGTCACGGAACATTGACTTGTTGTTGAGCTGCGACCGAGATATTTACCGTAGCAACTTGTTGATGATAATGGGACTGAGCTCTACCTTTACCCTTGTGAGAAATAGAATTTGTGTCCCCTTCCATTCTCTTGGGGTTTGCTGAATATGGTTTCTTTGTTCCTCTCGAAGAGGATCCACCACCATTTGGAATCTTTCCAGACTTAATGTAATAATGAATCTTACCACAAAAGGCTTATACTAGTTCCCCTCACAATCCGATAGTACATCTAGTCCCGTTACCACTATAAGAGATTTTACTATTGTTAGGATTTTGTACAAGCATACACCTAGCTTCTAAATAAATCAAAAAAGTCAAACCACCTTGTGACTTTACAACATAGAAAAATAAAACAATCATTTCTTTTTCCAACTCTCTTGTTTCCAACAATCTTAAGGTACTGATACAACTATGTGAGTTTTTGATAAATGAAAGTTTGAAGTAATAGGATAAAATATATCCTAAGTTGTAGAGTTTATTCTCTTTCAATCAATATGATATATCACAATATATTTCTAAGTGCTCAATAACTTTTCGCGTTATTTGATTTATGAAAATAATGCACAAGTTTTTGATGCTTGAAAATTAACTGATGCACTGAAATATAGTCAGATATTTTAGGAAGATATTTTTTTGAAAAAGGTAAATTGATCAAATAAAATACACCTCCCTTTATATTGACATTCACACCCCTTTGAATCAAGACAAAGCTCTTAATAATTCATGATAAGGTGTGAAATTATTTTGAAAAGCTATAATGAAGGAGCCATGTAAACATGCATTCCATAAAAGTAATTTTTTGAAAAATACATGATGCCAATCGATTATAATGGATGATCAATCAATTTCATCCTTTAAGACATTGAAAAATTTTGAATTTTAAAATTATGTCAATCGATTGTAAGGTCCACACAATCGATTGATCTCAATAAAAAATTTTGAAATTTAAATTACGGCAATCGATTATCATAGCCATGCAATCGGTTGCTTGGTTTAAAATTTGTTTTTTCAAATAGAAAATTATGCAAAATATTTTCTAAGTAAAAATGCAATGAAATGATTTTAAAGATATGACATGGATTAATTTTTAGATGTTTGAGCACTTAAGGGTATATGAATCATATAATACCATATTTTACCATCTTGCTTTGATCATCCATAACATGGTCATTTGAGTAGATTCTTCATACTTTAAATTTTGGTCATGTATTTACCATTTTGATTGTCTTCATTAAAACATATTTATTGGAAGCTTGATTTTACATTATCCCCTTTTTTGATGATGACAAACTAGTGTATGATTGTTGTACTCGCTTGAAAAGAATTAGAAAAACTCTCCCTCTGTTGTTAACTCCTCCTTAATATATGAATATTTCTAAGGTTGAATTCTTATGAGTTATCATGTACCTAGAGAGAAAATATACAAGCAACACAAGCAGTTTCAGGCATACACATTTCTCCCTCTTTTGACATGATAAAAAAGAAGGGGAAGATGGGTAAAGTAATATATATGAAAACTAATAGATATGCATAATAAAATATGAAAAATATTATATATTACTTAAACAAAAACAAATTACATAACTTGAAACCATAGTAGTAAACACAATGAATAGAATATTCCATCCGTACTTAGATCAATTTGTGATTGTGTTCATTGAAGGTATTTTGATATATTCTAAGTCTAATGAAGAGAATGTGGAGCATCT
The DNA here is from genome assembly GCA_963859935.3 of Lathyrus sativus. Classification (NCBI taxonomy): domain Eukaryota; kingdom Viridiplantae; phylum Streptophyta; class Magnoliopsida; order Fabales; family Fabaceae; genus Lathyrus; species Lathyrus sativus. The sequence continues at coordinate 88,604,255 of OZ012735.1, read as the reverse complement.
GAGGGTTATGTTGCAGACCTTGCAAGAAAAGAAGTTGTATGTCAATTTATCCAAGTGTAAATTGTGGTTGCGAGAGGGGAGTTTCCTCGGGCATATAATTTCTAGTGGTGGTATTATTGTTGATCCATCAAAGATACATGCATTGTTGCAATGGGAGACTCTGAATTTTGTTACGGAGATCAAAAGTTTTTTTGATTTGGCTGGTTATTATAGGAGATTTATTGAAGGTTTTTCGAAGTTGGCATTTCCTTTAACTTAGTTGACTCGAAAGAGTCAAACTCACGTCTGGGATGTGCATTGTGAAGAGAGTTTTCAAGAACTCAAGAGAAGTTGACGTCTGCACTAATTTTGATTTTGACGAATCCAAGTGAATCCTTTATTGTGTATTGTGATGCTTTGAAGATGGGTCTAGGTGGTGTGTTGATGCAGAATGTTCAAGTTGATGCTTCTAGACAGTTGAAAGTTCATGAAAGGAATTATCCTACACATGATCTAGAGTTGGCAACCGTGGTGTTTGTGTTAAAGATTTAGAGGCATTATCTGTTTGGTTCCAGATTTGAAGTGTTTAGTGACCATAAGAGTTTGAAGTATTTGTTCGATCAAAAAGAGTTAAATATGAGACAAAGGAGATGACTCGAATTTTTGAAGGATTGTAATTTTGGCTTGAGTTAACATCCAGGTAAAGCTAATGCTGTAGCTGATGTGTTGAGTAGGAAGTCGTTTCATATGATGATGATGATGGTTCAAGAATTGGAATTGATCGAGCAATTCAGAGACATGAGTTTGATGTGTGAAGAGACTCTTAATAGTGTGAAGTTGGACATGTCGAACTTGACCAGTGGTATCCTTGAAGAAATAAGAGAAGGTCAGAAAATCGACTTAAGATTTATCAACTGATTAAAGGATAAAGAGGTAATTTCAGAATCGATGAGTATGGTGTGATGAGATTCATAGATGGGGTTTGTGTACCAGATGTACCATAGCTCAAGAAGAATATTCTTGAGGAAGGTCATATAAGTGTTATGAGTATTCATCCCGGTACCACTAAGATGTACCAAATTTGAAGAGAATGTTTTGGTGGCTAGGAACGAAGAAGGAAGTAGCTGAGTTTGTTTATGCTTTCTTGAATTATCAGAAGTCGAAGATTGAACATCAGAAATCATTGGGTTTGATGCAATCGTTGAACATTCTTGAGTGGAAATGAGCCAACATTTCTGTGGATTTTGTGACGAGTTTATCGAAGAAAATAAAGAGATATGGTTTCATTTGAATTATTCTTGATAGATTGTCTAAATCGGCCAATTTCATTCCGATTAAGATTAGTTATCCTTTACAGAAGTTAGTCGAATTATATATCAAGAAAGTTGTTAGCCTACATGGTATTCTGTTGAGTATTGTTTATGATAGAGATTTGAGATTCACATCAAGGCTATGGGTAATTTTGCAGGAAGCCATGGGTACGAAGCTAAAGTAAAGTTCTGTTTATCATTTGCATATAGACGGTCAAACAGAGAGAACCATCCAACCTTTGGAGGATTTGTTAAGTTCTTATATGCTAGAACATGAAGGTGTTTGAGATAACCGCTTGTTGTTGATTGAGTTCACCTACAACAACAATTTCTATTCTAGTATTGGAATGACTCCATTTAAGGATTTGTATGGTAGGAGAAGTAGGACACCTTTGTGTTTGTATGAATCAGGTGAGAGTGTGGTGATTGAATATGAGATTGTGTAACAAATATCTAAGAAAATGGAAGCTTCGCAAAGTCGCTAAAAAAGTTATCATGATAAGAGGAGGAAAACACTTGAGTTTTAGAAGGGAGATCATGTGTTTTTAAGGGTCACTCCGGTGACCGGTGTTGGTCATAATTTGAAGTCTTGAAAGCCCACGTTGCATTTTATTAATTCGTATTAGATTATAAAGTAAGTAGGAGAAATGGTCTACAAAGTGGCATTACCGCCGTTCCTTTCAAATCTTCATGATGTTTTTCATGTGTCTTAGTTGAGGAAGTACATTCCTGATCCGTCTCATGTGATTCAAGAGGACGATGTGCAAGTTAGAGAGAACTTGACCGCTGAGGCATCTCCCTTGAGAGTAAAGGATTGCAAAATGAAACACTTGAGAAGCAAGGACATTGCACCAGTGATGGTGGTGTGAGGAGGATCTGTTGGTGGAAGTATGACGTAAGAGCTGGATAGTCAGATGAGGGAGTTATATCTGACTCTGTTTCCCTTAAGTAATTTTTTAGGTAAAAAATTCTCTAAGTGGAGGAGAGTTGTAACACTCCAAAATTTGATTAATTTATTTAATCAAATATTTATTATTTTATTTAATTAATTAGTATACGGTGTTGCTTTTAATTAAATATATATTGAGTTGTGTGTGCATATGGTGTATGGTGGGGTGTGGTGAGAACATTGGTGAGTTGATAGAAGGATTAAAATAATTAAATTAATTCAAAATAATTGGAATGGATAGTTGTTTTTAATTAATTAATTATAATAAAATAGATGTTGTGAGAAATAAGGGGAGATTGGTAGAATATTAAGAGTTGGGGCAAATTTTGTAAATAATGGAAATTATATGGCTAGTGGAAAAAGCTAATATTTTATTTGGGCCTTAGTGTAATTCTCAAGATATTAAATTAGGTTTTTGAGATAAAAGGGATTAGAAACCTAAGAGTTTTCGGTACGTGAAATAGACTTTTGAAGAGGAAGGGAGGCTAGAGTTTAAAGAGAGAGAATAAAGCATCACCAATTTAGAATTTTGCAAGGAATCTAATGTAAGGGGGAGAAAGGACTTATATATATGGGTGTTTAACATGAAAGGGTAAAGAAGAAAGACCCTTACTCTCATTAGGAATTGTGTAAATTTTGTTGTGATTTGTTGTTGTTTGTGAAATAATATGGAAAATTGATGATTTATTGTGTTGTTATGTGATTTTTGTGACTGAATTTGTATGTGTATTATTCTGATTATGAGTATGTAATTATCTTCCATTGTTGAGAATTTGAAGCTTGAACACGAACATGAATTTGTTGAAAGTGATGAATGATTTGTGTGTCCAATTGTTATGATTTGTGACTTGATATATGCAGTATAATATGTTTGATTGTGTTGATGTTGTTGTGTAATATTCAATTCATGTTGTGGTGTATTTAAATGTGGTAATAAGAATTGGGATGATATATGAGGGATAGTGAATGAGGGAGATGAAGTTTAAGTGAGAAAACTGATAGTTTTTGAAATTTTGGCTGATGACAATCAATTGCATGCGTGTTATTTTGAAAATAAAAATGGAAATTTGAACTATGTCAATTGATTGATTCTCTTAATCAATCGATTCCATGCAACCAAAATGTGAAAAATTGCTTAACTGAAACATAGTATGTTGTCCGATCGTTTTTGCCACAACTTTAGCTCCATAGGTCCAATTGATGTGCAATTTGAAGCTTGGAAAGCTAACACATATGACTATCCCATACTGATGTATTAAGAGGCTAGATGTGTGTTGAAATTTATGAAAATAATTTTTTTACTTGTTATGTAACATTTAACGGTAGCAAATGAATGATTAATTGTGGTAAACAGATGAATTAATGATGAATTGATGTTAAGATGATTTAACATGATTGAGTGTTGTCTGGATATATATATTCGATGTGGTGCTGTTATTTGGCGATGTTATATGGTGTGAATATTATTTATATTGTTATGAAACACATGATTATATGGTGATTAATTGTGTATTGTTGGTGTGCATTGTTATTATTTTTGGTGGATAGTAATTCAGAAGGGGAATTACTATTGTGTGTCAAAACATGTGGTTTATGGTCAGAAGGGAGGTCGTAAGCATTATTATTGTTGTTGCATTGATTTGTATGGACATGCAACATTGTGTTGCGTAGTTAAAAGAGGCATGTTCGATAGTTCAGAATACGGAACTAGTGGTTTGTCCCAAGCTCAGAAGGGGGGACTTAGAGCTTAGAAGGGGAACTCATGAGTTCAGAAGGGGGACCCGGTTCTTGTGAGAACCAAATATTGAGTTGGTACTACATGTATACTATCATTTTGTGTCGTGAGTCGCATTACATATACTTGCATATTATTGTGAATGAGTGTGAGATTATGGTGATGTTGGTTGTGCATTGAATGTATGATATGTTATATGTTTCTCTACCTTTGCATTCTTTACCTTGTTTATATTAAAGTTTATTTTTCACCTTTTTGTTTAATGTTGTCCACCATGGACATTTTGTAGATATTCATGAAATTCTGGAAAGCAAACAATGGATGTTATCACAGATGTTATGACATCCAATGTAACACAGACTACTGGACTTACTAATAAGCTGTAAATGGAAAGCAGTAAATAACACAAGTAATTCTTCACCCAGTTTAGTGTCAACCACACCTACATCTGGGGGCTACCAAGACAGGGAGGAAATTCACTATCAGTAGAATTAATTCAGAGTCAAACAACCCGTTTGCACTCTTCACTTAAGACCTACCCAATGACACTTCAGCCTAGAGACCACTAGACCAGAGTTTCCCACTCACTCCCCCTCAATCACCGCAGTGATATAAACCAATTCACAATTAAGATATGAAGACACACTTCAAACACACCTTGATCTTGCTTCATAACTTTGATCAAGTGACACAACCCTCTTGCTTAAAAGCTTTGAGTGGCACAATGAACACAGCAGTTCATACACACTAAACCAATGCAATTGTACAGCTGGAAATCGCTTGGCATACAAGTATCCTAAGACACACTTGCAGAACCAAAATTCTTCACTCACACAATCCACGTGAAGAACAACCTCTTCACTCACAAGATACACTCTTTAGTCTCTCTCCAGAAGCTCTGCCAATCAAGAGCATCTACAAACTCCCCCTTTGGCAAATTTTTGGCTAAAACACTCTGTTACGGTATCAGAGATTATAAGCAGCAGAAGTCTAACATATCATGCAGGAAATCTACTGGCTACACACTATCAGTGTTGTCTACACACACTCACACTGTTAGCTCTCAGGATCAACCTATTCACACACAATCATTTGGTAGTCAACACTACAGATGTCACAATATATTGAGTAACATTATGGGTTACTCCCCCTCAACTGATGCACAACACATCAGTGCACACAACCTGCAGTTACACAAATTCATCCAGTCTGCTCTGGAATATGGATGTCATGACATTCAAGATGGCATCCTGAAGTACATGTTCACCTGTGAAGCATAACATCCTATGCTACTCCCCCTGAAGAGGTGCACAACCACATACATTCTGCAAACACCCTGCCAAAACACACCCTACTAGCAGCTACAATACTACTAGGTTCCATCAAGGAACACACACATATCTAACATACATTCCTATACTCATTAGGAACTCACACATCACTAACAACATCAGCTGTTATCACACATGCACATTAGCCAAATCTTCAACCATGCACATTTGCAGCATCCTCTGTAACACACCTGCAACACACTTGTAGTAGCAATTCAGCCAAGTCTTCCACCTGTGAAAGATACACTTCTCTAACCTGCTGTCACCACCTGCTGTTATCTAACACTCTCTCCCCCTTTTTAGCCACAAATTAAGATCAAACTAATAACATAGTATAGATCATAATGAGTAACATTACACATGTTTGGGGTCATTACAAACAAAAACTGCTCATGGAGAGCATCACAAGTTCAAGATGTTACAAAAGTTAAAATAAAAACAATGAAATAATCAAACTAGCAGCACACCATTCTCATCTCAGCAACCTGAGCTCCACTGCAGTCTATCAGCCCACATTATTCATCTTCCTCAGAGGAACTGGAATCATTGTCATCCGAATCTGACAATGAGATGTTCTTATTGATGTCATCAGGGTATCCTCTGGCATATCAAAATTGTGAGGTGGATCCATGCGAGCCAGGGGAATAATAATGCCCCGAAAAGGCAGTCCTTTCTTGAGTATATCATTGACAATATCCCCAATGGATTTGCCCATGTATGCCGAGTCTTCCCTGTTTCTGATTCGCCTAAGTTCTTTAGCAGTGGGAGAAGGATACTTGCGCTTGGGTTCTTCAGCAGTGGAAGGGGCACCTTTTGAGGATTTGGGAGGGGTCTTGGATGAAGAGGAATCATGATGGAAAGACATCTTGTTGCGGAGTGCAGGCTGAGAATTTTGTAGAGTGGAGGAGGCGGAGAAAACTGTATATGTAGTGATATAGCACGTTTGTGTGGAATGGAGATTTTTTGTGGTCAAGGTCGTGGACTCATTGAAGTTTTAAAACTCTCACGTGCCAGTAATTGCTACAAGTCCTCATACATGCAAATATCCAATTTTCCTCTTAGATTCTCAAATTGAGCAGGATCTAGAGCCTTTGTAAAGATGTCAGCTAGCTGTAGTTCAGAGGACACATGTTCTAAGGAAATCACTTTGTCTTCCACAAGGTCTCTTATGAAGTGATGTTTTATATCTATGTGCTTAGTTCTGCTATGTTGGATTGGGTTCTTGGAAATATTGATAGCACTGAGATTGTCACAGTACAATGTCATGACATCCTGAGTGACATTGTATTCAGTTAACATTTGCTTCATCTAGACCAGCTGAGAACAACTGCTACCAGCTGCTATGTATTCAACTTCAGCAGTGGATAATGAGACACAATTTTGCTTTTTGTTGAACCAAGATATGAGGTTGTTCCCTAAGAAGAAGCATCCACCAGAGGTGCTCTTTCTATCATCAGCACTTCTAGCCCAGTCAGCATCACAATATCCAGATAATGTAGGATCTCACCCATGAGAGTAAAGTATACCATAATCACAAGTTCCATTCACATATTTGAGAATCCTTTTGACTTGATTTATGTGACTTACCTTAGGATTTGCTTGATATCTGGCACATACACCAACTGCAAATGCAATATCAGGTCTGTTGGCTGTTTTGATAACTTTAGATGAGTGGGTGCAGGTGTTCTTTTGTGACCAACATTGTCCATCCCAAACTTTTTGACTATGTTTTTGGTATATTTACTTTGGGAGATAAATATAGAATCTTCCATTTGCTTGACTTGCAGTCCAAGGAAGTAAGTTAATTCACCACACATGCTCATTTCAAACTCAGATTGCATGTGATTGACAAATTGTTTCACCATTTTGTCTGACATCCCTCCAAACACTATGTCATCCACATAGATTTGTGCAATCATGATTTTTCCACCTGCATCCTTTATAAAAAGGGTCTTGTCTATCCCTTATTTTCTGTATCCATTGGTGGTAAGAAATTCAGTCAGTCTCTCATACCAAGCTCTAGGAGCTTGCTTTAATCCATACAGTGCCTTCCTTAACTTGTATACATGTTTTGTCAAGTTAGGATCCTCAAATCCCTTTGGTTGTGCCACATATACTTCCTCATTCAGATATCCATTCAGAAAACCACTCTTCACATCCATCTGGAATAGTTTAAATTTCAGGATGCAGGCAATTCCTAACAACAGCCTGATTGACTCAAGTCTTGCAACTGCTGCAAAAGTTTCATCAAAATCAATTTCTTCAACTTGAGTATAACCCTGTGCCACTAATCTAGCCTTGTTTCTAGTTACAACTCCTTGTTCATCAGACTTGTTCTTGTAAACCCACTTGGTTCCAATGATATTTGTTCCTTTAGGCCTTGGGACCAATTCCCACACTTCATTCCTTTGAAACTGTTCCAACTCATCTTGCATGGCCTTGATCCAATATTCATCAGTTAAAGCCTCATTCACATTTTTGGGCTCAATCTTGGATACAAAGCATGAATTTGAGACGATTTCTCTGGTTTTGGTTCTTACACCACTGTTGAGGTCTCCAATGATAAGATCTTTGGGATGATCTTTAAGGATCCTAATAGAAGGTTCGCTGTTGAGAGTTTCTGATTCAAAATTAGGAGTTACATCTTGAACATCTTCATAATTGACTAAATCATCAGCTGGTGTCTCAAGCAATGTTCCAACATCCTTATGACATTGATTTCTTCAGGATGATCATCAATAATAACATTAATGGATTCCATCAGGACTTTTGTTTTGGAGTTGTATACTATGTAGGCTCTCCTGTTAGTAGAGTATCCCAGAAATATGCCTTCATCACTTTTGGGATCCATTTTCCTCCTTTGTTCACGATCTGTCAAGATGTAGCACCTGCTCCCAAACACATGGAAATACTTCACAGTTGGTTTTCTTCCTTTCCATAATTCATACAGAGCGGAAGATGTTCCCTTTCTCAAGGTAACTCTGTTGTGAACATAACATGTTGTATTCATTGCCTCAGCCCAAAAGTGCATAGGTAATTTCTTTACATGAATCATGGCTCTGGCAGATTCTTGAATAGTCCTGTTTTTCCTTTCTACTACTCCATTTTGTTGAGGAGTAATAGGGGAGGAGAATTCATGCCTGATACTTTCTGTTGAGCAGAATTCAACAAATTTAGAGTTTTCAAACTCCTTTCCATGATCACTTCTGATCCTGATAACACCACTCTCCTTCTCTCTTTTAAGTTTAATGCAAAGATCTTTGAAGACTTCAAACACATCATATTTTTCTTTGATGAAATTTATCCAGGTGAATCTGGAGTAATCATCAACTACTACATATGCATACCTTTTGCCACCCAGACTTTCTACTTGCATTGGTTCCATCAGGTCCATGTGCAATAGTTCCAGAACTCTGGAGGAAGTCAGGTGTCCAAACCTTGGATGAGATGCCTTGGTTTGCTTGCCTACTTGACATACACCACAGACCTTACCTCCATCAATAGTCAGCTTTAGAAATCCTCTCACAACTTCCTTGGAAATGATCTTTTTCATCCCTCTTAGATGAAGATGTCCAAGTTTCTGATGCCACAGTTTGACTTCCTTTTCTTCTTTGGTCATAGAACAAGTAGTGGAGTTACTTGAGATTTGAGGTTCCCACAACTAGCAGTTATCTTTAGACCTGGCTCCCTGTCGTTACTGCGAAAATAAGGTGCCGGAAATGACAGAAGAGTCGCCACCTTTCGTTATTTATCCCTCAGAACAGGAAAGGAAACGATCAGAAAAACGTGACGCAAAGGTATAAGACAAGGTCATCGCAACCATTATCTGGATTCGGGAGTCGGTTACGCAAGGGGAAGGTATTAGCACCCCTCACATCCGTCGTACTCGATGGGATCCATGCTTGTTGTGTTTATCTGACGGGTTTGTTAAATCTATCTACACTAATAGGTCTGTTCTAAAAAGAAAAGAAAATGACTCGGCAAAGTATCGCACTTTATGCCTACGTATTCCCGTCTGGAACAGAAATCAGAGTCAACGTAGTTCGCCTAACTACGAGTAAAGGGGGGGAAGGTTGCTCACCGAGATATCGCATCTCGTGCCTACGTACTTTCATACGGCATGAAAGATCAGAGCAAACATAGTTTGGGCTACGGAGAACACATGTTTGTTCAGCATCTTTTATCCAAGTAAAGTTAACAATCAGTTCCAGCAGTTGGTGTTTGCAGCTTGATCCTTGGAGACTTAGGCGTTACCGTTGCGGTAGAACTGAAAGTTAACAGAACTCTCCTTTAAGAAAAGGGTTTTCCTGATTAAGGGTCCAAGAGGACAAAAAGGATTTGAATGTTTGTTTTTTAAGTCTTTTACGGAAAGAAGTGAATTGAGTTCTGTTTGTAACTCGTGTTGCACTAAAGACTTGGACTTGAGAGTGAATGCGTCGCATGTCACCCAAAGGGTACCACACTAAACACTCGAGTTATGTGAGGGAAAACCTCCCACAACTCTTTCTCAAGTAGCATAAGGCTCGTAACGCACAATACGTTTTATCCTTTATTAAGTGTTTTAACTGTATTTGAAGATGAGAAGAGAAACAGACTCTCTACAGGGAAACTGACTCGATCCTACAGTTATCATGCAATATTCGTCCTAAGGTTGTGGTTAAAAGGGAAACTAACTAATGTTATCATGCATGGTTAGAAACCTAATGTCTGTCATAACTTCTCTTGAATAAGAGAAGTCAGAGTTCCTAGGGGAACATGGCAATGGAAACAACAGTAAACAGAAAAACTGTACAAGAAATTACTGTAAACAAATTGCTGTAAATAAAATGCATGCAATGCATCACACAAGCAGAAGGAGCCAAGCTCAACTTCTAAGCAAACAAGGCACAAAGGCCACACACCACACATGCAAGGGAGCTGAGCTCTACCAAATACCAGCAAGCAAAGCCACACAGTAAAAATACAAGCAGAGGGAGAAACTCGACCTCTAATGAAATACAAGCAAGGGGAGAAGCTCAACCCTTAGGATGCTCTTAGGCCTATGATCATCTACATAAAGCCTATTACTAATGCAACACTCCAATCAAGTTACATCAATACAGTAAAACAAGAAGGAAACAGCCAAACAGGGAAAACAAGCCAGCAAACTCCACAGCAGAGCAATCTTCTGATAACAATCCAATCCAAAGTCTGTAACTGTTCTTCAAGTCCACCATCTTCAAGAGAAGAAAAAGGATACTCCATCTTCAAACTTTAACCATGCACTCCACCAAGAATGAAGAGAATCAACAAGATGAGTATTTGATGATGGGAAGCAGAAAGGAAACCAAAGGAATCCCATCTGACACTCAACCAGTCATCAGAGAAAGTATCCTCAAAAGTTCTACTCATTGTAAAATGTCACACATCCCTCCAAAGGAGAGATGAGACTTTAACATGAGGACTTTGAATCATAGGATAGGATGGAAGGTGAATGAAACCAACCATGCTTATTTGAAGGAAGAAACTACTTCTAAAGCTCTCTCCTAACAACCCTAATCTCATAAGCTACAAAAAGCTAACAAAAAGGAAAGAAAAGCTCCAATCCAAGCTCCACCAGTCACTCTACAAAAGCTTCATCATGTCCATGATATCCTCCCATAAGAACCAGAAGCCCAACATGCAAGAAAAGCCCACTTTGAGTCCATTCCAAATCAATCACCAAAGTTGAAGCACCAAATGAAAAATCAACTTGAATATTCTAACTAAAATAGAAAAACACATCTTAAAAATCTAATTATTTTTCTATGGAAACATGCATTTGTTAATGATCTATAGTTCAAAAATCAGGACCTAATTCAATTTCTAAGTCCTCTAATAAAATCCTAAGTTGAAAGGCATCAAGGGAAACCATTAATGGGGAAAGGCTCTAAACCTATCTCTAAATCCTATTTAAAATGATCTAAAAAATCATGATAAAAATCACACAATACCAACAACATGTATATAACCAGCCTGTAAAATCTCAAGATCAAACTCAGAAATATGGATGAGAAATAAAATGGACAAAATCAGCACACAATTATTCCACCATTAGAAACATATTGCAAGAGAAAATATGAAATAAATGGAAAATGCATGGAAAATTAAAATAAAAAGCATGATAAAATCCTAAACATCTTAGTTTATATCCATAAACTTTTCCAGAATTTAATACCAACGTTTATTATTTTTTCATGAATTAAGTCTAACAAGTATTAAAAAAAAACAAGAAATAAAAGAATTAACATGAGATGGGTGTAATCAGCAAGAAAACAAGCATTACTCTCGCCTGGGCCCATGAAAGGGGGTGTGAAAAACACATGGGCGCTGGGCCCATTTGAGTGAGAAATTCAGCAAAATCCTTTTTATTAAAAAACGCCAGGGGGTATATTAAGCAGTTAATCCATGTGAAATCTATGTTGGGCCTAATAGAGGGGAGGCGCGAATAGTAGCAAGCCCAACACAATAATCAACTCAAAACTCAGCTTTCACGAAATTTAAAAAAAAGGTTCACGCAGGAATCGAACCCTCATACTCCAGGTTCATGCAGCACGCTAGTAACAGGCTTGGTGGATCCACTTATCCAAAACGACGTCGTATGGGGATGGTGTACGCGTGGCGCGCTCACAGCCCTGCGATCGTGAGACTGAGTCCACTCTCCTCTCTAATCGGACGGTCCACAGGCTTCTTCTCCATTTCAAATTTTTCTGCACCGTGAACAGTGCCCGCGCGAGCTCCATGGCCGGACGGACGGAGCTTTTTCCGGCAAACTTCCAAGCAACATAACTCTCTTAATACTTCACCATTCCACTCAATTCTTGAACCAAAGTTGTGTGAAATTTCACGAGGATTTCAATTATACTACTTAATCATGCTAAAACCTCAAGAATCAAGAAATCTAAATCTCAACCGAAAACGGATCAATTCCTAATTTGTCACTAAACCTCAATTTTTCTGTCCAGAAATCATCTATACCTTAATTGTAACATAACCACATGAATCTAAGGTGATAAAAATGCATAAATTGAGAGGAATTTCAAGAAATGGAAACCTGGCTTTAAGCTCTGATTGTGGTGGTTTCAGACCTCAATTCTTCTCCAACAAGTGCAAAAAGCCTCAATGATTGACGATGGACGTTTCTTGATCACCAATTCTTGCTGTAATCCTCTAAATCTCTAAAACCGAAAATCCACTTTCAAGCTTTTTCACCAACTTGCTCCAATGGCTTCTCTCTCTCTTCAGCTCCAATGAGTCACCAACCTCTATCCAATTTCGTTTTTGAACATTTATAGAACACATTAGAACCTTCTAGAGGCCCAATCCAAAAAATCCAAATCCAAAACTTTCTCCAAAAACTTCATTATGGCAAGCTCAAACTTGGCTCAAAAGCTTGCTTTGGAAGCTTCTAGCATCATACACAAAACACCTTGAGTGAATTCAGCTTGGCTAGAGCCTTGACTTTGGCCTTATGAATAATCTCTTGTGATGTTGCTTATTAGTGAAGAAACATGTCAAAACACCATGAATTATGAGTCAATTGAAAATTGTAATAATTCCAATCTTCTCAAAATGTCATTTCTGATCAAAATGAGTGGTCATTTGCCTTTGTTTGAGCACATAACAATTTATTTGAATTTCCCACCAAATAAGGCCTTTAATTTCTCTTCTTTTAAAGCCACTTCAAGCCAATCTTTGATATGAGCCAAACCAATTCACCATGAGCTCTTGGTTGACCTAAAAACCATATTTTGAGCAAGTTCCATGTTGAACAAAATTGCATTTGAGATGTGCAAGTTGGAGATTTTGACCTATGATTGAAAATGACCTATAATCTCACTTTCCCAAAATACCCCTAACTTGTAAACCTCACAACTTGAGTTCTACAAATCATATGGAAGACTTATAATACAATTTGGAAAGCTAAGATGATGAGGAACAACTTTCATGTTGGCCAAAAGTTTAGGAGAAACACCTTCCTAGGTCAAAAGTAGCTTGGAAGTCAGATGATTTTCACAGACAAATTTCAGAGGCATCTGAGGACCCGTAACTTGTCTGGACCATAACTTGAGTTCTATAAATCCAATGGAGAACTTCTAGTACTCAAATTAAATCTAAGAGCATCGTATACAACATTCATGTGGAGGCCAAAGTCATATGAGGCTTGTACCTTGACTTAAATGGCTTGGAAGTTTGGCACTAAACAGGGGATTTTACCCTAGGAACCCTGACTTAGCAACTCCAACCACTCTTGATTCTTCTCAACTTGATCTTGAAAAAACCTCTCATATGCCTCAACATATCATTTCACAATCTTAATAACCTAGAAGTAGGCTTTGATCTTCTTCAATTGCTCATTTTGGCCTATGATTAACCAGATGAAACCCTAGTGACACCAACTTCCACTGTGACTCTTGTACTTGCTATAAACATTTGATTGAGCTCTGTCCTGATCCTATAGGAACTCCATGAGCTCTATCCACACATCATATCCACATCCAAGGCTCCACAACCTCTGATACTCTTCAAATGACTCCTCGTGCTAGGAGATAAACCCCATACAAGCAACTGAACCTCTTAAGAACCCATCCCCCTGACTGATGATTATGATGGCTTCTCAAACTTGCGTAAGACCTCTGGCTAGGCTTCTTTTGACATATATTACACTTGATCCCCTGCTAAATGCTAATGTAATGATATGCAAATGCTAGAACTATGTTAGAACAATGTTATGCTATGCAATGAAACATAAACCAGGCGAGAGAAGGTTAGGCAAATTTTGGGGTGCAACACTCCCCTCATGACTTCCTTTTTATCTCTATTTGTGACAACACATTCTCCCTTTGTGAAGTTGACATTGAGTCCTTGATCACAGAGCTGACTGATACTGATCAAGTTGGCAGTCAATCCCTTCACCAGTAATACATTGTCTAGGTTAGGAACTCCAGGACAATTTAGTCTCCCAACCCCTTTGATTTCCCCTTTTTCTCCATCACCAAAGGTCACATATTTAGTGGAATGTGGTTTGATGTACATCAAGAGATTCTTTATTCCAGTCATGTGCTTAGAACAGCCGGTGTCAAAATACCAGTCTTCTTTAGCTAACACTCTCAGAGAAGTATGAGCTATCAGACTAACCTCCTTTGCCACCCATTATTGCTTCTTGACAGGAGCATTTTGATGAAGGTGACTAGGAAATCCATGCAGACAGAAGCAAAAAAGGTTTTATGTGTCCAAATTTTCCACAGTAGTGACACCTCCACATTTGGGACTTTCTCCTTCCCTGATTCATGTTTTTGGTCTTCTGATGTTGTGACATTGGTCATGACATCCGTCTTGGTCTATGATTTTCAACCTTTGGTTTCAAGGTGGGTTTCTGTTCATCTATAAATTCCAGTCCAGACATGTTTCCAGCTTGCTGACCACTCTGTAGGATTTTTTCTAAAGTGTCAGTCCCAGGGTTTAGCATCCTGATAGATTTAGTCATCTGATCAAGTTTGGAGTTTAACATTTTGACCTCACTGTTGAGTGAGTCAATGGTTGCAAGATTCTCCTTCTTCTCAGCTTCCAACTTCTTGATGATTTTCTTATGCTTCTCCCCTAGTTGACATATTTCAGCACTCTTGTTGTATAGCTGTTTATATGAGGCTGCAAGTTCATCAAAGGTCAGCTCATCTTCACTTGAGTCACCCTCAGATATGCATACAATGTTCAGAACAGTGACATGCTTGGCTGATTCTTCTTCTGATCCACTCTCAGAATCTCCATCAGACCAAGTAACTGCTAGGCCCTTCTTTTGCCTCTTGAGATAGGTGGGACATTTTGTTTTAATGTGCCCATATCCTTTACATTCATAACACTGATCTCCCTTGTTTTGGTTAGACTTTTCTTCAAACTTGTCTCTTTTGTCAATGTCAAATGAGATGTTATTGGCATTGGATATGTCCTTCTTATCTACCATTTTCATGAGTCTGTTGACTTGTCTACCAAGCATAACTACAACTTCTGAGAGATTCTCCTTGCTTCCATCATTGTCTTCATCAGAGTCTTCTGCAGTGTTTGATGCAAGTGTTATGCTTTTGTTCTTTTTCTCCACAGCCTGATCACACATTCCCATTTCAAAGGTTTGGAGAGAACCAATGAGTTCATCCACCTTCATATTGCATATGTCTTGAGCTTCTTCAATGGCAGTGACCTTCATGGCAAACCTTTTAGGTAAAGATCTGAGAATCTTCCTCACAAGCTTTTCTTCAGACATCTTTTCTCCCAAGGCTCCTGAGGTGTTAGCTATCTCAAGAATATTCAGATAGAATTCATGAATAGTCTCATCCTCCTTCATCCTTAGACTTTCAAACTTGGTTGTCAACATTTGTAATCTTGACATATTGACTTTAGAGGTTCCTTCATGAGTTGTTTTGAGAGTATCCCAAACCTCTTTAGCCAGCTCACAATGATGCACCAGTATGAAAATGTTCTTGTCTATACCATTGAATAATGCATTCAAAGCTTTAGAATTCCCAAGAGCCAAGGCTTCTTGCTCTTTGGTCCATTCTTCTTCAGGTACAAGCACAAACAATCAATCTTTATCAGTCTTTACTGGATGTTCCCATCCTGAGTTTGTAGCTCTCCGTGCCTTGCTGTCTAAAGACTTTAAGAAGGCAATCATCCTAGGTTTCCAATAGTCATAATTAGAGCCATCCATAATTGGTGGTCTATTTGTAAATCCTATATCTTTATCCATATTACCAGAGTTTATCTTCCCTAGATCTCACCCAGAAAATAACAGGCGGGGTGCCTGCTCTGATGCCAATTGAAATTCTAGCAAGCACACAATGGATGTTATCACGGATGTTATAACATCCAATGTAACACAGACTACTGGGCTTACTAATAAGCTGTAAATGGAAAGCAGTAAATAACACAAGTAATTGTTCACCTAGTTCAGTGTCAACCACACCTACATCTGGGGGCTACCAAGCCAGGGAGGAAATTCACTATCAGTAGAATTAATTCAGAGTCAAACAACCCGTTTGCACTCTTCACTTAAGACATACCCAATGAGACTTTAGCCTAGAGACCACTAGACCAAAGTTTCCCACTCACTCCCCCTCAATCACCGCAGTGATATAAACCAATTCACAATTAAGATATGAAGACACACTTCAAACACACCTTGATCTTGCTTCACAACTTTGATCAAGTGACACAACCCTCTTGCTTAAAAGCTTTGAGTGGCACAATGAACACAATAGTTCATACACACTAAACCAATGCAATTGTACAGCTGACAATTGCTTGGCATACAAGTATCCTAAGACACACGTGAAGAACCAAAATTCTTCACTCACACAATCCACGTGAAGAACAACCTCTTCACTCACAAGACACACTCTCCAGTCTCTCTCCAGAAGCTCTGCCTTCAAGTTGTCTGCTATTTGGAGTGACTCTTATGCTATTTATAGCAGCAGACTTGCTTTGGGTCTTGATGGAGAAACTAGGTTTACCCAGGATAAACCTCTCTTCATGAAGCTGCGCACTTATCATTAGGTCAGGAGTCTTCTATGTTATCTTAAGCAATGCCTGTTATGTCGCCTAAAATAACTATGCTTCCTGGATTGTTTCCTGAAGTATAGCCTGAGCTAATAACAGAAAAACAAACTCTGTGCGTCCTGATGTCATCCGCTTGATGCCGTAACATCCAGCCATGACATTCAGCTCCACTTACTCTTAACTCTCCCTGCAGAACACTCTTCATGTATGTCATAACATCAGTTGTGACATTCATACATACAACAATGTTTTGCCATAAAATGCAGCCAATCAAGAACATCTACAATTCAGAAGTAAAGTTGATGTGTGTGAAATGTGACTTGTTGGAGCTACTCTACGAATTATTTATCGTTATCACATTTATTGATTTTAGTGCTCTGATTTTGTAATATCAAGAATGAGACGTTTGTTATGTTTTTAAGTTAATGTTGAATTTAATATTTAAATGTTTAATATTTTATTTATAAAGTTTAAAATGAAGTTGTTATGAAATAATTTTTATATGTCTATTATTAAAAGTTTTTAATGATTTTAAATAGTGATCATTGGTAACACTTTAAATAATTTAATAATTTTTTTATACAAATTTCGGGATTTAGGATCCAAAACCCAAAAGAAAATGAGATAAATTCTTTGATACCATAAATTTTGGTTAGATATAAAAATCTAATTTAAAATTTAATTGATTTAATCACCGAAACGTTTCCAATAAAATATATAACTTTTAAAAGGTAGGAGAGTTTTTTACCTCAAAAAAATAACTTTTACGAATACAATAAAATATGATTAAGTTGTTACAAAATAATAAATAAATATTACAATGAACAAAATGGGAAGAATAGTTGACAAAGGTTGAAAATTTTCGTTTCAGTGAGGAGTGAGAGAATTCTCTTGCATTCTTCTCCGACGCATTCTCCATCATGTCTCCTTCCTCACTTGTAATCTCTTTCCCTATTTTGACTTCAATTTCAATCTCTTCTGTTTTCAATTTTCTGTGAACTCTGATCTCATCAACATTTGCATGAACACGATCATGATTTTTTGTTTTTTATACAACAGATCTGATTTCGCTGAATTTTTTGTTGTAATTGAATTTTATCATCTAATTTGTTAATCAATTTTTGCGATTTTGATTTTGGTAGAAAATTGAAACTTCAAGCAGCATTTAGACCTCTTTCTTCCGTTTGATTTAACAGTATTATATGCGTTTCTTGTTGGTAGATGATGATTTTGATATACAATGTGTTATTTGATTTCAGATTCATTAGAATTCAAATTGAGTATTTGTTTTTTTGACTAAGAGTTGAATTATAGTTAGTGATAGTTCTAAATTGCAATTCCTAATTGTGTCTGCAATTTAACGAATTTAGAGGTTTTTGCAACTGGAACGGCATTTGTAGCTGCAATTGGGGCCACAATCGTCTGTATTTTACTGTAATATAATGGTTCACAGGGTAATCACAACTGCAATCCGTAATTTAGAACGATTAGTTGTGTGAATAGATTGATTGCTAATCACTACTATGTATATGATGTCAGTTTATGGGGTATTTACATCTTTTTCTTGAATCTTGCTTGCTTTTGTTATA
The DNA here is from genome assembly GCA_963859935.3 of Lathyrus sativus. Taxonomy (NCBI): domain Eukaryota; kingdom Viridiplantae; phylum Streptophyta; class Magnoliopsida; order Fabales; family Fabaceae; genus Lathyrus; species Lathyrus sativus. The sequence goes on along the minus strand of OZ012735.1, from coordinate 88,585,794 downwards.
AAAATTGATTGAATCCGGTTGATAAGAAATACTATGATTGTGGAAGACTATAGATTTTATGAGATGTTTATGAAGAAAGTGATGATCTTGTATTGTGTGTGTTATTGTTAGGAGCTGTGTCCTTCTGTAAAGAATATCATTCTTCTGGATTCTGATGGGAGACGTGTGGCGGTTAAGTATTTTACAGATGATTGGCCGACTAATAGTGCAAAGGAAACTTTTGAGAAGTTTGTATTCACAAAGACTCAGATGACCAATGCTCGCACAGAAGGTGAGTGCTTCCTTCTCTAGAGGTATTTTTATCTTGTGATTAGAATTTGGAATAGATTGATTGCTAATCACTACTATGCATATGACCTCATTTGATGGTTTGTTTTTACGTTTGACAGCGGAGATAGCAATATTTGAAAATAACATTGTTGTTTACAAGTTTGTCCAAGATCTTCACTTCTTTGTTACCGGGAGTGACCAAGAAAATGAGCTTATCTTATCCTCCGTTCTGCAGGCATTTTTTGATTCTGTTGGCATCCTGCTCAGGTTGCTTTCTGATACTTAACTTGTTTGTCTATGCATGATATTCCAAGGTGTTATCAATCTATCACTATGAGTTTACTGGCTTCTCCCTTTTTTCCTCTAGAGGCAATGTGGACAAGAAGGCAGCACTTGAGAACTTGGATGTCATTCTGTTGTGCATTGATGAAATTATTGACGGCGGGTATGTCATAGGCAATTTATAATAATTTTATCTTCTTCCTTTATTTGTTTGTTATCAGATAGATGCAATTATTATATTTTTTATGATCGTAAAAACTAAAGTCACACAAGATAAGGACAACGTTAAATTAGGACTGGAATCATTAGAAAGAAAATTAGGATTTCCTCATTAATCATTATAAATTGATGCTAGAATCATATCTTTGATGATTTTGACATATACAAAGAAAACACGTGGAAATACCAGTAGAGAAGGTAGACCATATGATGAACGTACATGGTTCCATAGTTTAGTGGTGGGGGAACTAGGGAAATTATTGACTGAACAATTAGGAGATATTTGGATTTAAATGGCTTATCACTTAGTGAGAATTGAGAAAAGACTTTGGTTGTTGAAAAAACAAAATGTGTTCATTGAACTGCTATTCGGCTAGAATAGAGCATAAATAGTAAATGCTAGAGTTTGGAGCTCTCCGAGTTTAACCTAATTTCTTGAATCCTCCGAGTGTTCAAATTCTCAAGACACAAATGGGATTGTATAGGTTTTCAAAAGGTTTACTTTAGAGTAATTATTGATTTTATCTGGTGTTATTGATGTGTGATGTAACAAACATTACCTGCACAACTACTATTCTGTATCCCTAGCCAGCGCAGATTTGAATATATGAAACTTCTACCAGAAGTTTCACAATTTTTTTCATACATCTATTTGTTATGTTCTTTTCACCGTTAAGTCAGTCACATGCCCCTGATTGGTTTGCAATTTGGGCCCATGATCTCATTATTCGTTATTCTTCTTAAATGATAAGACATTTAGATCAAAACAATTATTTGGATGAAGCACAAGCTTAAATGCATGTTTGTTTGGAAATTTGAATAATGGCGCTCTAAGCCATGCCTTTTATTTTAGAGATCTCGGCTTAACCTTGGAAGGTGTGAGTGTAACCTAAATTTTGGATAGAATGCATCACACATCTATAGTTATCTCACTCAAATTGCATGTCTCCATATTCCGTGCAGTATTATTCTTGAAACTGATCCAAATGTTATAGCCGGGAAAGCTGCAAGTAACAGTATAGATTCTGGAGCTCCTCTGTCTGAACAGGTATGTTGCTTCCTTCACTTTGATACCATAAAATCAAACTGAAACGAAACTCATTTATTTAGGTATAACTGTATTTCTTTCCATTGCAGACACTAGGTCAAGCACTTGCCTCAGCTAGGGAACATCTTACAAGATCCTTTCTTAAATGAACCACATGAAATTCAGCAACAGAGAACACTTATAGTTTGGTGTTTCCTATACCGCTTTTAAGAATCAATCTTACTTCATATTTCGCTCTCAAATCTCAATACTGATGTTACTTGTGCTGTGAAAATTAGTTTTGATATGCGAATTTTGAGATCATAGCTTAAACTTGTTGAGTATTAGCAATACAATACTGCTAATCTGTATCTGCTTATAATACAGCGCCCAGGCCAAAATCTCACGCCAAGGGTGATGAGGTCAACAAAATTTGTCACAATAAACTTATCTCAGGGAATTGAACGCAACACATTACTCCATATAGATTAATTAATTTGTTCATTAAACATAAAATTGGTTAATTCATTTTATATAATATATTAAATGAATGGATATCTATCCAATTCGTGTGAAATTTTTTTTGGACCTTCTAATCAATTATGATTTATATTATTATTAATAGTTTTTTATTTCTCAAATTAATTTTAAAAAGAATTTTTTTATACAAAATACTGCCTTTTTTATTTTTAAAATTTGTTATTTTTATATGATTTAAATATAGAGAAATTCTCACAGAAATATGAGCATTCAATTTTCCATAAGTTAATTTTTTTAATATAATTTTTTTTCTTCGTTTTTAGATAACTTATATGTACACTTACATTTAGTGTTAAGAAGTTTTTGAAGTAATTTAAGGGTTGTGATCGGTTATCACCGGTTTGTAACCGGTTACATTAAGGTCTGAGATACATTTCATTCCAATAATAAAAAAGTCAAGTTTTCGCAAGTGTAATCAGTTACTCAGTTTGGTGTAATCGGTTAACACTGAAACGAAATTAATTTCTATTTTATTCAGTGTCAAGTGTAATCAGTTACTCACTTTGGTGTAATCGGTTACAAAAACGAGTTTTTATATTTTCAGTTATTGTATTTGGTCAAATTAGATCTCAACTGATTTGTAACTCACATATAAGTGTTTAGGATGCACACTGACCATGGTTAATGCAATTATAACATTTCACCCTCAATTCTCTCTCTCTCTCTCTCTCTCTCTCTCTCTCTCTCTCTCTCTCTCTCTCTCCACTTCCAAATTTCTCCACCATTGTTTCACCAATCTTGTGGTTGTTTGTTCCAACATTTGGCATCAAGAGACTGGTTCAGATTCACAAACACCTAGTGTGCAACATAAATTCTGTCTCCAATGAAGACATTCCTACAAATTTATCCACCATTGATGCGAAGAACTACGACAAATGGTGCAAGCAAATGAATGTGTTGTTTGCCTACCAAGATGTTCTTGAGGTCATAAAAAATGATGTTAGTCCTCTTCAAGCTAATGCAACAGAGGCGCAACAAGCATCACATATGGAAGAAAAGAAAAAAGATTCCAAAGCCTTGTTCTTGATCCATCAATGTGTTGATGGCAAAAATTTCGAGAAAGTTGGTGATTGAAATCGTCGAAACAAGCATGTGAGATCTTAGAGAAAGCTTATGCAGGGAATGACAAGGCAAAGATGGCGAGGTTACAAACTTACAAACGTCAGCTCGAATTGATTCAAATGGAAGAGAAGAAGACAATCAACAATTTCACAACGAGAATCACTCAGTTGGTGAACCAAGTGAAGACATGCAAAGAAACTGTTACAAAGCAGTATGTTGTTGCTAAAACATTTCATTCTTTAACACCAAGATTTGACAACATAGTTGTGGCGATTGAGAAGTCGAAGGATCTTGCGACGATGAGCAAAGAGGAGCTGCAAAGTTCTCTTAAGGCACATGAGCAAAGGAATAAGTGATAAGTACAAGAGATCGAAAGGAAAATGACCAATGAAGAACAAATGAAATTTTTAGAATTTTGGTGGAAAAGAGTCCCAAAATTCAAATAATTCGACTTGTCAAAGGGGTGAGAGAAACTACAACAAACATGGTGGTCAAGGAAACTATAGAGGTGAGAGGAAGAAGTTTAACAAGAGCAAGGAGCAGTGTTATAAGTGCCAACAATTTATCATTTTGTAAAAGAATGCAATGCGAACAAGAAGGAATCTCAAGGGGATGAAGCCAAGGTTACAAGACAAGAGTTTGATGAAGAGAATACACTATTTGTCATGATCACAGAAGCGAATTGTAGCAGTAAACAACTGCCGAACAGCAGTTGCAGCAACTCAAAGAATGCTGAAAAATTGAGTTGTGGTCGGTTGAATGATATGATTGACCGATTATGTGAATATGGAAGACACCATGATGAGTATGAAAGGATTTCAATGCAGTGAGGAATGGTATTTGGACTTGGTTGTTCAACTTATATGACGGGAAGAAACAATTGGTTTATCAAAATCAATTATGTCATGAAGAACAAAGTAAAGTTCGCGGATGACACCACTTTAATGGCCGATGGGATCGATGATGTTTTGATCATAAGGAGGGATGAAGGAAATTCCTTGATCAAAGATGTCTTGTATATTCGGGAAATCAAATGTAAACTTCTAAGTATTGGGCAATTACTTGAGAACGGTTATAAGATTCACATGGAAAATAAGGGGTCCCACATTATGGATGCAAATAGAATTTTGGTCCTTAAAGCGCCTATGGCTGCCAATAGAGCCTTCAAGGTTGAGTTGAAGGTTATGGAGCATAGATGTCTTACTATTGCAGCAAGTCATGAAGAGTGGATGTGGCACTATCGTCTTGGGCATCTCAATTTTAGAGATCTCAAAAACATGCAAAAGAACGGAATGTAACGGGGTTGCCATCGACCAACATACTAGTTGAAATTTGTGAAGAATGTGTGAAAGCAAAACAACATAAGGGAAAATTCAGCAAGGATGCAGACCGGAGAACCAAGAATCACCTTGAGGTGGTGTATTTGGATGTGTGTGGGCCAATGCAAGTAGATTATATTGGCGGCAATAAGTACTTTGTCACATTTATTGATGATCATAGTAGAAAGATATGAATATACCTAATCAATAGAAAGTATGAGGTATTTGAAGTTTTCAAGAAGTTCAAGTCCATAGTGGCGAGGCAAAGTGCTCACAAGTTCAAAGTGCTCAAAATGGATGGTGGAGGAGAATATGTCTCAAATGACTTTGGGAGGTTTTTGTGACCAAGAAGGAATTATACATGAGGCAGTACCACCCTATACACACAACAAAATGGTGTAGCCGAAATAAAGAATCGGCCGATCATGAACATGGTAAGAAGCATGTTAACAGAGAATAAATTACCAAAAGAACTACGGGGAGAAGCGGTATCCACAACTGCCTATTTTTTGAATAGGTGCCCTACAAATAAGTTGAAAAATGTAACACCGCAGGAATCATGGTCGAAATTCAAGCCAAATCTAAATCATTTGAGACTCTTTGGTTCCGTTGCATACCGACATGTTCCTGGTCAACTTAGAAAGAAGTTGGATGACAAGGGAGAGGTGATGATACTTGTTGGATATCACTCTGATGCGTCTGCAAGTGCACCGAAATATCGAAGTAATATAAAAGATTGTCGAACCCACAGAGACCAATGTCAACCTACCGTTATCTATTGTTACGACGTAAAGCTAAGGCTAATGGAATTTAGAAAGTTAAATGCGAATGAAATTAAATGCAAAGGAAATAAAGATTATTAATTTTAGAAATATATTGATAAGGGGTATCGGTATGCAAGGCCTTAGTTATCGGGGATTCGACAGGTCGCCAGTGCTTTTTTAGTCTTTGCAGAAACTTTTCAGGAGAAAATACTCATTTAAAGACCTTTGCCTCACGATGGTTGTTGACTCGGGTCATAATTCTAAGGCGGAATGTACGCTCTTGCAGTACCATTCGGGGTTAAAACTACTTTTTGAAAACAAATAAATTCTGATTTCTTTTAAAGCGCTTTCGTTGTGTTTAAAATTAATGCGTAGTTCTTACTATCCGGTTTGAACCCCAGCTTTCGCGTGCCGGCTCGTGCCTTAATGAATTTCCCACTTTCGTGGCAAAACTAATGTAAATAGCTTCTCACTGTCGTGACGAAGGTTTATTTAGAAATTTATATTAAAAACTACGGCTAGAAAGGTGTTTGTAAAAAGGTAAGACACACCGGTTATTATCGAATCCCGTCCTACTAATCCGATCACATACCGATAATACTAATTTAGCTAGAAATGATAATTAATGCAAGCGGAAATAAACATAAACAACAAAATGATATAACATGCCTAATGAAGGAAATAAAACAATAATTCAATTAATAAGAACCTGGAAAGTAGTACTGAAATTGAATTCTTGAGTAGTCCTCCACAATGTCGGCATGATTCTACTATGGCGAAATAAAAGTGCAGAAAGAAATACAATGTTCTGAACTAAAGGGAAAAGGGAAAGGAAATAAAAGAAAAAAAAATAGCTTCAATAGGAATTTCGGCAGCACTTCGATACGTCGAAGCCCCCCCCCCCCCCCAAACTGTGAATCTAAGGCCTATTTATAGGAGATATTTCATTTCTCAACTTCCAGAGATCATGGGTGAGTTATAGAGGGAGTGGGAGTAACTTCCAGTAGTGGGCAGTGAGTGGAGAAAGTGTAGGAAGAAATTTAGTTGAGGGTCGTGCAGACTTCTGTTTTATTCTAATACTTGGCTCGTGACGGTCGTCATGGTCTTGTGACGGTCGTGTTGAACGTGACGACCGTGATGGTCTTGTGACGACCGTGATGCTCGTGACGAGCGTGAGGAAGCTGTGACGAGCGTCACACGCACAAAATCTGTACTTTCTCTTTTTCTTCTCAATTTCTTTCTTTCTTCTTTCTTTTCCTTCCATTTCTTCTTCTATTCTTTCTTTAATCCAAATTCTCCACAATCTGCACAACGAAGTAAATTAACCGTATACTCGAACATAAATCGAGATAAATTAACAATAGTCACAAGTAAATCCATGTAAATCGAGTCAAATAAATGATATAATTTCACGTTATCACACTCTACCAATGGTTACAAACTGTTTTATGCTGTAAACAGGAGGATCGTGATTAGTCGGGACGTCATAATCAATGAATTGAAGCAGGTGCACCAGGGTGTAACCAGTTACCAGTAGACTGTAACCAGTTACCTACAGGCTGTAACCGGTTACCAGAATCTTATAACCGGTTACAGGTTTGAAGTTGGCAATTTTGAGGAAAGTGGAAGGCAGAACCAACATGTTGTCGAAGCCTTAAATGAAGGAAATGTCAGAAGGTCAACAAGGCAAAGGGGTTTACCTTAGAGACCCTAAGATTGTGATTTGTTCCGAGACAACAAAGTCAATGATGATGGTGATTTCTTCCATTTTACACTTATGGACAAATCTGAACCCGTTAATATGGAAGAGGCCTTAAATGATCCAAAGTGGATTTGTGCTATGAAGGAAGAGCTGAAATCCATTGAGAAGAACAATACTTGAAAGTTAGTTAATATACCAAAAGGAAAGAAACCAATTGGTGTGAAGTGGGTGTTCAAAGTGAAGGCAAATTTCAAGGGTGAGATAATCAAGCATAAGGCTCGATTGGTGGCTAAGGGATTTTTTTAAAGAGAAGACATAGATTTTGAAGAGGTATTTGCACCGGTTGGTAGGATTGAAACCATTAGGACTATTGTTGGTATTGGAAATAACCAAAATTGGCCTATCTACCAAATGGATGTCAAATCTGCGTTTTTGAACGAATCACTTGAGAAGGAGGTATATGTAGGATAACCCCTGATTTTATTGTGAAAGAGCAAGAGCTAAAGTTCTACAAGTTGAAGAAAGAACTATTTGGTTAAAGCAAGCTCGAAGAGCTTGGAATAAAAAAATTGATGGTTTCCTAAAGGATGCAAGAAATGTGTATCTGAGCATGGAGTGTATGTGAAGACGGATGCAAGTGAAGGAGTACTTATCCTTTGTCTATATATGGACGATTTATTGATACAAGGCTGCTACGAAAAGTTCATTTCAATGTTCAAGAGTGAACTTATGGAAGAGTTTGAGATCACCGACCTTGGTTTCATGATATACTTCCTTGGGATTGCTCATGCACCAAGGGAGATATGCTCTTGAGACATTAAAAAAGTTTGAAATTGAGCATTGCAATACTGTCATTTCTCCGGTTGAACGAAGGTTGCAGTTGTCTAAGAATGAGGATGAGCAAGATGTTAATCCAACTCAATATAGGAGGTTGATTGGATCCTTGCGTTATTTGTGCAATATGCGACCGAACTTGGAGTTTAGTGTCGGTATTGTGAGTAGATTCATGGCGAGACCGAGGTGTCTCGCTTGGAAGCAGTCAAGAGGATCCTACATTATGTCAAAGATTCTGTTGGATGCGGAATTCTCTTTCCTGCAGCAGATATAGGCAGAAAATATAATTTGCTCGGTTTTACTGATTCCAACTGATGCGGAGATAAAGATGATCAAAAGTCTACAACTGGATACATCTTTATGTTCGGTGCGACACCAATCTCATGGTGTTCGAAGAAGGAATTTATAGTTACAATCTCATCTTGTGAGGCCGAGTATATTGCAGCTTCGTTGTGTGTGTGCCAAGTTGTGCGACTTATGAATCTATTGGAGGAGCTGGCCAGCAGTGAAGTTGAGGATGTCACACACTTGATTGACAATGTTTCCACGATTAATCTTTCTAAGAACCCAATTGTACATGGGAGGAGCAAGCACATTGAGATGAGGTTTCACTATTTGAGGGAACTAGTTAGTGAAGGAAGGTTACACTTGTGATATTGCAGAAGTGGGGACCAAGGTACTGATTTGTTGACTAAGGGAGTCACAAATGATCTGTTCAAGAGGTTGAAGATGAGCATGAGTATGGTAGACTTGCAGCACTTGAATTAAGGTGGTGTGTTGAAGTTCTTGAAGTAATTCAAGTGTTGTAACCGGTTACATAAGGGTCTGAGATGCATTCTAGTAAAAGTCAAGTTTTCGCAGGCGTAATTGTTTACTCAGTTTGGTGTAACCAGTTACTAGTGAAGCTGAATTAATTTTCATTTTATTCAGTGTCAGGTGAAACTAGTTACCCACTTTGGTGTAACCGATTACAAACACGAGTTTTTGTATTTTCTGTTATTTTACTTGATCAAATTTGATCTCAAATGATTTGTAACTCATATATAGGTGTTTAGGATGCACACTCATCTTAGTTAATGCAATTATATCATCTCACCCTCAATTCTCTACCATTATTTCACCAATCTTGTAGTTGCTTGTTCCAATATTTAGAACACGTGTTAACATGACCGTTTAAAATTTATATTATCATCTTGAAAAGCATATTTTTTAGTTCTTCAAAAACTATTTTTTTCTTTAATTTAAAATTAAGCAAAATTATTTTAAAATATAATTTAAATACTTTATTTATTTGTTATTAAATTAATAATAGTGGTGGTAGGAGAAGACAAGCTTTGACGACTACCATGCCAACTGCCTCCAACCACGACCTTAATTGCCATTAATTAATAACAAATAAATTATAATTACTTTATTTTGAAAAGAAAATGTCAATTATTTTAATTAAAATATAATTATTTAGCTAATTATGTTTTTTGTCTTTTAAAATATAACAACTTTTTTTAGTCTCTAAAATTATTTTTTTCTAATTTTGATCCTCTAAATTTTTTATTATCTTAGTCTTTATTTTTGTACAAATTTAATTATAAATGATAAGTGACTCTTTTTGGATGAGATGTAATTGATAAGGCTTTAATATATCATTATTTAATAATTTAATCCTTTAATCTTAAATGTTTATTTATCCATTTATATAACTTTACATTAAAGATTAAAATACTAAATTAAAATTAAAGTTATTAAATTGAAATTAAAGTTATTAAATTAAAATTTAAGATATTAACAATGACATAACATTAAAAAAAATATTACCTTTTTATTTTAATTTTAATAAAGCCCCATATATTGCAAAAAGAAACATTATAAAAGGAGGACCAACAATCGGTCATCAAAAAGTAGAAAATTTAAAGGAAGGTACACCTAGCATATTTTGTACAAACTCCTTCCTAATATCTCTATGAATGAAATAAAAAATGACGAGGGAATTACAATCGAGACCTATATTGGCCATGAAATCAGCGCAAGATTTCCCCTCTCTTTATAGATATGGAAAATGAACAAGTGTTTATGTAAAAAAAAAAAAAAACCTAAACACCTAATCCATTGATATCTTAATTGCCAAGGCAACAAAGATTGATTATGGAAATCTTGCACAACATTGGTTGAATCTGTTTCAATCCAAAGCTTGTTCCAACCTCTTTTCATTGCAATCTTCATGGCAAGAACGACGACGCTGAATTCTGCAAACACAAAATTACCAATATTGTTTCTAAAAGTTTCACTGCAACCAACAGGTCTAGAATCATGGAGATAAGCATCATCACAGTTGCACTTAATCCAATCTATAGGTGGGGGATTCCACCAAACCTCTTTAATCTTATGAGCACACATGAGTTTAAAAGAAACCTTGAAAACTTTAATGATCTTGAAATCATCAATAGAAGAAAAAGCAAGAACAATAGAATTGGATCCAGTCAGAATGATATGATCTTTGATCTTAGCAATAGTGTTTAAGACATTAGGTGATTTACCTTTGAATCTTTTAGTGTTCCTAGCTTCCCACAAAAAGGTAAGAATGAAATTAATAACAGCTCTGAGAACAAGCGAACGATTTCTCGACCTATTGGTTATACAAGAAGTCCACCAATCTTCTAAGAGTTGGGGAGGATTGATAGTGTTAAGAGCAGTGTAGAACTAGTGCCACATTTTCTTAGAGAACTAACATTTAAAAAACAGGTGCTTTGAGGTTTCAACAATACTCTTACAAATACTGCACTTACAAGATATTTGACACCCATGAAATTTGAGGTTATCATCGGTCGAAAGTTTACCTAACACGAGCTTCCAAATGAACAAAAAGATTTTGAAGGGGGAATGTCCTTACACCAAATAATTGTGGCCTAGTCAGATGTGATAGAAGGATCATTAAATTTGTAGGCCTTTTTCAATGAGAGTTTTGGTGTGATTCAAAGTCTAAATGAGGGAGTCAGCATACATGATGTTATTCAAGGGAATACCAAGAAAATTATCCCTAAGGAAAGAGAACATAGTTATCCAGCCATCAGGAAAAAGCAAATCTCCATTGGATATGAAATCTGCAACTCTAGTGTAGATGCTAATGCCATTCGAGTTAAGGAATTCGAAACTGGTTTCCATGATAAAGGGATTACTACACCAAGCATTCAACTAAATATGAATGTCTTTCCATTTCTAAGAGCTCGGGTGGAATGCATCTTTAGAGTGTGCAACTCATGCTTGATAGGGGACCACAAGGAAGAAGATATGTGGTATTGAATAGTTTCATATGACTTGATCACCTTGCTTTTAAGAATGATGAACCAGTTGTCAAACCCCAAATTTTATCCTTAGATTCTTTGATCTTTTGTATATCATTTTAGGTCAATCATATTGCATAACTAACCATCATCAGCTTTTGTTTGTGGTTTTATTTCACTTGTGAATCAAGTTTTTCTCCAAGAGAATTCAAGGATCTCTAAATCAGGGTTTTGGATAGGTCATCCACCATTTAAGCTCCTAAGTCGTGGGATCAGAGGTTTTTCTGTTGAGTTGGATTTCCATGGTTCAAAAGTTGCTTCTTTCGGTTTATTTGTACTCAAGTTTGAGGCGGAGGTGTTGGATTTGTAATCGTCATAAGTAGTTCCTATCAGAGGTTTATCAAGGTACAACATTTGTTTCTCTGATTTGCCGCAAAGGGTGTTATTTTTTAGGGATTCATCAGGGGATTGACTGGAAAGATTATGGATCAGGATTCTAGAGGATTAAGTTTTATCACCCTTGATGTTTATGATCGACAAGTGTCTTTCAGTTGAGTCTCTTGAAGTTATCATGTTCAATGTGTGCGAGTACTGATTGTTTGGGTAGGACTTTCACCCTTGGTCTAAGGGTTCGTCAAGTTGTTGTCCAATCAAGATTATTTCAAGATGGATTCGAGTTTGTGTTGTTGTTCAGGATTTGTGGCGGACAAGTGCATTTGTGAAGTTTTTAAGTGTTTTGGAGGCGCATTACAAAACCCATATCCATCCTGTAATTGTTTTTATCCATTTTCAACCCAATTTTCAATTTACAACTCATATCCAATTTCTATCCATGATCCATATTTATATCCATTTTTATTCTTTTTAATTACAAAAACAAAAGTTCATTACAAGACAAAGCAACACCACAAAACTCTACAACAAGCTTGCATAAAAAAACTCTACCACGCCCTGCTATTACTGTACCACTACATTCCAAAAACCTTACCATAACAAAACCTTGACCTATGATCTACACACTATAACATGTCACCCTGCGTGCCCTGCACTTAGCATGTACATGACAACACAAAATTTGTTTCAATAAAGCCCATCCAAGACCTACATGTAAACCTGCCAAAATCTGTACAAATTCCTCAACTGAATATCTACTCTGAACATTAACGCAACATAAGCCTTGGCCTGTTTCACTCCAAAGCAAATTGCCATGACCTACAAAATTTCAGCAAACATAAAAAGCCAAACCATCGTACGTCACTTGCTACTTTGAGAACGACACTTTATGCTATAACAACATCAACCATCTTGCCGCCATGCCAATACTAACATCAATCAGCCTGTCCAAAGCACAACATAAAAATGAGTGGTAATATGTACAAGTAAAGGAGACTTGGTAATAGGTACAAGGAAGAGAGACCAAAACACAAAGATGAAAGGAATTTTAAAATGACAACATAGACTCAATGTTGATCAAAAAACCCCACCTGGGAAATCTCTTCAATCCCTTGAACTCAAAAAACACCTTCACCTCACTCCACCTTCAATCAAGAGTTCCCACACCATTGATCCACTCTACCTTTCCTTTGAACCACCCTATAAATCCCAAACACAGAACTCACCACCCTCATCTTCTCACCATCACCCTCATAACCATCATCATCTACTTTTACCACCATAGACGCAATACACAAACCAAATCTAAATTTGAAATTGAACTCAACCTCTGCAACTCTTGGTCAACACCCCTAAAACTCTCACAGTCACCAAAGCATGCTTTTCTCCCACTGTGAAATTTTTTCGGCCACCACGATAGAACGAGATGAGGAGGATGTGAACAGAACAAGCTGGATCAAGATTCATGAGAGGTTGAGAAGCCGTCGCGGAATGGATGTCTATTCGTTTGATTTTATTGTCCTTTCACTGATAATAGAAAACTCGTATGATTAATGGAATCCGTTCTTTTTTTCTTTCTGCAGTTTTTGTGTTTGAAACAAAAAACAAATAGGGTTCAAAGTAACCCTTTTCTTCCCATCCAAAACGGGTCACTTTTGACCCGCCCACCAAACCTTGTTTTTTTTTTCTTTCAGTTTTTTATGTGGATTATGTTGGGCTCACAAGCCCATGCACCCTTAAACTGATCATACCCTTATTATTAGTTATTTTTTTTAATTAGTTAATCATTAGTTATTTTAGTAGAATTAGTTATTTTAGCTTCTATTAGAATTTGTTAATTAGTTTTAATTAAACTTTAATTAAAATTTGTTAATTAGTTTTAATTAGAGTTTAGTTTAATTTGTTAATTAGTTTTTAATTAGATTTCAGTTTAATTAGAATTTGGTTTAATTAGATTTTACTTTATTCTTAGGTTAATCTTGACAATCCTCGGTTTTATGTTGGTTAATTCTTGATGTCAATTTTGAATTTGATTCTTGATACCTTCGAAGCTTTTGATGCTAATTTTGAATTAAGTGCTGATCAATCGTCGTTTCCTTTAGTTTGACTTGATTCTTGAGAAACTATTGATTAATTCTTGCCTTGTTGATTGGTTTATTCTTGATGCTTGCTGATATGTTTTTTTTACTTTGTCCATGAGTTGTTAATGAGTGTTTGGTGTTCTCTTGTTCGTTCTTGATTGTTATCACTTATGCTTAAAGCTTCATCCTTACTCTTTTATTGTTGCTTGCTTTTAATCCAGTTCCAAAGGAAAGGATTCTCAGTTGACTGCCATGTCATAGTTAGGATAGCCCTGTCCGCCATTCCCCTTAGACTTTGTTTGAGTCTTCCTTGTTTAACCTAGCCTTAGGTTTGGGAGTCGCCGCACTCCATGTAAGTGTCATGGTTATAAACACTTACCTCCTCTCTGGAACCTTGACCACAGTTAAGTATTCCTCACCCCTAGTTAGGCAAACTACGAAGGCTTTGATTCTTGAATCCTAGTTAGGATACGTAGGCACAAGATGCGATATCTTGGCGAGCCCACTAAAGACTAACACTAACCACTAACTCACTAACAACTAACTCCCTTGTCTCACGCTGCCGCATGATTGAGACTAGTTTACCTCACCCTTTATCTTAGACTTAGAATTGGAGTTGTCGCACTCCATGTAAGTGTCATGGTGATTAACACTTACTTTCCTTTTTTAGAATAGCCTTAGGTTTGGAGTCGTCGTAATCCATGTAAGTGTCATGGTTATGAACACTTAGTTCCCCTCTGAAACCTTGACCATAGTCAAGAGTTCCTCACCCGTAGTTAGGCAAACTACGGAAGCTCTGATTCTTCATTCCCGTCAGGATACGTAGGCACGAGATGTGATGTCTTGGCGAACTTACTTTATATATACCCTAGGTCTTTACCTTAGCACAATTCCCTTAGCAAGCAACTTTAGCATAACACAGATACTAATAAGAGGTTCCTATATAGTACTATAGATACTTAGAATGCTAACATCTTCCCTAGGTATAACCAACCTCTGAACCTTAGATCTCTAGCTTTGTTGTTACATAGAACACTTAGGGTCTTCTTCGATCTTTATCCTTTGGATAAATCAAAGCTCGATGGTGAACTTCATGATTTGTGATTGAAGTTAATTAACAACTTGATATCTAATTTTCACCGAAATAGAAATGGCGACTTCACTGGGGAGCTTGCTCAAGAGGGTTAAGCATAACTTGCTTATATTTATGATATTATTACGTGTTTGCTTGCTCGTATATTTGTGAATAGTTGTATATATCTGTTGTGCTTGAGTTTTCCTGTATGTAGGACTGTTACCTTGAGTGGTGAGATAAGTCCTAACACGGACTTGAGTGTACACCTATGATAATATTATGGTATAATCAATAGTTAGTTGTTGGGAGTAGTCCTAACATATCAACATATGATAACCACGCTCAGTGGAGGCCCCTTTGGGATTACTGGTGTGAGATGCGAATAGTCGTATTGCCATCACTTTTTTCGACCTAGGAGTCCATGAAGCTGAAGGCCTTTAGAATCCCTTCACCTCTTTAAGCCTTTTTAAGATGTAGTGCAGTGATTATTTAGGTGTAGATATGTGATGGTTGTCATGCAATATTACACTCAGACGAGTTCATCTCTAGGATATTATTTCCCGCATGAGTAGTCGTGTAAGTCGATAATATTTGAAATATTTATCGATGACTCTGGGAACCTTTTAGAACCCTTGTTCTGCAGGTGCAAAACCCATAGTACACACTTTTTGGGATGGGTAGACCATGGTTACATGTTCGTGATCTTCAAACCTAGGCCCTTGTTTGTTTGCATGTATATACCTGTACATGTGTGAATATGTGTATACATGTGTTTGCGCATATATGCATCCATACATTCCCGCATCCATGAGTAACCCTTTGTTTTCAACGAATTCAGTTGTTCTTTCCTTTACAAAAAATCAATAAAGATCATGGATTTTGAAGCAAAACTTTTCAGTTTTTCTAAAATGTTCGCAACTTGTTTTTGAGTTCCTTAAAACCATTTGGCTTGCATTTGCATTTCTCAGCCTTGAGTCTCATCTTCCTCTTCATATATCTCTAGAGGGATACCTAGCACGCATTCTGGACAAATGACGATGATGAACGAGCTTTTGAAAGGCCGGGAAGCTCTGAAGGAGGAGATCAGAGTCCTTAAATGTCAGATGAACTGGGTCTTGGAGACTTTGTAGAACTTGATAAAGAGAGAGGGGAACTCTTACCCTGTTGCATCCAAAAAAGTTATCACTTCATCATCTCTTGTGGTTCTTCCACATCAAGGACCTCCTTAATGCCAACGGTCATACAACTGTCAGCCGCGTCAGCGTGCCCGACAAAGGCTTAGGGAGCCATAAAGGCATTTCACTCTGTTGCCAATGTCATATAATTAGATCTTTCCAAACTTAACCAAAGGTGGATTGGTAGTGCCAAAGGAGATAGATCCAATGATCTCTCCATACCCAACAGGGTTTGGCGCCAATGCCTGTTGTGACTACCATGCTGAGGCACAGAGGCATTCAACTGAAGTCGGTAAGGTGCTCAAGAGTAAGGTTCAAAATCTGCTTGATTCTGTAATATTCTCATTCACGACTCAAGGCATTCAAATCAACAATCCTTCACTATCTCTTGTGTTTCCTCCATATCAAGGACACGACCTTGAGGAAACTTCGTGTCAACCATCATTTGGTCCTGCACCAAAATGTCATCCTCATCAAGTGGCTACTGGAAGAGTGCCTCACCATCCAATGGTTGTTTCCCCTCAAGGTTTTCAAAGCCAGAACAGGGACAAGAAAAAGAATCATGTCAAAAGGAATAAGGCCCTCTACAAGCCAATTCCGGTGCCGCTAAGAAAACTCTATTTGCTGTTGATTCAGAAATCATGGGTGACTCCACGTATTCTCAACCCTGTACTAGGACCATGGCATAACGTGAACTTGACTTGTGAGTTTCACAAAGGGGATGAAGGGCACGATCTGGATACTTGCCTGGCGTTAGGATATTTTGTGCAAGAGCTGATATATGACAAAGATTTGATCCTTGAAGAAGATCACCCGGAGGTTGAATTCAAGTACCATACTGGGACAATGGGGCATCTAGTTGAAGAGTGCAAGAGTTTTGAACTAAAATTGCAGAGCTTGTTAGAGTTGCTAAAACCTCAAGAAGGAAAGCCAAATGCCAATGTCTCGATTCCCAAAGCAAAAGACAAAGGACCTGTGAGGCCTCTTAGGGTTCTGTACCACAAGGAACAAGTAATCGGTGATGGAGGTGTTCCCCTGTCTGGACTTGGAAATTGAAGTTGCTGAAGTCAATTCTCCAAAGCTGGTTGTATTTTGATTATTTCAGTATTTGCAGTTGTATTTTTCTTGCTTTTTGATTTCATGTCTGCTTGTAAGCTTTGTTGTTTTTGAAATTGGCAATATTAATAAAATGTTTATGCATCTTTTGGATCAATCCATTCGTATCCACTCATTTTATTTTATTGTCATAAAAAGCAAAAATATTTATCTTTTTCCATCCACTTATCTTTACCAAACTATTGTTTAAGCAAAGATTAGGGAGGATGACGAAAATGTTATATCCATAACAGTTGTTGGTATGCTTTCAATTAGACTTTTTAGATGATGTAAGGCATTATTTCAATCCCAAAACACTGGAGAAATAAGGAAGATAATCCCTTGTTAACCCCTTCGAGCTTAGAAGTAGGAGTTTTCTTTCCTCACAAAAAAATTTGTAATCTCAACCTTGGGGTGGGTAGTTTTCAGTTAACTTGGCGATAAGTGCATACAACACACCTTTCATATAAAGTTTATGCTCACAGGTTTTTCTTCGCACACAACAAACAAGTGCCGAAGATTTTTTCCAAGCCTAAAGGCCAACGATGGTTCACCGTAACCATGAACCATGTAGTCACCTTCTTTCTTAAAAAGGGAAAATTAAAATTAAAAATAAATAAAAAAAGAAGAAAAAGCCCACTAAGTCAAAACCTATGAAGAAGGCTTAGGAAAAACTGGGGCATCCCGCTGACTGTAACATCAAAAGAAACAGTTCCGACAAAAGTTAGGGATAACAAAAGTTTTAACTCTAAAAGTCCTCAATAGAAAAAAACAACCAAATGTTGTAAGGGAGTAGTGACTACCCTAGGTTTCTGAACCATCACTAGCTATCATCAAGTTCAATTCCTAGACTATAGAAACCTGAATGTATAGCCTGAGTTAACTAAATGTAGGATTGAAGTTCATCATGAAGATTGAGTGGGAACAAATAAACTTTGAGCCTTTATCCTTTGTTTCATGAGCCGTGAACTAAGCCATGTTACAACCTTTAAAAGATCTAATTGAGGTAAGGTTGTTTTGAAAGCATACTACAACAAGGTTGGATAACCTGACTCCTAATGATCTTTGCTTTTTTATTTGTGTTGATCATTCCACCTGTCATTCTGTAAATGACATGATCCACTTTGTTTTGATCATTTAATCACTTCACTGTGTGTTTTATCAATAAACTTTGATTTTAAAAGCTTGCATTAATGTTGCACTGAAATTGCCAATTTTTAATGAACAATATTGTTTGCAAGATAACTCAATATCAAAGGAATCTCAACAAATGCATCCAGCTAGGGAATTTGATTCGATAAAGGAATCTCAGCCTAGGGAAACTAATTTGAAGGATTTGTTTAATCAAGCATTCTAAGAGTTGGTGAGTCAGGAGGAGAACTCTTCAAAGTTCAGAATATTGAGGCAAGTCATCTTGAGTTCATCTTATGGCAAGTTATTTCCCAAACTCCTTTCAAGGTGAAGACTCTGAATACCAGCTAATAGGGGCAATCCAGTTTATCAGTAGTTACTCCTACAGTTCGAGGATCTTGTCGTGCAAATATAGTTAGTCTGGGGCAACTCTTTCGCAGATCCACCAGCTAGCAGGGACAGGTTTGTTTCCCAGTTGTTACTTCCAAAGTCTAAATGACAAGCCCGAGGACTTTATTGTGTAAATACAATTGAAATGGGGCAGTTACATCGAGATTTGTGAATCTCTCCAAGAGTTTGAAGACATTAAGACATCTTGTATGCCAATTCTTTTGTAAAATCCTCTTGATGACTTCCCTTCACATAGACCATGTAATCTGGGGCATAAGAGATTTGAAGATTATTTGTTGCAAGATTTGTTGCCCATTGGATGATCATTATGCAATTGAGATGCAGAACTACATTGTTCTTTTGATATCCTTTGCTAGCTCCTCAGTAAGTTATTACTTTAGTTGATCTTGGCAATTTCCCACGAATCTCCCTTTTCAATAAAGGAAATCAGGATCATAATGGCAATCCCCTAATGAAGTCATGATGTTATACCCTGAGTGGAGTGCTCTTTCCCCCAGAGAAGGTTGAAATCTTGAAGTATAGATGCTGATTCTACATGTTCATCCATAGTGATGTTCCTATCTGGTGATGTTGGTTGGGTAACCTTGTTGAGATGTTTATTTCATCTCCAATTTTGCTTCCCCTTGTCTGTTGTCAGCATAAGCATAAGCATAAACACGACATACATGCATTCATACATATGCATGGCATCTGAGCATTTTTGCAACCATTCAGGTGTTTACCTATTTTGTTCACTTTGGAGTTTATATCCTCAAGTGACTGGGTTTGTCTTTTCTCTCCAATGGGGTCGTCAGCCTTAGGCATAAAACGCCCATCCTTTCTAAATTCCTGACAAATTTTGATCCTCGTGGATGATGGTTGCTTCAGTTATCTTTTCCATGTTTGGATAAGATAAACCCTATTTGAGTTCATTCCTCAATGGTTGGAGTCTTGTTTGACCATTTATTTCTAGCTTGTTCCTATATTGAATTTGGTCCCTAGCAAGTGTTTCTTTTGAACATGATTAGGTTGCCGAACCTAGTGTGAGCGTGCATTTATTTTGCACTGTGTCTCGTAGGAAGAATCTTTTATAGATCCTCATTGAAGATAAAATACATGATCCAGTAGGGTTGTTATAACATCTCCCTGGAATTTATACCCAACAACAAGTGGTAGTCTCCTTGAGAAGCTTGTTTTTTCATTGATATTTTTGCGATGATAAGTGGCAGTCTCTCCTGAAAAGCTTATTCGTCCTTGGTGTTTATTTCAAATTTTGTAGTAACAAGTGGCATTCTCTTAGAGAAGCTTATTTTATATGGGGATAAGTGGCAGTCTCTCCTGAGAAGCTTATTCGTCCTTGGTGTTGTTTAACCCGTTGCAATTACAATTGGTACTACCCTAAAAGTCTGTCAGAAGGATTTTGTCGAAGACCTTACAAATGGTTTCTCTTTATTTGAGTTACCATATCTACAAGGATTTTATTGCAAGAGATGATTCCTCAGTAAATCCTTTGTTTAGTTCACTTCTATCAAATGGCATCTCTTTGAGAAAGTTGATGAAGACTCAAATGGTTTTTTCTCTTTATTTGAGAAAATTTGCTCATGAAGTAACCAGCCAGCATCTCTTTTGTGAGATCCCCGGTAAAGCCCAGTTGTAACTGACATCTTTGTTAAGATCTTTGGTTGTCACCAATTTCTACCCCAAGTCCAGTTGTAATTGACATCTTTGTTAAGATCTTTGGTTGTCACAAATTTCTTCCCAAGCCCAGTTGTAACTGACACCTATGTTGAGATCGTTGGCCGTCACCAATTTCCTGCCTAAAGTCCAGTTGTCACTAACATATTAATATTTTGGTTTTTATCTATATTCCATTGAAGCCTAGTCGTCACTAGCATCTTTTCTTTTGAGTCCAATCAACATTGGTATTGTTGAATCCGACCATTACCACATCTTTGAAGTCTAGTCGTTACTAGTAGTCTCTGGTGAAAGTCTAATTGTTATTGGCATTCGTTACAAATCTGACCGTTATTGGTATTGTTTGTTTGGGTGTCACCAATCCCCCATTTGAAGTCTAGTTATTACTAGCTCCCTATTGATTTTACTTATCTGGTCATCACCAGTTTCCCCTTTGAAGTCTGGTTATTACTAGTGTTTCTTTTAGAGATTATTTTCCTGGTTGTTACCTTTGCTCCCATGAAGTTTAGTTGTTACTAACACCGCTGTTTGCAAGTCCAATTGTCATTGGCATTTTCAAGTTTTCTGTTATCAGTTTCTGCTCATCTTGTTGTTACCAATATCTTTAAGAAGTCTAGTGGTTACTGGCATTGTTTAAAATCTAATGGTTATTGATATCTAAAGTCCAGTGGTTATTGGCATTGTTTAAAAGTCCAGTGATTACTGGCATCATTGAAAATCCAATGGTTATTGGCATCTAAAGTCCAGTGGTTACTGGCATTGTTTAAAATCCAATGGTTATTGGTATATAAAGTCTAGTGGTTATTGACATTGTTTAAAATCCAATGGTTATTGGTATCTAAAGTCCAGTGGTTATTGGCATTGTTTAAAATCTAATGGTTATTGGTATCTAAAGTCCAGTGGTTACTGACATTGTTTAAAATCCAATGGTTATTGGTATCTAAAGTACAGTGGTTATTGGAATTGTTTAAAATCCAATTGTTATTGGTGCCTAAAGTCCAATTGTTATTGGCTCTCTTTTCCAACTTTGCTTGGTATCGGAAGTTTGGTTGTCACCGACGCCCTTGGAATGTTCAGTGGTTACTATCGCAACTGCGAAAAAACAACCGACTGAAACAAATAGAAGATTTCGCCACCAAACATTATTTATCCCAAAGAGAGGGAAATGAAATGATCGAAGAAAACCTAAAATAAAGGAGAAGACAAGGTCATTGCAACCAAATCTTGGGTTCAGGAGTCGGTTACGCAAGGGGAAGGTATGAGCACCCCTCACGTTCGTTGTATTCAATGAGATCCATGTTTATTGTCTAATTAAAGGGTGTGTTATATAAAAGCTAATGCTAAAACGAAAATAAAAAAAAGAAAAAGGAGACTCGATAGGACATCGCCACCCTATACCTACGTATTCCCTCGTGCAATGGAAGAGTCAGAGTCAACGTAGTTTAGAAAAATACGGGTGATGGGGGGAAGGTTGATCGGCAAGACATCACCGTCTTGTGCCTACATATCCTCATATAGTATGAGAAATTAGAGCAAGCATAGTTCGGGTAAACTAGACCACAAGTTGGTTAAGTGTTTTTTATTAGCGATGTTACGTTCCCATTCCAGTAGTTAGGGTCGGGTCGACGCCTGTTTGCGGTAGAACGAAAAAATAACATACTCTTTTCTGAAAATGAATTTGAAACAATCCTGAAGGATAAAAAGGTTTGAATTTGGTTTAAGAGTTTTAGAGAGTGATTTGATTTTGTTTGAGATTCACATTGCACTCAAGACTATGACATAGGAGCGAATGCATCGTATATCGCCCAAAAGGCATACACTAAACACTCTAGACAAGTGAGGAGAAACCCCTCACTCATAATTTCCTACATACTTAAGGCTCGTGACGCACAACATTTATCGTTCTTTATTAAGTTTCTTAGAGTTGTTTGGAGATGAGAAGAGAAGACACAAAAGAGGACACTAAAGGGAAATCGAAAACCCTAATGTTATCATACAAAATGGTCCTAAGTTTAGGATGAAAGGGAAGTCTACCTAATGTTATCATACAAATGATGAACCTAAAGTTGAGGTCAATAAGGGACTATCATAATTGTTAACATGCAAATGATTAAAAGCCTAATGTCTCTCCTACTCCCACCTTAATCAGAAATTAAGTGGGACTAGGAATCCTAATGGTTCATGTGAATAAGCACAAGTGAACACTATCCAATTCAATCACAAATGAAAACAAAGACGAAACTTAAACAAGTTCCAAAAAGAGAGAGAAGATGAAACTAGAAGGAAAAGAAATGCAAGATGAAGAACATACATGAAAGTCCAAAGGCAAGGCATCAAGAAAGCATCAATTAATGATCATACATGGTAAACATCAACAACATGTCAAAGCAACAAAAATGATTTCACATGCCAAACCAAACTTAAAGATGGGAAGTCAAAACAAATTGGCAAAACAAAGTGCCCAAACACACACAAGTGACTTAAAGTCCAACAAGAGGTATTATCAATCATCAAACAACATGGAATGAAATAAAATAAGATGGAAAACAAGGTGGGTCAGTAGTAGCATCATATCATGTCAACTTCATTTAAAGATCAAAGAAAGAAACACAAAGAGTGTCAAGCGTGCATCTCATCAATGTCCAAACAAACTAGCAACAACTAGCTAATACAAAACACAATTCAAATGATCAAACATGTGAGATTAGGGTGTATAACCAAGTAGGGGAAGCAACACAAACATGAACACCATTTCAAATATCAACTCAAGAAACTCAAGAAGAATCAACAAAGATCAACTTTAAACATGCATCAAAACTATGTAAGAATTCCTTATGAACAATTCCAAAAGAAAACAAGTGTTCAAGCAAGAAACTAAGCACAAATGGTCAAGTAATACATACTATATCATCAAGGCCAGAAGCATACTCAAATGATCCATATTGCATTCATATCCAAAACATCAACCAATTTCAAGAAATATCATGTTCAACATGTATTCAAGAAGTCATTCAAAACACTCATTCAAAAGAGACACAAGGTCAAATGAAGAAAGAGATGAGAAATGATCATACAATGGATATCATATCATGAAAATAAGAACCTTAATCAAATGGGAAATATCCAAAGAATGATCATCAAAGCATCAAAACCACATCCAAATATTCATCAATCAAGTTTCCTAACATGTGAGAAAAATTGGCTCAAGAAGGTGATCAAAAGGCATCAAACAACAAACCTTAATTCAAGGGTAAATATGGAAAAGTACCTCACAAATAAAATCAATTAAAAATAGTAAAATTAAATGAAAAATAAAATAAAATTATGAAAAATAACACAAGATATTAAATGAAGAGAAACATATTTTTATCATATTTTAAAATGGTTGGAATAATTAAAAACAAAATCAAATTGAAAATAACACAAGAAATAAAATAAAATGAAGAAATAAAGCAATGGGGGTGCACAAGTAAATCAGAATTGTCGCGGTGAAATTTGGATACCAAGCTATTGATTAACTTGAATCTAATTCATTTGCAACCGAACTTTGATTTGTCCAAAGGAAGGGAAAAAGATCGAAATACCCACAATACAATGCAAATGCAAGCTAGAGAGTTATAGGTTCGGGGGTTGGTTAAACTTAGGGAAGGTGCTAGCATCCTAAGTTTTTGTAGTACTCTACAGGAACCTCTTGTTTTATGTTGTTTATTTGCTAAGGTTTATCTGCTTAAGGATGAAAGACCTAGGGGTTTATTTCTAAGTATACTCGATAAGATATCGCATCTTATGCCTACATATCCTTACGGGAGTGGAATCGGAGTATCTGTAGTTCCCCTAAAGGGTTTGAGGAATTCTTTGACTGTGGTCAAAGTTCCTACGAATTTAGGGTAGTTGATTGATTGATTTTAGGAGAAAAGATGAGTTGTCATTTTAAGGGAGATTACTTTGATTTAACCTCCATAACTTTGTAGGAAAATAGTCTTTGCATCATCTTAAGAGAAGGGCTCAAGCACTCGGAATTTAATAGACAAGTACGCCTCTATCTCTCTTAAGGCAAAGTCCCTACGAATTGATTGAATTGTTATGGTGTAGGAGTTTTATCTCGCTTAAGATGATTAACATCTTGTTCTCTAATGTGTTTGAAAGAGTTTGAATTGAGTTGAATTATTTGTATCTAAGTTGTAAAGATAAAGGTCCTTCCTATGGGGTAGGACCTAACTTAGAAGATCGACTTGAATGTGATCAAGGATCATGGGGGAATATGCAAATGGGATGCATACGCGCAAGTTTTATGTTACGTGCAAGTTCTTTCTTTGGACGGAATGCAATGCGATAGTGTAAAGGATGAACAATATAAATAGCGGAAGATAAAGGCAAAGAAGTAAATTCATACACAAACGCATGAAAGCGCTAGGTGAGTGTGTGAATTGTGTATATGTGAGTGGAAACGTATGGAGACGTAAGCGTGCTCGATTGATTATGGGAGAGATTTTAGTTGAATTGATTTTAAGAGGATTGATTTTTATGAGAAAATATTTGTGAGATTGGTTTTTTATAAAAAAAGTTGTATTTAAAAATTACTTTGATGATAATAATAATTAGATTTTTTAAAGATTTTTAAATTACTATAAATTTTGAAAAAGTTAATAAAAAACTAATTTGAATAAAAATGAGTGCTTATTATTTGTTTTGAAAGTTATTATTTTAGTTATGAAATAAGTCTTTTATTATTAAATGAAATTACTTAGTTATTATTATAAAAGAAAAAGGTTAATTAACTATAAAAAGTTGTTTTATTATTATGGAGGTTTTATTAAATAAAAGGTTATATTATAAAAAGGATAAATTAATAGAATTTCTCTTAATAGAAAAAGTGTTATTATTATAGTATTAAAGGTTATTATAAAATAAGTTTTCTTTATTATAAAAAAGTTTTTTTTTGTAATTATTATTAACAAATGAATATAAGTTCTTTAAATTATAAAATGGTTTTTTTAAATAAAAGTTAAATAGGTTTTTTTTATAAAAGATCACTTATCCTAAAAAGAGGTTTTTTATTTTATTTAATATAATAAAAAAAGTATTAAATTGATAAATCGGATTAAATAAAGAATATAAATTACTTTAAATAAAAAGTTGTTTAATTAGAGTGTTAATTAAAATTGGAGAGGAAAGGATCAATTAAAAAAGATTATTAGATTAATTAGAAAATTGATTAAAGGAGTGATTATTAGTTAAAATAAAATGACTATCTCTAATTAATTAGATTAATTAAGGTTTGGTGGTTAATTAAAGGTTTAATGAGTTAATTAGGGCTGCGAGCGATCACGTGTGGTGAGTGTCGCTACTGCGAAAATCGGCGCCGACTGAACAGAAGAGTCGCCACCGTGCGTTATTTATCCCAACGGAGGGAAAGGAAACGCTCGAAGTAAACCTACCGCAAAGACGGGAAAGGAATGGTCATCGCAACCAAATCCTGGATTCGGGAGCCGGTTACGCAAGGGGAAGGTATTAGCACCCCTCACGTCCGTCGTACTCGACGGGATCCACGCTTGTTTTCTGGTACGGATTGTTATTCTATCTATTCTAAGGGTTAAGGGTTAAAAAGGAAGAAAGGGACTCGGCAAAGTATCGCACTTTATGCCTACGTATTCCCGTCTGGAACGAGAAATCAGAGTCAACGTAGTTCGCCTACCTACAGGAAAGGAGGGGAAGGTTGCTCGCTAGGATATCGCATCCTATGCCTACGTACTTTCATACAGCATGAAAGATCAGAGCAAACGTAGTTCGGGCTACGGAAGACACAAGTCTGTCTTGGTTGTTTTTATCTCCTTCTGAAAAAGGGTTTTTCTGATTAACAGTCCAAGCGGACAAAAATTGACGTTTTGATGAGTTCACATCCTTTTACGGAAGAAGTGTCTTTTATTGGGTTTGAAATCTTATTGTGTTTTTCTGTTTGTTTTGAGAAAGAAGAGACAGAACTCTAACCTATGGTTGAAAAGGGAATCAAACTAACCTAATGTTATCATGCATGGGTTAAGACCTAATGTCTATCATGTTCCTCTCTTGCGCAGAGAGAAACAGAGATCCTAAGGGAATAACAGAAACAGAAACAACAGATACAATAAAACAGTAAAATATGCATGAATGCAACAATACAAGCGAGGCAAGGGAGTCCCACTCAACCTCGAACCTAGAAAACAACAGGCAAAGTGAAGTAACTTCACTTCAACCTAACAGGTTAACTGGCAAACAATACAGTCCGAGAAACTCAAACAATACATCAAAGACTTATAAACAGCAAAAATAAACAGCAAACAGCAACCCAGCACAGCAAGCTCCATCATCTTCTATCTTCAAGTCATCTTCAAAACATCTACAAACTTCAAGCAAGCATCAATCTTCATCTTCACAGCCTTCAAGCAAGGTATCTATCTTTAATATTTCATGGCTTTTCTTTAGATCAAACTCTCCAAGATGATTAGCAGTTAACAAGATGAATTGGATGTTAAGCAGTCAGTTGCCTACCAAAGGTGGCTTACTGACTGTTAACATGATACATACAGTTTTCTCTCAAAAGTTCTATCTTTTAAACACCTTCACTAATCCTTCCAAAGGAGGGAGGTGGGTATTTAAAAGAGACTTTGAATCCTAGAGAAAGAATGGAAGCAAACAAGACCTTCCATGTTTGTGAATCAAGTTTCTATTCTATAGCTCTACCTAGCTCCTAGATCCTATAACCTTCATCAACTACAAGCAGGCTGCAATCTTCATCAACTCTTGAAATTGATCTTCACTCCTTTTGTCTTCAATGGGCTTCATCAGCAAAGTCTTCAGCTCAACCCAAACCCCAAACAAGCCCAATAACCCACACAATCAAACAATAACCCTAGAAAGGGCACACCATACAATCAATCAAATACAAAAATATACTAAAAATATTAATACAATGGGGAAAATTCTACTATTTATTCTAAGGGATCTATTATGCTTACCCTTAATACCCCTATAGTCCCAGGTCCTAATTCAGTCTAAAAACCCAAAAGAAAATTGTTTCAATACACCTATGTTATTCAAAACCCTAATTAACTAGCCTAATAGTTTCTAACTAAACTACCTAAAATAAAATCCTATAAATTGTGGTATAAAAACCAGGGGCACCTAATATCCATATCTAGTTGTACTAAAAAGAATGGGGTGAAAACCCTAAAGGAAACTCTTAAACTAAATTCTACAAATGGTAGCATCAACTAAAAGAATTAAAAAAACAATTAAATGTAAAAATATGAAAAAAATATAAAAATGAAGTAAAATGACCATTTTATGATTTTATATTTTTCTAGACAGAAAATGGAAAATGGGAAAAAAAGTCTCATTAAAAAATATTCATTTTTCATTTTATTATGAATTTTTAAAGTGAAATAAAATTTGGAGTGAATTTAATATGAGAATTATCATGGGGGTGCAAGAAGAAATGAAATTCAGTTATTAAAATGATGGGCCCAAATCTGGGGGGTGCAAGAAGCAAGGCGCGCCCCAGCCCAATGCAAATCAGAAAAAACAAATAAAATGAAAAGAAAATAACTAAAACGCGATGCAAATAGCATCAAATTATAGTTATAATATGGAATGGGCCTGCATGGGGGGTGGGAATAGGAATGCAATTCATCAAGCCCAGAGTGCGTTTAATGAAACGCAGCGTTTCATGCTGCAGTTTCTCCCTCCAATTCATTTTCAAATCATGGCCGTCTGATCGTTCTCCAGTCAACAAGTCAATGTGCAATCTAACGGTGGCGAAGTCGTCTTCAACCTTTGGCTTCTAGGGTTTGCAGAATCCATGAAACACGAGTTCCATGCATCAATCTTCCATCTCGTCGTTCTCCCTCGTCCCTCCACCAAATCACACGATCCAAGAACCAATCTTGGCCTACTTTTCACGTAGAATATAGTTGTGGTGTTAGTTTGCGTTAAAACCACCTCTATCCTCCAAACCGAACGGTGTAATTCCATGAACTCAAACTTGCTTCAGTTTTCAACTTTCACCAAGCTCAACATTATTTATATAGAAATGATCCTTATGTCATGCTGATTAAAACTAGCCAAAAATCGTGCATTATAACCCACTAAATCACTCATTCCAGCTCCCTCAAGAATCAACCACCATGAATGAAACCTCACCAACTGGTCTTAAACTCATCCCAATGAACCACCTAATTGTCTCTAATGGTTTTACAATTAGAATTAGCCCTAGCCATGCCTAAATCAGAGTGTAGGAACAATTTTTCTTACCTTGTTTCTTGCAATGGTAGGTGCTGAAAAGCTTCAATCCAAGCCTTGTAGATCCTCAAGAATGGTCCCTAGGTGATGAACAATCCTCTGCTTGCACAAGATTTGATGGAAATGGCTTGTATCTCAAGATCCAATGCCTTTTGCTCTCTTGCAACTTCACTTGGAACTCCTTCAATTCTTCAACAATGGAACCTCAAGCTAGCATGAACATACTCAGGGATGTTTGTAGAGAAGATTTGTGTAGAAAAATGAAAGGGTAATGAAGAGAAAGATGAAGTTTCAATACAATTTGCAAATGGAGAATTTTTGATTCAATCTCTATTCTCTACCACCATTAACTTCAACAATCACCAACCCTTCACCAATGCAGATTGTAATCAATATATAGACTGATTTAGAAAGGTCTAGAACCTCCTAGAACCATCTAGTAAGAACTTGAACTTTCATGACATGATAACTTGCATTTCCATTCTCACCACATGATATATCATGACAAAATCCCTTGCAACTTGAGTAATTAACTTGATTTTCTCCTTACATGAGAATTAGGGTAAGATACTATGCTTAAACACCTTGTTTATTAAGCTTTTCCTTGTTTTGGTTTGATACCCCATTATGCAAGCAACCAAATTACAAGGCAACCCCAAGATTCAAGCCTTAAATCAAAATTGTGGCTGAACCATTGTTCTTAAAATGTCCTTTGGAGTCAAAATGACCTATCATATGACATGGTTTGGATTTGTAACTTGGATTTTATGATTTTCCATTTCACTTGAATTAACTTATGCCTCATTTTTAGGCCATTTTTATCACCTTTTGATATGAGCCTTTCCAACATCTCATGACCACCCTACTAGCCTTAAAACATCATTCTAAGCAACTTTGATGTTGAAGGTTTTTCCATTTGAAGCTTGGAAGTAGGAGATATGGCCATATGCTTGAAATGACCTATAACTTCCAAATGACCAAAATGCCCTTGGCTTGCCAAGGTCATAAGTAGAGTTCCACAAATTAGATGAAGGCATACCATACCTTTCTAGAAATCTAAGATCATGAGGAACAACTTTCATGTTGGCCAGAAATCCATTTGAAAGCTCCTTGAGGGGTAAAAGTTGCTTGGAAGTCAAGTAACTTTCACAGACAAATTTCAGTGTCCTCAGATGACCTGTAACTTGCAAGAACCATAACTTGAGTTCTATAAATCTCCTTGATGCCTTCCACCACTCAAATTAAAGTTATTGAGATACTCTACAAGTTTCATGTTGGCCAAGGATCCATTTGAGACTTGAATTTTGAATTATCTTGCTTGGAAGTTTGACCTAAACCAGGGGATTTTACACAGAAACCCTAATTCAGAAACTTCTCTTCTTCTTGATTTCCTTTGATTTCTACTTGGCACAACACCACATCCATATCCACATGTCAAATGATGAATCCCACATCCTCCAAATAGGCCTTGATGCCCTTCAATCAAGCATTTGACCTAGGGTTGACCCAGGGTTGACCCAGATGAAACCCTAGTTGACTGTCTCCAACTGCAGCTCTTGCAATCACACCAATGACTGGTCTCACTTTCAAAATGACCCTCTAGGCCTTCCATGATGTCAATTCATAGCTCACAACTTCTCTGATGATCCTCACTTATCCTCAAAATAGGAGAGAAACCCACTGCTTGGTCCACTGACTTCTCCAGCTTCAATTTCTTTCTGATGAGTTGGATAGGCTTGAATTTGAATAAGAATCTCTTGATATGCTCATAGATATAAGAATTGCACTTGGTCCCTTGTTGGATGGCTTGCCCATGCTATGCTATGCAGATGAATTAATTATGTACATGACCTAATATGCAAGTGCTAATGCAATTGAAACATAAAATCAGGTGAAATAAGTTGAGCAAATTTTAGGGTGCAACAGTGAGGAAGTGAAGATGTATCGTATGAAGTGCGTTTGTGGCCGTGTGATGATGATATAGTGAAATGTATGGTGATCGTGTGGGGTACACCGTAGTTACGGTGAGTGTGTGTGCGTGGAATTATATTACAATAAAAACAACAAAAAAAACAAATCGAAACCCTTCTTTCCCAAATCGCCCCCCAAACCCCCTCCATCTTCTTCGTTCTCTATCTTCTCTCCGTTTCTCCGCCGTTCTCTTCTTCTTTCTTCCATTCTCCAACTGCTTTCTTCTTCTTTCTCTTCTCATCGCGAGCGTCTTCCTCCTTCCCCTTTCTTCAACTTCTCATCGCGGTTTTCTCTGTATTTTACAAATCAAACAACAGAAAAAAGATTAAATGTTAGCGAAAAAAGTCTCACAATTTAAGGTTGTTGTTGCTTCTTTTTGTTCGTAGGTTCGAGAACAGTGGTGGGGTCGCGGCGACGTTTGAGTCCTGCGGAAGTTCAACGGTGGTGATTGTTTTGTAGGCGGAAAATGGGGGTTTCCGGCGAGATCTCAGAAAAGATAAGTTCCTCTTCTCTTCGATTTAGGTTTTTCGTTGAGTTTGGAATTTTCTGAATGTAGTTGAAATTTCTTGTTTTTTGTATGTGTATCGGTGTTCTTGGTGTGGCGTCTTAACGTTGTTGAATGAATTTCTTACAGGTTTTGGATTTGAAAATGAGGCTGAAGCTAATTGAAACTACAGAGTTGCGAGTTGGAGTTTTTTCGTTGAAGTTGTTGAGATCTTTCTTACGTCCGATGCCCCTTTTATAAGCTTCAAATGATCCACCTTCCAAATTTAGCTTTGTGTGATAATGACTGTGGTAATATATTTCCAATTGGGGCATTCTGAGTTTGAAAATGTTTCCATTTCTCACTGATTATGTCGGATTTCGGTTTGATATGTTTGGATGCACCTGTTGTGGTTGGAATTTGCTTTTAATAACTTTCCTTCTTGGACTGATCATGTTGGGTGTTGTCTTGGCAGGTAAAGATATGCTCTTTCCATTTCGGACGGGACATGTCGGGGCTGCTTTTGGAAAGGAAAGGAATCTGTCTGATGACGATGATTACTATCCCTTTGGCGGATTCACACGTTAACGTTCTGTTGGTTACGGTTTTCGTGAATTAAGGGTCATGGTTCTCCATTTCAAGTGATTATGTTTGATTACCGTGGGAAAGGAAATAATTGTCTTAAATGTGTCTAATATTAATGCCTATGATTTGCTTGCAGAACGATGTGGTTAAGGTGGGAGCTCGGTGGACTGTGAATCGTTTAACGACAGGGGAGTCTGACTTCGGCGAATCATAGGTTTGTCAAAGCTTCTCTTTGGATGCTTGCTCAAATGCGCTCTGAAATTCTTGATGACGGTTAATGTGTTTGCTTTTGGATGCAGATAAGAACTAGGTAGGTTTCTAGCTTGACTGGATTGTATTTGATAATGTTATTCGGTAATGCTAGCTTTAACGCTGATATCCGGACTTTCACGTGGAATGAGACTTCTCGAGGGTTCCAAGATCGAAGTACCATTGTGGAATCCATAGAGTCTTCTGTCTATAGAGTGTCCTGTCAAGATTGGTTACTATATTGATTTTATTATCGACCTCTTCACCTTCTTTCGACTGATGGACTACGGCCGGAACCTTGTCGTTGGGGCCTTTGAATCCGTTCCGGACGTCCCATTCATGGTTGTGGCAGGGAAGCATATCAGTAAGTCTATTCTCATACTCGCTCGCGAATTGGTTTCTCGTGGCCTCTTATCCTGCCCCGGTAAACTAGGACTTTATTACAACAATGGTTGTGTTCTGAAACTCGGTACTCGATGCAAGATGTCAAAATACCGTTATGTGGCAGCAGCTAATGGATTTATGAACCTTTCTTTTCAGGAGCAGGTTCTGCAGTTACACGGATTCTGGGTGACTACGTGCTCGTGATGGTGTTTAGAGGTTATGCAGATGTGATTCGTCATCAACTTCGAAAAACAAAGATCTCTCACAGTTGGAAACGTCATTTGCAGAACCCTCGGTAGTATTCTCAACATGTATAACTTTGTCTTCCGTTATCTCCTTTATGCCTGGTGAGAGCTAATTTTTGAAACATATTGCAGGGAAGCCCAATTTCCATGATAAAGAGGTATCCAGAACTTAGAGTAAAGGACTGGGTTTCTGCTGGGTGAGTTAATGAGAAATGAACGATGTTGAGTTTGAGCTTCTGACATTGCATTGGAGCTTCTTGGTGCCAGTTAAGCGACTGTTCTTGTTGTTTATCATATACAATTTTATTGTTTATGCCATGAGGCCTAGTGTAATAATTGAAGTCAAATGTCTGTACAGGTTTGGAGGCTCGACGTCTTGTTTGTAAACTTGGTGAAGATAGCGTGAAATTGGTGTCGAGTTCTCTTTCTATCTAAATTGTAATTAGAATCTACAAATTAGAATTAGCTTGACAAATTGTATATTGTAGATTACATATTTTGTAGAAATGAGTTAAATGTGAAAAAAAACATTTCACCAACATGACGTCACTGTCTGCAAATGGGTTGATCGTAGAAAGACCAAATTCTAATTGTATCCTGTGTTTGAATATGACGTATTTGAATTAGGATGTAAGAGAGTCCAGGTTGATCCAATTTGATAGCTTCACCTTGTTTTCTTCTTTACCACTTTTTTGTAATTACTAGTATCACATTTTGAGACTTCAATCAAACTTAATATGCATGTTTCTCCGATTAACAATCAACTCTTTTCACATCCTCACTCAATTGGATGGTTTCCAAACCGTGTTGATCATTTTAAACAAACAAACTCCGTTTAACAAGATCTTAATATTTTAAACAAAGATATGATCCTGTCACGCCTTGTGTCATAAGACTTTAACTAGTCCTTGATATGCGACTAAACCCATTACTCCTAAAAAGAACCTTAATTCTCTTTGAGATACGCTTAGGGACTGCGAAGTGTTGGGGAGATTGACGTTGGCGTCTGATGAACCTTGATGGGGGTATGCTTAACGTCCTAGCTCCTAAAATTCTTGTGAGACTACCTATCCATTTGAAGCCAGTGTGCCTGCACAAATTGGTTATTAACGATGAACACGCACACAAAAGTAACAAGATAACATGCAAGAAAAAAAACAAGGAGGTGGAATCTTAAAGTAAAAAATTAGGGTGTGACAAGAATTGAACTGATTTTATATTATAATGCGTAAATGAGTCCAAACTAGGGGGCGTGGAAAGAAAGAAAGACACAAAGCCCACCCAAACAAACCAAAATTCAGCCAGAAAAGTGAAATGCGTCGTTTCATTAAAGGATGTGGCATGCCACATCACTTTTCAACGCCTGTGTGGGAAAGTAAACTGCCAAATTAGACAAACACCTCAGGCGCTGAAGCCCTAGCTCCGGTCGTCTTCCCCGGCGGTCCCTGCAAATCTCAATAAAAATCAAAAACCCATACACATTTTTGAAGGAAATTTCATGAGGAACACGAATTTGACCTTAGATTTTCAAAAAGGTTCCTCTAACATGGTGAAAACTCAACACCAAAATTTGATATATAAATTGAAAGTTGCTTAAACAAGCATACCAAGCATTTAGACATTGCCTACACAAGGTAGGGCTTCAGATGCAACCAACATGAGCTTATATTTATGCCTAAAATGAGAGATTCAGAATGAGAAAGTTTACCTAAATGGAGAAACTTTGTTGGTCCTTCAAACAACTTCTAAGCTAAAAAAAAAACCCTCCAATAGACTCCTTGTACTTCACTGAGTAAGAATCAAGCAAAGAATGGAATCAAATCTCGAGAAAATTTCATATTCGAAGTGAGAGAATATTTGAGAGTTTTGAGTTATTTCAAGCTTCTTCTGCAGCAAAAACCAATCCTCCTCACGTTTAGGGTTTGCATGAAGTTAAATAGAGTGGGTTAGGGTAGTATTTGAAGGCCCATGATGAGTGTATGAGTTGTTTCACAAACTTGTAAAAAATTCACAATGTGAGTGTGCACACGGGTTTCTCTGCCTTCTTATGTTATTTGGGTCAACATTCAGTACCAAGGAGGGTGGTGAAATGAATAATAATGTTTTGGAGGAAATAACATGGACTTGTGAGATGATTTAGTGATTTTATACATATGGTGTAAAAGTTTGAAAATTCTTGAAAATATGAAGAAATGTTTGCTCATTTTGGGTAAAGTTTGGTGTTGTCATGAGATGATGATGATATGGTACAAAAGAAAGGCAAAACCAACCAAGAGTGTGGCTTAAAAAGCAATAAAATCCAATTAGGTCACACATCCATGTGTTCATGTTCATAATGGTTTAACTTGCATTGTAATTCATCAAATGACATGGAATTTGAGGTCATGGTGTAGGAAATATCTTGAGACACAAGTTTCATGTCATAGGTAACTCAATTTGAGGCCTTGAAGTTCATGATTTTTGACCTTGAAATGAATGATCCAAAACTAGGTCATACAATATGGCCTTGACTTGGAAAGATCATAACTTGAGTTATATACATGGAAATGATGATTCCTTTCACTTTTTGGAAATATTAGATGATGAAGAACAACTCTTATGTTTGAAGAAAGTTGAGAAAAAGCTTGGATCCATGTAAAAATTGTCTTAGAAATGGGCTGCCCTTGAGTGCCTTTAAGTCCTTTCCACTTTGTAAAACCAACTTGAAGACATCATAACTTGAGGTGTGTGGATCCAATAGGGGAGTTTTTTGTACTCAAAATAAAGCTTGTAGAACAAGGAACAAGTCTCATGTTTGATGAAAAATGAGATGGAGCTTGTATCATGGGGAAACTTGTCATGGAAGTTAGGTGCTAAAAGATGGGATTTTACACTTAGAATCATCTAAAACCCTAATTTAGCAACCTCTTGATTTTATGATCTTTTTTTATTCTTCTTGATTAAGCTTCAACATAGTACTTGTGATGATTTAAGATGGCCTCCCATGACTTAAATGATCAAAAGTCAAGCCTTGAACCTCTTCAGATTCACAATTGACTTTTGTTGACCAGATGAAACCCTAGGACCATCTCCACTGATTGAAGCTCTTGTGATGGCTCGTGATGACACATAATCCATGTAGAGGACCCTCAAGGTGTGTGTTGGGCTTTAAAATCATGCCTTGCCCAGGGAATTAGCTACAAATCTCCTTTGAACCAAAACCCTAGTGTTGCACCCCAAAATTTGACTAACCTCTTTTCTTAATCTTTGGCTTATGTTTCATTGCATTTTTGCATTCGCATAGCATAGTTCTTACAAGGGATCAAGTGTTTGTTTGTGTATCATCCAAGAGGAAAGTCTTTATTGGTTTCAAGCTCAAGCAAAGGCACTGGTACAAACCATCAAAATGTTGTCAAGGGGCCCATAAGGTTTTTATCATTAGTGTGAACATGAGGTAGAAGTTTGTTGAATACCTAAGAGGTCATGGTGGAGTGGATGTCACTCAGTTCATCTAAACAATGCCTAGGCAAAAAAGGAGAGATTAGGGTTTCATTTTTTTTGTTTTTGGAGAAAAAACTTGTTTCCACGGTCTTCCATATGTCCTAAGGTGTTTGAGGATGGGTGATTGACCATCAATTTTAATCAGAGGAGCTTCAATTAATCAGTTGATTGAAAATCAAGAGGTTTGGAGAAAAGTCAATTGTGCAGTGAAAAAAGTCAACTCCTAACTTTTTGAGGTCAAGATCATGATCCTTAATTTCAATATGACCAATGGGTGGAATTTGATCAAGAAAACTCAAGGAATCATCAAAAATCAAAGGTTGTTGAAAGTTGCCATTTTGGGAATTAGGGTTTTAGAAACTTTCCATTTTTGGAAAGTTTTATGTTTGGAACAGCCATCTTTAAAGCCACTTTTCTTCATGATCAGGGTTTCAAATGAACCTTTGGCCAACATCAAAGCTGTCCCTTGTATCTCAAGCTTTCTTTTGAGTACCAATTCATAATCATATGACATTTGGAGCTCAAGTTATGATCAATCAAAGTTGGAGATTTCAATGATTTCAAGAGTTGTTAAGTTTAGACAAATTTTTGCACCACATTGCAAGCCAATTTTCATCACCTTCTTAATGTCAAATGAAACTTTGTCCCAAATGAAAGTTGTAGAGTGTGTTCCAAGCTTTCCAAAAAGTACAAGAAGTTCTCCATTGGATTTGAGAAGCTCAAGTTATGGATGTGCAAAGTTGAGGAAAAATAAGCCAAATCCATAACTTAGAATTTTTTCAAAGTTATTTCATGAACAGTTTGCTTGCCACGATTTTCAACCATAAATTTCATGATCTTCCAATCCTCAAATCAAGATAACTCCAACATGAAATTTGTTCTACTCCATGCCCTCTTTCATTTGAGTCCAAGATCAAAGTAATTGGATTTGTGAGCACAAAGTTATCATTAATCAAAGTTGGTACATTGAACATTTTTGCCAAAGAAAGAAAGGTGGGTTTTGTTGATTTGCTTTTGTTCATCAGCCTTAACACTCTCTCATGCGCATGGGAGGCTGTGTTTGTTGCTTCCAAGTTTTGCCAAAAATAGCCTAATACTCCTTTTTGCCATTTTGTTCATTTTCAAGTAATTGCCCAAATGAGCTATGAGCCAAAATCAACACAGCCCAAGGTCTTCCTACACTGATGCAAGGAAAGCAACTGATGTAGCAGCTGCAGCACAATTTCTGCATCCACCATTGATTCAAAAAATGACCATGAAGATGAAGATCTGTCCATTCAATTTCTTACCTTGGTCACACCCTCCAAACCTGATTTCCTTCAGTATTTAAGCTAAGCATCAGTCCACACAAACCCTAGCCACCACTTTGTGCAAAAATCACAAATTGAGTTTTTGGCATTTCCTTGATCCAAACCTACGAATCTCTCTCAATATTGAACCCTTCTCTCAAGTTTCTTTCCATTTCATACCCTCCATAATCTAACCCTCAAACTGTTTGGAAAAAGAAAAAAGAAGTTATTGATACTCTACTCAAACTACTTTAAAAAATCACTTGCTGTTGGAAAAAGAAACTGCAAAGCTTGCTAGAAGGAGAGACAGATTGCTGCTAATTTGCTCAAGGAGGTCTACAAGAGGTAAGTGTCTTATAACCTTTTCTCCATTATGCATCATGTTTTGATTGGTGTTGGATGAATATGTTTGTGTATTACCATGAGGAATCAGTTTGTCAATCATGCTGTCAAAAATTGTCTTGAAGTTAGTTAACTTTCACTTACAGTTTGGTTTTGATGTTGTTATGTAAAGCTTGTTGTTGTTACAACACTGTCATGTTTGATTCTGCATTTGTGCTGTTAAAACATGTGTTACAACTCTGTTTGTGTTTAGCTTTGTGTTTGGTTTAATCACTTGTTGTCTTGCTGTCTTGAGGCTATGACTTCCCCTTTTAAAGTATGTATGATCTGTTGATGATTGGTGTTGTTACTTTGAACTCTTGATCACAGTTGCTAAAACTTTGGTTTCATACCATTTTGTTTTGAGGCTTGAGTTGTTTCAACTCATTAATTTGTTGAACTGTCATTATGGTGTGTGTAGGTTTTGCTTACTTTCATGAAACTGCTAGCATGTGTTGATGCATTATTTCTGTTGAGATGATTCATATACGGCTGATTGAAGCATGTACTGATCCATGATGATCAACTTTGTATTGTTCATGTTTGTTAGCTGTCAAGGTTTTTCCTTATGCTACATTTTGGTTTGGTTTTGGTTTGACAAGTTGGTAGATGTTTTTAAGGTTTTATGTTTGGCATCATTTGTCAAGAATTCTCATATTGTGAATCTCTGGCTGACAGTGTAGTCCTGAGGAATTTATAGGCAATCAATCCAATTGGCATTTAGACCTTGATCTGTTTGAACTTATTGGGCTAGTGTTGGTCTGAATTTGGTTGGTCCTGCTACTACCAGCTAGTGGTGTCTTTGCTGGCATAGGTTAGTTTGAGTTTAGATTTTAGTGAGTTTCTCTGCTGTTATGATAAAGTAAGGAAAGAGATGTTTCTTCCAGATCTATTTAATGTTAGGATAGGATGATTGTAATAGGTAGACCCTTTGTACTGTTGCTTTTCCTGCTGTCCAAGTTTTATTAGATTGATCAATTTGGTTTCCCATCAGAACTTTGCTAAGTTTCTACACCTTGACTGATGCTAAATACTTGATGAATCTATGCCTTAAACACTGTTATGTTGGATTGATCACCAAACTGTTTTGAAGGAAGAACTAGCAGTATAAGAGGCATGGGTTTAATGGCTTATTTTTTAGCATAGTATAGTTATACTAGGTCTGTCTTTGAGATTCTTGTTGTTTTAAATTGACTGTTGGAGGCTTAAGTGGACTTTTGAGTTGCAACTGTCATAAGGACCTAGTCTTGGATGTGTTGAATCTGTGATAAACAAGCTGTGTTGAGTTTAACTTATATTTGACTGTTGAGTTATGACTCATAAGAAGAGCATGATTGGTGTTGTGTTTATCATGTAGAAAATGCCTCTAGACTTGTCATGCTTGCTGTTTGTTTGGACTAGGCTGTCTTCATAATTTTGCTCTAGGGTTGTTTCTTAGTTGCTGGGTTTGGTTATGCCAAAGGGGTTGTTTTTTGTGTGATAAGAGGGGCTTACTGTCATAAGGTCTTGAGTGTTTTAGTACATCAGGTTTGGTCCACCTATGATGGCAGGTCTTAGACAGTTTAGGAGAGGTTGGTTTGTGGCAGTTAGCAGAATCCTTGGTAGTTGCTTTTCTGATGTAATAAGACAAGAAGGAGACTATTACCATGAGCCTGTTGGAATTCTTGACAGCTTTGGATCTCAAATTTGTGGTGCACTGAGGGTTGGTGTTGTTACATTAAAAATCCTGATCATGGATGCCAAAACTGTGTTGAAAGGGGAGTTTGCCAACTCATGACTATTGTTGTTTCTAGCTGGTTTTTAAAGCACAAAACTTGTTTGTGTTTTGGTTTTTTTTAAGTAGTAATTTCGATGTGGAACAACCTATGGATTGGTGTTTCTGTTTGGCATGGTAATAGCTAAGCTGTTACTGTCATGAGCTTGTAAATTCTCATTTGAGTGAAGTTTTGGAACGGTTTGTTGGATTGAGTTTGACACTGATTGGCATGACATGTTTATATGTGTGGTGGGTGTAGGGTTTGTTCAGGCCAGTTTTTGTGTTGACTTAAAACTGTTTTGGATATTTCTATGTCATGTTTTAAAATCTGCAACTGTTATGTGATTTATGTGTGTGACCGCCACCAGGGAAATGTGAATGAGATGACACTATTGTAAAAGTGGTTGTTGTTAAGATTATTATGGATATGGAGTTTGTCAATTCATGAACATCACTGTTAGAACAATTCAGGACAGTTTAGTTGCAACCTCTCATTTGAAAGTGTGTGTCTGTTTTGCCATGGCAACTTGTTAAAACAAATGTTGAATGCTTTGATTCTGTAAGAACCATTTTTGAGTTTGTCAATTCACACATACTGTTAGCATGCTTGATGTTTGTTTTGACAGCAGTGATTTTGTTTCCATTAAGGAGATGAGCTATTCCACCATAATTCATCATAGGAAATGTTTGGAGTCTGTGTGTATTTGAAACTTAACCTACTCACCAATTTTGATTATTTTGTTTTGGTTAGGATCAACTTATGTTCATTGCAACTCACATACCTATATTTTGATCAAATGTCTTTGATTGACACTTCCTGTTGGAACTCATCCAATATCATTTTTGAGACTTGCTCAAACCATCCTTGGTCTTTAATTATGGCTGTCTCAGTTTCATTAACTCAAGATGCATTTCCAAAATTCATATGGCGTGAGCGTTCGAATCTTAATTTGAGTGCATTATTTGAAGGAATGGTCAGCACCATCATGATCCTCGGGGAATTTCAAGCAAGATAGGCTTTTATTCCACTGAATTTGGTTGAGATTTGAAGAAGTTTGGATTGAAAACGCATTTTGGATGTTTTGCTTTGCTTGCCTTGCATTGTTGCCCAGAAATTGGCTTTGTTTGAGTATTTGTATTAATGGGGTGGCATTAATACACGAATGTATCGCCACCCCAGTGGTTAAATGCCTTGCCATATCACGCCCATGTCCTGAGTTCGAGCCCGGCTGGGGCGTTTTTGCTTTGATTTTATTTTATTTTTACGTTTTATCTTTTCTTTCTCTTCTTTCCATCTCTATTGCACGTGTGAAAGTGGCTTGTTGGTTATGTGTTGTGTTTCCAGTCCCAAGGACAAGAGTTCAACTATTGGTGGGAGCATTCCTTTTTTATACTACTTGCTTTCTTTTTTTATTTTATCTTATTTCCTTCTTCTTTTATTTTATTTTAAAAAAATAGTTTTAAATGTCTAAAAAAACCCAAAAAAATTCATTTCTTAGTATTTTAGTGTGTTAGATTATTTTTCTTCTTTTTATTTTCATTTTCATTTTATTTTGTAATTTTTATTTTGAATTAACAAGTTAATGTGTTGTGTGGTTTATCATTTATTCCAATCATTTTCTTTTCTTTTTTCATATCACTTGTGAGTGAATTATTTAGTGTATACTTGGCTTTGTGCCATGATCCCCCTGGGATTCCTAGTCCCTCCGTTTAGGATGGGAGTAGGAGAGACATTAGGTGTTCAATCCTATGCATGATAACATTAGGTTAGTTTTCCCCTTTCATCCCGACTTTAGGAGCATTGTGCATGATAACTTTAAAGTCCAATTTCCCTTTAGTTTGAGTCTTTCTCTTCTCATCTCCTAAACAATTCAAAACACTTAATAAGGATTAATTCGTACGAGCCTTAAGTACTCGAGGAATAATGATTGGGGGGCTCCTCTCAACTGTCTAGAGTGTTTAGCGTATGCCCTTTGGGCGATATGTGACGCATTCGCTCTCGAGTCATAGTCTTTAGTGCGACATGAGTTTCAAACCATAACTCAATCCACTTCTTGTCTTAAAAAACACCACAAAAACATCAAATCTTTTTTTATCCTTCGAGATTTTAATTGGAAAACCATTTTCAGGAGAGTTTTGTTAAGCTTTGATTCTACCGCAAATAGGCATCGTCCCTAACTGCTGGAATCACTGTTTAACCCAACTCGGTTTAAAACGCTTGTACCAACCTGTGGTCGTGTCAACCCGAACTATATTTGCTCTGATTTCTCGTA
Source organism: Lathyrus sativus (assembly GCA_963859935.3). NCBI lineage: Eukaryota > Viridiplantae > Streptophyta > Magnoliopsida > Fabales > Fabaceae > Lathyrus > Lathyrus sativus. Next base: position 88,544,091 of record OZ012735.1, on the reverse strand, counting down.
CCAGACGAGGATACGTAGGCATAAGACAACGATGTCTTGGCGAGCAACCTCCCCCACCTTCACCCGTAGTTTTCCGAACTACGTTGACTCTGACTTTCCCACTGCACGAGGGAATATGTAGGCATAGAACAATGACGCTTTATCGAGTCACTTTTCTTTTCATTTGCCCCCGTGAGCCTTTAGCATAGATAGATTTACACCCTCTTAGATTAGACAACAAGCGTGGATCCCGTCGAGTACGACGGACGTGAGGGGTGCTAATACCTTCCCCTTGCGTAACCGACTCCCGAACCCGAGATTTGGTTGCGATGACCTATCTTATTCCCTTTTTGTAGGTATTCTCTGATTGTTTCCTTTCCCTCTCTTTGGGATAAATAACAAACGGTGGCGACTCTTCTGTCCTTGCTGGCCCCTCTTCGCAGCGATGCGACACCTAGTCCAGTTATCCACAAGATAGGAGGAGGAGATCAAAGCTTGAATCCTGAATTAAAATGGTTGAGTGACATGTCTTGATGATGATGAAGACCTTGTGACTTGAGATTTACACAAATTTGAGCATGAACCCTTGATTGGGCTTTTAAGATGAAACTCCTCTCTTGAGTGTTGAATAAGATACCTTGATCCCATGCCTAAGATCAACGCTATGCACAAATGTCAATGCAAAATGGTATGAAACATAAGCCAAGATATGAGAAAATGGAAAGGAAAATTTTGGGGTGTTAAAGTTACTGGTATCAATAAGCCAGAAGTCGGTTGTTACTCTTGCTTGTGATTTAAGTCCGATTCTTTTGGCACGTACAAAGTTTGTAATTTTCCTGTCTTTTCTGCTGTTTCTTGAAGATCCCATTTGAACTTTTCATTTTAAGAAATTTCCATAAAGTTTATTGTTTTCTAATGCTTTGCTTGATCTCTTGTCAGAGGATCATTTCTCAGTTTCTTTGATCTCTTATTAGAAGATCATAGTTCTTTCTTATTTTGCTGATTTTCTTGTCAGAGAATCAACCCTTTGTTTGGCTGGATTCCCAGTGGAGATCATAGTTCTTTCTGGTTTCATCCCCAGTAAAGATTTTGTCTATTCGTCTCTATTCTGGCACGTCGTCTGGTCATGTCTAAACTTATTGATTAACTGCTCTGGATATCCCCCAGTGGAGACTACCTGTTTTGGTTCTATCTCTAATGAATATTTTTGCTTTTAGAGTGTCGTCGGGTAATGTCTGAACCTGATACCTGATCACTTTAGAATTTCCAAAATTTATTTCTTTTTCCCCAGTGTTTTTCTTAGTCGTCCCAGTGTGTTGTCATCCCTCGGTTGTTGACCTTTGTCCTTTTTGTTTCCTATTTTAGTCTGCATTTTGCATCACCATATCATCATGCTAGAGTTCATGGCATGTCAGCATTCTCATAGTTTCTTTTGTTCTTAGCATAGCATTGCATCTAAGGGCAATAATTTTGGTTTGTTGTATTTAAATACATTTCACCTTGATTTTTTTAGGATTGTCATCGCTCATACCATCCGGTAAAGTTGTTTAAATATGAGCAACTGTCATACCCTAAATTTTATCCTTAAATTCTTTGATCTTTTGCATATCATTTTGGGTCAATTATATTGCATAACTAACCATCATCAGCTTTTGTTTGTGGTTTTATTTCACTTGTGGATCAAGTTTTTCTCCAAGAGAATTCAAGGATTGCTAAATCGGGGTTTTGGATAGGTCATCCACCACTTAGCTCCTAAGTCGTGGAATCAGAGGTTTTTCTGTTGATTTGGATTTCAATGGTACAAAAAATGTTTCTTTCGGTTTATTTGTACTCAAGTTTGAGGCGGAGGTGTTGGATTTGTAATCGTCATAAGTAGTTCCAATTAGAGGTTTATCAAGGTACGACATCTGTTTCTCTGATTTGCCGCAAAGGGTGTTATTATTTAGGGATTCATCAGGGGATTGACTGGAAAGATTATGGATCAGGATTCTGGAGGATTAAGGTTTCTCACCCTTGATGTTTATGATTGAAAAGTGTCTTTCAGTTGAGTCTCTTGAAGTTATCATGTTCAATGTGTGCGGGTACTGATTGTTTGGTTAGGACTTTCACCCTTGGTCTGAGGTTTCGTCAAGTTGTTGTCCAATCTAGATCATTTCAAGATGGATTCGAGTTTGTGTTGTTGTTCAGGATTTGTGGCGGGAAAGTGCATTTGTGGAGTTTTTAAGTGTTGTGGAGGTGCATTACAAAACCCATATCCATCCCGTAACCGTTTTTATCCATTTCAAACCCAATTTTCATTTTACAACTCATATCCAATTTCTATCCATGATCCATATTTATATCCATATTTATTCTTTTTAATTACAAAAGCAAAAGTTCATTACAAGACAAAACAACACCACAAAACTCTACAACAAGCTTGCATCAAAAAAAATTCACCACACCCTGCTATGATTGTATCACTACATTCCAAAAACCTTACCAAAAAAAAAACCTTGACCTATGATCTACACACTATAACACGTCACTTGCGCGCCCTGCACATAGAATGTATATGACAACACAAATTTTGTTTCAATAAAGCCAATCCAAGCCCTACATGTAAGCCTGCTATAATTTGTACAATTTCCTGAACCAAATCTCTGCTCTGAACATCAACACAACATAAGACTTGACCCGTTTCACTCCAAAACAGCTTGCCATAATCTGCAAAATTTCAGCAAACACAAGAAGCCAAACCATCATATGTCACCTGCTACTTTGAGAACGACACTTCACGCTATAACAACATCAACCATCCTGCTGCCCTGCAAATACCAACATCAATTAGCCTGTCCAAAGCACAACATAAAAATGAGTGGTAATATGTACAAGCAAGGGAAATTTGGTAATAGGTACAAGGAAGAGAGACTAAAACACAGAGATGAAAGGAAATTGCAAATGACAACATAGATTCAAGGTTGATAAAAAAACTCACCTGGGAAATCTCTTCAATTCCTTGAACTCGAAAAACACCTTTACCTCACTCCACCTTCAATCAAGAGTTCCCACACCATTGATCCACTCTGCCTTTCCTTCAAACCACCCTCTAAATCCCAAACACAGAACTCAAATACCCTTATCTTCTCACCACCGCCCTCATAAACATCCTCATCTACCTTTACCACCATAGACGCAATACACAAACCAAATATGAAGTTGAAATTGAACTCAACCTCTGCAACTCTTGGTCAACACCCCTAATACTCTCACCGTCACCAAAGCATGCTTTTCTCCCACTGTGCAAAATCGCGCCGGCCATCATGATAGAACAAGACGAGGAGGATGTGAATAGAAGAAGTTAGATCGAGATTCGTGAGAGGTTGAGAAGCCACAACAGAATAGATGTCCGTTCGTTCGATTTTATTGTCCTTTCCTTGATTTCACCGATAATGGAACACTTTTATGATTAATGGAATCCGTTTTTTTCTTTCTGCAGTTTTTGTGTTTGAAACGAAAAACAAATAGGGTTTAAAGTCACCCTCCATCCAAAACGGGTCACTTTTGACCTGCCCACCAGACCCTGTTTATTTTTTCTTTCAGTTTTTTGTGTGGATTGTGTTGGGCTCACAATCCCATACCCCCTAAAACTGATTCTACCCTTAGAAATAGTTAGTTTTTTAGATTAGTTAATCATTGGTTTAATTGAATTTTAGTAGAAATAGTTATTTTAGCTTCTATTAGAATTTTTTAACTAGTTTTAATTAGATTTTAATTAGAATTTGTTAATTAGTTTTAATTAGATTTTAGTTTAATTTTTTAATAAGTTTTTAATTAGATTTCGGTTTTATTAGAATTTGGTTTAATTATATTTTATTTGATTCTTAGGTTAATCTTGACAATCCTCGATTTTATGTTGATTAATTCTTGACATCTTCAAAGCTTTTGATGACAATTTTGAATTAAGTATTGATCAATCATTGTCGTCTTTAGTTTTACTTGATTCTTGAGAAATTATTGATTAGTTCTTGCCATGTTGATTGGTTTATTCTTGATGCTTGCTGATACTTTTTTTGACTTTGTCCATGAGTTGTTGATGAGTGTTTGGTGTTCTCTTGTTCGTTCTTGATTGTTATCACTTATGCTTAAAGATTCATCCTTGCTCTTTTGTTGTTGCTTCCCTTTAATTTGGTTCCAAAGGAAAGGATTCCCAGTTGACTGCCATGTCACAGTTAGGATAGCCCTGTCCGCCATTCCCCTAAGACTTTGTTTAAGTCTTCCCTGTTTAACCTAGCCTTAGGTTTGGGAGTCGCCACATTCCATGTAAGTGTCATGGTTATGAACATTTACCCCTCTCTGGAATCTTGCCACAGTCAAGTGTTCCTCACCCCTAGTTAGGCGAACTGTGGAGGCTCTGATTCCCCGTTCCTATTTAGGATTCGTAGGAACAAGATGTGATGTATTGGCAAGCCCACTAACCACTAACTCACTAACAATTAGCTCTCTTATCTCATGCCACTGCATGATCGAGACTAGTTTACCTTACCCTTTATCCTAGCCTTAAGATTAGAGTCGCTGCACTCCATGTAAGTGTCACGGTGATGAAAACTTACTTTCCCTTTATCCTAGCCTTAGGATTGGAGTCATCGCACTCCATGTAAGTGTCATGGTGATGAACACTTACTTTTCTTATTTAGCATAGCCTTAGGTTTTTATTAGCCTTACTCCATGTAAGTGTCATGGTTATGAACACTTACTTCCCCTCTGGAACCTTGACCATAGTCAAAAGTTTCTCACCCGTAGTTTGGAAAACTATAGAGGCTCTGATTCCTCATTCCTGTCAGGATATGTAGGCACGAGATGTGATGTCTTGGCGAGCATACTTTGTATATATCCTAGGTATTTACCTTAGTACGGTTCCCTTAGCAAGAAACTTTAGCATAACAAAAATACTAACAAGAAGTTTCTATAGAGTACTACAGATACTTAGGATGCTAAGACCTTCCCTAGGTATAACCAACCCCCAAATCTTAGATCTCTAGCTTTGTTGTTACATAGCACACTTAGGGTCTTCTTCGATCTTTACCCTTTTTTTTGGATAAATGAAATCTCGGTGGTGAACTTTATGATTTATGATTCAAGTTATTAATAGCTTGATATCCAATTCTCACTAAAAGACCAGTTTTCTCTCCTAGCGAACATATCCCAAGCAAGCTTCAAATTGGCAGCAACATTGAGCCTAAAAAAGGATCTAAGACCTAAACCACCATGATTTAAAGGTCTACACATCTTTTTCCAAGCAACCACTACAAGTTTGAAGGGGCGAGAAACACAAGAAAGCAGATTTGAATTGGGTTTCACCAAATGTGATATTTTCTTGAAATTCAAACTTCAATGCTAACAAGAGAATAAAAATATATGGACACAATTATTTTTATCTTGGTTCACTGTTAATATAGTTATTCCAGTCCACCCATCAAGGTAATTTCGCCTTAGAAAATGACTTAATCTAATAATCTTGAAAGATTATAATTTCAGCCTCTAAGTGTTAGCAAACAACTTAGTTCTCTCAAGTATACAAACTAACGACTTAGTCACTTTAGGAATAATCACTTTGAAAAGGATTACAAATGTGTGTACAAAGAGATGCTTCTAAATAAGCATATTACACAAGTTTAAGCACAATAAACACAAAAGTGTTTTCTAGCAAGATATGGACAACAGTTCCTTGATAATATACAAAACTATCTTAAGAATAATCTCCAAGATATTTGCAGTGTATCAGCATGAGTTTTGTTGATCTTAAAAGCTTCTTTTGATGCTTCTTTCTTTTCTTGTAGAGATGTGCTCTATCTTTCTGTTGAGCAACAAACATCTTCTTTTTGAGCTTACAGTTTGGTGTTTTGCTTCCGCTTCGCACACATACTCTCGTATTTCATTCAGCTCACTCTATTCTTCTTCTTGTTATTCTCTCTAGATTATCTCTCACTAGCTCACCTTTTTCTTCATTAGCTCGCCTCTTTCAATTTAATCAAAGCCTTCCTTTTATAGCTTAAGGAATAGATTTGTTGGAGGTTATAATATGAAACAAGTTCCAACAAAAAATTCCCAACGGTCACTTGAAGGAATGATTAACATCATAATACAAAAGAGATGTCCTTGCGCCACCTTTTCTAGGTAGAGGTCACAAAGTACTTTTGTACTTTTATATTCATCAAATCACACAAACCGTTCTTAATCTTTTATCTTCTAGTTCTTCAGAGGTTTCAGATGTATATTTGATGAAGCATGTGGTAGAAGGATCAATACTTGTAACTTCAGAACCTATGTCTTTAGAGTCTCAGATCTTCGTTCAGTAGAACCTTGTCTTAAGAGTCTTCAGCACTTGGTCTTTAGAAATGATGTCTTAAGAATCTTCAGAATTCGTTTAGAAGAACCTCGTCTTCAGAATCTTCAGAACTTGTTCAATACATATTTGTCTTCAGAGTCCTGAGAACTTCGTTCAACAGAACCTTGTCTTCAGATTCTTCAGAACTTACTGCAATAGAAATGATGTCTTTAGAATCTTCAGATCTAGTTCAGCAGAACCTCGTCTTCAAAATCTTCAAAACTTGTTGCAATAGAAATGATGTCTTCAAAATCTTTAGAACTCGTTCAGCAGAACCTTGTCTTCAGAAACTTCAAAACTTAGAGCAGTAGAAATACATCTTTAGAGATCCTTTCAAGCTTTACACATTAAGTCATGATCAGAAACTTTAGTACGATGTTCATCAGAACCGTTGCATTAGAAGCATTCATGAAACTTGACTTTAACAAAGAACACCATATCTTTTCTTCCAGAGTGTTTAGATCAGAGTCTGATGACGTCACACACCTTTCTATCAGAGTCAGAGCATGTTTAGCAAAGGCTACACACTAGACAGAAACCATAGAGTATCAAATTGTTTTCTAAGATAACATGTGTAGTTATCATCAAAAATTAAGTTTAGATGCATAACCAATCTTGTTCTTACAAAGCTTTTTTTTGTTGGTAGCTCTACTCCAAATGAAATTCCTAGCAGTTTTTTCATGCCATAACTTAACAGAGAGTGAAAAAAGGAGTTGTTTCTGCTTGAAATTTTGATTTTAGAGAAACATTAGGAAAAGAATAAAGAAACATACCTTTGATGTTAAGAAATCTAATTTGTTTCTCGTGTTTGTAAGTTGTTGTCGTGTTCTTCTGCTCTCTCGGCTTCTTCTTCTTCTTCTTTGTAAGTTAAAACTAGAATACTGGTTTTTTTCTAAGATAAAAATTATTTATAATTTGTTAAGTTTTTTTTTTGTTGGCAAAATAGTCTTTTTCGTCTTGCGTCTTTAGGACAGAGTTCATTTTGGTCCCTCAATTTTAAAAATGACTATTTTGGTCCCTGTCGCGGTGAGAATTGGATAACAAGCTATTGATTAACTTGAATCACAAATCATTTTTCACCACCGATCTTTAATTTATCCGAAACGAATAACCCATAAACATGCAATGAAAAAACAAAGCAAAAGAGAATATAAGGTTCGGGGGTTGGTTATACCTAGGAAAGGTGCTAACATCCTAAGCATCTGTAGTACTCTACAGGAACCTCTTATTTTATTGTATTATTTGTTATTTTGTCTGCTAAGGGTGAAAAGAAAAAAGGAGATCTAAGGTGTTATTCCTAAGTATGCTCGTCAAGAAGTCGCATCTTATGCCTACGTATCTTGACGGGAATGAAATCAGGGCATTCGTAATTCCCCTCAAGGGGTAAACAAAGTAAAAGGAAAAAGTTGGTTTTTAGGAGAAGAGACAAGTTGTCATCTTAAGGAGAATACTCAACTTAAACTACCACAAACATGTGGAAGATGGATCTTTGCTTCACATTAAGAGAAAAACTCTAACTCGGATATAGAATCGACGAGTACGCCACATACCTCTCTCAAGTAAAAAAGAATCTACATCTTTCTCAACTATGTCACAGGGTAGGAGAATTATATCTCGACTAAGGATGACTCATGTCTAATTCTCTCATGGGAGAAAAAGGAACCTAATTGTAGGTTGTCTAGTTAACATCTGAAGGGAACTAACCTAATTATATGAATCTAAAATAAGATTGAAGGAGAAAGCTATTTTATTGTTGTCATACAAAGGATTTATCATTATACCTAATCTCATTCAATTTATCAGAGATGAAGTTGAATTATGGGCCTACCCTTAAATAGGTTAACCATCTTAATTAATTTATAATTTTAATCTTAATAATATTTATTATAAAAGTGTTAGTTAACTCTAATTGTCATAATTTAAACTAATTTGACTAACTAAACAAGGTGTTATGAATTAATTTACCTAAATAAAATAATAACAATAATTAAAAAGAATGGGGTATGAATTAAATATAATTAATAAGTAGATTGTAATTAGAAAGTGTTAATAGTAAAAAGACCTAAAGTCTAATTCATAATCCTAACATACATCACTAAATCATATCCAATAATAATAATAATAATCATAATAATAATAATAATATATCATTGTGAATGAAAAGGAAAAGAATATAAAAAAAATAATAGAAAAAACATGAAGGTCTGCGTGAGATAACATCATCATTTTTAACGAAAAAAATTATCCTAGTCCCATGAGTTTAGCCAAAAAGAAGTTACTATATTATCTTGACCTTTTCAATTTTTTTAAAAAAAATAATAATAACCCACATCATAAATAAATAAAATAAAATAAAAATAATTAAACCATAAGATGAGAAGGGACCTATCCGATCCAAATTCTTCTCCCTTACTTTCACTTTTCAAATAAACTTCTAACCCTTAGAATGGCAACACATGGCAATAGAATTTTTTTTTTAAAAAATAAAAATAAAAATAAAAATAAAATGTAGCCAAGCAAAACAAAAAGTAAACAATGTAGCAGTATTACTCTCTCATTCTCGTGTCCTCACAAAAAAAATCAATTTTTTTAAAACTAAATTCTCACAATCACAACTCGTAAAGCCACACAGATCCAGATTTAGACATAATACAACAAATAAAAACAAGATGTAAGGGGCGATGCCTAAATCGAAAGATGTTACGTCACTAAGGGGAGGTGATCGGAACGACATCCAGTAGTGAAAGGTGCGGCCGCAGTTGGAAAAGAGTGTGATGCGACGCTTCAGCCGAAAATGGTTTGTGCGCGTCGGGAATATCGAACTCCAACTTCTTAGTATTAGTCTTTTTCCTTATTACTCTATTTTTTTCTATCTCTTGTATGTGTGTGTATTTCTGAACTTTCTTTTGTCTTTTTCTTGTTGTTTTTTCTCTTTTTTTTGTACCCTTTGTTTTTTCTAATGCATATATATATATATATATATATATATATATATATATATATATATATATATATATATATATATATATATATATATATATATATATATATATATATATATATATATATATATATATATATATATATATAGGACTAAAAAATAGACAAGAATGATAATAACAATTAATACAATATTTTTTTTTGTTTTTTATAATAAGACAAGAATAAAAGAAATTAAAAATCATATTTTTTGTGTTTTTTATGATAAGAGAAAAATAAAAAGAATTAAAAATCATATTTTTGTGTTTTTTATGATAAGAAAAAAATAAAAAGAATTCAAAATTATATTTTTGTGTTTTTTTATAATAAGACAAGAATAAAAAGAATTAAAAATCATGTTTTTGTGTTTTTTAAAAAGAAAATATTAATAAACAAATTTAAAAAAATTAATTAATAAAAATAAAAATTCAGATTAAATATCTAAAATTAAATCTAAATAAATTAAATGATTATTTAAATAAAAATGATTTAAGAACGAAATAAAAAGTCAGACAGAAAAGTGCTCGAAAAAATAAAATGAACACACCAAAATAATCAGCGGAAAATAAATGACTCGTAGAAATACATTGTTTTGTCAGATTTTGAAATAAATTTTACTCGCTAAAAAAGCTTAAACTTACCAAAAAAAAAGTCTAAAAGATGGTCGAAAATTTAAATAAGCACATCAGGTTAAACTACGTGAAACATAGATTAATATCATTGACGTTTGCAGGCTCGATCTTGAAATTTTCCGTCCACTAATTTTACCCAGTTGTTTTTTATTTGATCAATTCGGCTGTAATTCCGACAAGTTTATTCCAGCTGATAAATTGGATATTATGCATGATAAAATTTGTGATATGTTATGCAGACGATGCGAAACGAAAAACAGAATCTCAGGGTCAAAAATTAGGGTATGACAGTCCCTTAAATATATTAAATATTTCAGGTTTATCCTTTTTAGTCATTTTCGATAAACATCGTTAAGTATTTTAACATTTGTGTCCATGTCAGCTCCGTGTTGGATCTTACTTGTTACAATCTCCATTTTGTTACCCGCAAAAACCAAAAAGAAGGAAAAAAACTGAAAAAGCAATAATAACATCATGAATCATCTTCTACATTAATCATCATTTTTTTTAGATCTGAAAGTTAGAAAGCTTATGGGTAGCTCACCAATAATAATATTTTGGCATCACATCTTCCTATTCAAATAGAATATTCACAGCATTAAAATATTTGAATTCTTGAATGTTTTCGAAAGATTCTTATGAAGAAAGAAACTACAATTATGTTCATAATAATGTAAGGTCGTGATTTTTGACCACTCATCTGCGTTGCAAACTGTAACAACCCAAATTTGATTAATTAATTTAATTGAATTATTTAAAGTTTTATTTGATTATTTGGGGTTTTAATTAAAAGAAAATTATGTAGTTATGGGGGTGTAATGATATTGGTAGGGTGTGGTGAGAAATAGGTGCTTGGTAGAATAATTAGAAAGTAACTAGAATATTGGCATTTTAATTATTAACTGAATATTGTTATTTTATTTCTTTAATTAAAATAAATAGACAAAGATATTTTGATGGAAAAATAAAAAAATAAAAAAAAGTAGAAATAAGGGAGAATAATTGTTGTACTTTTTTTTTATTAAAATAAAATTAGAGATGAGAATTGCATGTTGGTAAATGAGAGGATTGTCATACCTTCATTTTTACCCTAGCATTTTCAATAACATACATTCATCATATCATTTCATTCACATATCATTAATCATTGATTTGCAAACAGGGTAATTCATAAGTTTGAGTACGAGGACTTCTCCTCTGATTGCTCTCCTTAAGGTTCTCCAAGGTTACTTGTGTGTCCCTTGGGTCGATGCTTTGGTCTTATGAATGTTGCATTTGTAGTTAGGTTTTGTTGCATTCTTATTGCATCATTGTGTATTATTCATTTTTATCTAACCAATCTTGCATTCAAAAATACAAAAAAATATATGTTGCATTGCTTTTATTTCTTTTTGTCCAAACTTTAGGATTTTGCAAAGTTGAACCATGGATTGTTCAAGACCTCAAACCAAGTGTGTGAGATGGACTCAATAATCATTCACTCATGGATAAATTCAAGCAAGTTTGACCTAATTATGGTCTAACACGAGATTTTTTCTTCATTTACAAGTCATTACAAGTTAGGGATCACTTTGGAAAACAAATTGTGTCAAGATCAAGTGTGTTGGCTCATTTGGTTTTGGTTGGCATCATATGGTCAAAGTTTGATTCAAAGGATAATTTGGTTCAAGTTCGTTTTAAAGCATCATGCAAGTTCAATTTGGTTCAAGGTTTAATTTATCATGGTTTCATATCAATCAAGCTTACCTATAAATGCTAGCATCATTCAAATGGTATGGCACAGACAAGCTTGCCATGAATAAAACGTAATTCCATCACTACCAAGTTCAAGCATGAAGCATAATCAAAATACATCAATTAGTCAACTTCAAGCATTGTCCAAGCAAGAGTCCAAGATGCAAATAACATACAAAGTTAAGGCCCAAATTCCATACAAGTTGAAATTCAAACAAATCCAAATGAAGGCAAGTTACAATAAGCATGAAAATCACAATCCAATAGCAGGAACACAATACAAAATGCGCAACAGCATGTGCAAATAGAGGAGGAAGTCCCAATTTCATTTACAACACACAACATAATTTTTTCCATGACAAAACTTTCAATCACAAAATCCCAAAATACCTTCCTAATCCAACTATAAATCAGCCTTGATTTCACAAGCAGAGGAACTTTTTTCCTCATTATTCATGTACACTTTGATACATTCCTCTTGACATTTTCACGCACAAAAAAACTCATTGTATCATCTTCATTCACTATCATTTCAACCTTCTGCAACATAATAAACACAACCACAACAAAATCACAAACAACACACGCATCACAAAACTCATAACCATCAAACTCATACATCAATTCACACATGTAATAACCAACACGAACAACAACAATAACAAATTCATTGCAAGCATAAAAGAAGAAGAAGAGGTTCTGAACCATTTTCTTACCTAAATTTGTTCTGGTCCTCCATTTGTCATGGCTGGTGAGCTTACCTCCTTCGTTTCTTTGAATTCGTTGCAAATCTGTAGCTAAGACTCTTGTAATATTTGGTTTCGATATGCAATTCTCGAGTAAGATTTAAGTAATATTGACAATGAATATGGAACGAGAAGGTTGAGGCAATGGAAATAATGTGAAGGTTGTGTGGTTGTGCGTGCTCTGCCGCCGTCGGCGATGAGCTCTGGCACGGCAGAGCTTTTGTTTTTCGACAACGAAAATTTAAAAGGGGAAGAGAAACATGTGAAAAAAATGGGACTTGTGATCTGAGTTTTATTGTTTTAAACTCTCTTTTCATGTGCACCTGGGCCTGGCCTATATCAAACTGTTTTCTATACTTGTAGCGCATGGATCACACCCCTTGGTCTTGTTTCCATGATTTTGGGTCTGGTCACTATTCACACTCTTGATTCTAGCCTCCTGCACCTCCCTCTTTTGTTACTTGACTTTTTTTCTCCTTTTTTGTTAATTGTATTTTTTGGTTTATTACTTTAATCTTTCTTTTTTCTTTTCTAAGACTTATATTATTCCTTTTATTATTTCACACTTTAATTTCACTTTAATCTTGTGTTTCACTATTATTATTATTATTATTATTATTATTATTATTATTATTATTATTATTATTATTATTATTATTATTATTATTATTATTATTATTATTATTATTATTATTATTGTTATTGTTATTGTTATTCTTATTGTTATTTGTCGTTTACTTTTGTTTTTACCTTTTGTGGTCATTTGGGGTTGATGAAATCTTAAGCATAATTAAGTAATGATCCCTAGGTTGATTGAATCTTCAATACTTCAAACATGTTGATGAATGATCATTGGGTCATTCTTGACACTTTGAGGTATTGATAGGTTGTCCTTGGTTGATCATATTTTGAATCTCTTGATGATAGATGAGCCCGTTGTGCCGACTTGAGTTTGCTTTCCATTTTCTCATTGTGTTGCATGTTTTAGGAGAATAACTTTGTGTTATTTATCTAACATGTTTGAACACATAGATTCTTATTGACCTACCTGAGGTATGTGTGGCTTCTACATAAGTACACTTACGATTGCTTAACATAATGCTAAATTATCCCGATGCGATTAATCGATCTTCTTATCACTAACTTCTAACTACTAACTTTTACATTATCGTACTTTATTTTTTTGCAATTTACTTTTTGTGATTTACTTTCCGCAATTTACTTCATTGCTCATTTATCGTTTATGTCTTTATTTTATGTCCTTTTCTTCTTTTTGATCTTTATATTGTAAAAAACACAAAAAACATGATAAAAATAGAAGAGACCGAAAAAAAAAACTTGTGAGACATAAATGGACCGTGGACTGTGCAGATGACCTTAGCATCATGAAGTTTTGTACTTAATGTTTGATCGTAGCAAAAGGAGACTTGGATTTGGACTCCTATTTTCATTACCTAGATTAGGACACTTTGCACACACATGACTTTCTCTTGGACTACCTTACAACGAAACCATTTATTTCTCACATCAACTTCCCATGTATTTTTCATGTACCCCTCTCCCCTTTTGAATGTACTTTCTTTACTTTTCTGCTTTTCTTTGGTTGTGGTTTCATTTTCTAGATATCTTTAGGAACTAGGATAAACCACACCACTTTCTCAAACCCTTGATCGAGCGTTAAGTGAAATTTTCTTAATAAAACCCCTTGATCCAACTTCAAGTGACATTTTTCTCCATAAACTAAAAAAATAAATAAAATACGATTAGAATTGCGCATTGCGAGTCTTAAATGGTGGAAACGGAGTGAGAATGAAGCTTTCCTACATGCACTCTAAGTATTTTGGACACTAGACGCTTGCCTTGATATTCTGAAATATTCACCTCTACCCATAGTCTTTAGTGCAATTCTAAAAACAAGATCAACTCATCAAACTCTTTTTCTCGCCATCGTGCGATCTTTCAAACCCTTTTTTTTAAGGTAAAATCAATTAACACACACTCATTTTCTACCCCGAACTGCGAATGCTCTGATTTCCTTATTTCAGTATGAGGATACATAGGCACGAGATTGTGAAGTATTGGCAAGCACCCTAATAAAAAAATCAACCATTTCCCTTAGCAAGTAGCCTTTAGATTATTACACTCGTTCACACTTAAACAACCTAGATGGTTCTTGTTGAGTACAACGGGTGTGAGGGATGCTAATACCTTCCTCTTGCATAACCGACTTTCAAACTCGACTTTGGTTGCGATGACCATACCCTATCCTTTCCTATCCTTTTCGCTTTTGGGTTTTATCGATGTTTTCCCTTTCCCTCTTTGGGAATAAATAAATTTCGGTGGAGACTCTGTTAAGTCCACCCTGCGAGCGTGCAATTGCGCATCGCGAGGTCGTCTCTTATCTTTCGAGGTACGACAAGGATAAGTGAGGGTAGTTTTGAAAGTCTCTAATTGAGAGAGATTAGGTTACTAATAAAAAGGTTAATAAAGGGATTTCAGAGAGTTTTCTACGTAAAACAAATTTAGTGGTGAGAAGAGGCTAGGGCTAAAAGGAACTCTATTGTTAGAGCTTGAAGTTTGCATTTTGCTGAAAAGTATAAGGTATGGGAATTACTCTTAGTAGGGTATATTTTTCATGTTAGGGTAGAGGGAAATCCTTAATCCCATTAGAATTTCCTTACTTTTTCCCTTTTGATGAATGTTGGATGAATATGGGAAATATAATTTGTAATTGCATGATTATGTATGTTACTATATGATTTTCGTGCACTATTTTGCCTTGAGAATAAGGTGCTCTTGTTGATGGAATTGGTGTTAATGTGTATTCATATGTGTATTGTAGTTTTTATAAAAAAAAGTATGCCAAAATCATGATTTAATCCATGATTAAGTAATTAAATTGTATGTTAATTGGTGGATCATTGATGTTTTGATGTTAGATATCATATCCCTTACTGTTGTTGTGCGATTTGGCATCTAGGGGATAAAAATCGGAATTCTGATTTAAACTCCATTGTAGAAAATGCAGTTTCTGTTCTGGTTCAGGGTGACGGGCGTCACCCTAATGATTCCTTGGACGTCATCACTATAGAGGCGCTGACGGGCTCCAGTTTCCTTACGGGGTAGATCGTCATGGTCCCCAAGCACGTTTGGTTGAGGCGTTCATCACATGTGCGACATGTTATATGACGTGGAAGGTGACGAGCATCACCTTGGTGAAGGGTAACTCGTCACACAGCCAGAATGGGTTTCATTCACTCGTTGGATTGGAACTGACTTATCATTCTGATTTTTGTCGTGTTTCTGTATTTAGGCTATTGATTGGCCATTGTTTGAAGATACATGATGTTTTTATTATGTTGTTATGGATTTAATCCAATTTTTATGTGGTGGTTGTGTTGTTATTATGGTGATTGTATGGTGAGCATTTGGTGATATTGCATGTTATGGTGAATCATGCATCATGATGTGCAGACTTAGGTACATATTTTGTGTGTTCTGCTCCTATGGTGAGGATTCATGAGTGAATATCTGGTTCCAGATGGGAATCAGTGAGGGGTTATCTAAGGTGGTGGTAGCGATTTAGTGTGCCTTGGTCCTATGGTGGGGACTCAGAAGCGAGATGGACATGTGTTGTCCACAATGGTACCGCATCCATTATTGATTTGTGGTGTTAAGTTCATTGCATTCATTACTTTTATATCCATTGAATGACTATGTTGATTTTGGTGATTGTAAATTCTTTGGTGATGTGTGCAATTGAATTGTGTTGAATAATTGTTATTGTTTGTTTAGGCTACCCTTGCATACTTTTGCACTGTTAATTATTACGAGTGTATTCTCACCGCTTTATTGTTTGTGTGATTATGTGCTCTTTCTTAGGGTACAAGCGAGCAGGTAACTGAGTAGTTGCTTAGAAGTTAAAGGATGGCATAGAGGTTATTCTTTCTTTTCTTGTTTTATGCGTTATTTAGTATTTCGTTGCTCTGATCTGTAAAACTGGGTGGGTGAACAATTAGTTTGATTTTGTCAATTTTTGCGATGTTGTTGATGTTGAAGGCATTTTTCCATGACCATGTTTTATATCATGAGACTCATTTATTTTGTTGAATTGTTTCTATTAATTGATTTTGTTGCGATGAGCCTGAGTTAAGGCGAACATGTGATGACAAGTGTTTAAATTAATGCATGTTTATTATAACCCGTGTTACGGAGCAGGTTTTCAATGTGTTTGACTAATACTGTTGTTGTGTAATTGTTTTAATTTCACATTATTTCACGCTTTGGGATTTAGGGTGTTACACGAATTGTTGAGAATCCATCAAATAGAAATTAATCATGTTGTCACATCACTATTGTGTCAGAATATTCAATTTTAATTTAATTCAATCCACTATTATTCTTCTTCTTTTGTTTCTCGCCTAGAGTTTCTATTCCATTTCCATGCCCACCGCAATTCAAACTTCCTTCTTCACTTCCACCACCACTACCAACTCCACACGCTCTCCCTCTTCATAAAATCAACTTCTCATCCACCTCCATTTCCCATATTCCTCTCAAAGACATAACTCATTTCCCAACTTCTCCATTTCACGTTCCTCTCAATATCAACCCCAATCCCAAACCGAAGGCCTTCGTCAGCGTCCTCCTTACATCCCCAACTACATTTCAGACCCCTCATATGTTCGCATCTTCGAAGACCACCCTCATCACTATCTTCGACACCACCCTTTGTCGATGAAAACAATTATGTCCCTGTCATTTGTGGTATCTCCAGTTGTAATGACAAGGATATACAAAGGGCTTTGGACGCAGTTAAGCATGAAAAGGGAAAATTATTGGGTTTTTGTTTTGGATCTCGGTAGATCTATTTGACCCATTGTAATTTAAAAAAACTGGGTATTCAACATGAAAGTTGGATATTTCAAATCTGAGACTGAAACTAGTGCCTCATCGCCTTCCTAAACCAGAACCACCACTCAATTTGGGTATTAATTCATCATCTTCTACATTAATCCATCACCTTTTTTTATGCAGTGGGTATTCAAATGCATGCTCCTTAAAATAGAAATCGTTGCTAGTTTGTTTTTGTGAAGGAAATGTGTTGGTTTGCTTGTAAATTTAAGATAAAATACGTTTGTTGATGTTGATGGTTGAGTTGAAAAAAGTTGGTTTTGGAAATGGGATGAATTTCTGGAAAATGGTATGAATGTTGCAAGAATGAGATGAATTTATAGGCAATGGTATGTGTTAAGAGTCACATATCGGAGAATATATGGCCTGAACTTGTCTTTATAAGTGGGGAAAATCCTCACCCTATAAGCCAGTTTTGTAGGGATGAGTTACGCCCAACCACATTTCTTAACATGGTATCCGAGTCTCGTTTAAGATCCTATGTACCACATATTCTCATCAGGTTTCCGCTATCGGATCATCTACCATTTATTTATATACTCTAGATGTTCAGTCCTAGGCGTGAGTGAGTGTGTTAAGAGTCATACATCAGACAATATATGGCCTAAACATGTCTTTATAATTGGGGGAAATCCTCACCCTATAAGTCGGTTTTGTAGGGATGAGTTAGCCCCAACCACATTTCTTAACAATATGCATGTTGCAAGAAATTTGGATTTTGGATTAATACGTCGCCACATCAGCCCAGGTGTATGCCAAGTGACCATTTATTATGACTTTGACTAACATATCTAACCTAAAGGACTAATGCGACGTTGTTTGAACACATAAGAGACCAAAATGAACCCCGCCCTAAAGATACGGGACGAAAAAGACTATTTTTACCTTTTTTACTCAATGTTATGTTGTTTTTTTTTACTTTAAGTTTTAAGGTTACATTTATTATCAATATTAATTATTTATTATTTTTAGTAAAATTAATATTTTATTATTTATAAATAAAATATTTATTTGAGTCAATAATTGATTATATATATATATATATATATATATATATATATATATATATATATATATATATATATATATATATATATATATATATATATATATATATATATATATATATATATATATATATATATATATATATATATATATATATATATATATATATATATATATATATATATATATATATATATATATGGATGTTTATATAAAAATAGCAACCTAATTAAAGAAGAATGTTGGTCCCTTATATAAATTTTAAAAAAATTGTTTAACTTGTAATAATAAGCCAATTAATTTCGTTCACCGTGTTAACCTACACCCTGTTACACATTATAGAAACATTCGCCCCTATATGGCCAAAGGATTTCTAGGAAATCAATAATCTATTTCTTAACACATCCTATATGTTTCTACTGCACCACGCAAATTTCCACAAATATCTCTTGGTTTCGAAAATGCATCTTCGAACGCACCAAAATGTAAGTTAATGTTAAAATATTGCAGAGATGCATCTCTGAAATATTTTGGAGCATAAGTAGCGTCAAACTCTTCTCCTTCCTCATTTCACAATTTTCTCAAACTCAACTCAACCTCTCTCAAAGCACTTATCTACACCAAGTCAAATTTTATTAAATAAGGCTCAAGGGAACTCAAGGGAACATCAATCTTCATGTGTAACATCGTCCAACTTCATCAAAAACATCAATTTCAAGTAAGTTTTCGATAAATGTTTGAGCTTTGGTGTAAATGAGTAGAAATCAATTATTAGGGTTAGAAATGAAAAGAAATCACTTCTAAGATGGTTAGACATAGTGTCTTAGTTGTTTGTTGGATGAAAATTATGATCAAAATTAAAAAAAAAAAATTGAGCTTGCATGTGGTATATTACGCCATTGACACGACTTATGAGTTGCAGAATATCCCGGAGATGCATCTCCAAAATTGTTCATCGTTCAATTTTCTACAGGAAATTCCAGAGATACATCTCTCGAATGTTTTAACGTTTTAGTTTCCTGGTGATTCTGAAGATGTATTTCCGGAATTTTCTGCAGTATTTTTTCTTTAACTTTCTTGCTTGTGTGTTGTTTGCTTGGACTAATGGTATGCCTTACTTTAGCTTACAGGAATAATGGCTGATAGACGTGATAGATTGAGGCATGACAAGGTTACTCAGCACGCATCCTTTTGGTGGAAGAAGATTCAGCAGGTTCCAGAGGCTCAAGGTCCCTCTAGTCAGGTAGGGCTACCTACTTATGGGGCTCGCGCTTCTCCTCAGGCCACACCATCTTCTTCTACCCGTAGGAGATGGGACTCACCAACTGACGCATCACTTCCTCCATCCTCCCGTAGGAGTCAGGATTCACCAGTGTCACCTCCTACGAATGATGTTGCTGATCCAATTCCACCTCCTACTGATGATGATGCTAATCTAGTGCCACCTCTAGAGGCTGAGGCTGATGCAAATGCTTAGCCAGAGGCTTTTGGAGGAGGTCTAGTTGATTTTTTCTTACTACCTCTATATCCAGACCATACTGCCAAACATATATGGGATGAAGATGTAGCATTAGTTGAATTATTTATTTATATTTACGTTAATTTTAATTTCTGACATTGATTATTTTTGACATTGATTATTTCTGACAAGTTTTAGGAGTGTGATCCCTAAACGTTTTTTAACCACATGAGGAAGATTGTTGCGTTTCCTCAGCAGGATGCAGATTGATTCAGTTGATTTTGTCCTTATCTGGCCTAAAGTACTTATGCATGACTGATTACACTGCGGTCAACCATGGGATGCTTAATGCATTCATAGAGAGATGACACTCAGAGACCTCTTTGTTTCATCTCCCGTTTGGTGAGATGCTTATCACACTCGACGATGTCTCACATTTGCTACATCTTCTGATTAGGGGGAGATTTATAGATCATGAAAGGATTACCAAAGGCGAGGCACTCAAGATGATGGTAGAGTATCTTAGTGCTGATTCAAGGGAGGCAAAGAAGGAGGTGGATAAGATCAAGAGTGCTCATGCTATATTTGAATTTCTGAAGGCGATATATGATGATGAGTTCCTTATAGCACAGGAGGTTGGTGGTGATGTTGAGCAGGTGGTACTCCACAGGCCGCGTGCATTGAGAGCATACATGCTTTATTTGGTTGACAATGTGATTTGCATTGACAAGTGTGGCACTTATATAGACGTCCTCTACCTACGATACTTTGTAGATCTCGAGCGGATCCATGAGTACAACTGGGGGCGGCTTGCTTGGTCTAGTTGTATTCAAAGTTGAGAGAAGGTTGTATGACGAAGCAGGTCACAGGCAGCGTGACACTACTGACGGTAATAATTATTGATCTTTGAATGTTTTTATTTTATTTTTATTTCTTATTTGCAAAGTCATTATTGATGATTCGTGTGTTCCAAACTTTTTATTTCAGGCTTGAATCCTCCATCACTTCCCTGCATCTCTAGCTGTGAGAGTGTACCTGAGTACACTGGGAATATGCCACCTGCTACTACTTTTATCCCGCTTAGAGGGAACTGGGCGACTGAGACTTTTAGAGTCTATCTTGACCCTTTGGTTGCTAAGGACATGCACTTCAAAATTTATGTAGATCACTGTCAGACGCGACCATTTGATGAAATAATACTATACTCTAGATGGTTGACCTGCGGATCGCATCTCACTGCTCCTCATTTACCCGAGCACGTCATGCAACAATTCAGTTACACTCAGACTATTCTCAAACACCCTGTTGTCTCTGCTCTTCCTACCTTGACACGTAGACAGATAGAGGAGATGTTTGATGATTATGAGAGTCATCTGGTACTGGACGAGGCACGAGCTACCATAGCTGAGAGGGATTGGAGCTACGTTGAAGGGTACATCAGATGGTTTTTCATGGTGTCACATTCGTACATGGTGCATGCTGCTCCAGGAGATCTGCCGAGACCAGCTCATCAAGAGATACTAGAAGAGAAGGAGGCACAACTAGATCATACTAATGATGTCTTTTTTAGGTATCGTCGCATAGTGGAGATTGTGTAGGCAAGCATTGAGTCGGGTATCTTCCCTGATGGGTCTGATGTCAGGTGAGTCCTAAAAGCCATCATGACGGAGGCAAGGGGGCATTGTTGTATTAGAGACATCGCCGGAGGACAGAGGAGTTGATGGCCAAGGAGGTAGACGAGACATAAAAGGTAGATGAGAGGTTGTCAGACACACACAGTAGTCTCTTATTATTAGTTGTAGTACTATGGTTTGTACTTTATTTTGATGGTGGTAGTACTTTATTGATCTCGATTGTACGATATTTTTAACATTTATTGATATTTAATTTTTCTATTGCATTTTTGGTCCATCTGAAATTATGAACGTCTATTTTTTTTTTCATCGATTGTGCGGTACACTTCATCTGAACACAGATAAACAACTTATAACATGAAATATCCGTTATGATACATTTCGGAAATGTGTCTTCGGAATATTCATAGAGATGCATCTCCGATAGAATTTAAATCTAAATGGCTTTCAAGGGGGATGAATTGAATGTTTTAAATTGTTCCAGAGATACATCTCCGTAATATTTCAGCGTTTATTCAAAAATATATGTGTCCGAAAATGCATAATTTTGCCTTGTGTCTAAGTAGTATTTTGGGTGCATTAAGAAATTCTCTACTACGATATACCATCTCCTAATTCAAATTTAAAACATGGAAAGCAATGCTAGATACTTTAAAAGCCTTACAAGAAATAAAGCAAAAATAAACGTATAGCCGAACATGGAAAGCAATGCTAGATACTTTAAAATCTGCACACAAGTCATCAATGAGCTCAACTAGGTTGCTCATCAACAAAACGTGAATGAGAGATGTGTGTTGATTTTAGGTTTCATTACATAATATAAAAAAACTAGGAGAATTTGACTTTAATGGAGTTGAAAGTGCAAAACACAACCATGTTACAAGACTTCAAAATATTACAGAAAACTAAGAATAAGAGATGAAAGAAGCAGATACCATAGCTCTATAAATTATAACACAGACTTCGACTATTGTTTGTGTGTGTTGTTTACAAAGTTTATGTTATAACTTCTGACATATTTGAATATTTCAATTTGTGCTTACAAAAAAAGTAGTTGATAGTTAAGCATACCGACAACAAATAATGTCTATTGTATGACAAGA
The DNA here is from genome assembly GCA_963859935.3 of Lathyrus sativus. Taxonomy (NCBI): domain Eukaryota; kingdom Viridiplantae; phylum Streptophyta; class Magnoliopsida; order Fabales; family Fabaceae; genus Lathyrus; species Lathyrus sativus. The sequence continues at coordinate 88,521,536 of OZ012735.1, read as the reverse complement.
TAATCTGCATTTCTACGGAAAGCATCACCAGCAGTAGGAGGTAAGTTATTCCTCGAAACATTTTTTCGGACTTGGGCATGAGTCTCTGCTTCATGCTGAAACATCTTCACCAGTTCTTGCAGCTCAAGCTTCCTAACTTCTACCTGTTCCTCGGCAATGGGGTTTTTCAGCCCAAGGTAAACCAGGCAAACTACAATCAGCACTACTCCTAAAAAGACAAGGATGGCTGAGAAAACACCAAATGCATAGGGCGTATTTTGTGCCCCGGGTATTCCATCTACGTTGATACCGAATAAACCAGTAATGATGGTGAGGACAACGCCAACACCGCCAAATACAGCTAAATTATGAGTCACCCTGAGGCTTCTGTCCTGAATGATTAGCAGATTCAAGACAAATATCATGTTAATATAGGGCGATCAATAATAGAAAATTGCCATTTAAAAAGGCATTCTGAATGAATGTTCTTATGAGGCATTGTTACCTGCAACCAAGCTCGAACAGTGCTCTGCATGACATCTTGAATGGTAAACAAGCGACCACGAACTGCTTCTTGCTCTTCTATCATTTCTCTTGTGCTCTTTTTTATTCCCTCCAACAAGTTTCTTGTTCCATACCCTTTCAGATGTTGGAGAAGCTCAAAGACAATCTCGTCTCTTGCATGGAGTGACCATTTCACTCTGATAACCTGTAATGAAACACAAAAATTGAAAGGAGCTTAAAATACCTATGAAAACACCAGAGTACATCAAATGGAGGACAACTCAATATGAATACCAAGAAAAACTATTAGTCAAACTACTAAGAGAGCTTTAGCAGTGAACAATTTATCTTTAGACCTAATACACATCAGGAATTTATAATGATATCGCCGACCCCGCCTAGTGGAAAAAGGCTTTGATATTGTTGCTGTTATTGTAGTGTGTTTTGAGCAAAGTCGTGAACAAAAATGCCTAACTGTACCAGGCTCAAGTTCAGGAAAACTGGTTCATCTAATAAATAATGAGCCAAGCCTTCAAGCTTGGTTCATCCTTAGACCTCAAGCTTGATAACTTTAGACCAACCTCAAGCTTGACAACTTTAGACCAAATGCACATGAGTCCCACATCGGATAATATATGGCCTGAATATATGTTTATAAGTGGAGGCAATCCTATTTTGTAGGGTTAAGTTAGGCCCAACCACATTTCTTAACACACACAATCAATCAAGAGGTCCCTTCAGTGATGACTGATAGACATTTTACATTCATTAAAATTTAAATTTGCCAACTCACGCGTCTCAATAGCACTTATAACTAGTTTAACAACAACCATGATCAAGCAGATCTGCAGCTTCACTTTAATTGATTAACCTTTCATGTTCTTACTTCATATGATGGGTGGGTGTATCACCAAAACTAAATTTAAATGCCTAAATTGCTTCCTCGGGATCTGAACATTCCAAGAAAAATGTTTTAAATACTTTGGTAATAACATATTTGGATAAAGTATATTACCACAGTAATTTAGGCAATTTTAAACTTGGGTAAAGTATACCTTAGTAAATGATTCAGTGCTCTAATTAAGGAGTAACTTTAGGAGATAATTACTTGAAATTATCGCAGTAATTTATACTCACTACAAGTATTACTATTTTCTAGTGTGGTCTAGCTTAGATATACAGTTATAGTAATGCTCACTAATATCAACTATCGAGTGATTTTATAGGTGAAGTGTACGATTTGACCTGCAACAGAAAGATCTATGTGCGAACTACAACCATCCAGCCAATATTAAATCTAATCCCCCATTTTAACCTCTTGCCGAGTGAAAATAATCACATAAAACAAAATGTCTATTCAATTCATAAAATTAGCAAATCCACTAAAGAAGTATCTTCTGACTAGCAAGAATGAGCATACCTGAGTTGATAACTTTCTGATTTCTTGATTTAGAATTATATTAAAAAAATTCAAATCTTCATAGTTTCTCCTAGTCAAAGGTGAAAACTGTCAACCAAGAGTGAGAAAATTTATAATATTGGAATGACTTGAATTCGCACACATTTCACATTAGAACCTGTTCATAAACTTCAATTCAATCTCATCTGCCGCCCCAAATATAGATTTTCGGAATAATCTGAAAATCTAAAAGAAAATGTTAAGCCAGAGTAGACTTGAAATTCACATGAAAAGCAGTTGAAATAAGAAGCACACTGGAATATCACACTAGTATGGTGTGGTGGATTTTCCATCTCTGAAAAAATCAACTAAGGGACACAAGAAAGCTATATATGCTGTGTTTAAAGAATTACATCAGAGGCCCACGGAAATGATTTTGTACTTCGAATTTTCCTATTCTGTCCATTTTCTTTCCGTGTTAGTGAATAAAAGATATAGTTGTAAACATCAAATAAAATCTGAACTATCCAATGTTTAAAGAAACCACTATTAGATTCAGGATATTAAAAAAATATCATTAAATGTAGCTTTTCCCCATATAGTCCAAAGCTTGCTTACTACAAAACTATCAAGGGAGAAATACATTTACGGTTTGTTAATAGGAAGCCAAATGTAGAAGCAAACCAATTACTAACTTCATCAAATATGAAGGAAAATGATGTTATTACCTATCATCCCATCGTGAGAGACGGCAAGCAAGCTGTGCTATGACTTCATGAACTGTTCTTGGCACACTATATCCACCAGTAGAAAGAAGCTCCTGACAAAAAAGCAAACTAAATAAATGACATCATTCTATAAGAATGTAATTAGTGACTAGAATCCAGTGAAGAGAAATGGCAAGCAAGAACAACCTGAACTTCTGTTATACCCAGAACATTTACCCTCGACACAGAACCTTTTATATGCATTACAGTCACTAGGAAGTTTTGTGCCTGCCAAGACCTAAGTACAATTGGAATATCATCTTCTTCAACAAGAGGATCACCCGCTGATTGTCCCAAGAGCTCAAATAACAGCCCTCCTGCAACTCTGACTGGAACCTACAGATAAGAGTAAAGTCATATCAGTATTTGAGTTAGAGTGGTGTCCAAGAAAAAGTTGTGACGAGTAACACAGAAACTGTTGCCTTGTCGCAAATGTTATTTTCCATCAGCAGATTCCTTGTATTAATTGGTTATCTTATTGATTAAATATTCCTTAAGATTGTTGTGAAACTTTCAAATGCTAGAGCACAATTACCCTCGATGGATTGGATATATATGTTGAATATGGTTGTCTTGTGACAGACTGGTTCAGATTGCAAGTAAAGAATTGAGAGAAAATCAGTGAGTGACGTTTATTGATGAATTGAAATGGTTACACAGGTTTATTTGAGAGAACCTGACTCTAATGCTCTCTTTCAGGCTGGAGTATCAATTTTATGAGATTTCAGCAAAATTCGATGCACTGGTTGTGTACTCATATCAAAACAATCAAGACCTACATGTGACACCACATGAATCCTAGGATTACATTTTACTTTTCCCAGTTACATTTGGTTTTATTCATTTACTGCATCTACCCAGATCCAATCCTCTTTGAAGACTCCCCAAAAGTTCACTATATCATGTCCCTAAAAATTTCATGTTTAATTCGCAGAAAAACCCATCAACTAGAAATCCAAACTCTTACACGTTACCCAAGCAGAGACTAAAAAGCCTCTACTTCCTTAAATGTCCCCTACCCTCATATATATCTTAACTCTTCGATCAACCTGTTTTCCAAACTTAATTGACCCTAGAAAACCCAAATCCAAATATGTTGAAATCCTCATCTATCACTACTTTTAATCCTATTAATACCAGCAAACTAAAGAAAATAAGACAAAATCCAACAGGTCATTTACTTCTCTAAGTGAATACATGATAAAGAAACCACAAACATTCAGGCCGTCAACAAACAACAAATTCGGTCATCATATGCCTCTAACATACAATATAAAAATAAAGATTGCTAGATAATTGTGTTATTAAGACTAACAATACCAATGCTGAAAATACAATATACCTCATAGAGAAGGTGTTTCATCCGCTCACTTATAAGTCTACTTTCATCTCTCAATGCTAAACTAACAGCAGGATGTAGCCATTGAGCATTGCTGAGCCAAGCCTCAACAGCAGGATGGCCTGCAGAAAAATGGCACCACCATTTAGGCCCAGCTGGACGTTCCCAGTACGGAGCTGCCAGATCTGCTACTGTAAAATCATCTTCAGAATCCTCAAACTCAAATTGATGAGAAGACCAGACGGCATCAACTTGAACCGCTTGGACAAGTTCAGAAATTCTAGCCCATCCAATCGGTACCCAATGATCACCTTCACGCTTTTCTGGTGCAATAGATTGACCAGCCTGAAGGACCTGACCCTCTCTATCATCATCATCGTCGAACGAAAGACGTGAGAACTTCTTTTCATCTTGTCTCATGGAAGAAGACTCCATTAAACCATTTGAAGGGACACGCACCTTTGAATATTGGCTATCAAAATGTTGTCTGTTTGTAGTGTTTAACGAGAACCTCGATTTAACCGGTCCTTTTTTTCCTCGGACAAATTCAAAGGCACAAATAAGCCCATCTGTCCAGAGGTCATTGCCAGAATTGGAATCTTTACCATGATAAGTTTTATAGCTTTCCGGTTTCCACTTTTTTCCTGAGGAATGTGATTGATCTTCTACCTCACTCATTTTTCAACCTAGACGCATGAACTAGGGATTAGCTCTTGGTGAATTTCCTTTTGGGAGCTAAAGTTGCTAATTATGGAGGTGATTAAGTTTGCTATGATAGTTTAACAAAGTAAGGATTGTGAGTGAAAATATTTCAACAATTCCTAAACTGCTAAGGTAGTAAACCAATTACATTATCAACATGCATTCTAAATTAGAGATTATATATAGTTTCGAAGTTAGATTTTCATTTGAGCATAAATCAGAAGCTGCATAACAAAGATAATGTTGATGAGAAAGAGAAAGAGAAATACCAGAATAGTAGAGAAGGTTCTGAATCCCGAAGTGAAACGGGTCACTGAGAAGATTAGACTGATAGAAAAGAAACGCGAGATACGCGCGCATTATTCGTTGCGTCGTGCGTGATTTACTTTACCTGTTAGTTGTTACCCACTCCATGAGGATAGAATTGTAATTAAATTTTATCATGTATTGCACGCGATCGATTTTGGTGGTGCATTATAGAGTTACTAGATATTACATGTAGGACTCTTAAAAAAAAAACTAGTGCAGAATCAAATTCTTATGATTGGTTAGTGCACGGCATAAATAATTTTAAAATTGAATTAGATGACAAGTAAAACGAATTAAAATTGAAAATGAAAATTGCTAAAGACTAGTTTAAAACTTTTTATTAATTTTAAAAAAAATAAATATAACGATTCTTTAATAAAATAATTTGATTTAAAAAAAATTGTTTTATGATTTAGTAATTTTGAAAATTCTAAATAATTATATTAAGGTTTCGTTTGAAAGCCTCAATTTCAAACTTATAGTTTATAATTTATAAGCTCATATGATAATTTAGATTTATTTATTGGTCATAGTTTATTTTATTAATTTATAATTTATTTTTTAGACGTTATTTCAAATAACGTTTTATTTTATACGTTATAGTTTATCATCTTTTCTTTCATTTTAATCTTTATTATTTTAACAAAATTTTTTTTATTTTTTATAATTTATTTTAGTTTAAAATAAAATAAATATGTATTAAATATCTTTTATATTATTTTTTTAGTTAAACCTTTAATTTTATCAAACACTTTAATTAGTTTATCAGCTATCAATAATCAATCATCCCCAATAAATTATTAGCTATTAATCATCCATTATTAATCATAAACTATAAACTAACTTATCACTCAACCGCTATTTTAAATATAAAAAAACTTAAATCAACAACTTTTATTCGTTCAATTCAATATATTGAAATGATTTGGTTTACAATATCTTTTTAATATAATTCAATTCGAGCGCAAATTAAGATTAATAGATATTTTGTTATAACTATTAGGACCGCATATATGGTTGATTTTGCAAACCATGCATAAATGTTTCCAGAGGATTTCAGTGTTCATGATCTAGAGAAATGCTAGATTGAGACGGATAGAAATTAGGGTCGTTAATGAAATTACATGTTTTAATATATTCGGAGGTGCATTGCAATATGGTTTTGTTATTTATCTCTTGTGCTTTTGTTTTGTTAATATTTATTGAGTCTCATTTATAATTTTACATCTTTAAATCAAGTTTTAAATTAATTTATTTTAGTATGTATAATTCAATTGTTTTAGTCAATTTGTTGAGTTAATGGAACAAGAACCATAGTTAAAGTTAATTCAAGTTATGTGGAAAGTGATATCTCTAATTATTTTGAAAATTTTGAAAATCACTAGTGTACAAAATTGTTCTTTAAGAAACAATGTATTGTTATCATCAAAACTAAAGAACCAGATGCAGAACCAAAACTTGTTCTCATAATCTCTCATTTTGATGATAAAAAAATCATGTATTTTGATGAACAATTTTTACATGGTTTAATCACATAAAAATATCAGAGTGGCGTTTGTAAGCTCCCCCTGAATTATATATTATTAAAAAATATCTTTAAACTTAGAATTTCAGAGTTAGATTCGCAAACTCCCCCTGAATTTATGACTTAAAATACTTTTAACATATATAAACATTTTAAATCAGCATGAAAGAAATAACTTCTCTTTTTTGGCATAAGCCAGGTTGTTACGACTTTCTCTTCAGACAGAGATCTGGTCACTATCTTCCCGTAAGGCAGAAGTCTGATTGTAGTGATTAAAATAATATCCCATATTGTAATAGCTTGGGTAGAGAAGTATTCTTTCAGGATCCTTGTTTGAGTATCAGATCATAATTAATCATAACTTTCAGAATTTTTGGTCAGAATGATGAACTTTTTCAAAGTTCTCAGAAAATTACCAGGTTAAAACTGTTAGAAACATGTTTGACTTTTAATAATGGGGATTAGATATTGCAAAATCATACACACTCTTTCTCCCCCTTTGTCATCAATCAAAAAGAAATAAAAGACAAAGAATAAAGACCAAACAAAATTCCATTTCATTTGAAAGATAGGCGATTACAGAAGGGAAAGAAAAAGAACAGAATAAAGATAACACAAAGTTTTTATAAAAACTAAGGTTCAGAGGTTTTAGGCAGTCTTGAAAGAAACTTTGTAAGTAACCCTTTAATCTTTGACGTCCTTTCTTTCACTTCGGAGTTCTATGCAGCCAAAAGCTCTAATTCCTTCATAATGTAGTCCTCAAAACCCAACTTCTCCTTGGTGCCAAAAACACTTGCAACTTCAACAGAAGTTACAACATGAACCAACGAAGTCTGGACTGGGGGTGGAGGAGAAATCACTTATGTATCAGGGAGCATAAGAGTAGTAGGAACCTTCTGGAGTAGAGGTTCAACAATATCAGAAAGTTTGGCATGGAAGTTCCCCTTAACTTCCTTCAGAAAAGCAACTTTCATCTCTTCAAAACTAGCTTCTATCCACCTTTCGAAAGCGTCAGTCAGATCACATACTTTAGAAAAGTTTGCATTGCCTTTGCAAGCTTTAATGAGAGTAGCTAGTCTTTCAACAACCACTTCTTTAAATTTTCCAAGCAAATCTTCTGATGGAGTTGAACAGATGTTGATCTGAGCAGAGGACACAATAGAGTAGATGCGAGAGATCCTTTCACGGACAACAAGAACTTCAACCTCTAATTTGGCCTATCTGACTAAATCATCATTATCCTCAGGGTTATGTGCTGAGTGTATCTAGGTATTAGATGAAATGGTGATGGTAAGGTCATAAGAGTCAGGGGTGAGGGGTCCATTATTCTTGATTCATCTCATATACTCATCAAGAGCAAGGTCATCATTGATGGGTTAGGGAGGTGGAATTGGTAGAGAGGGTGTATCATCTGGAAAAACACGGATAATAGGCATAGGAAAAGTCATATGAGGGCGTGGAGAAGTCAGAGTCAGAGGAGTGGTTGTCTATATCAGTAGGTTTAAGTGAAGTAGGGTTAGTTACAGAAGTGGTGGTGGTGGTTATAGTTGGTTGTTTAGTGGTTGTGATGATGGTTGATTTTTTATATGTTGGATTAGGTATGGGAAGGGAGATGGATATGGATGGTGTAGTTGTAGTTATGGTTAATTCAGAAACATGGAAAATTTTAGAAGGGGATATGTTCATGGTTTTGGAAGGGATTGTTGAGGATGAAGTAGTTTGCAGAATAGCCGATGACGTAGCCAGAGCAGAACTAGCAGAGAAAATGGGAGTCTCAGTTAGAAATGACTTACCAAGATTCCCTAGGGGGTTACTTCTGAAGACATAGAGGTTTTAGAGCAAACAAGCTCTGCTTCAGGTTGCATGGTATAAGCCAGAAGGTTTGGCCCAAAGGTTCTATCAACTTTGGTGGGAGGTTTAACAATGTTGGTGTAAGCCCTAGAGACCAATACTTTTAGTACTTGTATCGAATTGTTTATTAATAATAAAAGACATTTCTTTATTATGTTTGTTTTTCCAAAATAATAAAGTCCCTATAATAGCTAGTCTGTTTAATGAAATATTAAGTGTGACTTAATCGTGATATCCCATTAAACATAAAGACATTATTCTTAAAGTATCTATAGTAGAGCTTTACTGTTAAGTGAGATAACCTTAAAGAACTAAGACTATTATGTAGATAGACTGATGATCACATCTTCTGGATCATAGATAAGGAGTTATCAAGTATTAACATAGGTATGCATATTAGGAGTAATATTTATACTGGATTGACCCGCTATGAGAGTACTACGTAGTATGTTATGCAAAATGTCATAAGCTACTCTCATGGTGATAGTGGTGTATATCACCCTTCAACCTGAAGTCACTATGGACCCTAAATGTAGAGTCGAGTACTTTATTATTGATCAAACATTGTACATAACTAGATGATCATAAAGACAATTGATGGGTACTCCACAAAGCATGTTGAGGGGCATGAGTGACCTAATGGAATTTTCCTATCCTGCGTAACAGGATAAATGTCTAACGGTCCAATATTGAACTGGACAAGGATGACACGGTATATGCCTTGTGTTCAATATAGATATAAGGGAAAAATGGTAATTGTGCACACAAATATTATCACAAAAGGTTTTGTCATATTACATGACATTTTCGTGACTTGGGTAGCAGTGATATGTTGTTAGATACCGCTCACTGTTTATTATGTTAAATGTGTGATTTAATATAATTGTCAGCGTCACGAAAACCTACAGGGTCACACACATAAGGACAGATGGATAATAGGTAAAGTAAATAAGGAACACCGTAAGGTATGATGCACTTAAGTAAATTTAGAACACCGTAAGGTAAGGTTCACTTAAGTAGAATACTGCATGTGGTAAGGTATCACGCGCTTTAGTGATATATGGTACACCATAAGATATGGTGTGTGTTCACTTAAGTGGGCTTTTTAGCTTGCAGCCCTCACAAGTGGTTCTATAAATAGAACCCTTGTGCAGAAGCATTCACACTTGATCAAAATTCAGTCTGTGAATCCCTAACCATATTTTCCTTCTCTCTCACTCACTCAAAGCCTTCAATTATAGCATCTAACAATGAGACTGAAGGAATTTGTTCGTGTGGACTGAGTAGAGGCATTGTTCATCATTCGACGCTCATGATCACTCCTTTGATTCAGCATCAAAGGTTTTATCACCACAAGAGGTAATCGTTTCTATCACTGATCATGTCCATTCATAAGGATCACTAAAGAGAAAATTTAAATTTCCGCTGTGTTTTGGATCGCAATTTCCCTTCAGTGGTGTCAAAGTCACTTACGAAACCATGCATTTAATAGCTGTTTATTTTTTGTACTTTATGTTTTAATTTTATTAAAACACAAAATAAATTAAATTATAATTGAGTATTTGAATTGTGGCATCAGGCTGTGTACAATTTGGATTATCGATATTGACTATGTTTCAGAATTCGACATTAGTATGGTGAAGCAGTGGTACATCGATCATCCTTAAGTTACACAAATATGATCGATCAAATTGTATATGTGATATAAGTAAATTTGGCGCAAAGATGGTATATTGGATATACTATTTCTATTTCATCCATTCAATCAAGTAATGATTGTTATTCTTTTGAGCAATCCATGTTCATTTGCTTCGAAATCCGACATTAGTATAGTGAAGCAATGCCATGTCGATCAATGATATTAAATTATTAATCATAGTGTTTTAACGGTATGAATTTGTTGCATTAGAGTTTATGACGGCACAAGGGTTGTGCTATCAAAAAGGTATGCGATTAGGGTTGTGACGGCACAAAAGTTGTGCTTAATGTTTATGGAAAGTATCAAATGTTGATGCGAAAAACGACACTGATTTCAAATGAATTATTCATTAAAATTTTGCATCGGGGCGCTGCCCCTAACAACCCCGCAGCGGAACCCCTAACTATTCTACGTAGTGTGATCATTTTCCAAAATTTAATTTGATTTATTTAGTTAACATGATATAAATTAATGATAATAATGTATTTATTATTGCTCTCTTGTGGTGATCAGTTATGGCCTTAGTTTTCCTTTATTTGTTTTGGGATTTTTAAATACGACATGCATGTCGTGCCTCCCTTTTAATCTCTTGATGTAACTTCTTTTCTCATCTGACTCCCTCGTATATAAACGAGTATCATTTGATGTAATGTATTATTATGAAGAAAGAGAACAATGCAAGATCAAAGGAGGACAACCTTGGAGATCTTGCTTGGAGAAGCGTAAATTGTTATTAGGTTTAGCTTAGGTTCTCTCATTGGATAGGGAGAACAATTGCGTTAGGGGTCATAACTATTTCATTTTGTATGTATGTTGATTCATGTGAAAGACGATTTATATGATAAATAAGTCAGTGGGATCAAACTAATTGAAAACTCCCTCAAATTTGAACATTAAGTTTATGCTTTCCAACTTTTAGCACTCATTAAGACTAGTATCGAATAATGTAGATTTCGCCTAACGAGAGGTGCATGTTCTATATTAGTAAGATGCGATTAGATAAATGTAATATCCAATTTCAAAAACAATGGGTAAAACTTAACTAAAGAAATTATAATAAGATTATATACATTTAGAAGCAAGAGTTGAGAATGATCCATATGATGGATTAGAATAAGGAGTTATTCACCCAACTGAAAATATTCGAGAATTGTATTAGATATAATTGAAAGGATTTCTTACCTAAATAATCGAGTTTTATGTAATTATTCTAACATTGAATTAAAACAAAGTGAAATATGGATCTCTATCTACTATAAAATCTTCCAACGGGATTTTCTGAATCAAATGGTGAGGGTCATTTGGTTTGAGTAAAATAGTGGGAGCATATTTAATTAAAGGCCTAATTGAATATGTTGGTTTTAACTTATACTTATAATTTCATATTTTTCCATGTAGATTACCATGACAACAAACACCTCTAACAACATTTTACGATCAATCCTTGAAAAGGAAAAGTTGTCTGGGGCAGATTTTCTAGATTCGCACCGAAAACTGAGGATTGTCCTTAAACATGATAAAAAGTTGTATGTCTTAGAGACACTTGTTCCTAAAGAGGATCCTCCTAGTTCTGCACCTAAGGTAGAAAGAGATGCTTATAAAAAGCATATTGATGATGCCAATGAAGCTGCCTGCCATGAACTCAGAGTTATAGAAGCAACATAAGAACATGGCAGTGTTCGATATGATAGAACACCCGAAAAGGCTTTATCAAGAGCAGGCAAGGCATGAAAGGTTTGAAGTTTCAAAATCCCTTTTTCAAGGAAAGTTAGTTGAGGAAGCCCCTATAGGTCCCTCATGTACTTAAGATGATTGGGTATGTGGAGAACCATGAAAGGTTGGGGTTTCCCCTTGGAAAGGAACTTGCGACTGATTTGATCTTGCAATCGTTATCAGAGAGCTTCAGTTAGTTTGTCTTTAATTCCAATATGAATAATATGGACAAAACTCTTCCTGAATTTCTAGGCATGTTAAGAAGTGCTGAGCACAATTTAAAGTCAAAAGGGAAATTCATTCTGATGGTCAATAATGGAAAGAAACATAACAAAAGACCCACCAAGCAGGGTGGTAAATGGAAAGGTAAGGAAGTTATCAAACCCAAACATATTTCTCCTTCTTTGAAGCCTAGTGGAGGCATATCAAGGGAGGACACTTGCTCCTATTACGGTAAGACCTGACACTGGAAGAGAAACTGCCCAAAGTACATATAAGACAAGAAGAATAAAGTGGAGACTTCAAATTCAAGTATTTTTGTTATAGAAATAAATTTATTTACTTTTGCATCATGGATATTAGATACTGGATGTGGTTCTCACATTTGTACTAATGTGTAGGGGCTAAAAAGGAGTAGAGATTTGGAAAAATGTGAAGTTGACCTACAAGTTGGCAATGGGGCAAAGGTTGTTGCTTTAGTTGTAGGAACTTATGTATTGAATTTATCTAGTGGTTTAATAATTCAGTTAAAGAACTGTTATTATGTACCTGCAATTAGAAGAAATATTATTTTTGTTTCTTGTTTTAGAAAAGTTTGGTTTTTCATTTATAATAAAAAAACAATTGTTGCTCCATTTATTTGAATGATATATTTTATGCTACTGCATAAATGACCAATGGACTATATGTACTTGATCTTGAAATGCCTATTTACAACATTAATATTAAAAGTATGAAACCTAATGAGTTAAATCCAACTTATCTTTGGCGTTGTTGATTAGGCCACGTAAATGAGAAGCGAATTTCCAAACTCCATAAAGATGGACTCTTTTGATTATGAATCATATGAGACATGCATATCTTGTTTAATTGGAAAGATGACAAAGTCCCCATTCACAGGAAAAGGTGAAAGGAATAATGATTTTTCCCCTCATACATACTGATGTATGTGGACCGCTGAACATACCAGCCAGAGGAGGTTTTCAATACTTCATCACATTTACTAATGATTTCAGTAGATATGGTTATGTATATTTAATGAAACACAAATCTGAGTCTTTTGAAAAGTTCAAGGAATTCAAGAATGAAGTACAGAACCAACTACGTAAGAATATTAAAATTATTCTATCAGATCAAGGAGGTGAATACTTAAACCTAGAGTTTGGTAATCATCTAAAAGAGTGTGAGATTTTATCTTAACTCACTCCTCTTGAAACACCATAATAGAATGGTGCATCTAAGAGAAGAAATTGAACCTTGTTAGACATGGTCTAATCCATGATGAGTCACTCTAATCTTCCAAACTCCTTTCGAGAACATGCACTACTGACAACAACTTACACACTTAACTGTGTTCCATCCAAAAAGGTTGAGAAGACACCATATGAGATATGGAGTGGTAATAAACTACATACGTCTTACATGAAGATTTGAGGTTGTGAAGTTTATGTGAAACGACAAATTTTAACTAAGCTTGAGTCTAAATATGATAGATGTTTATTTGTGGGGTATTCTAAAGAAACAAAAGGGTATTACTTCTACAATCCTTCTGAGGGCAAAGTGTTTGTCGCTCGAACTGGAGTTTTCTATGAAAAGGACTTGATTTCCAAAGGAATCAGTGGGAAGAAAGTATAGCTTGAAGAAATTCAAGAATAACAAAGCATTGATATACCTATGAAAGAATTAGAGCAGGAATCACAAGTAGTTGTGGAAGAGCAACCTGCTCAAGTAGAATAAGACCAGCGTAGGTCGAACAGGATATACCACCAACCAGAGAGATATGGATATCTCGTAACTAATCAAGGTGATGTATTACTCATGGATCAAGGTGAGCTTGTAACCTACCAAGAGACCATAATTAGTCCTGAGTATGAGAAGTGGCTAGAAGCTATGAAATCTGAAATCGATTCCAGGTACACAAACCGGGTTTGGACCTTGATAAAGCCTCCTGTATAAGTTAATCCTATAGGATGCAAGTGGGTCTTCAAAAAGAAGACTGACATGGATAGTAAGGTACATACCTATATGACAAGATTGGTTGCTTAGAGGCTATAAACAAATTCATGGGGTAGACTATGATGAAACCTTTTCACCAGTTGCAATGCTTAAATATGTTCAGATTTACTTGCTATCGTTGCATATCATGATTATGAAATATGGAAGATCGATGTCAAGATTGCTTTCCTTAATGGGAATCTTCTTAAGGATGTGTACATGACACAACCTAAAGGATTTGACATACCATAAAAGCCCAAAAGATATGCAAGTTTTAGCGATAAATCTATCGATTGAAGCAAACTTCCAGAAGCTGGAATCTTCATTTTGATGAAATTTGTAAAATAATATAGATTCATAAAGAATGAAGATGAGCCTTGTGTCTACAAGAAGGTTAGTGGGAGCATGATCGTCTTCTTGGTATTATATGTAGATGGCATATTACTTATTAGAAATGATGTCCCTACCTTGCAACAAGTGAAAACATGGTTAGGAAAATGCTTTTTTGTGAATGACCTTGGTGGTGCAGCCTATATATTAGGAATCAGGATCTATAGAGATAGATCACAAAAACTGCTTGGCCTAAGTCAGACTACATACATAGAAAAAGTGTTGAGACACTTTAATATGCATGATTCCAAGAAAGTATTCATACCTATGCAACATGGTCAGTGTCTATCAAAAACACAATCCCCTTAAACTAAGGAAGAAATGGATCGCATGAATAAGATTACATATGCATCTTCAATAGTATCTATCATGTATGCCATGTTATGTACTCGACCAAATGTCTCGTATGCTTTAAGTGCAACAAGTAGGTACCAATCTGATCTCGATGATGCTCATTAGGTAGCTGTCAAGAATATCCTTAAGTACTTGAGAATGACTAAGGACTCATTCTTGGTATATGGAGGTCAGGAAGAGCTTTTTGTAATTGGATACACTAATGTTAGTTTCCAGACAGACAAGGATGACTTCAGATCACAATCTGGTTATATGTTGTGCTTAAGTGGTGGCGCTATGAGCTGGAAAAGTTCAAAGAAAGAAACAATTGTTGATTCTACAACTGAGGCAGAGTACATTTCTTCCTTAAATGTTGTAATGGAAGTTGTTTGGATCAAGAAGTTCATTAGTGAACTTGGCATAGTCCCCAACATTGTGGATCCCATTGATCTATAGCGTGATAGCAATGGTGTTATTGCACAAGCTAAGGAGCCTAGATCTCACCAACAATCCAAACACATACTTAGGCGTTATCACCTCATTCGAGAAATAATAGATCGGGGAGATGTGAAGATATGTAGAGTACCTACACTTGATAATGTTACTGACCCACTAACAAAGCCTCTTGCACAGTAGAAGCATGATGGCCATACTAGATCTATAGGTATTAGGGGTATGCTTGATTGGCTCTAGTGCTAGTGGGAGATTGTTGGTGAAAGCCATAGAGGCCAATACTTTTGGTACTTGTATTGAATTATTTATTAATAATAAAATACATTTCTTTACTATGTTTGTTTTTCCAAAATAATAAAGTCTCTAGAATAGCTAGTCTGTTTAATGAAATATTAAGTGTGACTTAATCATGAGATCCCATTAAACATAATGAAACTATTCTTAAAAAATCCATAGTCGAGCTTTACTATATAGTGGGATAACCTTAAAGCATTAAGACTATTATGTAGATAGATTGATGATCACATCTCCTAGATCATGGATAAGGAGTTGTCAAGTCTTAACATAGGTACAAATATTAGGAGTAATATTTATATTGGATTGACTCACTATGAGAGTACTACATAGAATGTTATGCAAAGTATCATAAGTTATTCTCATGCTGATAGTGGTATATACCACCCTTCGACCTGAAACCATTATGGACTCTAGATGTAGAGTTGAGTACTTTATTGTTGATCAAACATTGTCCGTAACTGTATGACCATAAAGATAGATGATGGGTACTCCACAAAGCATGTTGGGGGACATGAGTGACCTAAATGGAATTTGCCCATCTTGCGTAACGGGATAAATGTCTAAGGGCCTAATATTAAACTGGACAAGGATGACACAATATATACCTTGTGATCAATATAAACGTAAGGACAAAAGGGTAAATTTACATACAAGTATTATCAAAAAAGGTTTTGTCAGATCACATGACGTTTTCATGACTTGGGTAGTAGTGATGTGTTGCTACATACCGCTCACTATTTATTATGTTAAATGTGAGATTTAATATAATTGCCAACTCCCTGAGAACCTACAAGGTCACACACATAAAGACAGATTGATAAGAGGTAGAGTAAATAAGGAACACTATAAGACATGGTGCACTTAAGTAAATGTAGAACACCGTAAGGTACGATGCACTTACGTAGAATAGAGAATATGGTAAGGTACTGTCATACCCCAAAATTTTACCCTAACCTTTTTCATTTTAATCTGGCTCATTGCTATATTCATTCATTGTTACCATTTGCATTGGTCTCAATGATTCAGAAGCATGATGGTTCATTGAGAAAATTGAGGGATCATATATCATATGGATTTTGATTATGGTTGAAAGGTTTGCAAACCTTACTTGGTCAGTCATGGGAGATTCATCTGGTTGATTGGTTACCTTATGGACATGAGAATTACATTTGGTCATTATGCTAGATTCATTCAAGACCTAAGATACAAAAGTTTTATTTCAAATCCAACAATCGGGATTGATTCGAAGGTCACAATTGGAGGATACATTTGAGGGTATTTGAGAAAACTTTGACTTTTGGTCAAAGTCAACCATGAGGGGGTTGAATTTGGACCTAATCATTTATGACCATACAAACATTTTATTAATGGATCTAATTCATTTCATGATTATCATTTGGATGGTTTACTTGGGACTCGAGAAATATGGAAAAGTCAAAGAAGTCAAATATTTCCACAAAGGTCAACATGACACTTTTCAAGAGAGACCAATTAATTACATGTTTCCAATCCATTACATCATCATACTAATTTTGGCAGAGGTTGACCAAAGTCAACATAACCATAACCCTAACATTAATCCTAAGACCTAGTCCCTATTTTGTTCCATTTGCAAGTCATTCCTTTTTATGCATCCAAGCTTCCAAAAAATCTTCAAGAACCAAATCCACTTGCCCTTAAGAAAACCTTCATGGATTTTGCATCATGTCAAATCCAATGCCATATTTGTAAAACAATGCGCAATTAGATCTTAGACATGCATAAATATAAAGCTAAATGATATGCATATATATTTCACACATAGCCATATCAAACCAAGTAATGTCCAAGCCTAACATTCAACAAAGAGTGCTATTTGTAGTTGGGAAATATTAAGGATGTGTCACCATAACGTGACTTGAGCACATAAGTGACAATATAAGGTTTGCTCGTTATCACAAGGCCCTTCAGCAAGAATGTGGAAAAAGTTTCCTGGCCTTAAAATTTTGAGCTAGCCTAATACGTTGATGATCATGAAGCAATACCTCATTGTAATTGTGCCTTTCTAGGGTTCGTATAGATTCATACCCGACATGTCTCTAGCGTGTGCTTCATCTTCTAGTTTTAGAGGGTTGAAGCTACAAAAGAAAGAAAATAGCATTTGAAACCGAAGTGAAAGAAAGTGAGGATCACTAACAACATTTTTAACACAGGTCACCCCCATTCAAATAACTTCCAGCGGTGTATTAACAACATTGAAATCAAACACATTTACATATATACATCATGTAATTGTATCATTAATAAAACTATTTTTTTTACGCAATAACATAACTAAATTTTGGATTCTTCTTCACTAATGGTAACTAACAAGTCCAATGTCATTTCACAAATTAACAAGATTTATGAAGTTATCATCATAAATAATTGCATCAAATAACGAGGCTAGCGGGATTATACCTGAGTGAATCGCACTCTCAAAGATACAACAGAGTCTCCACTGAACTTTATTTAGTCCCAAAGGACAGGGAAAATATCGATAAAACCCAATGGAAGAGAAATGGGTATGGTGGTCGGTTATGCAAGAGGAGGTACTAGCACCTCACGCATCCATCATACTCGACAGGAACCATTTTGCTTACTTCTAGGTTTAGATGGGTTACCTATCTAAATGCTTCTAGCTAAAAAGATAGAAGAGAAAAGAAAAAGAAAGTGCTCGTGGAGGATTGGGGCCCTCGTGCCTACGTATCCTCATAGTGCAATGAGGAATTTAGAGCTTCGTAGTTCATGGAACTAGAAAAGAAAAGAAGATTTGGGCGAACCAGAGAGAAAGAAGAATGGGAGAAGGTAGATCGCCAAAATTTTGCAATCTCATGCCTACGAACCCTCATAGAGCAATGAGTAAGTCAGAGCTTATGTAGTTCGAGAAACAAAGACAGAAAAAGAAAAGGAATGGAGACGATGTCAAAACCAAGAGCGAAAGGAGGTAGCAAGACCCTACTGGGGATGCAAAAGAATGGTGTCAAAACCAAGAAAGAAAGGCAAAGGAAAAATTCTGCTGAGAATGCAGAAGAAAAGTGATAGCTCCACTGAGGAGGAAACAAAATAATGGCGTCGGAGCCAAGAGAATAAAGGGATAAGAATCAAAGTAAAGGTAAGATCCACAGGGGACTCGGTGCATTAACTGGCAGGCAGTGATTAACCAAAGAAAGATAAGAGCAAAACTCTGTGGGGAAAACAAAAGGTTGGTGTAAACATAAGGACTGTGATGAACCTGAAGAAAGAGAGGGTGTTGAACCAAGAGAAGATGTTTGACTCTCTAGAAAACTCGATGTGTTAACTGATAAACAGTGGTTAACTGAAAAAGGAAAGAAGTTGGTTTTAACCAATAGATGGTGATCAACCAAAAAGGCGGGTGTAGAACCAAGCAAAGGTTGTGACCCAAAGGTCGGTACACTAACTGAACAAGCAGTACTTGACCGAAGGAAAGGATATTTGAACCAAACAAAGGTACTAACCCAAAGGTGTGAGTATTTGAACCAAATAAAGCTTGCTAACTGCAGAAAATTTGGTGTTTAACAGACGGGTTGTGATTAACTGAAAAGAATGAGTGATTAACCAAGAAAAGATGATTAACTCAAGCAAAACTCAGTATGTTAACAGATAAACTGGTGTTAACTGAGAAAAGGGTGATTGGTTTTAACAGGCGGACTGCGATTAACTGGAAAAAAAGCAAATGGTGTTTTAACTGACAGGCAGTGATTAACCAAACAAGAAGGAGAGAAAACTAATAGAAGGTTGTGAACTCTTATAGGGACTCGGTATTAACAACTAGACTGCATTTAACCAAAGAAAAAGGATTACGAATTCGCTGGGGAGGAAGAGGTTTGGTTATAACCAAATAGCGGTTAATCATCCAAAGAAAAGGATGATTACAAATCTTTTGGGGAATCAAATAATAGATTGGCCAAAAGAGAGAAGAGTGTTGAATCAAAAGAAGGAAGTTAATCCAAGAGACAAAGATCAAGGTACAAGTGATCAAGGATCGACTTGGCTGGGAATCGGAAGACACTACAATACGGAGATAGATACGACTATTCCAGGCACAGGGTCATTCGTCCCCTACCCGAAATAATCAGAATGAGTGTAGGAATTCTCCACTCTCATTCCTTCTCTAGCACCAAAGTATAGTGCGGGAATCAAAACATACAGCGCAACGACCCAAACTTGTACAGAGCTCCAACGCGTTGCAAATCTTCAACTCCGCGGGGAATCGAGAGAACGAGGCTCTAAAAGATCCTAAAGAGAAGAAAGAGGAAAGATCAACTAATTGAAACAAGGTTTCGATCAATTAATCCAAAGGGAGTGATGTGCTAACAATTTTTCAAAGGAGATGAAAAATCATTAAAGCAAAAGGGTGAATTATTGATTATACAAGATTAAGTTCATTCCTTGAAGAACAAACTTAATTCAAACATGAATGGAAGTGCAAAATAGTATCAAATCTCATTTAGTATGCATCACAAATCATGTAGCATATGATCAAAAAATATGCAAGAATTAACATGATCATACAATGCAAAAAATGTAAACAAATACGTAATTGATAAAATCGAGCATTGGAAAGTTCATAAGCATGCTTCAAACAGAAACTAAATGACTCATAAAATACCCTTAAAATCAATCATATCAATCCATGGGAGTTGAATGAGAAAAGAATGTCAAACATACTTAAAAAAAACACAAAAGTGGCATTCTGGAGCAGGGTTAATCGATTAACCATTTGCCAGTGCAAAGTGGTTAATCGGTAAACCTTTGAAAAAAGGCATATTTTTGCTAAAAAAGCAGTGTTAATCGATTAACACTTTTGTACTGGAAAAGTATTAATTGATTAACATTGAAGCAGTGGCTGAAAATTGATTTTTTAAAAGCACTTTTGGCCACTTATGATTTGTGCAATCACTCACATGCTAGGGCAAACATTTATGCATGAAAATTAAATCCAAAATCAACAAATAATCATCAATTGAATCAATTAACTCATCAAGATCAATGATTAAATAATGGCATAATCAATTCACACACAAAAAATTATCGAAACTACATTGAAAACGATATGGAAACGATCGAAACAATAAAATGAGCAAAGGATAACCAAATACAAGGCTGAGACTTACCTTGGGTGTTGTTGCAAGTGAACTGTGATGAAGATAATAAAAGAAAACCAGAGAAATCTGAACTTGCAACCGAATTGTAGCGAAACCGAGCAAAATGCAACGAAATCTCCAAATAAGAATTTGCACCGAAGAAGCTTGAGATAATCACTTGATTTGAAGCAAAAGCTATAGAAACTCCATAAAACCAAGTATAATAGCAAGATGATGGAGGTTAAGCTCAAGAGAAAAGCACTTTCATTGTGAAAGTTGCTACTCTTTAATGGTGAATTTGAGCTCTAGTGTGGTTTGCAAAGAAAATGAAGATGAATGTGAGAAAAAGTTGCAGAAAATTCAGAGAGAATGTGAGACAATTGAGAGTGAAGAATGAATAAATTGAGAAAATGGTTAAGGGTCCTTTATGAAATGGCGAAGCTTTGTTTATATAGAGTTTTGCTTTGGAGTTGCTAGGTTTGGAATGTGCTTTGGAACTAGCCTTGGAGTTAGTTGGACTTAACTCACTGAGTCGGAAGTTGACTCAGTTAGTTAGGTAGTTAACTCTGTAAAAATTCCAATGCATGTCCAATCCAAAGGTCCTCATGCTTGGAAATGAAGCAACATGGTAGCCTTGATCCAAAGTGTTGTATTGGAATAAATGTAAATGGAGTGTCTTGAATGGTCTTAAACTGTCTAGAATGTTCCACACAATACTAGAACCAAGTAGATCCCAAGAGAAAAGAGAGTGGAAAGTTTTTGTCATGAAAATGCAGCAAAATTTGCATTTTTACAAGGGTTAATCGATTAACCCATTTGCACTGGCAAATGGTTAATCGATTAACCAGGCAAAAATTTGCCCAAGTTGCTTGAAAAAAGGTGTTGTGGCCATGGTTCCGCTTTTCAACCTCTTGTTTTGATGAATAGGCATCGAAACCCTTGTTTTTTTTGCTTGTGTTGATGATATGATGCCCTTGTGAAGATGTGATTAATCGGGCTTCTCAAAAAATGAATATTCCTGTAACAAAAAACACAGAGAAAAAAGTGTGAATACGTATGTCGGCGATGCAAATGCACATTGTCATACCCCAAATTTTACCCTTAGATCATTAGGTTCATTTCGCATTTCATTTCATTTTGCGTTGCATTTTAACTAACTGCTATCCGGTTTGCTCAGTCTGTGTGTTGTTGCAGGAAAATAATATTGTGTGCACTTTAATTTAGAAAGAGAAGAAGGGTAGTTTATTTATAGTTCGTTGATGGGTTCGAAGCTAAGTCAGTGTCAACAGATCTCCAGGAAATCCGGGTTCCTATCCCCGAGTCATGCAATGTTTATTTGAGAATGGGTTGAATTTTTGACGTCAAATTTCTTGTGACACATTATATTTTGTTTAAGAGTCAAGATTTAGTCGTCAGTTGGATTTCAGAAGTGTTGTTTGATTCATAAATCAGATGGAGTTGAAGGTGTTGAAATTTGGGTTGAATCGGTGCGAAAATCGGCTTCAAGGAGTTTATTTTAACAGACGCGTGTTTTCCTGCTTTTTATGCCAGGTACGCGTTAATATTAGAGGAGCAGTGGAATCGTTGTTTGCACCAAATTCATGATAGAATACCAGTTGGTTTGGCTACAATTATCAGTCGGGTTGATTTAGGATTACAGAGTTAGATTGTTCGAGATACAATTTGAATTTTAAAGGCAGAGGAAAGTTTGTTTTTGCCGTTAAAATGGATTCTCTGTTTATCTGTTCAAAGACAATTTTCACCGATTTTATTATCGAATATAAGTTAATCGTCAGGGGTTAGTCCTGAGCTCGGAAGTTGTGTTGGACGTATCTAATTTCAAGCATCATTCATAATGGTTAATTTGCCGAATTTCAAATTGGAAATGTCAGGTATTCGAAGGATATAAGAATTGAATGTAATCGGAAAATAAGAGCATTTTTGTTGAATTTATTTTCAACCTTTGTACAAGTTTCGATTACATCATGTTCGAAATTACAAAGTAAATTCTAAATGATCCTAAAATTCCTAACTTTTCTAAGAGATCTTCACGTCTAAATCTTCGATCTTCGATCTTCGAATCTGCAAAACAAATGATGTTAGAAAAATATTCAACGGGTTAGGGTCAATTTAATTAAAAAGTGGTTTTTAATCAGTTTGATACCCTCAGTTAAATTTTCATCATCGGGTACGTCGGAGGGGCAACAAATAAATGCCGCCGCATCCTCCGACTTTAATTTCCGACCCCGACATGACCTGGCAATGTCTGTTCAAGTTTGTTTTTGAGAGAGAGAAAAAGTGCTTTTGGAAAAAGTGATTATTTGAAAAATTGTTTTTTTTTGCGTTCAGCCAAACAGATCTTAAAGCAATATGGATATCCAGTTCAATAGCCAAAACCATATCCATAAATCCGCAAAACCGTGAATCCAAATCACCAAATAACAACCAATCCGCAAATCTCTGCTCCAAAAACAAATCAAAACAGAATCATCAAGAAAAACGCAACAACTAAATTCCCAGCAGAAATAGGAATACTAATGTAACAACATTATAAACAAATCCGCCGAGTATATGGTTCTAAAACAGAATCAAAACAAATAAAATCATGAAGAACGTAACAACAAACCCAACCCAAAATGTTAACAAAATAAAATATCATCATTTGTTCATCAGAAAAGGGGGACGAGATCGGAAGAGGACTCGAAGAACCCAGAAACATCAGCGAACCCACAATGGCAAAACCAACATCACAATCATCAGCAAATCAACAGGCGAAGCTTGAAGAACACAGAGGTCTACCAGAAGGCGGTGGTGGAAACCCCAAGGTTTTGAACGCCAGCCAAACACAAATAGCGGACTCAAAGACGAAGCGACGTCGTCACCATCATCGTCCGTAACAAAAACACCGTTGACCACCATCATCGTCCAGCACAACCATCAACAAACCTCATAAAAAATTATTAGTAAGATTTCATGTTCATATGGGTTTGCTGTTGTCTTTTTTTGACAAGAAAAGAGATGATGGCGAAACAAAGAAGAAGGGGATGCCATGGATACGCGAGAGGAAGAGAGAGCAAAGTCATGGCCATGGAGATACGTTGTTGGAGGAAGAAAGAAGTGGAAAAATCTCAGAGAGAGCTCTCACGTCCGCCGCGGCCAGAATTGGGGTTCTTAGAACCCTAATTTTTCTCCAAGCTGTTATATCTTGTTAAATGGGTCGGGTCTGGTGGGTAATGACCCAGCTCGACCCGTTTTGATTTATTTACTTATTTTATTGTTTTTATTCTATTTTTATGTTCTATTTAATATTTTGTTAATCTTTTTTCGAATCAAAATGTATTAGTGTTCTACAATAAGTTAACAATAAACAAAACCTTTTTTTTTAAATTAAAATTTTTAAATAATTTAACCCAAAATTCTTTTTAATAAAGACTAAGGAAATTCATTTTTCTTTAATTAAAACTAACCCTTTTTAAAAAAATTGAACCTGACATATTATTAATAAAAATTGACTTTTTAAAACTAAAACCTTTTTTAAGAAATTACTAACTTTTCTTTAAATAAATTTTCCAATACATTTTAGTTAAAATTAACTTTCTAACTTCTTCTTTTTTTCATTCAAAATCAAAATTAACTTTTTCTTTAAAATTAAAATTTATCCTTTTATAAATAAATTAATACTAAAGTTTTTAAAATAATTATTAACATTTTCTAAAAAACATTAATTCTAGAACTTTTCTTAAAATATATCTAACCTAAATTTCTAACATTTCACTGAACTGTCACATAAAAATTCTAAAATAAAAAAATTCCTAAGTTCCCGTTTGTCATCTGACTTTCATTGGCTCTCATTTGTCCTTGGTTACTAACCTTTTATGTTCCGTATTTATTTTTCATGGTTGTAATTTATGCGAGGACATCGTCGCTTTTATTTCGTTACTATTCTTGCATGTTCCCATATTTCAATACCGTTGCTTGATTAATTTTTCATTATATTTATTATACCGTTAATTCCCCTCCGAAGGATATGTCTAGCCGTTTGACTGCCGCATCAATGATCCTCGTCCATCTTTCACTTTTCAAACCATAAGACTTTGAGTCGCCGTACTCATGCTTAGGCGTCCCGCCGTGGATAAGTTTTACCTTTTACCCTAGCATTAGGATAAGGAGTCATAGTACTCCGTATTAAGTTTCCCGCCACGGAATACCTATCTTACCCTTTTCAATTCAATTCAACTTCAATGTAGAGGTAGGAGTCGCCGCACTCCACGTAATCGCTTCCTTATGAACGTTTGCATACCCATTGAAACCTTGACCACCGTCAAGAAGTTTCTCTTCCTCCCTTTCAATGGGAACTACGATTACTCTGATTCCATCCCCTACCTCGGATACGTAGGTACAAGATGCGAGTCTTGGCGAGTAAACTTAGGACTAACCCTTAGGTTTTTCTTTTCATCTTCTAACCCTTAGCATATACCCTTAAGCAGATAATTATAGCAAAATAGCAACATTAAAATAAGAGGTTCCTGTATAGTACTACAAAATTTTAGGGTGCTAATACTTTCCCTAAGCTTAACCAACCCCCGAACCCTAGATATTTCCCCGCATTGTGTTTACGATACAAAATAGGTTTTTCCTTTCTTTAACCTTTCCTTCGGATAAATCAAAGACCGGTTGTGAACTAAAGATGTAATTCAAATTAATTAATAATTTGATATCCTATTCTCACTGCAACAGAAAATGGCGACTTCACTGGGGACCTCACCTTGTGGGCTTCTCTAACTTGTTTCAATTTGTTTATTGTTTTATATATTTGTCTGCTTACTTGTTTAATTGCTCTGTTTATTGCTTTTGGGTTGATGTCCTTGAGTGGTGAGACAAGGTCCTATACCTGGACTTGAGTGAACTTATGATAGGAAAGTGATATATTCGACGAGGCTTATAGGGAGGTGAATTTCGAACAAGCTGACTTGAGAATCACCGCTCAGTTGAGGCCCTCTTGAAAAGTAGTTCTTTTGAACGAGTATTCGTGAAAACATTCACTATTTTTGATTGGAGCCTGTGATACTGAGGACCGTAGTTACCTAACACCACTTTGGCCTTATCTAGGACGTAGTGCGAGGACTATGAGGGAGTATTCCCAAAATAGTTGATACGCGATACTACACTCAAAAGAGGTTCTCTTGAGAATATTATTAACCACCGAGTCAGTCGGGAAATTGATAATATCCGAAAGATGGACTGATGACTTTGGGCACTTCTTTAGAACCCTTGTTCTACAGGTACAATTAACCCTATAGTACCTACCTTTTGGGATGGGTAGCCCTTGGCTCTGCTCGTATTCCTCTAACCTAGGACCCTTGTTTGCTTGTGTGTTTTGCATCTTGTCTTGCATCGCATTGCATCCTATTTGCATCTTTGCAGGATCCATTGCATATCATATGTCTGTCCGGTAACTCATGTCCAGTTGTATTTATCTTCCAGTGTTCCTTTGAGTCGTCAAGCTGATTCCTCGACACAGATATCGGACTAGAGCTAACTATAGACGCCAGATGTCAGAACAAGAGACATATAATGCGGAAATCTGAATAAAGATCAATAAGTTGAAATCAGGCATAACCAAGCTCACCGAGATGCTTCAAGTACTGATTGCCAGAGGAGAGCTACCTCAGAGGACCGTCATTCAGGAAGTTTCAAGTGTTGATCCACCTCCTATTCAATTGCCACCATCTACTCGGCCAGAGTTTGGTTTACCTCCTAACTACTCTCCACCTCTTGCATCTACTGCTATGATTGGTCAGACTGTCAGACCAGTTTTTCAAGCTCCCGTCCTTGCCGAGCCCAGACCTGTGGTCCACACTGTTAACCAGGCTGTCCAAGCTCCCTTTGAGAACCCTCCCTATGAGTATAATGATTTTGGTGCTCAAGGGGAAGACCATGACGATTTTGTTGAGCCTGAGGTTATCCGTGAACAGTTTCAGATCATAAATAAGAGACTCCAAGCTATCGAGGGCGCTGATTTCTTCAACATAGATGCAAACAATATGTGTTTAGTTTCTGGTCTTGTTTTGCCTGCCAAATTCAAGACTCCTGAGTTTGTGAAGTATAAAGGTCACTCATGTCCAAGAGCCCATCTAGTCATGTACTTCCGAAGGACGACAGCTTACACCACAATCAAAAGCTGCTCATCTATTGCTTTCAGGAGAGTTTGAGTGGTGCTTCTCTCAAATGGTATATGAACTTAGAGCATAACAGCGTCCACTGCTTCCAAGATCTCGCCAATGCTTTTATGAAGCAATACAAATACAATTTGGACATGGCTCCTGATCACCGTCAACTTCAAAGTATGTCTCAGGGTGAAAGAGAGTCATTCAGGAGTACGCTCAGCGTTGGAGGGAGTTAGCTTCCCAAGTTTAACCCCTTATAGTAGAGAAGGAGCTAACATGAATGTTCATGGATACTCTGTCTCCTTTCTATTGGGAAAAGATGATTGTGAGTGTCTCTTCAAACTTTACAGATCTGGTGACTATTAGCCAAAGGTTGGAAGAAGGTTTTAAAAATGGTAAGGTATCCAAAGTTGTTGAATCTTCTAATGGTGCAAAGAAATCCTATGGGAATTTCTAGAAGAGGAAAGAGGATCATACCAATGCTATCATGACTGAAGTAAAAAGGCCTTGCCATGGACCTCAATCTTTTGATCATCATGTTGTTGCTATTGTTGCTGCTCTACAACCAGCCCAGACTCCTCAACGTCCAACTGTTAGATAGAACCAGTATTGGAATAGGAATCAATTTGACCCTATTCCCATGACTTACACAAAACTATATCCTGACCTTGTTCGACAAGGGTTGATCACTACAAGGGCTTTACCACCTCCTCCTAATCCTCCTCCAGCTGGATTTAGAGCTGATCTCCATTGCGCTTTTCATGAGGGTGCCCCAGGCCACGACTTGGAGCATTGTTTTGCACTGAAAGCTAGAGTGCGTGAGTTGGTTAGAGCTGGAATACTTAATTTTGAGGATAGTCATCCGAATGTCCAGAACAATCCTTTTCCAGTGCATCAAAGGTGAAGCTTCGGCCTGACCCTAGTGGATTACTTTCCTAAATGCCAGTGTTTTAGACAGGACGACTCATCTTTGTACTGATTTAGTCACTAGGCCTTGTGTTTCTCGTTATTTGTACTTTCCTTATTTTTTTTATTAGCTGTTTGCCTTCAAATTATATTTGTACTTTTATATTAATGAAATGAGTATTGCAACTGTTGATTCAATTCATTTTGTCCATTGTTTGCACCTTTATGCTTTATCTTTTAAAATATGTACCTTTTTGTTCAAATTTTTGATATGCGAAGATTGGAGGGAGGATGATGAAAACGTTATACCCATAACTGTTGTCAGTATGCTTTCAATCAAACTTTGTTGACGATGTAAGGCATTGTTTCAATCCCCAAACACTGGAGAAATAAGGAAGTTATTCCCTTGTCACCCCTTTGAGCCCAGAAGTTGGAGTTTCTTTCTTTACAAAAAACCCGCAATCTTAACTTAGGGCATGGGTAGTTCTCAATTAACTTGGTTGTGTGTTCCTGCAATACGCCTTTCATGTGAAGGTTTCATTCACAAGTTTTCCTTCGCACACCGCAAGCGAGTGTTGGAGATGTCTTTTAAGTCGATGATGGTTCACCGTAATCATTAAAGCTAGGTTCACTTTCTTCTATAAAAAAATCAAAAGAAAAGCCCGCTAAGTCAAAACCTATGAAGGAGACTTAGGCAAAACTGGGGCATTCCGCTAACTGTGTGCTTTAAAAGAAATAGTTCAGGCAAAAGTTAGGGATAATAAAAAGAGGGGACCTTTAAATCCTTACCCTGAAAATTCTCAATGTCAAAACAACCAAATGTTATAGGGAAGTAGTGGCTGCCTTTTCATAGGTCCCTTGATTTCTGAACCATCATTGCTACCATCAGTGCAATTCCTAATCTATAGGAACCTGAATGCATAATAGGAGTTAACTGAGCGTAGGACTGAAGACTATCACGTAGATTGAGTGGGTACAAATAAATTTTGAGCCTTTATCCTTTGTTTCATAAACGTGAACCAGGCCACGTTACAACCCTCAAAAGACCTAACTGAAGCAAATTTATTTTGAAAGCATACTACAACAAGGTTGCATAGGCTAACTCCAAAAGATCTTTGCGAACCATTTATTTTGGAAGTAGACCTTTGTTTTAAACTTTGAGCGTCTTGAACCACTGTGTTATGATCAATGACTCATTTATTTTTCATCTTTCAAAAATGATTTTGGTTTCAAAAGTTGCATGAACTTTGCATTACCATGTTCGTATGAATATTTTTGTTTGCAAACTGACTGTCCTCTAAAAAATTTTCAAACAATGAAAGGCTTGGTCGGTGATCCTATCAGGGGCAAGTTCCTTCCAGATCCTATTGAGAATTAATTTAAGATTCTTGGTTCAGGGGCAAGTCCTTCTCAGAATCAGTTTTTCCAGAAGATCCTCCAAAACTCATACTGGGGCAGACCTTCCAAGGGCATAGTAGCGCAATCATCTACAGAATCAAACAAGCTGAAGTAATTATCAGTTCATCTATAACGGACGGTTTAATCAGGGACAATTTACTTGAAGGATCCCCAAGCAGCTATGCATCCTTCCTACAAGGATCCTCAACTTGACACGGTTTACCATTGTGGCAAAGGGGTGCCCATCAGTAGCATCTTTAGTCCCCAAGTAGAATGATAGTGATCTCTGTATTAAGGAATCAGTCTTCCAGTTTTGTCATCTTACCAGAAGAGTTGAGTCGTGTCGTCGGCATCTGCATTTGCATTTGATCATATATCATTTGCATAATTCATATCATATGCATATCACAAGTGTTTCATCCTCATTTGCATTTCTCCCAAGGTTGTGGTGTTATTCATGTCTCACCTTGTGGTCAAAGTCCAACTTAATTGGCACCTACCAAACAGTTTGTGTCTTGGTTTATCAGATGTTCTTCCAAATAGGGCATTTCTAATCCAATGTTTTTCCGGATATATTTCTCTTTCTGATATTTTTCCAGATTGAGTCTTTGTTCTGGTGTTCTGCCAGAACTTATCTGATGTTTTTCCAGATATTCCTTGGTGATCCTGATGTTTTTCCAGAATCTATCCAATGTTTTTTCGGACTTATTTCTCTTTTTGATGTTTTTCTAGATTGAGTCTTTGTTCTGATTTTCTGCCAGAACTTATCTGATGTCTTTCCAGATATTTATTTGTGATTCTGATGTTTTTCCGGATTTGTTTCTCTTTCTGATGTTTTTCCAGATTGATTCTTTGTTCTGATGTTCTTCCAGGACTTATCTGATGTTGTTCCAGATATTTCCCTTCGATTCTGATGTTTTTCCAGAATCTATCCGATGTTTTTCCGGATTTGTTTCTCCTTCTGATGTTTTTCCAGATTGAGTTTTGGTTCTGATGTTCTTCCAGAACTCCTGTGGCTTATCTGATGTTCTTCCATATATGTCTTCAAACTCTTCCCATGCATTTAATGCTTTCCTAAATGTTTCAGATATGCCTTCCGAGCCTTGTCTTCATCTCATGCTCTTCTAGATGTTTTCATTTTGTTTATGGATGTGTCACAAAGTTTATTCGATGTTTTTCCGAGTATCTTTGGTGCGTTTCCGAGTTCATTCGAGGTTCTTCTGGATGACCCAGATATTTGTTTCTTTGTCCCTGATATATTTCCCAGATTTCCCCTCGCTTCATTTTATGTTATTCTGAATGTTGTGACTCTTTCCATCCAGTTCCGTTCATGGATGATGTTTGGTACTTCCTATGTGCGTTGTCTTCCCCAGTGTGCAGTTGCTCATTGCGTCTGTCCCCTGTATCGTCATGTCGTCTACATCCTTGCATTTATCACTCCCATCATACGCATCATACTAGATTCATGGTATTGTCAACATTATAGCTCGTTTCGTTTTGTCCATGGCATTGCATATCACTGCATCTAAGGGCAAAATTTTGGGTTATCTGTATTTAAATCCCTTTCACCGTGATTTCTCGACCCTCCGTTATTCAAATCATCTGGTGAAGCTATTTAAATAGGGGAAACTGTCATACCCTAAAATTTACCCTTAGATCATTAGGTTCATTTTGCATTTTATTTCATTCTGCATTGCGTTTTAACTAACTGCTAACTGGTTTGCTCAGTCTGTGTGTTGTTGCAGGAAAATAATACTGTGTGCGCTTTAATTTAGAAAGAGCAGAAGGGTAGTTTATTTACGGTCCGTTGATAGGTTTGAAGCAAAGTCAGTGTCAACGGATCTCCAAGCAATTCGGGTTCCTATCCCCGAGTCATGCAATGTTTATTTGAGAATAGGTTGAATTTTTGACGTCAAATTTCTTGTGACACAGTACATTTTATTCAAGAGTCGAGATTTGGTCATTAGTTGGATTTCAGAAGTGTTGTTTGATTCAGAAGTCAGATCGAGTTGCAGGCGTTGAAATTTGGGTTGAATCGGTGCGAAAATCGGCTTTAAGGAATTCATTTTAACAGACGCACGCTTTCCTGCTTTTTCTGCCAGTTACGCGTTAATATTAGAGGAGCAGTGGAATTGTTGTTTGAACCAAATTCGTGATAGAATACCAGTCGGTTTTGCTACGATTATCAGTCGGGTTGATTCAGGATTACAGGGTTAGATTATTCGAGATACAATTTGAATTTTAAAGGCGGAGGAAAGTTCATTTTTGCCATTAAAATGGATTCTCTGTTTATCTGTTCAAAGACAATTTTCACCGATTTTATTATTGAATATAAGTTAATCGTCAGGGGTTAGTTTTGAGCTCGGAAGTTGCGTTGGACGTATCTAATTTCAAGCATCGTGCATAATGGTTAATTTGCCGAATTTTAAATTGGAAATGTCAGGTATTCGAAGGATATAAGAATTGAATGTAATCGGAAAATAAGAGCATTTTTATTGAATTTATTTTCAACCTTTGTACAACTTTCGATTACATCATGTTCGAAATTACAAAGTAAATCCTAAATGATCCTAAAATTCCTAATTTTTCTAAGAGATCTTCACGTCCAAATCTTCGATCTTCGAATCTGCAAAACAAATGATGTTAGAAAAATATTCGACGGGTTAGGGTCAATTTAATTAAAAAGTGGTTTTTAATCAGTTTGATACCCTCAGTTAAATTTTCATCATCGGGTACGTCGGAGGGGCAACAAATAAATGCCGCCACATCCCACGACTTTAATTTCCGACCCCAGCATGACCTGGCAATGTCTGTTCAAGTTTGTTTCTGAGAGAGAGAAAAAGTGCTTTTGGGAAAAGTGATTTTAGAAAAAAGTGATTATTTGAAAAATTGTTTTTTTTTTGTGTTCAGCCAAACAGATCTTAAAGCAATATGGATATCCAGTTCAATAGCCAAAACCATATCCATAAATCCGCAAAACTGTGAATCCAAATCACCAAATACCAACGAATCCGCAAATCTCAGCTCCAAAAACAAATCAAAACAGAATCATCAAGAAAAACGCAACAACTAAATTCCCAGCAGAAATAGGAACACTAATGTAACAACATTATAAACAAATCCGCCGAGTATATGGTTCTGAAACAGAATCAAAACAAATAAAATCATGAAGAACGTAACAACAAACCCAGACCCAAAATGTTAACAATATAAAATATCATCATTTGTTCATCAGAAAAGGGGGACGAGATTGGAAGAGGATGCGAAGAACCCAGAAACATCAGCGAACCCACAATGGCAAAACCAGCATCACAATCATCATCAAATCAACAGGCGAAGCTTGAAGAACATAGAGGTCCACCAGAAGGCGGCGGTGGAAACCCCAAGGTTTTGAGCGCCAGCCAAGCACAAACGACGGACTCAAAGACGAAGCGACGTCGTCACCATCATCGCCCGTAACAAAAATACCGTCGACCACGATCATCGTCCAGCACAACCATCAACAAACCTCATAAACAATTATTAGTAAGATTTCATGTTCATATTGGTTTGTTGTTGTCTTTTTTTTACAGGAAAAGAGATGATGGCGAAACAAAGAAGAAAGGGATGCCATGGATACGCGAGAGGAAGATAGAGCAAAGCCATTGCCGTGGAGATACGTTGTTGGAGGAAGAAAGAAGTGGAAAAATCTCAGAGAAAGCTCTCATGTTCGCCGCGGCCAGAATTGGGGTTCTTAGAACCCTAATTTTTCTCCAAGCTGTTATATCCTGTTAAATGGGTCGGGTCTGGTGGGTAATGACCCAGCCCGACCCGTTTTGATTTATTTACTTATTTTATTGTTTTTATTCTATTTTTATGTTCTATTTAATGTTTTGTTAATCTTTTTTTGAATCAAAATGTATTATTGTTCTACAATAAGTTAACAATAAACAAAACCTTTTTTTTTTAAATTAAAACTTTTAAATAATTTAACCCAAAATTCTTTTTAATAAAGACTAAGGAAATTAATTTTTCTTTAATTAAAACTAACCCTTTTTAAAAAAATTGAACCTGACATATTATTAATAAAAATTGACTTTTTAAAACTAAAACCTTTTTTTAAGAAATTACTAAATTTTCTTTAAATAAATTTTCCAATACATTTTAGTTAAAATTAACTTTCTAACTTCTTTTTTTTTCATTCAGAATCAAAATTAACTTTTTCTTTAAAATTAAAATTCATCCTTTTATAAATAAATTAATACTAAAGTTTTTAAAATAATTATTAACATTTTCTAAAAAACATTAATTCTAGAACTTTTCTTAAAATATGTCTAAGCTAAATTTCTAAAATTTCACTGAACTGTCACATAAAAATTCTAAAATAAAAAAATTCCTGACGTTCTCGTTTGTCATCTAACTTTCATTGGCTCTCATTTGTCCTTGGTTACTAACCCTTTATGTTCCGTATTTATTTTTCATGGTTGTAATTTATGCGAGGACATCGTCGCTTTTATTTTGTTATTATTCTTGCATGTTCCCATATTTCAATACCGTTGCTTGATTAACTTTTCATTATATTTATTGTACCGTTAATTCCCCTCCGAAGGATAGGTCTAGTCGTTTGACTGCCGCGTCAATGGTCCTCGTCCATCTTTCACTTTTCAAACCATAAGACTTTGAGTCGCCGTACTCATGCTTAGGCGTCCCACCGTGGATAGGTTTTACCCTTTACCCTAGCATTAGGATAAGGAGTCGTCGTACTCTGTATAAAGTTTCCTGCTGCGGAATACCTATCTTACCCTTTTCAATTCAATTCAACTTCAAGGTAGAGATAGGAGTCATCGCACTCCATGTAAGCGCTTCCTTATGAATGTTTGCATCCCCATTGAAACCTTGACCACCGTCAAGAATTTTCTCTTCCTCCCTTTCAAGTGGAACTACGATTACTCTGATTCCATCCCCTACCTCGGATACGTAGGCACAAGATGCGAGTCTTGGCGAGTAAACTTAGGACTAACCCTTAGGTTTTTCTTTTCATCTTCTAACCCTTAGCATATATCCTTAAGCAGATAATTATAGCAAAATAGCAACATTTAAACAAGAGGTTCCTGTAGAGTACTACAGAAGTTTAGGGTGCTAATACCTTTCCTAAGCTTAACCAACCCCCGAACCCTAGATCTTTCCCCGCATTGTGTTTACGATGCAAAATAGGTTTTTTCCTTTCTTTAACCTTTCCTTCAGATAAATCAAAGACCGGTTGTGAACTAAAGATGTGATTCAAATTAATTAATAATCTGAGTGAGCAGGAAAATTCCTATTGAGCACGAGTTTGCATGCGTGGAACACTCGAGGGAGAACTTTCTTGTCAAAAGCTCGTTTTAGACGTCTCTGATACAGTTGACCGTGGCAAACGACTGTCAAGTGCTTTTCTTCGATAAGATTCAGCTGGTTGTATCTAGGTTGGACTCATTCAGCTTCATCAAGCTCTGCTTCCATGATGACTCTGAGTGGAGGAATTTTGACTTCAATAGGTAGAACAACCTCCATACCATACACAAGTGAATACGAAGTTACCCTAGTGGAAGTACGAACTGAAGTTATGTAGCCGTGTAGTACAAAGGGAAGCATTTTGTGCTTCGACGACACCATTCATCTTGATGTTTTTGTTTGTTGCTTCGACGAAACCATTTTCTGGACAATCCTCTTGATGTTTTTGTTTTCTGCTTCGACAACACCATTCATCTTGGGTCAATATGGTGAAGATTTGTGGTGCTTGATCTTAAATTCTTGACACAACTCCTTCATCATCTTATTGTTCAAGTTGCTTTCATTGTCAGTGATAGTACTGCTAGGAATACCGTAGTGGCAAATTATATCTTTCTTGATAAATCTGGAAACCAATTTTCGTGTAACGTTTGCGTAAGAAGCAACTTCAACCCACTTAGTAAATTAATTGATAACAACTAGAATGAAACTATGACCGTTGGAGGTCTTCGGCTCGATCATTCCAATCAGATCAATACCCCACATAGAGAAGGGCCAAGGAGAAGTCAGAACATTAAATGGAGTTGATGGCACATGGATCTTGTCACCGCAGATCTGGCACTTGTGACATCTTTTGGTAAACTTGTAACAATCTACCTCCATTGTCGTCCAATAATACCCAGCTCAAAGGATCTTCTTAGCCATGGCAGGTCCTTTGGCATGTACACCCTCACAATCTTCATGTATGGACCTTATGATTGTATCTGCTTCGTATCTATCTGTTTACTATGAAAATTAGTAAACAATCGCAGGTCTTTCCAAATATAAAAAGAATTGGGTTACGTACAGGATCGACCATACAAATCCTAAGACATGTGCTAGTAAATCTTAAATTAAAGTTTAGAAAATGGTGAATATTTCGACAATACTCATGATCTAACAATTATCAACTTCGAAATTTAAAGGAAGTAAATTTCAGAAACTTAATTAAAAGAAATTAAATGCATTGAAAAATAACTTGAGCAATAAATAAATAAACTTTGTGGTAAAAAGATGAAATTTGCATTAAAATGTAAAAAGTATGGTGTTTGTCAAATGTATATTTTCTCGACGCACTCTTTTCTTTGCACACAAATACTTTGAGTAATTTTAGAAATTTTGTACAACTTTGAACACCCCCGATCCTAATGCTAGAACCTTCTATTTATAATGATAAAAAATAACCGACTCTAACGGTCTTCCTATAAACATATGACAAGTGGCGCTCGGCATGTCTCATTTCCTTGAAAAAGTTCCACGTGTCTCCTTAAAAAATATGGATAAGAACAAAAGTCCCGTCCTTTATTTGAATTCAAATCATATGTCGAAATAACATCACCATCTTCTGTCGAACCAACTTCTAAGACTTTAGAATATTTTTCTTCAAATCTTATTCAGCATATCCTCCTCACACAAAAAGGTAGCTTCGACCAAAACAAGCAAGTTTCACAACTTTGTCGAAACCTCTCACAACTTCATGTAACTCTCTTTATTGTTTCTATTAACTAAAACTAGGAGCCGGATTTGAGAGCTAACAAATTGCCCCCCAAAAAATGTCATTTTCAATAGCACTGAAGAAAAAGACATTTTTTGATAACCTTATTCGACGCCTTAATTGATCCATGTGTGACTCGACATTTCTGATGAGTCAATGTTATAAACGGTTTACCTTCTAAAGCACACCTATGACATAATGGTCATGATTAACTTTTTTGAAACGTCCCCTCAGCCCCACGTGAGAATCTTTGCCACCATCACGTATCTTAGACCCTAGGTGATCATGGGGCTAGACATTAATTGCCACCATTTCATCAAGGATAGTGGGTAGAACACATGTCCCACTCCAATTTTAACCATTAATGCTGCTTTAGAACTGTTTCCGCTTCCATCCTTATAAATACCCCCTTTCTCATTTCTTTCCACTTTTTGCACCTTCTGAACCCCTAACTTCACAATCTTTTTCTCTTCCAAATAACCCAGTTTTGTTCTATTTCAACAATGGCTTCCTCAACCCGTTCCACCAAAGATGTCACCAAATCCACTAAGGAATCTACTAAATCTGTGAAGGTTCCTAAGAAGATTTCTCAGCTTCCTTCATTTGACACGATCAATGGTTCAACTATGGTGGAAAATCGACAATACCTACCTGAACCACTTGCTGAAGAGAAAAGAAGAATTTATGATTCCCAGATACTTATTCCTCTTTCTGTTGCTGGTAACCCATTGGATTTATTTGGTCCTTTATCTGATGTTAACGCTGATCCTAGTAAACTTAAGGATTTCTTCCCAACTTACCATAAGTACAAACCCATAGGTCATGCTAAAAAACCTAGGGCTAGCAATGAGGACTCCAATCCCACCAACCAGGGCAATCCTCTGACTGAAGAGGCCATTCAACTTAGGTATATGAATAACTTTAGGGTATTTCGGGTAAGCCCCTCTTTTAAGGATCCTTTTGATTATCTAGGATGGCTAGAAAAATTAGAGAAAACAAAATCCCAAACCTGAAAAGACATGGGTATTTTTGATTTAATCATGTTGTCGAAAGAAGGTCCTGACTATTGTTCGAACATGCTTCTCTCTTCTTTGTATTTTTGGGATAACACCCACTATACTCTCCATCTTCCTTGTGGAATGATGTCCTCTACCTTGTTCAACATAACTGCTATCACAGGGCTCAAAACAACAGGCAACACATACGACACTAACTATATGTCTAAAGATAACATAAAGTTTACCACTTCTAGGGTAACATATTTGACTCAAATAACACATTATCATGACAATGATGTCAAAGATGTATCTAATGTAAAACATATAGCTTTCCTAGTGTTATGGTTATCTTGCTGTGTCTTTTGTTCGAAATCGCTTCAAGTAGCCAGAAAATTTTTAACCATGGTGAACCAACTCTACTCCGACCATAATCTGTGTTTAAGCGAAATGATCTTGGCCAGCCTTTGCGAATCCATGAGCGAAGGTGTCACCCAATTCAAAAACCTAGGGGACAAAGGAAACTTTATCCTCTCTGGGCCTTTCTGGCTTCTACAATTGTAGCTGAACGCTTCATTCGAAGCTTGTCTTCCTTACAAAAACCCAATCAAGGAAGATGCTGAAGAAATGAAGAACAGGAGAGTCGAAGGACCACATTTGGCCAAATTAACTCCTAGCAATGATGGTCGGCCTATTCAACAGACCTTTACTAGCTATATCATGATGTTCGCCAAACACTATGACTTCTCTCCTAACATGGCCCCTTTGCTGCAAGAAGATGTGGTCCTGAATGGTTTACCAGGCCCAAGAACCGGAGTCTATTGCAATCTGGGAAGCTTTCCTGACTCCTAGGATTTTAACCCTCAGGTTCAATATTTCGAAGAGTACGATAACCCTAATCGCTTATCAGCCTAATCTTGTGGCTCGAAATTTGGCTTAATTTAAGTTCTGTCTAATCCCCTATGTGAGAAGAAAACCCTCCTCGTCCTTTACAATGAATCCCATACTAAAGCTGCAACTATCAAATAAATCGCTCGATATGCTGGTCGAACACAACTTCTGCCTGTTGCATTCGAAGCGAGCTTCCTCTGTACCTAGCAATTTGATGAGTAGTGGAAAACCTATTATGCCGAAGAATTTTTTGACGTGGTTGCTTTTACCCAACATATTAACAAGGTTTTCCTCTCTGTGCGGGAAAAGGTCAAGAAAGGTATTTTGACACACATCAAGGAAATCCAAGCATTCCAGAAATACTTTGAAACTGCTTATAGACTTGATGACATTGGTCGAAATGTCTGTAATACAGCTGTTACTTTAAAAGATTTTTCTTTTAAGAAAATGGAGAATCTAAAGATCCATCCATATGTTCCTCTCAAGAAACGATACGAAACAACTTTTAACATGTATCCTCCTAAATTTCCTCGACTACCCAGTGCTGACTTTAGGGTGGCTTTTAGCCCTCCATTCCCAGACTGGTTTGTCTATGGGGATTTTACAAAAATCATTTGAGAAGAATCACAAAAGCGTGTTTAGGGGGTGGTCGCGACTAAGCATACATTAGACAGTTTCAAAGGTCATCTTCATATTGAGATCGAAGATGTTCGCATTGACTCCGAAATATATGAAGGTGTGAAATGGGGAAGATTTCGACTAAACATTTTCCATTACTCATTCTCTTTTACTTGTAATAATTGTTCCTATTTATAATTCCCTGATTTTTACCCCTAAGGTCCCACATATCATTTACATTTTTACATACATAAACAAGATTATACTCTTTGGATTTCCCAGCATCCCTGTGTATTTTCTTACTTGCTTTATTTTTGTTTATGTTTACTAACCTCTAACCAAAATACCAAAATTATATTGCAGTCGCCTGTTTTTCTTTCTCTGTGTATTTAGGGTTTTGCAGGGAGATTCATAGCAAAGGTATGGCTTGGATTCAAGTGTGGCTATTCAGTTATGGTCAAGACCAGATAGAAGTTTGTCCTAATATTGGTTAAGCCATCAAAGGATTACTTGAATTGCAAATTAATTGTGGCAGTGGTCTATCTCTCAGACAAAGTGTATCCAAGGTTAAGTGCTAAAATTCATCAAGTTATCAAGAAGTGATTTATGAAGAAGTTTGGTCCAAGGGCCTATCGGTTCAAAAATGGTTCATCTGTGGATTTTATTTTCCCGAGAATTGATTTAGAAAAATTCAATGCAAGTATGAGCTGGTTGTTGCTTCTTTTTGTTTCATCTCAAATATGTGTCAGAGGATTTAATCAGGTTTATCTGGTCAGATCATTTGTACCATGAATTCTCAAATCATTAAGTGATCAAGGTCGGGGTTTTGTACAAAGTTCAAATTTGTCTGATGAGCCAAGTAGCATGGTATTCAAAAAAAGTCAAGGCAAAGCTCAGGCTAATTCAGATGTTTGTTATCTCAGTTGCAAGTTATTCAATGATTTGAGAGTAGCTTCATTCATCGAGATTTGCTTGTACAAGTCAAGCTTGGTGAATATTTAGTCGAAGTGTGCATCAGTGGCTTTTGATGGTGTTAGTTGTTTAAATTTTCTCAGCACTAGAGCTATTGATGATTTGGTCAGATGACTTCTTGTGGAACAAATTTTTGGGATTGTTATTTGGAAAAGAAGAAAGAGTGTGCTTCAGTTGACTTTTGATCCAATCAACAAGACTTTATTAATTCCAAGTTTTCTTTTATGGCTATTTTCATGTGTACAAGGCTCTTGGTTATAGTCGTTGAATTTTGTTCAAAGTAAACCATGGAAGGGCGACTTTTTGATCAATTAGTGTGGACTTGGATCACTATTAGAAATATGGTATTGTTACTTTGTAAGAGATTTTTAATTTGATTAGAAAGGGGAAGCAATTTGCAAATTCAAGGAAAATTCAAATGGAAATGCAAAGTTTTATTTCTTAAAGAACAAGTCAGGTTACAAGGCCACAAGCATAGTTACTTTATCAAGTTTGCTCATATCAATTTCTAGGCCAAGCCATTGGAATTAATTCAAACCTGACTACAAGAAATGTATCTGATTTATCAAGCTCATAATTTTACCTCATATGTTAAGGTTACGAAAAGAATCAAAATCGGTACAAAGCATTGTCACGATTCAATT
Organism: Lathyrus sativus; assembly: GCA_963859935.3. NCBI lineage: Eukaryota > Viridiplantae > Streptophyta > Magnoliopsida > Fabales > Fabaceae > Lathyrus > Lathyrus sativus. Next base: position 88,481,345 of record OZ012735.1, on the reverse strand, counting down.
TCACTACGTCATCCAAACAACATTATCATCATCAATTCACAAGAAAATCAAAGGCATTGTTCTAAATAAATGACCAGGGTGCAAATAATAATAATTAAGGCCCAATACAAGTTGCAAGTTGAAGCAAAATGCAAATAATGGTCCAATTTCCCAATACAAGTTCAAAACAAGCCCATTCAAAAAGTCACACCTATTACAATTTGCAAAAAAAAAAGTAAAGAAGAAATAAGCTCGTGGAGGATGCATTACTAACACTTCCAAGTCAAAAGCAAAATTCAGCCATAACAACTTTACTGAGCCGTCCCACTTCACTATAATTCCAAGCCGTCACGCACATGAAGCCATTTTCCCAGTCTTCATGAGCTATTCTAGTTGCATAAGTTGTTCCAATCGCAAAAGCTGCAAGTCACGCTGCTATATGACATCTCGACCCAAGCCAAAACCTAAAACTTGGTTTACATGACCCCACATGACCTGAACAATGCAAAACGCAGAGATTCACACACAGAATAAGTCAATTCAAAACGCAGTAAGAAAAGCAAAACATCAAAATGTGTAAACCGTCATGAGAAAAACGCAGAAAACAAAATCAAAACGACAACAACTTGATTCACTCTATTTACCTTCCAATTCTGTTATAAATATCAGACCAATTTTCACTCTTCGGCAAGCTTGAATTAGCCAACAAAGTGTTGCAAATTTCTCTTTAAATGTTCATTCCAAACTTCATCTTCGAGATTCAACTCTTCTTTCATTCACAGCCTTTCCACATAAAATCTCACCATACATCAACCTCATTCAACAACAACAACACCAATTCGCATTCAGAAGAGTAGAAAAAGAAGATTAGAAGCTTATGAATATTGATTTGAAGGTATATTGGATCGATTTTTTCATTTTTGATTCGAAGTTGTTGTTGAAGATTTTTGAAATCGATTACACTTTCGTCATAATTTTACATCCTGCCGCTCCGATGCATATGAGCTCCGAATTGCTAGCTCCCATGGTAAACAGTGTTGCAGCTGCAAGTCACACGAAGGAGATGATGAATTCCTTCTTTCTGTTTTTGTTTTGTAGTTTTTATTTTTCTTATATGTCTCCACTAGTTATTGGGCCGTGTGGGCCATTTGATTTTCATTTCTTTTTGGAAATTTTACCCCCTTCCCTTACATATATCCCCACACCCCTACACTAAAAAATATTAGACCAAAATGTCCTTCCTTAAATAGTATAATTTTAAAAAAATTTATCATTTTCACTTCATTTGTATTGAAAGACTTATGGAACACGCAATTTTACCTCTCAAACCGGAACTCTTCCTTAAAGTCTTCCGGAAGTCATTTTTCGCTCAAGCCAAACTGGAACTCTTCAAGTAAGTCTTCCGGTTCGTTTGTTTTTTTGGTTCCTTCACCGGAAGACTTAATGCATGTCTTCCGGTACACAAGTTCTTGGATTTCTTCACCAGAAGACTTAATCGAAGTCTTCCGGAACACAATTTTCATCATTTCTTCACCGGAAGACTTTCTTCATGTCTTCCGGTTCATTGTTTTTTTTGTTTTTTTTTAATTTATTTATTTATTTATTTATTTTAATTTTTAATTTATTTATTTATTTTAATTTTTTAGTTTATTTATTAATTTAATTTTTTTAATTTTTAATTATATTTATTTATTATTATGGTTTTAATTTTTATTTTTTAATTATATATATTTATTTTTATTTTATTTTTTTAATTATATTTATTTTTTTTCCAGTGGTGCGCACACGAGGCAGAGATGGTAGGATCCCTCGCGGACTAGGACGGGGCGAGTCCTCCAAGATGGCTGAAGAAGAGCATTTTGATGCATCTGCATCAGCATCCGAACCAGTTGGATATCCAGGAGGACCATATGATACGTCTCTGTTAGTTAAGTACGAACAGCATATTACATACCGTATATGGTTCGGTCAGGTAAGTAAACGAAAATTATTTAATATTGACTAGAATTTCGAATTTTTAATATTGAATTTTATAATATATTTACTTTTAATTTTTTTCAGGAGAGAGGGTCGAAGAAAGAGTTAAAGGTGGCTGGACATGGGTTGAAGTTGGCTCAGAGGGTTCCACTACAGCTACCTAGAGAGATGGAGAGATGGATATCTAGGTCTGGTTTAGTTTCACTACAGAGAACCAGTTTATCAAAGATAGACACAAACCTAGTTTCCGCTTTTGCAGAGAGGTGGCATCTAGAGACATCATCATTTCACATGCCGTTTGGTGAGATGACGATTACTCTAGATGAAGTATCTTGCTTGCTTCACTTGCCCATCAGGGGAGTTTTCTGGAGTCCTGAAGATATCAGTGAAGCCCTTGCTGTTGAGTGGGTTGTTGATTATTTAGGAGTGTCACAGAGAGTAGCACAACAACAAGTCCGTGAATGCAGGGGTTCCTACTACAAGCTGGAGTGGTTATATGATCTGTTCGTTGAGCATAGAGCTGCATCTAGATGGCATTATGCCACTAGAGTTTATTTGCTGATGTTGGTGGGTTCCACTATTTTTGCGGACAAGACGTTTACGCTTGTCGAGGCACGATACCTCTCACTGTTTATATACTTGGATGGCTTATCTGGATACAGTTGGGGAGCAACTGCGTTGGTTACTCTTTACAGATATCTCGGAGATGCTTCCATGTTCAGCTGTAAGCAGCTTGGTGGTTATCCGACTCTCTTACAGGTATTTATTTTAATTTAGTATATTTTGTTTTAATAAATTTTATTATGTTATAATTAATTATTTTAATGTTAATAACCATATTAATTTTGTGACAATGCTGGATTCATGAGTATTTTCCAACACTTGGAAAAAAAGGAGAGAACTGGATACCAGCTCATAATGTGGGTCTCCCTCGAGCGATGAGATGGTCATATAGGCAAGGTGCCTTGAAGGTGGATGAGTTGCGACCTATTCTGGACGAGCTGACACCTGCTGATGTCATATGGTGCCCATTCGAGAATCATAGAGTATGGCGTCAATTCGATGAGTCTTCACAAAAGAAATCTCAACCATCACAAGCTTCGAAGAAGTTGAAATTATCACAGTCATCTAAGCAGTTCATCCTTCAGTTTCCTAATCACATTCGGTCATATATTGATGATGTAGTTAATGTTGTATCAGATGGTAATTGTGGATTTAGAGTCATTGCTTCATTGCATGGATTGGGTGAAGATGGTTGGTCAATGATTCGTCGAGACTTGGGGTTGGAAATAATACATAATGAAAGATCAAGTTTGTATGCCAATTTATTTACTGATCAGTTAGCAGTGGTGAAAGAATCTTTGATGATAGAGGAAGTCGGTTCTCAACCACCACATAAATGGTTAACTCTACCAGATATGGGTTACATGATAGCGAATCGTTATAATGTTGTACTTGTCTGTTTAGGAATTGAATGCTGGACTTTCTTCCCTATGACAACTTCATTTTCACCGAATGCAGCAACTTACTGCATTGGTTTTGTAAATGGAAATCATTGGGTTCAGGTACTTAGTTGTTTTTTTGATAATGCGATTAACCCTAAGTATTTTTCTTTATTTTTTACTCACTATTTTGATTATTTTTTTATTTAGGTGAACATGAAAGAAGGGTTTCCATTGCCACCGGTGACAGTAGATTGGAAGAATTTTCGTTCTCCAGCAGCAACATCTTGGATGCTAGGATTTGCACCACGTCTACAACATTGGCAACAACTTACGCCTATATTACCAACACATTATACATTATAAATTATGTTACTCATTTTTAATTTCAAAACATGAATAATGAATTTTGTTACTCATTTTTAATTTCAAAACTTATAATATGTAAAGCCTCGAACAAATCCGCAAACTGTGGGTTAAATGAGTCTAAAAGTTAACATATAATCATAAATACAAAATATAAGTCACTGTGATCGAGCAATATGTAAAGCCTCGAACAAATCTGCAAACTATGGGTCGTCATCTTCAGCACCAGCCTGCTGAAGATAATGATGAATCAACGAAGACACACGAGCCCAACTAGGATCAGATGGTCCTGCTTCATATACTGGAACTGGCATCTCTACTGGTGCATCATGATAGGGTGTCGGTACCAAACGAGGATGAGAGACACGATAATACCACTCAAGATATCCATCATCTGTCTCGTATGGGGTGGTGGCCGGTGCTGTCGGACGAATCACATTCTGGACGCTCTGATGGTAACTAATCCAGTCAACATCAATATCACCAGCCATCCTGTGATCAATAGGTGGATGTGGAACATATTGCCTGTATCCAAACTGACGCATACATCTGTCAGGCAAGTATGGAACAATAGTGTCACCCCACCTCAGACACCCCCTATATAGACATAACTGTGATAATTTCAACTTCTTCGAAGTTTGTGATGGTTGCGATTGCATCTGTGAAGATTGAGATGCTTGATCAACATACTCGTGATAATAAGGGTCTCTATAAACATCATATCCTACTGGTTTTTTGTCTTTCTTCTTGACTCCCCCTTTAGTTTTTATTTTCTCAGGTGGTGGACACATAGAAGTCATTGTAGGGAAGGCAAGTTCAAACACTCTACTTTTTAATGCCCTTTTCCCAACAACATCCAGTGACTTAAACCTTTTCCATAACTCATCTATTGCACTACTCATATCCACCTCTGATCCATCATCTACGTCTTCATCCAACTTAACTTCCATACTTAGTTTTCTCCAATGAACATGTACATCATCTATTGGTATCGGTATACCATCAATTCTATATCCTGTCAACTCACAAGCACAAGGTAATCCGTAGGTTGTTCTAAGAGTACAACAACATATTTCCTTGTTAGTTCCAACATAATCAACTCGTTTTAACTCTTCAGCAATGCGTCTCAATGCATCTCGAGATACTGAACCACGTAAATTATTGTAAAATGGACTTACGTGGGCATGCTCAACTTCATAAAAACTCTTTTGAAAAGAAGCTCTAATATTACCCAATTGTAACTTTAAGTTGTCATTCATAGCCTCCCAACATTTGACCATGTCACCAATACTGTTCCCCAACATTTGCTTTAACTTCCAATGAGCAGACTCAACCCTAAAATTAATACAGATTAAAAATATTTTTAAAAAATTCAAAATAAAATACAATTTATAAATACTAAAAATAAATACATACCGATTAGTCGTGGTGTTACCCAAATGTAGCACTCGATCAATCCATGCTCGAATAAATCTTTGTCTATGTGGTGTCAACCATGTGTGCATCACATAATCAATAAATTTATTACAACCAACACACGCCTGCTCAAGTTGGTTCAACCTTTGATCATACTCAACCTCATCACTAGCCCATACAACATCCGTCCATAAATCGTCAATTTTCTTTTGCATTTCACTAGCCACATATTGTTTCCGTTTTGCACCAACATTCTTGTTAATATGAAATCGACATAGCATATTGATCGACCTTGGAAACACAATTTCAATGGCTTTCATCAAAGCAAGATCTCTATCTGTCAAAATCACTTGAGGACACAAATCTTTCTTCACAAACAATTGTTTAAGCTTATCTAGCACCCAACAAAAAGTCTTAGTTTGCTCAGACTCAATATAGGCAAATGCGATAGCAAAAGTCAACTCGGTTGATGTCATGCCAACAATTTCAAACAGAGGTTGCCTATATTTGTTTGTCTTGTAAGTGTTGTCCATAACTAGCACAATAGGAAAAATATTCAACAATTTAACTGAATCTGGATGAGCCCAAAAAATATCTCTAATTACTTCAGAGTCATCTCTTTTTCTACTCCAATAAACATAACCTGCTTCCTCAATGAGCTTAAACAAATGTTGTATCTCACTTCTAGGACCTCTTATATTTTTTTCTATCATACTCTTCTGTTTGTATATTTGCGTGATCCGAGTGACATTATCTGGATCTTGCTCTTGCAATGAAAGCAATATATGTCTAGGTGGAACCTTTCTCTTTGTCAAATCAACAACATGTTGCTTCTGATCCGCTGTCAACCTACCGACAAATGCGTGACCTTCTAATCTATCAGGTAAACCATGGTTATGAACTTCACATTTTACATCAATCTTCCATCCAGATCCATTAGTCGCTGGAATTGATCTGATTCTAAATGGACATCCACATTTTTTCGTCGCACTCTGGGTTCCACTATCAATATCTATGTGTTTTCCTCCTTTATCACATCCAAATATTAATTTGTTACTTCTTCCTCTCTGGCCTGTTTTAATATCTGAACGAGTGATGATAACCGTAACTTTATTTCGAATTCCGATCTCTTTAATCCATCTTATTACCTCTTCTCGTGTACCAAATCTTTGAGTTGTTGAAAAAACATCAGACGTATCTACGCATATCTGATATTTATCACATATTTGTAAAGGAATTTCTGAAATTACATAAAAAAAAATTCAAAATAAAAATAATAATAAAAAATAAAAACAAAAAATTTTAAAAAAAAATTTAAAAAAAATTTAAAAAAATTAAAAAAAAATTTTTGGAAACACGTACCGGAAGACTTCATCAAAGAGTTCCGGTATGTGTCGCGGTGAAAATCGGATACCAAACTATTGATTAGTTTGAATCTTTAATTCATTTTGCAACCGAACTTTGATTTGTCCAAAGGAAGGGATAAAGATCGAAATTCCCACAATGCAATGCAAATGCAAGCTTAGATTGTTTTAGGTTCGGGGGTTGGTTAAACTTAGGGAAGGTACTAGCATCCTAAGTTTCTGTAGTACTCTACAGGAACCTCTTGTTTCATGTTTGTTTATTGCTAAGTGTTTTCTGCTTAAAGGATTAGAGACCCTAGTGGTTTATTTCTAAGTATACTCGATAAGGCATCGCACCTTGTGCCTACATATCCTTACGGGAGTGGAATCAGAGTATGTTGTAGTTCACCTAAAGGGTTTGAGGAGCTCTTTGACTGTGGTCAAAGTTCCTACGGGTTTAGGGTAGTTGTTTTGATTGGGTTTAGGAGAAGAGATGAGTCTTCATTTTAAGGGAGAGATAACCACCACAAATGTAAAAGGGGTTGTAGGAAATGGTCTTTGTGTCATCTTAAGAAAAGGTCTTACATACTCGGATGGTCGCCAAGCATGCCTTTGTCGTTCTTAAGGCAAAGTCCCTACATGTTTGATTGTATTGTTGTGGGGTGGAGATTATATCTCACTTAAGATGATTAACATCTATTCTCTGTTTGTGTTTGAAAAAGGTTGTATTGTGTTTGATTGTGTTGTTTCTATGTTGTGAAGATTAAGGTCCTTCCTATGGGGTAGGATCTATCCTAAATGATCAACTTGAATGGGTTCAAGGATCGAGGGGAATATGATGCATATGATGTGCAACTACACACAACGTTGAATTATGTGTAGGTTTTTCCTTTGGACAGAATGCGATGCATGGATATAAATTGATAATGTAAATGAATTGCGATAATGTAAATTGCAGAAAGATAAACCATACATGAACGCATGAAAGCGCTAAGTGAATGTGTGTGCTTTGTGACTAAGGTAAAGCAGATAACGATAAATGTAAATACGCATGAAAGCGCTAAGTGTACAGATGCGTAAATGTGTCGTGAGGTGATTGTGCACGATAGGATTATGTTTTACGCTGTGAGTTGATTGGTTGATTCTAGTTGAATTTGATTTTACAAACGAACTGATTAACTTCGAGAGAGGTTGCATTAGACTCGTCTTAGTAAAATTTGTTTATTATCATGTTAAAAGTTAATCTTAAAAAGGTTTCTAACACCAAAGTGTAGTTTTATTATTAAAAAGTAAAATAAAGCTATTTAAATTATAAGAAAAAAGACTTTACTATATAAGATCATTTTCTCTTACTTAAGTTATTATAAAAGATTATTATTATTGATGAAATAAACTAAATATATTATTATGAAGTGAGTTTTTAAAAGATTGTTATTATTAGATAAAAATTAAATGGAAAAGTTTATTACAATAGTTTTTTAGTTGCAAATTTTATAAAAAAAAGGTTTTTGAATAATTATCATGTTATTTAATAAATTAGTAAAAGAGCTGAATTAGGGAAAAGTTGGTTTAAATATAAATTAGTTGATTATACAAGGTTATTAGTTAAATTTTATAAAAAGGTCTAATTAAAAAATATTAAATTAGTTTGTTAATAAAAATATAAAGAGTTAAATAGAAAAAAGGAATTAATAAAAAGTTATTAAATTGTTAATGGATTAAATAAAGGGTTAATTAGCCATGTTAAAGTTAAGTGGGATTAATTAGAGGTTAATAGGTGGTTTAGTGGTGATTAGCGAGTTAGTGTGTGTGTGGTGTATGTGTGTGTCATGATTAGTGATTACAAATTACAACAAATTAAAAACAAAATAAAAAAAAAAAAAAAACCCTAAATCCCCTCCCCGATCCATCCCCTTTCGTCACCGATCTTCTCCTCGTCTCTTCTTCAAATTCTTAATCACGGTTCTCCTCTTTCTCTCAACCTGAAACACAAACACACAAAAATTAATCGTTTCAATCAATTTTGACTCCAACGGAAAGGTTACCCTCTAGTTTTGGATGGCGGAGGTTCGAAGGGATCCGCGGCGGTTTCCGGCGATGTGCGCGGGTGTTGACTTCTGTGTCGTGTAGAGGGCTTCGCGGTTGGCGGATGTTGACGGACGAGGTGATTTCCGACGATGGATTTGTGATGGCGAAGGTGTGAGGGTTTCGGTTAACAGAGATAAGCTTCTCAATCCCTTTCCCTCTTTACAAAATATTTTTGAGGGTTTTTCTGTGTGATATTTGTGTCGATTTCTCTGTGTGTAGGGATTGTGAATCGTCCCCAAATCGATTCCATGAGTCTCATTTTATAGGCACAAAGTAAATCAAAGATATTGATTGGAAATGAATGCTCTGGATTTGAAATAACTTTCACGATAAAATTCTTCCCATATTAGTGTGAATATGTTGAATACGGTTTTGGAAACAACTTCGATTTGCTTTAAACATGTCTCAGAATTGTCTCGAAATTTAGGATTGTTGGTTTACCAATTTCCTTTCTCAGAATCATGATATGTATGGATGGTTTTGAAAACTTATTTTGTTGTCTCCAATACTTTCCATTTCGAGTCCACTTCTTTGAATGCTTGATTTAATGTTGCTTATTGTCAATGATTTGCTATTATACTTTGTTGCCTGTTTGCTGTCAATTGACCGTCTTCCTCTTATGTATCTGTAGGTTCAACGACTTTGAGAGACAGACGGTATATCCCCTCTGAGTTTATTCGAACAACTTCTGCAGCTATGTCGAATCTTCTTGTCTTGATGATGCTGTTACGAATTGCTAGTGGTAGGTTGCTGCCATTTGATTGTTTGTTGTTGTGGCTTTGTGAAGGCTTTGGGAGTCATATGTCCAGCTTATGCTTTGGTTTGTTGATGACGGTAACAGGTTGTAGATACCAGTGATGGAGGAGAAGCTGATTGAACAGATCGGTGAAAGCCAACTCATCAATCCACCAGTTATCATAGTGATTTCAGAATAGGTTCTTGGCTCATGATTTTGTTCACTCCTACAAGTGAGGCTCTGTTATGTCCATGCGGGTGGTGCTGTCTCGGGTTGTTGCGTCAAAGGCTCGAAGCAGCTCTCGCTTGCAGAACTGTTTAATGAAGAGGCCATGGTGCCTGGAGAACTTATCAATGCGCTTGTCGCCCTCCGTATCGTCATTTGTAAGAATGGTTTGCTTTGATATTCTGATAATGCTGGCCGTTAGAAGTCGTTGTCATTGTTTGAGGGTATCAGTTAATTGTGTACTGGTTTGGTTTGTAGGGTGTTTGGAGTGGGAATTCTGCCAGGTTGATGGTGGCGGTACTCTGATACATATGCGTCTTGTTCTAGGAGTTATGATAGAGTGAGGACTGCTAGACCGTATGCGTTATGTCGCAGCTTTCGTAGCTTGGAAGGTCGCCATAGGTAAGCCTGACGTGAGTTTCCTGATTTTATAGTTCGATTACCTCTTCTTCAGCCTGTGAGTGTTTTAACTCTGTGCCTCCATGCTGCTTATGCAGGAATTTCAAGCGGGTGCTCGAGGAAAGTTTGGTATCCAAGAGAGGTTTATCGGAGGGAGATGCACGGCGCCTCGTATCACGCTTTGTTTCACTTGCCGTGACTTCCAATTGTGTTAGGACTCAAACATAAAACTTGATCTGGGAATTGTAGCAACCCGGATGGTAAGTATAACTCGGGTTTATACTTGTTTCGAATCTTATTAAATGAATTCAAATCTATCTCTGATAGTGCGTTGTTATAATGGTGTTGAATACTTCATTCCGACACCGAAAGCTTGTGAGCCATGAAAGTTGCTCAGAATAGGTGAGATGGACTGTGGAAGAAGTTGAGGAATGTACTGCCGTTCTGGTTGAGCTTAGTTGCTACAGAATTCAAGATCTCTAATCGGGACGGCTTATGTCCTTATCAATAATCCTTGCTTATGTTTAACACGATTTTGTTCGTAACGGTGGTATTCAGATTTTGCTGTTATGTTAATGTATTGTTGCATCTTTCAGGATCATGAACTTGAAGCTGAACCTGCAGTGCTGTTACAAAAGAAATCCCCAAAATCCTTACATATGGGAGGAACAGGAAGCATGTCATTATCAATAGTTGGAGTCTGGTTTCAAAGCTTGCCGTATTAACGTAATTTCCGGCACGAAAATTTGCAAGAACATGATTGAGTTGCGACTTTGTCCAGGAGCGGGGCACGAGAGATGCGTCTCGTGTTGGATTGTGACTCATAACTGTACTGATCCATTGTGTTATAATTTTGAAGTCATATAGGACTTAGTTTCCAATAATGAGTTTGTCGTATTCGATTACCGAGTCGCTCATATAGTGTTGTGATGATGTAGAGGTCATAAATGAACTACCAGATATCATAGGTTGTGTAACATGGATATTCAAATGGGGAGTTCTTTTCCTTTTTTTAATGTAAGGTTTATTCGTTGAGAACATGGACCTCTTGTTGTCAAGTTGTAATCACTTCAACTTCTAATTTAATATTTCTATTTCTATGACTTGTATTTCTTCAAAGCTCCGGTTTGCAATGCCTTTGGACCGTAATAACTCGCATTAGTTTAAAAACTATTATGAAATTCATGTGTTGGTTTCATAGCAGCAGCAACATCTTAAATGTAGAGTCTTACAGGTCACTTGATTAGATTTCTTGTCTTTATGTAAGGCACTTCGTAAATTATGTCCTTAATTACCCTTCTTGGCGAAACACAGATAAAATAAAAGCAGTGGACTAGGAAAATAGACGTCCACTCGCTACACTGCTTAGTTGTTGAATTCCTTATCATTATGATATTAATGCTCACAACAATCCTCTAATATTTATGATCTGGTCATGTGCAATAGAATAGAACGGAGTGGTAATTATTTCCTCAGACAGACCCTTGGGAAAGGCGACTTCAATAGCTTAATCAACGACGAATGCTCACTCCTTCATCCTGACACAATTTTTAAGGTGAACCAAATCTTATGTGATCTTATCACCTCAAAACAAATTGGTCCTAAACCACCCTTAAGCACGTCCTCAATTCCCTTTGGAAGTAATGATTCAACCTGCGAGATAGCCCCCATAGGAAACATAATAGACTTCAAATGTTTGTGCCCTGAAATTCTTATCTGTAAGGGTCTACGTTTGTCATTGTCGCACCTGCATCAACTGGTTAGTTATAATAAATATACATATAAAAGGCAAAAGATAACACGTAAGACATAAACGAGGAGGTGGGATCCTAAGGTCAAAAATTAGGGTGCAACAGTATGCACCACACAAATTACACTACCGGAACTCTTTGATGAAGACTTCCGGTGAGCACCACACAAATTACACTACCGGAAGTCTTTTCTGAAGTCTTCCGGTATATTATTTTTGCATTCCGGAACTCTTTATACATGTGTTTCGGTTTGGAAAAAAAACCTACCGGAGGTCATTTTTGAAGTCTTCCGGTAGACAGTTGGATCGGAACTCTTAAAAATATACAAAATAAATAAAATAAAAAAATATTAAAATATATAAGGATAAAATGTGTATTTTTTAAAAAAATGTAGGGGTATGGGTATAAGTGCAGGGGTATGGGGTAAAATTTCCTTTCTTTTTTTTATATATATATAAAAAAAAACCACCTCCTTCATCATTTTTGTCATATAATGCTTTTCTTATTTTCTTTCAATTAAATTTTGTTTAATTTCTTCTTAATCCTTTTTTTAGTTGTTTTTTTAATTAGATTTTGATTTGATCTTTGTACTTTGGATTTTATTTTAAAACTTTTCTTGAAAATATTCGTTTGAATTATATAGTTGTTATTATGGTTTCTTATGAATTCTTATTTTGTCAATTGATGGATTTTTGGTTGTTAGTTGGATCTTAAAGTTTGAGTATGATCTTGTTAATCTCAATGGATCATGGGCGTTGATAGGATAAATTACAAATCCGCCAAGAAAGGTGATTGATATTAATGACGATTTAATCGAATTAAGATTTATTTTAGTCCACTTTCTTCTTCTTCTTTCTTTCTTTTGATCGATGAAATCTATGGATAATGGATTGTTGATTATCAAGGATATTCAATCTTCATTATTTCAAATCTATGGACGAATGATCATTGAGATGATTCTCCGTACTTTGGAATAGTGATAGATTACCTTTGATTAATCGATACAAATCTTGATTATGATGAGATCACTACCTTTTTTCTTTTTGTACGGTATTGCTTTCAGAGAGTGATCTACATATCACTTCTCTAGCATGCATTATCACTAACATTATTATTGACCGGCCTCAAATAGTCGTGGTTTCTACATAAACCCGATTATGATTGCTTAACATAACGCTAAAGTGTCCCGTAATCGGAAAATGATCATTCGTGACTCAAACTTATGTTTGAAAGTCCAAGTATGGTTGATTGCTTATCTTAACTCCGCAACCTATGAAACTTGTTGTTAGGAGGCTTTGATTTTATCAATCCTCTAAAGAGTTTTCATTAACTGTGGTCTAAATGAATCAATTAACCATCGTTGATCATTTGTTCTAACAATTAATTACTAACTGTCACACCCTCATTTTCACCTTTAACCTTTCATACCTTATGTTCGTCATATCATACATCGTTTTATTGCATATCGAGCATGTGACTTTGCAAGGTAAGGATTGGGTCGATTCGTTGTTTTCCATTTCACATAAGAGAAATTGTTTTTCATGGGCTACATGGAATAAAAGGTTCGTCATCTAAGGTTTGGTTCAAGTTGGAAAGTCTACTCATGTAGTTCTCTTCAAGGAGAAGTTACTTGAAAAATATTAGGATATTCAAGAATAATATTCCTAATGGACATGAAATGCAAGGCCTAAATTCTAGATTCCTTCTCCCAACTTTGTTTCAAATTCTTGATCAAGTGGAGTTCAAATTTGCAAAGCATGAGTCAAGATCACAAGTTCATAATTCAAGACTTCACCCATTTCAAGTTTAATGGTACAAGGGAAATCCATCATGCAAAATTCAAGATTAGAGGCAAGAATATTACAAGGAGAAATTTCATGACATTACAAGAATGCCATTTGTTACAAAAATTTCCAACTCTAAGTAGTGTTTAGAAATTAATCTATTTCTAATCTTCATTCAAGTCTCTAATCAAATCCATGCTATGGTACCCTTCATGCCCCATCAAGTTTTCATGCTCCTCATTATGTTTACAAACATCCAAGGAAAAATACTTAAGAGTTAAATTAACATTGGAATGTTTCAAGATCAAGACTATGCATGTTTAACCATGGGCAATTTGAATGTGATCCAAAACAGTCTCATGCAAGAGGTGACAAATTACCTCATGTCACAAAATCTATACATGTCACAAGACCAAGGGAATAACACATGATAATGCATATAAAAATCAGAATTTTAAAATTTTGTCCAAAGGTTAGCATTGACCAAAAGGGGCTGTCCAAACACAAACCAACAAAATGGGTACAAGATACAAAGTGCAGCAGAAAAAAGACAGCATGGGCTAGTAGTGCAGAAAAATGCAGCATAGCAACATACATGGAAATGGGGAAAAAAAGAGTGACATGAGAAAAGTGGCAAGAGACATTATCCCATGAAAAAATCTGATGTTTTGGAAGAAGGAAAAACCCTAGTGGGTTGAGATAAGAAGGAGAGGGGGATGTACACATTCAACATTGAATATACACTACACATTGAGAGAGAAAAAATAGAGAGAGCAAAAGACCATAAAAACCATAAAAATAGAGAGAAAGAAAACCAACAAAATCAAAAGAGTTCCATAGAAACACAAGAGAACCTTTGAGAAGAAGAACTTTCACAGCATAGAGTGAAGAGTGAAGAGCACATCCCACCAAAATCAGTGGAGGTCTTGCAAGAAGGATAAAAAGCTTTTGGGCATCCATTTCGTCAAATTTTTCTCTCTTTATATTTTGCTTTTGTATTCTTTTATTCCCTCTTTTAAATGTTGTTGTACTGTGTATATCTTGTAAGGTCCTAAGAGGAACCAAGGAACCTCTATAAAAACCTTAAGAACGAAAAAGAACAAAGAAAAAGTTCGGTTTTTTCACCTAGGAGTGCTGACACGGACCGTGTCGTATGACACGGGCGGCCGTGTAAGCCCGCTGTTTGATTTTTCTTCGCGCGCTCCCCCTAGGTGTGCTAACACGGGCCGTGTCGTGTGACACGGGCGACCGTGTCAGCCTGCTGTTTACCTCAAAAATCTTTTTTTTTTCTGGGCACTTTTTTGACACGGGTCGTGTCGTATGATACGGGCGTCTGTGTCAGCCTGTTGTTTTGCCTCAAAAACTCATGTTGTAGGCACTTTTTGACATGGGTCGTGTCATCCAACACGGCCAGCCGTGTCAGGCCCCCTGTTTTCACGTTTTTTGTTGTTGCTATTTTTACCTTAAAAAAACGTTTTTTTTTTTTTTTGTGTTTTTGCCTTGTCCAAGACGTCTAACCCTATGCGATTGTATAGCCATTTGTATGTGGATATTGTTGGTCATTTATGACCTTTGTTGCCAAAAACCATTTTCAAAAACAAACTCTCAATTTTATCGAGCCATTTTCAACCTCGTAAGTCGATTGCCTTGTGCATCGCCATCGATCTTGTTCGTATCACTTCAAATGTTTTTACAAACAATAAACCTTGATCCAACATCAAGTGATACCTTTTTCCTAATAAAAATCTAAAATAAAATGAACATATGATTAGGGTTATACACCATGGGATTTAAAGTGGTGGAGAAGGAATGAGAATGGAACCCTCCTACACCCATTCCGAATGTTTGAATACAAGGCGCTCGACTTGGTTATTCGAAAAATTCACCTCTATCCAAAGTCTTTTGTGTAATCCTAATTAAGCACAATTTCTCTTCAAAAACCTAAAAATAAAATCAATTCATCAAACTATTTTTTGCCTTAGGGCATCAATCCGGAAACCCTTTTTAAGGTATAAAATCAACCAACAAACAATCATTTCATAAGCCTCCGAACTACGAAGCTCTGATTCTTCACTTCTTTTAAGTGAGGATACGTAGGCACAAGGGCCACAATCCTTGGCGAGCACTTTTAAAAAAGCAACCCCTCTTTTCTTTTAAGCAAGCAACTTTTATAATAAAAACACCCACTCACGCTAAACAACCTAGAAGGTTCCCATCGAGTACGATGGATGGGAGGGGGTGCTAATACCTTCCCCTTGCATAACCGACTCCTGAACCCTAAGACTTGGTTGAGATGACCATGCTCTTTTCCTGAAGGTTTTATCGCTATTTCCCTTTCCCTCCTTGAGGATAAATAAGATCTGGTGGCGACTCTGTGTCATTTTTCGCGTAGCGACAACGGGCAACTCTGCTGGGGACTCTCCCTAAGTGAGTCAAACCTAACCTAGGTCATTTTTGTGTGTTTGGGTTCTTTCTTTTTTGCTCGTTTATCACTTTCCTTTATTTATTCAATTGTATCTCACCATATTTGGTTTCATTGGTTGTGGTATGGATGGGGTACTTTGGTGGCAAACTTGAGGGAAAGACTCTATACCCGAGTCTGAAGTGTTAAAAAATTGAGATAGGAGAGGTTGAGTAGTATGGGCTTCCGAGATTCTCATCTCGTGATAGTCGATACAAGAACCTCGCTTAGAGTAGATTCTTTTGAGAATGATGAGAACCGTCAAGCTCTTGGTGTAACACCCCGTTCCCAAAAATAAATAAAACAATCAAATAAAACACATATCAGAGTTTCTCTCCCAAACGGGATGCCACAATACACATCAAAATTTCCACAAATATTTTTCCAAATAATTTAACTGAATTTTTCAATAAAATTGCAGCAGAAAAAGATATGGTCTGCCATAACACAAAATATCATATACATACATCATCCATATCCATCATCATCATCATATATACAATAACGACCATCTGCCCCAAAATACATAACATCATCACCGATCAACATCAAACATCTCACAAAACATCAGATACGCCAAGGGGGCACACATATCAAAAATACACAATAATACTCCCAAAAACGCCCCGGTGTTACGTATCAGAGCAGTCCTACGGAGACACCACAATCCAACTAGCTAAACACCTGGATTGTCTGTACTTCCGAAGAAGCACATACCACAACAGTAACAAAGGGGTGAGAATCACGATTAAATAATAATGGCATAATAGTACATGAAATAAAAGGCAGAAATCAATAGTAATACTATTTCATATACATATCATCCGGACTCACGGTCCCACCATCAACCATAACACACTATCACGCAACAATGCACTCACACGACTCTAAACATACGGTACTGACTCACAATCACGATGGGCACCGGGCCATCAACCCTCCTTACAGGAGCACATATCAACGATGGGCACTTGGCCATCAACCCTCCACTCAAGGAACACACCACACTGATGGGCAACTGGCCATCAACCCTCCACAATTGGAGCACCACAATAATACCGATGGACACCTGGCCATCACCCTCCACAACGGGAGCACATCTCCGATGGACACCTGGCCATCACCCTCCACTACGGGAGCACCTCAGCAACATGATGGACACATGGCCATCACCCTCCTCGCTGGGAGCACAACACATTAACGATGGACAACTGGCCATCACCCTCCTCACAGGGAGCACACCAACAATACCGATGGTCACTGGGCCATCACCCTCCTCACAGGGAGCACACCAAGAATACCGATGGTCACTGGGCCATCACCCTCCTCTACGGGAGCACACAACCATATTCACACACATCATACATCTAGCACACCAAGTGCGAACCGATCCTATTGATCCACCCCTCACACAGTATATATACATACACGACGCACAAGGCGTACCGATCCCACTGATCCATTCACATCATAAAATACATACATAACAAGCACACACAGTGCGTCGATCCCACGGATCCATTCACCACACAACTTATCACATACAATGCACACAAGGCATGTCGGTCCTACTGACCCAATACATCACATAACAACACACAATTGCAATGCATAATAAACGTATCGATCCTCACGGATCCACTCACCACAATGCACCAACAAAACGTGCTCAAGGCGTCATGATCATGCTGATCCTCACATCTCACACGCAGCACACACACGGTGCACACATCTCACATACACAACCACACTGGTTCATACATAACACATAATTCAATGATTATGCCACTTGCAATAAACGCCAGCCAAACAGCCCTACAACCACCAACATATGCTCGCATCAGTATCTCCAGCAAGCCTCTCATCGCACAAGACCAACGAGGGTCCAAGTCCACAGCGGAACAACACAACAACAACAGCAAAATACAAAACTGTTGCTGGGCTCGCTGGCACATTTGCCCGGCGAAGCCCCGCAGTGAACACTCGCTGCCATTCGCCTGGCGAACCCTTCTGGCGAAACCAGACAGAAGCTTCTGCCAGCACTCACTGGCTAGCTCGCTCGGCGAAGCCTGGCGAAGCCTCGCCCCTTATTCTCCCAGTGAATACCTGCGTACTCAGAAAAATTATGCGCACCAGAATCATTATCCACTCCCGATTCCAACCGATTAAATCAGAATTCACAACTACCAACATACTACAACTGAGCTACGGGTCTATTCTCGATTCTATCCACTAAAACGCATCATCTGCTCAAGTTACCGACTTCCGGCATAACTCTGAAACTACTCAAAAAACCCAAATTCATTCAACCCAATATTCACAGCACATGCAAACGAATTAATCATCAAACAACACAACATTCACATCAATAACAACATGCAATCGACATCAAACATCAAGAAATCTATGGAGATTAGGGATTTCTCCCTTTCTACCGATTAATCATGCATTTACCAAATTTAATCGATTATTCCCCCCCGCCCTTACCTCAATTCAAGCTTTGATGATGAACAAGCTCCTCAATCCACACGATTTTGCTTGCTCTTGCCTTGCTCTTTTGATCGTGCACTTCCTCCTCTTGTTCTTGTTCTTCGTACACGTTCTCCTTCTCCTTCCTAATCTATTTTTCACCAAATGCCAAGTTTACCCCTCATCCCAAAATAATACAACTTATTTTCCATTTTCCCAAATAATATTTTCTTCATATCATTTTTAATTCACCAATAATCCATATTTCTTAATTCTCTAAAAATCCAATTTATTAAATTTCCCTCATAATACTAATATTAGCAATAATAGTAATAATTAATAATAATAATCACATTAGTATTAATCATCACATTTTATCACTATATATTAATACTATGAGTTCTTTATCCTCAAAGTAAATCCACACAAATACACAAACAAATTCAAAAAAAATAACACCGGAACCCGAAAATAATTAAAACGGGCGTTACACTTGGCGTGTTTGATCAACGTTCTCTTGAGAATCCATTACTCTAAGGACCTTTTAGAACCCTAAACCTTTGGCCAACTAAGATTGATGGTCATGTAGTATGGGTCCTCGAGAAGCTCTTCTCGTATGGATCGATTCAAAGACCTCGTTCAGAAGAGACTTTCTTGATGGGTTTGTTGTCTGGCAATGACTGACATACGTAACAAACAGTCAAGGAAGTCCATGACTCTGAAATCCTTGTCTAGAACCCAGTGTCGACGTGTCTCGTAGTATGGGTCCCCGAGAAGCTCTTCTTGCATGGTTCGATACGAGGACCTCACCTAAAAGAGACTCGTGTGATGGAGTCATCATCCGACATGTTCATGTCGTGTATGATGAACAGTCATATGAATCCATGATTTTGGGATCCCTTTTAAACCTTAGATCACACCTTGTGAGAACCTGTTCATAAAGCAGTCAGTATCGGTCATATCCATACCTCGGACTTATGAACCCATGTGCTCGGTTTCCATTTATGCATCCATTTATACATACTTACTTCATAAAAACAAAGCTTTTAGTGTCTTGTTCTTATTGCAGATATAAGCATTTTTCAGAAGCGATCATGATAAATTTGAATCTAGGGACGATGAGACTAAACAAGAAGACCGACAGAAAAAAGTACTTTCACTTTCAATTACAAAGATCCTTCAATTGACAGTATGAAAGCTTTAAGTGCCAAGATCACTCCCATAAAACACAACAAATTTCACTCTTCTTATGGGAGAATTTTAGATTTGTTGACAGAGAAGATAGAATTTGAAGCTCTCACAGCCTTGGCTCAGTACTATGACACTTCTCTTCATTGTTTCACCTTTGCTGATTTTCAGACAGCTCCCACTTTGGAAGAATTTGAGAAGATTTTGAACCTCTCCATCAAAGATCGCAATCCTTTCCCGAAGCTCGAAGAAGAATTCACTTTGAAGAAAGTGGCTTCTGCCTTAGGAATTCCCACAAGAGATATGATAGCCAATTGGGCAACTAAAGGAGCTAGGGGATTCTCGAGGAAATTCTTAGAAGAACAAGCATGAAAGTATGCCAAAGAAGAGAAATGGGAAATATATGGTTCAGTTTTGGCACTCTTGGTCTATGGAATTGTGATGTTTCCAAATGGGGAAAATTTTGTGGACCAAGTAGCTGTAGAAATCTTCTTGACCAAGAACCCCGTGCCTTTCCTCTTAGGTGACTTCTACGATACACTTCATACCAGACATACAAAAGGAGGTGGAATGTTCCTATGTTGCGCCCCGCTCTTGCATAAGTGGTTGAGGACTCAAATGCCCGAAAAAGGTCTTTTTGCTTCCGAAAAACTCTCATGGCCTCAAAGATTCGCTTCACTCACCGCTAGTTCCATCACATGGTACAAGAGGGAGTGGGAAACCAGAGATATCATCTTTTCTTGCGGAAAATTTCCCAATGCGCCTCTCTTGGGAACACGAGGTTGCATCAATTACAACCCGATGTTACTCAAAAGACAATTTGGACACTTCATGGATGGCCCTCCTAAAGAAGAAGATTTGGTGTCGTTCTTTGTTAATACAACCGATCCAAATGACCCAGCGGTAAGAAAGGCAAGAAGAGCATGGGCAAACGTCACAAGAAGCAATCCAGACAATAGGAGGAAGAATGTCATTGCTCGTGAACCTTATGTCAAATGGGTGAAAGAGAGAGCAAAAGAAGTCAAATCACCTTTTGTCTTTGATGCATTTGCTTTCCCACTGATCGCGACTTTCTATGTCTAATACAACCTAACTGCAAGTGCACAGTCTATCGCGTAGTAATAATAGATATCGATCCCACAGGGACTCGTAATCAAACTAGTGTTCTCGGGAGTTACTATGTTTAGCTAGGTAGATAATGTTTAAGGGAATACGATTTGTCACTAAAGGGAACTAAGAATGTTAATTAAATTATAATTAAGTGAATCGATATGCAGTAATTATGTTCTTCGGGGATTTGACAAGTTACCGGTATACGAAATATTTTTCTGAGTTTATTTAAGCAGAAAATGGTGATCTGAAGACTCTCGCCTCACGATGGTTATTGACGCTAATCATAATTCTAAGGGCCAAACGTACGCTTTCGTGTCCCATTCGGGGTTTAAATTATTTTTTGGAAATCTCTAAATTCTAATTCATTTTAAAGTGCTTTCGCTGTTATTAAAATGAATGACTAGTATTTACTATCTGGTCTTGCCGCAACTTTCGCTTGTTGGTTCGTACCTTAATTAATTTCCCACTTTCGTGGCAAAACTACTTTTAAATAAGTTCTCGCTTTCGCGATGAAGTTTATTCAGTAAATTAATTTAAACACTCAGACCATAAACAACTTTTGAAAAAGACAATTTTCAACCGGTTATTATCAAATCCCTTCCGAATTATTATTACATATCGATTACTTTAATTTAGCCAGACATGGATTTGGGAAAGGTAAAACATAAATGAAAACAATAAATAATAGCATACATCATAATAAAAACTGGAATTACGATTAAAATGAGAAACCTGTAAATATTCCAATTGACTTTTGGGCAGATCCTCCACAAATGTTGGCAGGATTCTGGTCTTTGTGCCAATTGATCGTACAACGGAAATAAGAATTACAGAAGAAATCAAAGGAATGCAGAAAGAGAAAAGAGAAACAAATAAGAATATTAAAAACTGGAAAGGTTGCTCTGAAAATAAATTGGCAGCACTTCGTTGTCTGAATGCGGCTCCCTTTTGAGTTCCCCTTCTTCCCCTTTTATAGAAATGGAATTCTAACGGTTATAACTTGAAGAAGGTGGACTTTGAGGCAGAATTATCAGGGAGTGGTGGTCCACTATTTGGGACTTGGAACTGCTTCTTTCACGTGCATTTGAAGTGGGGCGTTTTTGCCTGCGTGACGGTCGTCACAATGTGTGACGGTCGTCACCCGTGTGACAGTCGTCACCCATGTGACAGTCGTCATGGAGCTGTGACGGTCGTCACAGCAGCAAAATCAGCATTCTGCGTTTTTCATGTTGTTTTCATCCGGTTTTCGTCCATATTTCATCTGAGATTGCTTCTTTTCTTCATATTGCCTTGTTTAAACATGATCATCAAATACCTACAAAGTATCAGACAAATAACACGGAAATAACCCGAAATCGGATCGAAAACAATTAAACATCAGTTGAATTATGCATCGAAATATATATATGATTTCGTGTTATCAAACTCCCCTAAGCTTGAATCTTTGCTTGTCCTCAAGTAAAACAGGAAGAAGTCGGCAAGCACGAGGCAGCTTCTTCGTTCGCAAAGTTGGGAAAAATCGGGATTCTTAGTAAGAACAAAACGAGTACCATGATGACACTGGACTATAAGTCTTCGGAGGTCTCTTTCTTATGCGAATCGGTCCCAGTCATGCTACTGTAGCTTGGTGTCAAGGTTCTCGCGGCAAGTTCACCCTGTTTGTTCTAGCGCAATCACATTAAGCCCGTTGTCCATACACTTTCATGGCAAGTCGACCTGTTAGTGAATATGATCTCATTTCTATTTTGATCTTCTTCATTGATCATAAGCTTGTATCATTGATTTTTCAATGAGTTTTCGTGCCGTTGGGCTAAATGCTCGGGTGAGGAGCACCTAACTTAGAAGGACACGTGTCTTTATATTTTCGGCTATCTAGCTTTCTTTTCATGATTTTTCATCTTTTTGGAGATCATACACTTATTTGCATTGGTCGCTCGCTTAGAAGTGTTTTAGGATGGTGCTGACTACTAGTATAAACTACTTGGGACTGAGTTTGCGTAGACACTTGAGACTTTGGTACACGTAGGTAGTGAAGCCGACTCGCATAAACCGGAGATCTAAGGTGTCAAGACGGTACTGGTTTTGTTAGAATTGTCGTCTCCTCGGAGTTTCAAAACTTGGTTTGAACTTGGGCGCATTCTCGTGATGCTTTTGCTTTTGAGGAACGAACGAAAATTTTTTGTTTACGTCGAATAACGTGGGGATGTTTGCGTAACGGAAAAAAGGATATATAAACGAGCTTTATTTGCTAAAAATAGAAAATGTTTGAATATAAATTACGAAATTCAAAGTACAATGGAAGTACAACGGAATGGGAAATAAACGCTCCGCTCCCACACTATCTCAATCAGTGTCCCCACTGATTTGAAAGAATGTGAGAGGGAGATACAACGGAAATGAAAGTACAAATAAACTGAAAATATAGTAAACAAATAAGAAAAATGATAACTAATCACGACCTCTGCCTCGGTCACGTTGTCGCTCTCGTCCTCTGGCTCTGACCTGGGCAACTCGGTCCTCAAAACTCATAGCTCCGGTATGATAGACATAGTCACGGAGTCCTTCGACCTGCAAGGTCAGATTCGCCAAGTTCACAGTAATGGTTTCTTGGCCGGTTTGTAGTTGTTGCATTTGGGTCCGATGCCAAGCTTCGAACTGCTCGGCTCGCTGATTCTGCTGCTGCATCATAGCGAGTATCTGGGCCTGCTGGTCGAGAGAGCGGCGGAGGTCCTCTTCTGAGTAGTCGGGCACTGGACGATGGCGGCGGCGGCGGGAGGATGTACCTTCGGAAGAAAGAGGTTGCGATGCCTCCGGTTGCTCCGGCCTGTCCAACTCAGCTTGGATTTCGTCGTCAGAACCTTGGGTGTGGTCCTGAGTTGGAGCAGCGGCAGCAGGAGGGGCAGTGAGGTCAAATAACCAGTTGGTACGATCCTCTGGGTGTGTCCGGGTGCGTGATGGAAGGATGATGCTTCAGACGGTTTTGCCACGCACTACCGGGTGGTACTTGCCATCGGCTCTGGAACGGATAAGGTGAGAGGCTCTGCAGTGGTCGGTGTCAAGGAACACCGAGGGAATGGCGTGGAGGTGCTGGAGGCGGTCGCCGAGGTTCAGCCCAAGTGCAATGGCAGTGACAATCCCGCCAAAGTAAAATGGCTTGGAGCCACGGTTACAGTTGGCCTGAATGTGGGCCAGGAGGAACGGAGCGGCGTTGATAGGCTCGTTGTTGAAGACACAGTGGAGAAAGAAAAGCTCTTTCGAGTTCACCTTATGGTTGCTGTCCCGGGCGAAGATTGTGTTGCTCAATGCTCGGTGGAAGTACCGGATGGTCGGGTTATGGATATGCGTGGCGTGCAGAGAATCCCAACCATCGGCATTGATGCCGGTTAACTGGTACCAGAGCGCGAAGGCTACGTGCTGGAACTGATCGATGAGGCGGCGGTGAGCATTGTCGCCTCGAGGGAGTTGTAAGATGGCGGCAATCTGGTTCTGGTTCACCTGATAGTTTGTGCCGAACATCCGGAAGCATGCGGCACCGGAGTGTTGGCTGAGGTCGCCACTGGAAGTGACGTAGGTGAACGAACTTAGGAACTCGAGAGTGAGTTGTTCGTACGTCGGCAGTGGATTGGTGCAGAGGTTCCAGATGCCGGCTCTTTGAAGCATCCAAGTGACGCCTTCAAGGAGTCCGAGCTCCGTGAGCGATGGAATATGTGGATAATGAGTCGGCTGGAGTGACCGTTGATGGAATGCGATGTAGTTGGCCCGCTGTCTCTCGCCGGAGTCACCTTCGCTGAACATAATGTTGCTGAGGTCTGGGGTTTCGTGGTTTCTCGCCATTGTTGGAGGATTGAGGTGGTTCTGAGGAGTGGGAAAATGTGACAGAAGTGTAGTAGGAAGTTGAGATGAGAGTTGGGATATATGGTGCAAGGTGGGGAAAACGAAAAATTGGAGTGGGGAGGGAGTTGCTGATGATTGGAAGTTGAAAGGAGATGAGTGAGAGAGAAAATGCAACCCCTGTTATATCAGATAACAGTTTTGGGTTCGTGACGGTCGTTACGTATCTGTGACGGTCGTCACCCGCGTGACGCTCGTCAGGCTCCTGTGACGGTCGTCACAGCAGTAAAATCTGCAGAACGCAGAATTTTGCTGTGAGGGTGTTCTTGCAGTGACTTTTAGGCCTAGTATTGATATGGCAATGTATTATAGCAGCCAATAAATAATGAATAATGTAAAAACAAAATAAATGAATAAATGCTATAATTGAAATAACAAGAAATTAGAATGATTGTAATGTAATACATGAAGAAATTAACAATGCGAAAATCCAAATGATTAAACTAAACTAAACTAAACTAAAACTAGTATCTAGTCTTTTCGTGCCTTCAACTCATCGAACTTCCGTACGTAGTAGTCGAGCTGGTCACAGACTAAGTCCATGAAGACTACCAGTTCGCTGTGTATGCCTGCGATGTCGTCTTTGACAGTAGTCAGAGCTGCATCAACATTATCCAACCGGAGTAGAACAATATCCATTTTGTCAGTGGTCTCCTCAGGAATAGGCTCAGGATAGGTGTTGTAATGCGGAGGAGTCGTAGGGTCTACTTCAGCTTCTGATATAGCATCCTCATAGTACATATAGTCGTGTGCCTCAGAGATGTGGTCACTGTCGTACATATAGTTCTGTGGTGTTGACTGAGGTGAAAGAGGTCCCATAGGCTCATCCAATTCATAAAGCCAGTTGTCCTTGTTGTGGATACTTGTCATCTGATGATTAGGCAGTGTGAATAGCTGGACAAGTTTTTCGTTGATAAGGTACTCATAAGGTCCAGGTCCCATAGTTCCTAAAATGCGTCTGTTAAAGCAGAACTGTATATTCATAGGTCGGATGGTGCCAAAACGAGTGCTTGCATTTAAGTGGAATCTAAGGCCGAGCTCGTGGGCAATCATTGTCACGAGGCCTCCTATAAGAATAGGTGACTGTGGGTCCTGAGTGAGGCGTCTGAAAGATCTCATCATGAAAGGTACTGCATTTACTGTACGTCCCTGAGAAGCACAGAACATGATGAATAACTCCTCTTTAGATACTGTAGTAATATTTTCTTCTTTCCCGAAAAGGGTGTGAGCTAGTATCTTATGGAAGTATCTGAAAGCTGGGTTATGAATATCATCATTATACATTCTATCTGGTTCAGGGTGATAGTCGCCTGTGATTCTACCCCAGAATTGGTCGAGTTCAAAATCAATATCGTCATCTTCTGCACTGATGAACACATGCGGTCCGCTAGGAAATCCTAGGAGGTTAGCTAGTGACATCCGGCTATGGGTTTGGTCCATTCCAAACATCCTAAAGGTGATCAGCTCTGTGTTGGATCCAAAACCATAGTTGGGTAGGTACCTGAAGGAACTAAGGAATTCGTAGGTGAGGTCCTTATAGGTAGCAAAACGTGTTTTCAAAGCAGTGTTCTCCCAACCCAGTTGATTGAACAGGTATTGAATGCTATCCGTGATTCCTAGTTTATCCATGGTAGACTTATCATAATACAGCGTTAAGGCTATTTCTCTTTCAGTTAGTGCTGCAAATCTTGCCTTTTGAGCTAGTCCTCGAAAATGAACCTTTGTGAAGTCGTACTCGGCCATACTCGCAGGTAAGTCGGAGAAAACAGGAGGAATGTTTTGAAGACTTTTAAAATCCTGAAAAGTTTAAAACAGAAGTTTGAAGTCAGGATTTTTAAAAACAAAAAGCGGTAAAAACAAAAGACCAAAAGAGAAAAATAAAATAAAAATAAAAATATGAAAACAAACGAAAGTAAAAAATAGTAGTAATTTTAAGTTTAGAATTTTTGTTAAAGTTTCAAAGTAAAATTTTAAATAAAAAATGAAATACAGTAACGAGGAAAAATGCGGGAAAAGTTGGGTTGCCTCCCAGTAAGCGCTGTTTTTAACGTCTAAAGCCCGACGCTATCTTGGTGACAAGCTATTCGGGTGTTTGAGCTGGAAGCTCAAGCAATGCTATACTGCAGACTTGAGGGCTATGTTCGTTCTTATTATAATGTTTCAGACGTTGCCCGTTTACGATAAACGGTGCATTTGTCTTGTCGGTAATTTCAACAGCTCCACTCTGAAGTACTTTAGTCACTTCATAAGGGCCAGACCACCTAGATTTTAGTTTACCTGGGAAGAGTTTTAATCTTGAATTGAATAGAAATACGATGTCTCCCACACTGAATTGTTTCTTGATTGAACGTTTATCATGCCACTTTTTAGTTCGTTCTTTGTAGATACGGGCATTTTCGTAAGCGTCTAATCGAAGTTCTTCCAATTCGTGTAAGTTCAAGATTCGCTTCTCTCCTGCCTCGGTGTAGTTGAAATTGAGTGTCTTAATGGCCCAGAAGGCCTTATGCTCTAATTCTATAGGGAGATGGCAGGATTTACCGTAAACTAATTTGTAGAGTGTAGTACCTATTGGTGTCTTAAAAGCGGTCCTATAAGCCCATAAAGCTTCATGTAGCTTTGATGACCAATCTTTCCTTGAGGTAGCGACAGTCTTTTCCAATATCTGTTTTATTTCCCTATTCGAGACCTCTACTTGTCCGCTAGTTTGTGGATGATAGGGTGTAGCTACTCGGTGTCGGACTCCATATTTAGAAAGAAGTTTATCAAATATTCGCGATATGAAGTGAGATCCGCCGTCACTAATGACGAGTCTGGGTACACCGAATCTAGGAAAGATTGTGTTTTTGAAGAGTTTAGTTACTACTCGTGCGTCGTTTGTTGGAGCAGCAATGGCTTCTATCCATTTAGACACATAGTCTACAGCGACGAGTATGTAGTTATTACCAAAAGAAGGTGGGAATGGTCCCATGAAATCTATTCCCCATACGTCAAAGATTTCTACCTCTAAGATTCCTTTCTGAGGCATTTCATCGCGTCGTGAGATGTTGCCAGTTTGTTGGCATCGATCACATTTTAGCACAGCGATGTGGACGTCTTTCCAGAGGTTGGGCCAGAATAAGCCGGCTTAGAGAATCTTAGCGCACGTCTTGGATGTACTAGCATGACCACCATATGGTGCTGAATGACATTGGGAAATGATATTTTCTATTTCTTCCTCTGGGACACAGCGACGGTATATGTTGTCGGCCCCTCTCTTGAAGAGTAGAGGTTCGTCCCAATAATAGTGTTTCAGATCGTGGAAGAATTTCTTCTTTTGCTGATAAGTGAGATCCGGTGGAAGCACGCCTGCAGCGAGGTAATTAACGATGTCAGCATACTAAGGTAATGTGACTTGGGCATAGACGGCTTCTACGGCTTTTTCGAATTCTGGATCTTCCGAGATTGAGTTGGGTATGTCACTTTCTAATTTGGCTATCAGACGTTCGTACGGGAAATCGTCATTTATCGGTACTGGTTCATGTTTGATGCCTTCTATTCGGGATAAGTGATCTGCAACAACGTTCTCGGTTCCTTTCTTATCTTTGATTTCTAAGTCAAACTCTTGTAATAACAGGATCCATCTCAATAGTCTTGGTTTGGCATCCTTTTTGCTTATTAGGTACCTAATGGCAATGTGGTCTGTGTATATGATAATTTTTGCTCCTACTAAGTAAGAACGGA
Organism: Lathyrus sativus; assembly: GCA_963859935.3. Lineage (NCBI taxonomy): Eukaryota > Viridiplantae > Streptophyta > Magnoliopsida > Fabales > Fabaceae > Lathyrus > Lathyrus sativus. Next base: position 88,452,997 of record OZ012735.1, on the reverse strand, counting down.
ATTTGTCAAGCGCAAATATAACTGCTAGAAGTTCCTTTTCTGTGGTAGCGTAGTTCATTTGGGCAGGATCTAAGGTTCTACTGGCATAGTAGATGGCATGGAGCTTCTTGTCCTTCCTTTGTCCTAGAACTGCGCCTACGGCATAATCACTCGCATCGCACATGATTTCAAATGGCAGTCGCCAATCGGGTGGTTGCATAATCGGTGCGGTGATAAGGGCTGATTTTAATGTTTTGAATGCTTTTAAACAGTAGTCGTCGAAGACGAACTCAGCATCTTTCATCAACAGGCCGGTCAAAGGTTTTGTGATTTTTGAAAAATCTTTTATAAATCTTCGGTAGAAACCGGCATGTCCTAGAAAACTCCGCATTTCTCGTACAGATTTTGGAGGTTGGAGATCTTTTATAATCTCTATTTTAGCTTTGTCGACCTCAATTCCTTTATTCGATATGACATGTCCTAGGACTATTCCTTGTCGGGCCATAAAATGGCATTTTTCCCAATTTAGGACGAGGTTCACTTTTACACAACGTTCTAATACCATTTCTAAGTTTTGTAGGCATCCTTCGAAACTTTGTCCACATACCGAGAAATCGTCCATAAATACTTCCATGATGTCGTCTATGAAATCTGCGAAGATTGCCATCATGCATCTTTGGAAGGTTGCTGGAGCATTACAGAGTCCGAACGGCATTCGGCGGTAAGCAAAAGTACCATAAGGACAGGTGAATGTAGTCTTTTCTTGGTCATCAGGATGAATGGGAATTTGGAAAAATCCTGAATAACCATCTAGATAGCAAAAATATGAATGTTTGGCTAATCTTTCCAACATTTGATCTATGAAGGGTAACGGGAAGTGATCTTTTCGTGTGGCCTTGTTAAGCTTTCTATAATCAATACACATCCTGCTTCCAGTCACGACTCTTTTTGTTATTGATTCGCCTTTTTCGTTTTTAACTACTGTGACTCCTCCTTTCTTTGGTACGACATGAACTGGGCTAACCCATTCACTATCGGGGATTAGATAGATGATTCCTGCATCTAGCAATTTCTTTACTTCATCTCTGACTACAGTGCTTAGGATGGGGTTCAGTCTTCTCTGATGCTCTCTAGAGGTTTTAGAGTCTTCCTCCATTGTAATTCGATGCATACAGATCGAAGGGCTTATGCCTTTTAGATCGCTTATGTTATAGCCTAACACGGTGGGGTACTTCTTTAGGACTTCTAATAGCTTTACGGTTTCTGGTTGTCCTAAGTCGGCGTTGACTATCACTGGTCTTTTTAGTTCATCGTCTAGGAATTCATATCTAAGGTTTTTGGGTAGTGTTTTAAGTTCTAAAGATGGGTTCTTCGGACCTGGCATATGGTTTGGGGTCAGTGTTAAGCTTTCACTTAGGCTGTCGTCTTTATACGGTTTACGCCAATCATCGTCTTCAGAAATATCGGGTATTTGAATCTTTATTATTTCTGAATACGTGGTCTCTTCATTTTCAAGTTCTCTTATGCATTCGTCAATTTCATCTACTAAATAGCAGGTATCGTCTATGGCTGGTGCTTGTAAGAACTTGGTGAGAATGAACTCTATCTTTTCTTCTCCTACTTCGAATGTTAGCCTTCCTTTCTTCACGTCTATAATAGCTTCGGCTGTAGCTAGGAACGGTCTTCCTAGGATAATTGGGGTAACAGCGTCCTCCTTGATGTCCATGATTATGAAGTCGGTTGGAATGTAGAATTGTCCTATGCGTACTGGAACGTTTTCCAGTATTCCGACGGGGTATTTTACTGATCGGTCAGCTAATTGTACGAACATTTTGGTTGGTCTGAGGTCTCCCATATTCAGCTTTTTGCATATAGATAAAGGCATAACACTGATACTGGCTCCTAAATCGCATAGAGCTTTGTCTATTACGAACTTTCCTATGACGCAGGGTATGGAGAAACTACCTGGGTCTTTTAATTTAGGAGGCATGCGGTTTTGAATAATAGTGTTACACTCTGCAGTAAGTGTAACTGTTTCGTTGTCCACGATCTTTCTCTTATTTGACAGGATTTCTTTGAGAAATTTAGCGTATGACGACATTTGAGTTATCGCTTCTGTAAAAAGAATAGTGATATTCAACTGTTTAAGGAGCTCTACAAATTTCTTAAACTGTCCTGAAGTTTTGGAGTTTATTAATCTTTGAGGATAAGGGATAGGTGGTTTATATGGCGCTGGAGGTGCTTGAGTTTTTTCACTTGTGGTATCCTCCTTCTCGTTGTCTTCCTTCTTCTCTAACTCGGATTCCTTTTCTGCTTGTTCAGTTGGTTTTTGTTGCATGGCTGAGTTTTCGGTCCTCGGATCGATCGGTTCGTCCAATTCTTTTCCACTTCTTAGTATTACAGCATTTGCTTGACCTTTTGGATTCTGTTCGGGTTGTCCAGGAAATGTGCTAGCGGGTGCGGCAGCAAAGGCTTGTTGTTGAGCCACTTGTGATATCTGTGTTTCTAACATTTTGTTGTGGGTGGCTAAAGCGTCTACTTTTCCGGTCAACTGTTTAATTTGCTTGCTAGTGTGTATGTTTTGATTCAGGAATTCTTTGTTTGTTTGAGATTAAGTAGCTATGAATTTTTCCATCATCAACTCGAGGTTTGATTTTCTAGGTGCAGTCTGAGCAGCAGCTGGTTTCTGATATCCTGGCGGAGCAGTAGGCATTTGCAATGCGTTTTCGCTTTTGTAAGAAAAGTTTGGATGATTTCGCCAGCCTGGGTTGTAAGTATTTGCGTAAGGATTTCCTTGAGCATAATTTACTTGGTCTGGTGGGATTCCGGCTAGTAATGGGCATTCGGGTGCATTATGAGTAGTGCTTCCGCATAACTCGCAATTTGGAGTTACGGCAACGACGGTTGCAGTGGGGTTAACGGTCAGACTATCAATCTTCTGTGCTAGAGCATCTACTTTAGCGTTGAACTTTTCGAGGCTGCTGATCTCGTACATCCCACCTTTCGTTGTGGTTTTCTCTGTTGGAGTGCGTTCACCTCCCCATTGGCAGTGGTTCTGAGACATGTTTTTGATTAGTTGATAGGCTTCGTCGTATGGCTTATCCATAAGTGCACCGCCCGCGGCAACGTCTATTGTCAATCTGGTATTGTATAAAAGCCCATTATAAAAAGTATGGATTGTCACCCAGTCTTCTAAACCGTGGCGAGGACATGTTCTCATCATATCTTTGAATCGTTCCCATGCTTCGTAAAGAGATTCAGTATCTTATTGTTAAAATCCGTTGATTTGAGCTCTAAGCATAGCAGTTTTGCTTGGCGGAAAATATCTCGCTAAGAAGACGTTTTTCAATTGTTCCCACGTCGTAACGGAGTTGGATGGTAAGGATTGTAACCATGTCCACGCTCTGTCTCTAAGAGAGAATGGGAAAAGACGAAGTCTTATCGCGTCTGGAGTTACTCCATTTGCTTTCACTGTGTCTGCGTATTGCACAAACTTCGTTAAATGTTCGTTTGGATCCTCAGTTGCGCTTCCTGAGAATTGGTTTTGTTGTACAGCTGACAACAGTGATGGTTTCAGCTCAAAATCGTTTCGAGTAATAGCTGGGGCAGCAATGCTACTCCTAGGCTCCATCTGAGAGGGTGTAGCGTATGCCTTCAGCGGTTTGTTTGGGGGTCCTTCAGCCATGTTTGATTCTTCTTCGGATTTGGGAATGGGAGTGAGAGGATCGGGAATGTTATGTTTGAGTTGGTACTCAATGATTCGGCTTCTTAGATGTAAGAAGCATTCTAGTTCTGCGACTGAAGGTTTCAAGATATCGCCTTGTGGGCGATCACTTGGCATACAATCGACAACACTAGTAAAGGAAAAATGAAAATAATTAACCTAGTCTATACGGCGTAACAGAAGGTTACATTATTGACTAAATGGGTCCCCGACAACGGCGCCAAAAACTTGATCGCGACTTTCTATGTCTAATACAACCTAACTGCAAGTGCACAGTCTATCGCATAGTAATAATAGATATCAATCCCACAGGGACTCGTAATCAAACTAGTGTTCTTGGGAGTTACTATGTTTAGCTAGGTAGATAATGTTTAAGGGAATAAGATTTGTCACTAAAGGGAACTAAGAATGTTAATTAAATTATAATTAAGTGAATCGATATGCAGTAATTATGTTCTTCGGGGATTTGACAAGTTACCGGTATACGAAATATTTTTCTGAGTTTATTTAAGCAGAAAATGGTGATCTGAAGACTCTCGCCTCACGATGGTTATTGACGCTAATCATAATTCTAAGGGCCAAACGTACGCTTTCGTGTCCCATTCGGGGTTTAAATTATTTTTTGGAAATCTCTAAATTCTAATTCATTTTAAAGTGCTTTCGCTGTTATTAAAATGAATGACTAGTGTTTACTATTTGGTCTTGCCGCAGCTTTCGCTTGTTGGTTCGTACCTTAATTAATTTCCCACTTTCGTGGCAAAACTACTTTTAAATAAGTTCTCGCTTTCGCGATGAAGTTTATTCAGTAAATTAATTTAAACACTCAGACCATAAACAACTTTTGAAAAAGACAATTTTCAACCGGTTATTATCAAATCCCTTCCGAATTATTATTACATATCGATTACTTTAATTTAGCCAGACATGGATTTGGGAAAGGTAAAACATAAATGAAAACAATAAATAATAGCATACATCATAATAAAAACTGGAATTACGATTAAAATGAGAAACCTGTAAATATTCCAATTGACCTTTGGGCAGATCCTCCACAAATGTTGGCAGGATTCTGGTCTTTGTGCCAATTGATCGTACAACGAAAATAAGAATTACAGAAGAAATCAAAGGAATGCAGAAAGAGAAAAGAGAAACAAATAAGAATATTAGAAACTGGAAAGGTTGCTCTGAAAATAAATTGGCAGCACTTCGTTGTCTGAATGCGGCTCCCTTTTGAGTTCCCCTTCTTCCCCTTTTATAGAAATGGAATTCTAACGGTTATAACTTGAAGAAGGTGGGCTTTGAGGCAGAATTATCAGGGAGTAGTGGTCCACTATTTGGGACTTGGAACTGCTTCTTTCACGTGCATTTGAAGTGGGGTGTTTTTGCCTGCGTGACGGTCGTCACAATGTGTGATGGTCGTCACCCGTGTGACGGTCGTCACCCGTGTGACGGTCGTCATGGAGCTGTGACGGTCGTCACAGCAGCAAAATCAGCATTCTGCGTTTTTCATGTTGTTTTCATCCGATTTTTGTCCATATTTCATCTGAGATTGCTTCTTTTCTTCATATTGCCTTGTTTAGACATGATCATCAAATACCTGCAAAGTATCAGACAAATAACACGGAAATAACCCGAAATCGGATCGAAAACAGTTAAACATCAGTTGAATTATGCATCAAAATATATATACGATTTCGTGTTATCACCCACCGAATCCTGAGCCTGAACCGACCTTACCCGAAGACATGGAAAAACTTAAGGCTAAAGTCCAAGAACTTAAAGATGAGAACACTCAGCTTCAAATTCAACTCAATGAGACCAAGCAGAAAAGCGAAGCTTGGGAAGACAAAAGCAAAGAGTTGAAGGAAAAGTTCGAGGATAGCAAGAAAAAGGCTAGAGAAGAGAAAGGAAAGAAGGAATGGGTTGGTAGAGCACTCAAAAACGCCAACTCCGACTTGGACCACCAAAATGAAAAATTGGACCAAGTATGGCAAAAGGTCAGAGACTTAGAAAATGATGTAAGAATAGCCACCCAGATGAAGAGAGATGAAAGGGAAAAATTTGAAGCTCAGATTCACAAGTTGAATAGCATTATCAAAGGTAGCAAGGATCAGTTAGCTCATGCACTGTTGGAAAAAGAGAATGCGCATCGAGATTTCATACAGGCAGAGTACCAATTGGGTAGGGATGTTGAGGAAATCCAGAGATTGAAAGATGGAATCTATGATGAGCTGTACATGAAGCTGCAAGACAGTTGCCACTATTGGGGAGAAAGTTGTCATTAAGCGGAGGTTGCGATACTTCAGAGAATCATCTACCTTTTCTCTCATTCCCGTGCGATCGAGAACACCCTGTTTACCCGTAGTTAGCCTGAACTACATTTTGCTCTGATTTCTCGTATCAGACGAGAATACGTAGGCACAAGATGCGATGTCTTGGTGAGCAATCCCCCCGTAGTTTCCCGAAATACGTTGACTCTGACTTTCCCATTGCACGAGGGAATACATAGGCATAGGGCGACGATGTCCAATCTGTTGCACCCCAAAATTTGACCAACATTTATTTACCAAGCTTGTGTTCATTTCATTCATCATCTGCATCTCATTGATGTGTGGGCAGTAGATCAAGAGGTATGATCACCCAGAAAGAGTTATATGAGACTTTGAAGCTAGCCAAGAAGGTTATTCAAGTGTTCAAAGGTTGATACCTTTGTCAGAGAACTCAAGAGATCCTCAGAGAGATTGGTTGAAACCAAGGTTGTGTGCCTCATAACTTGAGAGTTGTGGGAGCTCCTCAGATGATTCTGAGACTATTAGGATGGACTTGAAGCTTTGAGAAAGCTTGTGAGATGTCTTGAAAGCCATCATGAAGCCTAGAGAGGTCATTGTACAAGAACTCAGAAGATTCAGCCATGAGTGATGGAATTAGGGTTTGACTGGGTCAACCCTAGGTCAACTGATGATTTGGAGAGGGTTGAGACCTAATCCAAGAGCCATGTGATCATGGAATTATGCATTGAGATGCTATGGGGATGATTCCTAGACCAACTCATCATGATTGAGGAGTTTGAGAAGTTTTAAGTTAGGGTTTCTAAGGCTTGACAGTGTAAAATCCCCTAGTTTGATCCCTATCTTCAAGGCAGTTTAGCTCAAGATGTGATTGTCATCTCATCTTCCCCAAAACATAAATGTTGTAGAGCTTGTTCTTAGCTTTAATTTGAGTACTATAAGTCCTTGATAGGATTTGTAGAGCTCAAGTTATGGCTTTGACAAATTACAGGTCATCTGAGGCATGTGAATCTGGGTCCTTGAAAGTCACCCAACTTGCATCCAACTTTTGCCCTAGTAGGATGATTCCTATGAACTCTTGGTCAACATGAATGTTGTAGAGAATATTATTAGCTTTCTAGATAGTACTAGAAGTCCTTGATAGGATTTGTAGAACTCAACTTATGGCTTTGACAAGTCAAGGGCATTTTGGTCATTTGGAGGTTATATGTCATTTCAAGCATAAGGCCATATCTCCTGCTTCCAAGCTTCAAATGGAAAAATCTTCAACATCAAACTTGCTTAGAATGTTGTTTTAAGACTAGTAGGGAGGTCATGAGATGTTGAAAAGACTTGTATCAAAAAGTGATGAAAATGGCCTAAAATGGAGGCATAAGTTAATTAAGGTGAAATTGAAAATTGGAAATCACAAGTTATAAATCTAAACCATGTCATATAATAGGTCATTTTGACTCCAAATGACATTATAAGAACAATGGTTCAGCTACAATTTTGATTTGGGGCTTAGATCATAGGGCTGCTTTGGAATTGGCTTACTTGCATATTAAGGTACCAAAGCAAAACTCAACAAAACTCAATGTACAAGTTTGTTATGCATTGTAACTCATCATAAATCTCATATAGGGAGAATTTCAAGTCAGAATTGGTTATCACAAGGAGCTTGGCATGAGATAGCATGTAGGGAGAATTGAAATCAAAATGTCATGACATGAAAAGTTCAAATACTCATTGGATGATCCTAGATGGTTCTAGATGATTCTAAACCACTCTATATAACATGTATAACTTGCTCAGATGCAAGGTTGGTGAGAATTGGTGCAGAGAAGAGAGAGTGAGATCAAGAATCTTCCATTGCAAGTCAAGTTCCATTTCACATTCTTCTTCATTTCCATTCATTCTTTCCACTCAAACACATTCCATACATCATAGTGAAGCTGTGCAGATTGAATTGAGATCAAATCCATGGAGAATTGAAGAGTTGGTGATTCAACTTTCAAGGTAGCAAGTCATAATCGAATTCTGAGATTGAAGCCTCCTCCATCAAATTTGTTGCAAACAGTAGCAAGATTGGCATCTAGGGAAACTTTCTGAAGAGTTTCAAGGGCTGAGTTGGTGGATTTCATCATCTGTTCATCAAGATTAACCAGGTTTGCAAATTCTTCCCTAAACCATGTTTTAGGCATAATTAGGTTAATTTGTTAGTGTAGAACTGTTAGAGACCAATAAGAGATGGATTTTGGAGAGTTATGGATCAATTGGTGAAGATTGAACTAGGGACCCCATTTCTTTGATGACCAAGAACTCTTGTTATATTGAGATATAGAATGAACTAGACATCAAGAATCAATCAGGGTGAGTTGGTGAGGGATCTGAGATAGTTAATTGCAAGAATGGTTGAGATGGATGATTGAGCACATTTTTAATCTTGGATCGTGTTTCATGTTAGAGGAAGTTTCAGTTGATTTTGAGAGTAGAAATGGATTCAGCATGAAATTCTAGGCAGGATAGGGTCTTGAATTTCCATTTTCCATGAGGAATTGAGGGAGTTCGTGTTTGAAGAAGAAGAGCTTGGAGCTCTGCATTTTCATGGAGTTTCAGCAAACCCTAGCTGGAGGTTAGGGACGAAGTCTTGGCCGTTGGATGAGGAGCTGACCCATTGACTATTTCTTGATCTGAGGGCCACGATTTAATTTCGTTTTGGAGGGAATCTGAACTACAATGAAACGCGTCGTTTCATTAATTGGGGTACTGGGCTGGATTGATATCCCCACCCCCTTCATGGCCCAATTGGTTTCTGAACTATAGTTTGTTTCTATTGGCACCGTGTATTTTTCTTTTTCTTTGTTATTTTCATTTGTTTTTCTGATTTAATTTTGGGCTTAGCGCATTGCTTTTTGTACCCCCTATTTTCAGCCCATATGAAATTGAACTATGTTTTGTTACTTCCTGCACCCCAGCTTCCATGTTTTAATTTCATTTTTCTTCCATTTTTCATTAATATTTGAAAATTCATATCAATTTGAAAATTAAAGATTTTTTAATGGGAATTTTCGCTCCCATTTCATATTCATGTCTAGAAAAATATAAAATAAAAATATTTTCCTTTCATGCATTTTTAGTATTTTTTGTATATTTTCTTCTTTTGTTGCATTTTATTTCTTTTATGTTGATACATGAATTTGTAGAATTTTGTTTAGGTAGCTACCTTAACATTTTTAGACCACTATTTTTAGGATAGTTAGATATGAGCTTTAGCTTCCCCCTGGATTTATTCCATAATTTTATGATGAATTTTAGGATAGTTTTGACTAGATGGCATTAGGTTGTGTAGAATTAGGTCAAACTTTAACATAGGTCCATAATAACACTAGAATTTTGGGTTTTTAGGACAAATTAGACTATGGGGCATATAGGGAATTAAGGGTAGGTATGTAGGATCCCTTAGAAATTATATTAGGATTTAATATAGTAGTATACTATTTTTAGTTGATTTTTGTATTGGTTGATTGTTTGTGTTGCCTTTAGGGCATTTTTGCTTTAGTTGCTTTGCTTTGGAGTTTTCCCTTGGCTTGATGGGCTTGGTATCTCTTTGTGTAGCATTGAGGAGCTTAGTAGAAGATTTGAAGATGAATTGAGGAGCTTGAGAGCTTGATCTTTTTTGTTGTTTTAGGGTTAGGGATTAGGAAGAGTTTAGACTTAGATAACTTCTTTCTCAAACATGGATGGTATCTTTCACCTCCATTCCTCCCTATGATTCAAAGTCCTTCCATGGTATACACCTCTCTACTTTGGAGGGATAAGTGATGTACCTAGGAAGTAGAACTTTTGAGGGAACCATTCCCTTGATGTTGAACCCTTATAGGTCACCTTTGGTGGTCAGTAAGCAGTTCAATATCCCCCAGCTTATCCAGTTAAGTGATTTCCTCTGGTTTGATTGTCTTGAGAGATGTTGAGCTTGAGTTTGAAGATGAAGACTTCAATGAAGAGTGTAGAAGATGATGAATCCTTGAGTATTGCCATTCCAGCTGAAGCTTGAAGAGCAACAAGAGCAAGTTGATACTTGAAGACCTCTGAAGAGGAAGTAAAGACTGAAGGATGAAGTTGACACTTCTAAGTGATTGAGATTGATTCTGAAGAGCTGAAGCTTGAAGAACAAAGGAAGTTGATACTTACTTTGATACCTGGAGATCCTGAAGGAGCCAAGTTGATACTCATGATTGATAGTGAAGCCTGAAGGTGGAGCTGATCAAGAAGCTGAAGCTTAAAGGAAAAGATAAGTTGAACTTATGTTGAAGGGTTGAAACCTGGAAAAGCAAATTGATATTTGTCAAGAGTAATTGGAAGTCTGAAGACTGAGTTGCTGTTGGAAGAGCTGAAGCTTGGAGTTGAGGGAGGAGTTGATCTGCTTTCTTTTTCTTTGCTGTATTGGCATGTTTTGTTTGACTTGTTTGATGCATTAGAATAAGTCCATATCTAGAATAAGTAGAGTCTAGGAGCATGATTACACTAGAGGTTGAGTTGCTCCATCTGCTTGTATTGTTACTGTGTGGCTTTGCTTGCGGGTATTCGGTAGAGCCCTGCTCCCTTGCCCATGTGGTTTGTTTGCCTGATGGCATTTCATTTCATTTCCTTCTGTATGATTGCAGTTTACTGTTTTGCTTGATAGCATGTTTTATATTTCAGTATGATTACTGTTGTCCATTCTGGCTTGAGGTTGAGATGAGCTTGTGGAGGCTGAAGCCCCACACACATTTCCTCCCTCACTTGCATTGCATGCATTTTACTGTTAAGCTGATGCTTTGTCTGCTTTGGTGTATCGTTGACATGATCCCTTAGGACTCTCATTTCCTTTGATAAGGAATTGATGATAGAACTTTAGGTTGAAACCTATGCATGACAACTTCTAGGAGTTCCCTGTTCAAACCTCAACCATAGGATGAATCCATGACATGACAACAGTAGGACTTGATAGTCTCCCTCCTAGTTGGGCCTGTTCTCTTCTCATCTCAAAATAGTTTAAGATACAGTAATCATGAATGATTTCTTTCGTACGTTACGAGCCTTAAGCTATCTGAGAAAGGATTGTGGGAGAGTTTATTTTCCACAGTCTGGATGTTTAGTATGGTACCCTTTGGGTGACATGCGACACATTCACTCTCAGGTCATAGTCTCTAGTGCGGTTGAAATCGCAAACACAATAAAAAACACTTCTTTCGTAAAAGACAGGAAATAAACCGTAGTTTCCCGAACTACGTGAGCTCTGATCTCTCATACCTGTTGAGAGTACGTAGGCACAAGATGGCGATGTCTTGGCGAGCTACCTTCCCCCATAACCCTTCGTAGGCCGAACTACGTTGACTCTGATTTCTCATTCTCTGATGAGAATACGTAGGCATAAAGCGCGAGGCTTTGCCGAGTCATTTTCTTTTATGTTTAAACCAACCTTGATAGGTAGATAGAATAAAACCCACCCGTCCAAGTAAACACAATAAGTGAGGACCCCGTCGAGTACGACGGACGTGAGGGGTGCTAATACCTTCCCCTTGCGTAACCGACTCCCGAATCCAGACAATGGTTGCGACGACCTTGTCTTACCTTTGTTTCGTCAGGTTTTTCCGATCGTTTCCTTTCCCGCTCTGAGGGATAAATAACGAAAGGTGGCGACTCTTCTGTTGTGCCGACACCTTATTTTCGCGCAAGAGACACTATCGAGTCAGTTCCTTCTGTTCTTTTCAGTTCCTTCCGTTAGCATTAACAACCATAGATAGTTTGTTTTTCACCCTTATAGACTAGACAACAAGCGTGGATCCCGTCGAGTACGACGAACGTAAGGGGTGCTAATACCTTCCCCTTGCGTAACCGACTCCCGAACCCGAGATATGGTTACGATGACCGATCTTATTCCCTTTTCGTAGGTTTTCTCTGATCGTTTCCTTTCCCTCTCTTTGGGATAAATAACGAATGGTGGTGACTCTTCTGTCATTGTCGGCCCTTCTTCGTAGCAATGCGATACACTCCTTACATCCGTTGTAATCAATGGGATCCACGCTTGTTGTCTAATCAAAGGGTGTGTTATCTAAAAAAACTAATGTTAAACGGGGGAGGGAAAAGAAAAAGGAGACTCGATAGGACATCGCCGCCCTATGCTTACGTATTCCCTCGTTCAATGGGAAAGTCAAAGTCAACGTAGTTCGAAAATCAACGAGTGATGGGGGGAAGGTTGATCGCCAAGATATCATCGTCTTGTGCCTACGTATCCTCATCTGGTATGAGAAATCAGAGCAAACGTAGTTCGGGTAAACTAGACCACAGGTTGGTTAAGTGTTTTTTATGAGTAACGCTAAGTTCCCATTCCAGCAATTAGGGTCGATGCATGTTTGCGGTAGAACGAAAAAGTACGTACTCTTTTCTGAAAATGATTTAAGAACATAATCCAGAAGGATAAAAAAGTTTGATTTTAATTTAAGATTTTTAGTGAAGTGAGTTGAATTTGTTTGAGATACACGTTGCACTAAAGACTATGACATAGGAGCGAATGCGTCGTATATCGCCTAAAGGATATACACTAAACACTCTAGACAAATGAGGAGAAACCCCTCACTCATCATTTCCCATATACTTAAGGCTCGTGGCGCACAATGTTCATCATTCTTTATTAAGTGTCTTAAGATTGTTTGAGATGAGAAGAGAAGACACAAGAGAAACACTAATGGGAAACTGAAAACCCTAATGTTATCATATAAAATGGTCCTAAAGTTAGGATGAAAAGAAAGTCTACCTAATGTTATCATACAAAATAATGGACCTAAAGTTGAGGTCAAAGGAATTATCCTAATTATTATCATGCAAAGAATTGAAAGCCTAATGTCTCTCATACTCCCATCTTAAACAGAGGGACTAGGAATACTAAAGGATCATGTGAGTAAGCACAAGTAAACACTACCTAATTCAATCACAAATGAAAACATGAATGAAAATTAAACAAGTTCCAAAAAGAAAAGAAAGATGAAAAAAGAAGAAGAAGAATGAAGAAGATGCAACAAAAAACAACTTCTCAAGGAAGTTCAACTCAAATGACAAAACAAACACACAAATAAAAACTAAACTCAATCATACATAAGACACACATCACATCATGTCAAAATGAAATAAGAATGCATATATGTCAAACCATACTCAAAGGTTAGAGGTTAAAGCAAAGTGGCAAGACAAAATGCCCAAACACACACAAGTGACTCAATATCTAACAATAGGCATCATTAATCAACAAACAAAGTGGGATAAAGTCAAATGAGATGAAAAATTAGGTAGGGAAGTATAAAGATCACATCACATCCAAGTCATGTCAATGATCAAAGAAAAAGCAAAAACAGTTAAGTCATGCATCACATTCATAAACAAATCTAATGTTACACAAAACAAGCATGCAAGAAATAACTTTAGAGGAAATGACATGAGATAAGAACATGAAACCAAGTGTGGTAAGAAACATAAACATGAATATCAAGTCAACGACTCACTCATGAACACACAAAAGGAACATCAAGATTTGAAATCAAGACATGCATCTAGAACAAGTTCAAATACCAAAGTCATTCTCAAAGAAAAGAAGTACTCAACAAGAATACAAATGATCAAGTTTAAATTCATAAAAGTTAGAAACAAACTTATATGATATGCATCATGCTCAAAATAAAATCAAAAATAAAATTTAAGATGAGGCAAACTCAAGTTGAAGTACAAAAGTCAAGCAAACATCTCCTAAGTTAACCCATGAAGGAAGCAAATGATCATGTGAAGCATATGAGATGAAATGGTCACGTAATGAACATCCATACATGAAAACCATAACCTAAAACATGTAAACTATAGCATACAAGAACCATCAAACATCCATTGAATCATTCAAGAAACAAACTATAAAGACTAGGTAAAGTCACACACAAAGCATGGCCAAAGTAGCAACAACTTGATGCACCAACAAAAATAGAAACAAGAGCAAGTAAAATTTAAGTAAATTCTCAAACTCATGTAAAATGTGTTATGAATCATATGACAAAATATCAAAACAAGAATGGCAAGAGAGCATCATCAAATGCATCAAACAAGGCAAATCAACCAACTAATCGAGCAATAATCGAGCGCCAAATAAAACCAAATGAAAATCATGAAACAGGTGATCATCAAAGCACCCAACTAGCACACAAACATGGTTCAATAATGTGTCTAAGTTTATGCAAAAGGTTGAGTCAAAAGTCAATTGGAAATGGTAGGAATTGAAGTCATGTTTCAAACTAGGTCAAACAAAACACACTAAATCAATAACTCAAAATGAAATATTAAAATAAAATAAAAATGAAAATAAAAAAGTGAAAAATTAAATAAGATGTGAGAATATCATAAAAGTATTTTTGTGGAATTTTTAAAAGAGTTTTACTATTAAAAATAAAATAAGAAGAAAATAGAAACAAAATAAAAATAAAATGAAAAAGAAAAGCAAAAGGAGGTGAAATAGGAATTTCAGAATAAACTGATTTTCAGTTCAACACGCATCTGGGCCCAGAAAGGAAGGGTGTGGATAGGAAACCAGACTCATGTCACAAAAGACTCAAAAAAACAACAAACAGAGAGCCACATAGTGAAACGCACCGTTTCACTAATTGAGATGGTTTACACCTCAGCAGTGGACTCACACGAGTACGTTGACCCAAGAACACATCAGAAACACATCATCCAGTCAACCATTCAGCCACGCAACCTCAGCCAAACACCTCAGACGCTAGAGCCCTAGCTTCGGTCTTCTTCCCCGATGAACTTCACCGAAGCAAACTGAAAATGGAACCAAAACGCATTAAACCTCACACCAATCTCAAGGTTTTTTTTTATGCTGAACTCGAATATAAGGTTTATTTCCATTAAAAACCATATTAAGCACATTAAAACAAGACAGAAAGGTTCACACCACGAACTGAAACATGCTCAAATCAATACAACAAAAGCACAGACCTTGCCTACACTAAGGTAGGACTTCAGCACAAACAATGAATAGCTCAAAATAGGTCTAGCATGGAAGAAAAAGTTCAAAGAACTTACCAAACAGAGTGACTCCGTTGGCCCTTGATTTAGCTTGCAAAATAGAAAGAGAAACCACCAGGATGCTTCTTAAACCCTCAAGAGCAAGGAAATGAGCTTCAAACTGGAGTAGAGCTCAAGAAATGATGTGTTTCGAATGGAAGAAAATTCTGAAGGTGAGAGAACTTTAAGATTCTGATATTGATCCAAAAATGAAAAGTGTCACTCTCTCTAGGGTCTGTGAGTTTATATATGAATTTTTTTATCCAGTTAAAAGCATGTATTGTGGTTTAAATCTGTAGTGAAAAAGTTTATGGAAAATGAGAGTGAAAGGGTGGATAGCACGTGCTAGCTCATGGTGAGGTGGTTTTTGTTGTGTTAGTGATAGCACACCAAAGTCAGAAATGCAATATGAGAGGGAGAGAGAAGGAGTGGTGAGCATGTTTTAGTGGGTGTTTTCATTTTTTCTTCTTTTGGAAAGGATATTCAAAATGTTAGCATGTAGTACATATGAGGTTTGGTTGGAAAGGGCAACGTTTGGAGACACCAAATCAAAGGGCATACGCATGAGAATGAGGTGAAAATGTTCTGCCAAACCTTACTACATCTCTTGGCTAGGAAAAACCTATGACATGCCATACTTGAAACAACTTCAATTTAATAACTTTAGGCAACTACAACTTAATGTATGTTGGCTCAAATGATACATTCTTGAGCCTAATGGAAAGCTTGGAGAAAGGTGATCAAAAATCATGATCGAAGCAAGTTGAGATAGGGCTTGGAAGATCATTAAAGAATGTTTGGAAAACATGTCCTCAAAATTGTCCAAGATGACTTAGAAAAATTCTAAGTCATGAGCTTGTCCACATCATTGAGACCTCAACTTTGAAGCTGCATATCTTGCTGAGTTTTGATCCAATGAGAGAGTTCTTATAATGGATGGAAAGCTTGAAGAATGGTCTTCAACTTTAATGTTATGGGAAAAATCATTTGAGATGAAGAGCTAGATGAAAAATTCCTTAGAAACTTGGTTGAAAAATCTGTCTAACAACTTGCCAAACATAACATCTTTGGTACCCTAATTTGGGAGCCTCATAACATGAGCTCTACACATATAATGGAGATGACCTAGTACTCAAAATAACTCTTGTAGGATTATCTACAACTCTCAAGTTGTAGGAAAATTCAATTGAAGCCTGTACCATCATGAAAATTGGGCTTGAAAGTAGGTACCTCAAACTGATTTTCTATACTTAGAAAAAATTATAAGTGTTGAAATGTCAAAATCTCCATTTTTTCAACTTTAGCTCATCATATCTCCTAAACCATGAATATTTTGGACATGCCTCCTTCCATAAACGTTTAGTTCATGATGCCCCCTTTAATTTGATAGCAAGTTTGCCTTCATTGTATCAAAAATGAGAAAGTTATGGAAATTGCAATATGGCTAGAATTAGGGTTTTCTACACTTAGAAAAAATTCAACCAAAATGCTAATCTAGTCAAACTCTTGATTTTATGTTCCTTCTTGATTCTTCTTTTTCCAAACACATGAAATCACTTGAAAAAACTATCATGCCCTTGATTGACCTTGAGATCTAAGATTTTGACCCCATTGAATCACAATTGACTTTTGTTGACCAGATGAAACCCTAAGACCATTTCCACTGACTGAGGCTCTTGTTATGGCTTGTGATGACACATAATCCTTGTAGGGGACCCTCTAGGTGTGTGTTAAGTTTTATAATCATGTCTTTCCCAAAGAGCTAGTCACAAATCTCCTTTGGACCAAAATCTTAACTTATTATCCATGAGATAGGAGGTCAAGAATCAATGCTTGTGTTCTTGATTCAAGTAGTTGATTAACATGCCTTGATGATGATGGAGACCTTGTGACTTGAGATTGCCACAAATTTTAACTTGAACTCTTGGTTGAGCTTTGAAGATGAAGTTCTTCTATTGATTGTTGGATAAGATACCTTGATCGCCTGTCTAAGATCAATGTTATGTAGAAATGCTAATGCAAAATGGTATGAAGCATAAGCGAAAACAAAAGAAAAAGGATGGGAAAATTTTGGGGTGCTACACAGCAGACTAGCTATCAGATGAGATAACTTCATCAATGTCTTTGCTTTACTCTATAGTACAAGATCTGTTGAAGATAGATACACCAAAAGATATGGATCCATTGGGTAACATGTTTAACTATTGAGTTTACAAAAAGATCTCGTGATATAGAGCTGTTATGAGTAGATATTTGTAAAGTATGTCAACCTTTCTTAAGCCTTGTGAACGCAGACTCCCGCTGACAAACTGATTTGACAATGCAACTTGCTTTATGCAGTACAGACAACTTCAACTTTATCACCAACTCTGAACGATACCAAAAGCCAATTTACATTCACCAAGTGTAGAGACAAAAATGTTGCTTCTTCTAATGCCGAGGCCTTCAGCTTCAGAGTCTATGCCAGACATCACTTAACAAATGCTCTTCAGATTCTGCACCATTAGAAGCTAGAAATTCAGCTTTTCTCAAGTGTGCATTTGTATATCAGATTTTGTATCTAAATATTTACAAGTATTATAACCTGCATACAAGAAACACACATCAAATATAACCATTGTTCTTTAAATACTTTTTTATCATAAAAACCCAAGGAATATATGTCATGAACAAATCTTGTTCTAACACTGTTCTGAATATAATATGTTGTATTAACTACTTCTTCCCAAAAGTGATTAGCCACATTAGTCTCGTTGATCATGGTCTTTGCCATTTAATGCAAAGTCATATTCTTCCTCTCTACAACTCCATTATGTTGTGGAGTTCTAAAGCAGGAGAAATCATGAGAAATTCCATTCTCATCAACGAGTTTCTCAAAGTCTTTGTTTTCGAATTCACCACCATGATCACTTATTACTTTTACTATTCTAAGATCTTTCTCATTTTGCACTTAGGAGCAGAAGGTAGAAAACACAGAATGTGACTCATCGTTGTGTCTAAGAAATTTCACCCATGTCCATCTATTGTAGTAATCAATAATGAATAGTCCATACTTCTTACCATTGACAGAGGTTGTTTTCACTAGTTCAAACAAGTCAATGTGAATAAACTTCAATAGTCTGGAGGTTGAAACAACATTCTTAGCTTTGAAAGAAGTTTTAGAAAACTTGTCTTTCTGACATGCTTCATGAAGAACATCTAAAGAAAACTTTAGATTTGGCATGCCTCTGACAAGATTAAGCTTGTTAAGTTGAGAAATCCTCCTCATGGTAACATGACTTAATCATCTATGCCATGCCCATTGCTCTTCATTAACAGGCATAAGACATTTTACATTTTGTCTTTTCAAATCAGAAAGTTTGATCTTATAGATGTTGTTCTTCCTTTTTCCATTGAAAAGAACTGATCCATCCTTTTGACTGACAAATTTATAGGACTTTTGATTGATAATAATATCATAACCATTGTCACTTAATTGACTTATGGACAGAAGGTTATGCATTAATCGCTCAACAAGAAGAACATTAGTAATGGAAAGGAGATTATTGTTATCTACAGTTTCGGAGCCAATGATCTTCCTTCTCTGATCACATTCGAAACCAACAATGCATATAAGCTTAAGTTCCGTGTTTTTCGACATATGCCTTCTTCCCGTTATATGTCGCGACCATCCATAGTCCAAGTGCCATCGCTGGTGTCTTAACTCTACTGCTAATGATATCTGCAACATAAATTATTTTGTCCTTAGGCATCCACATCTATCTTGGTCCTTTTGGGTTAGTCTTCCCATAGTCTTTTATAAATTTGGGTTTTTGTGTAGGATATCTATACATGAATGCATGATTAGAATGGGCATGAGTTTTTGTTTTAGCCTTAGGTTTTACAATAGCTTTACATTTGGGCATAACATCATTTTGTTTCCCAGACAAAAAAAATGAGATTCAAAAGTATTAGGCTTATCATCTTTTTCAGAATGAGATTATTCATTAGATTCATAGCCAATACCTCTTATCCCGTTCCTGCTAACACCATAAATCATGGAAGCCATTCAGCTTTTATTTAGGCTTCTAGCAAGATACTTTTGGAAAGACTTATCATACTTCGATATGATATCACTAAAGCCTGTAGAGGCTTTTGAAATTATTTTTCTTTCAGGTTTGAGACTCTGGCTTGCAGACACATGGTTGTTTTTCAACATGAGATTCTCTTTACTCAAACTTGAAAAATATTTATGAAGTTTGCAGTATGCTTCTGATTCAGATACATGAATCTTCTTCAGATCCTTGTATTTGTCCAAAAGAATTTGATATTTTTCCAGAACCTCATATAGGTTGGATTCAATCTCAAAACAAGAGAGTTCAAAAAATACCTCTTCAGAATCAAACTCATATTCTTATTCTGATTGACTTGTTTCTGCAAGAGATCCTGTGAATTCCATTAGAGCTACATTCACCTGCTCTTCTTTAGAGTCATCTTTAGAAGATTCTGAATCGTCCCATGTAGCTATAAGACCCTTCTTCTTCCCACAAAAGTCTTTCTTCTTGGTTCTATCATTCTTCATCCTAGGGAAGTCATTCTTATAATGACCTGGATCCTTGCATTCATAACAGATGGCTTATTTGTTGGATCCAGCTTTCTTGAATCCAGAAGTAGACTCCGAACTACCACCTTTCCTTCTTTGTCCTTTGAACTTGCCTTGCCTTTTCTTTTAGAGTTGATTCACGCGTTTGGAAAGGAGAGACAATTCATCTTCTTCTTCGAACTCTTCATTAGTAACAACTTGAAGAGCTTTTGTATCCTCAAATATTTCTGAAGGCTTAAGAGCAACATACTTTCTCTTTCTCTTAGGCTCATCTTCTTCGAGCTCAATCTCATAGATTTTCAAAGAGCTAACCAGTTCTTCAAGAGAGGTATTGTTGAGGTCCTTTGATAACTTCCGAGTGGTTATCGTAGGTCTCCAAGGCTTAAGTAAGCTTCTGATGATCTTTTTTACGTGATCAACGATAAAATACCCTTTCTCCATAACTTTAAGCCCTGCGACAAGTGTTTGAAACCTTGAGAACATGTTCTCAACAGTTTCCTCGTCCTCCATCTTGAACGCTTCATATTTTTTAATAAAGGCGAGAGCCTTTGTTTCTTTTACTTATGTGTTCCCTTCATGCATCATCCATAGAGAGTCAAATTTGGATTTAGAAGTATCTATGTTGGTGATCTTTTCATACTCACTGTATGAAATAGCATTTAGCAAGATGGTTCTTGCTTTGTGATGATTCTTATAATCCTTTTTCTGTTGATCAATCATCACTCTTCTTTCAATATCCAACATAGATACTTCCATATGAAAAGATCACCAACATATATGGCTTTGTTTCCACTTGCATCTACTAGGTGCACATAGCCATCAACTTCCATATCCCACAGATCCACATCGTGACCTAGAAAGAAACTTTCTATTATGTCCTTCCAATAGTCAAATTTATCTCCATACAAAAATGAGAGGTTTAGCATTGTAGTGATCTCTATCATTTGTTTGAACAACTGGAGGTGGAACATAGGCCATTGTGTTTCACACTGGATATTTATTTGACATTGTTAGGTGTTTGATAATCTTATTAAGACTAGAATCTCAAAAACAAAGCTCTTTCAAAACTGTTTCAAAATGCAAACACACGAACAATAATAAAAATGACGCGATACTTTTATACTTGTTGGATGTTAACTAAGTTACCTCCAATCCACCCTACTAAAGTGATTTCACTTCTCAATAAGGACTTAATCCCCTATAACCAAACTAATTACAGACACCACAAAGACAACTGTCCTTGTCTTCTCGAGTATATAGACTAAACCTTAGTCACTCAAGGAAATCACTCAAGCAAATTTGAGATTTATAGAATGTGTTTTAAATGATTGCTTCTAGCAAGCAGATTGATACAAAGTTTAAGTATAATGAATTACTCACACAATACAGACATAATATCTATGTGTGTTTATATAATATTTGCAAGAAAAATATTATCAGAGAAAATTACGCAGTAGCGTGTGAATAGTATAACGACTACCGGCAAAATAACAACTTGTTTTATTCTTCCAAGTATTTCTTATATAGCCAAAGAAAGATCCATCAAAGGGTAGAATGGGAATCTTTATGAATGAGTTGGCGCCTTGAATTACTGTCATCAATGGTGGGAGACAAAATCGTACAACATAAATTTCCTCACTCCATGAAATTAGCATAGTGGAAGAAATGTTTTGATCTTGTACTGTGTATTATTTATCTCAAGTAAAATGGTTTGATATGATTTTCCAATCTTTAGAGGCTTCTGAATAAATGTTATTTGAAACATGTTTAAAAGAATCAAGGGCCTGGTTGAGAGTCTTTAGAACTAAAGTCTTCAGAGTCTTGACATTGTTCCTCAAAACATGGTCTTCATAATTTTCATCACTTCATTCTTCATAATCTACAGCTTGAATGCAAAATCTTGGAGGTAAGCAATCCTTCACAGGCCTCTTCCGTCAGAGTCACAATTAGAGGCTTCAACATGAACATTCTTCAAAATTGTTGTCTAAAAGCTTTCTAGGACTTGAGAGCATCTTGTAACGAACTTGTTTCTCTTCAAAATCAAAGTGTGTTGATTTCAGAATCTAATGACATCGTACGTCAGAGCTTCAGAGTCAAAACCTATTTAGAAAAAGTTACACACTAGACAAAAATCATTAGTGTACAAAATTGTTCTCTAAGAAACAATGTATTGTTATCATCAAAACTAAAGAACCAGATGCATAATCAAAACTTGTTCTTACAACACACGCACACACACACACACACACACACACACAAATGGAAAAGAAATAATATACATAAATGGCACATGGTATACAAAGGTGCCCAAACAAAACTAGGATCTATATTAGAGTCCACGTGATCCATAGTGGAAGATCTTAATCTAAAAAGTGCGATCATGGAAACATCATAAAAAAATCCCACCCTTGTCTTTCACCTGCAAAGAACTACCCGGAAAAAAACAAAATTAGTGGGATGGGATAATAATTGAAGGTAGGAAAAACACTTAGAAGGGGGGGGGGGGGGGGTTGAATAAGAGTTTTAAAACAATTAAGATGATAGAAAAATAACACAATATTTTTATCCTAGTTCGTTTGAACTCAAACTAATCCAGTCCACCCTACCAAGGTGATTTGCCTTTCTCAACAAGGACTTAATCCACTAAATCAAATTGATTACAGTGTTAACCACTAAGACAATTGTCTTAGTCTTCTCAAGAAATCTGACCACACTTGGTCTCTTAAGGAAACTTTTACAAAAGATAAACTAACAATGTGTTTAAGATTTTCTTCTAAAAAGCTATATCACAACAGTGATTTTTGCACAAGTTAAAGAACGAACATAAAACTATTCAGCTTAAATAAAGTTTGTATGAGTAGCTTGTTGAATAATTTGTCAAGTGATTTGTCAATGATTCGTTAACCTTTGAAGTGATGCTGAGACTTGCTTTTATAGTACTTTAAAATCCATTTCTCAAAGACTGTGCAACACTGTGCATTCTGTTCTTTTTGTCTTCTATTGACTTTTCCTTTCTCAGAAGAGGAATGTTCTGACAAATCCTTTTTGTCTGAATTCCAGTGTCATGCACGAATGAGGAAAGATCCGTTTGGATAATGACAAGGAATATGCCAACGGATCTTTATTTGAACATCATCTTCTTCAACAACTTTGGAACGTCTTGCATCAGAACTTCTGATGATGTTCCTAGTTCTTCAGATCAGAGTTTCCCTATCAGAGTTTGCAGCAAAGTGATTTAAGCGTGAAATTCTTATCAGAGCAGACTTGCTTATCAGATCCTCTGTACTTGTAGTGTTAAGTACTTTCAGAGTCTTCTGAAGCTTTACGTATGCTCTTTACTCAATTTCTTCTCAGCTTCGCTCAGAGTCATTTGTAGCAGATCAGAGTCTTCTGATGCTCAGAGCTTTCTCGTTCTTTAAAGTTCAGAGGCATTCTTGCTTCCAGAATAATATTAATTTTGATATCTGAAACAAATAAACACTTAAACAAAATTAGAGTATATAAATTCTCTATACAAAATTTCATTAATGTTATCATCAAAACAATGAGATATATTAAACACCAATCTGTGTTCTAACAATCTCCCCCTTTTTGATGATGACAAAAACTATGGGAAATTTTGTTTAAATAGAAAAGAAATATCTCTCCCCCTGAGAATATTAGTCTCCCCCTGAAATGAATACTTCTGAAAAGATTAAATACTTCCCTTTCAGCTTCTGTATTCTTTTCAGCGTCAGAGGAAACTTGTAGATTCTCAGACTTTGGTTCATAGTTAATTCTTAGAATTTTGTCAGATGAGAATTATTAGCTCTGAAACACTCAAAAATATGATTAGATGAAATTTATCATGTATGAGTTGCCTTTGGTAACTGTTTATGTGAATTATCAAAATTACCATTTTCTCCCCCTTTTTGTCATATCAAAAAGAAAATCTGATTAAGAAAAACTTTAAGACAGAAAAAAATAACAGAGGAAAAACAATAAAACATATGATAGATTCAGATGGAAAAATATAACATTCAGATGCATTGATAAACATAATCCAAGACAGAAGCATACGAGCTGTTAACACATAGGTGCACAAACAACAAAGAAATTAAGAAGGACGAGAAGCCAAAATCCTCAAAAGATTCGTTATCTCAGATGTTGACTCGTCTTGTTTCTCCATCCAAGTCTTGATTTCTTCAGTTGTCTTTTCTTGCTTTACCATCCAGGATCTTATCTTAGTGTTGCTAGCCTTGAGTTCAGCAAACTTAGCATGCAAATCTTCATCTTCTTTCTTCACTTCAGATGACTCAGGAGCAGATGCAGAAGTAGAGGCATCGTGAATAACCAAAGAAGCATATGCATTATGGACAATCATGTCAGAAGGTTGAGCAGAGTCAAGAATTTCTTCAGGAGCAGGAGCAGAAACTTCTGGAACGACTTCTTCAGGTCTAGACAGTTCAGCAGTCTCAAAAGAAACAAAGTCTTCAGAAGGAAGGCACACATCCTTTGCAGGTGTGTTTTCCAGAAGCAAAGTTGGATTTCTGCTGACACTCAGAAGAGTGAGTCTGACAGCTTCAGAAAATCTGACCTTTGCATCATCAGAATAAATCTCTTGAAGATTTGAAGCAACAAAATTGAATCTATTTTTGAATCTCTTCCAGATAGCTTCAGAATCTTCAGGATTCATACTTGAAAGGCGTTCCTTCTTAACAATAGATAACCACATATTTATTTCTGTTTCAAAACCAGCAGATAAAGTACCAACATCCAGCCTAGGTTTAGGTTTCAGGTAGGCTTCTAATGATGGTGTTTTGATGGGTGCAGAAGTTGAAGGTATGGAAAAGGAAGGAATAATGATAACAGGTGGATATGAAGAAGATGGAATGAGGACAGATGAAGTAGTAACCGTCTTAGGTTCAGATGGAGTTGTTTCAGAAGAAAAAGTATAATCATCAGGGTCAGCTGGGATGGAAACAAAGGGTTTAAGAAGAGATGAGATGACATATGATCTATCAGAATCAGTGGAATTAGATGAATCAGAAGATTTAGATGATCCAGATGGAAATGGATAGAAAATCGTAAGAGGTTGAAGATCAAGAATGACTGGTTTAGGATCAGATGGGATGGTTTCTGGTTGTTGTGGTTCAGATGTTTGATTTACAGATGGGGGATGTTCAGAAGGTTGGTTTTCAGGGGGGTTTGGTTCAGATGTTTGTGGAACAGAAGTTGGGGTTTTCTCAGGGGTAGTTTTCTGATGGATGTTGAAAGAAGGTGTGGATGGTACAGATGATTGTGGTTGTTATGGTTGAGGTTCAGAAGTTTGATGTGGTTGAGGTGTAGAAGGGGGTGGTTGAGATTTTTGTGGTTCAGAAGAAATGGGTTCAGAGTTCTGAGGAGGAGAAGGTGAGGGAATTGGGTCATAAGGAGGAGGTTCAGATGTTAGTACTTCTCTTACTGTTTTTAAAATATAAGATAAACTGGCAGAAGGGTTACCTTTCTGCTTCTTGATGCGTTTTGGCTTTGCAGAAGATGCTTCGCCAGAAGCTTTCCTCTTTGGCTTAGAAGATCCTTCTTCTGAGACCTTTCTTTTCTTCCTCTGTCTCTCCCCATAGAAATATAGTCCAAGTTCATCTACTCTTTGGATCAGATGTTCTGGCAAAGGGGTTCCATCTGCTAAGCATTCAGCTATGTAAGCCAGAATGATTTCCTTTGGTTCGTTAGCATAGAAGAGAGGAAAATCATCTAAAGGAATTCTTCTCTTACTTGCTTCTTCAGTGTTGATCTGACCTGGTGCAAAAGTAAGTTCTTCCACTATCCTTATCCTCTGCAGACTTTTACCATTCAAAGGTTTTCCAACAATTGAAGCTAACTCTTCTTTCATACCAGCCTCTGTCAGATGACCAACTAGTCCATTTTCAGTTAAAACATCTGAGATCAGTCTTCCCATAGGGATCCAGTTTCTCACCTTCTGATGCTTTGTTTTGACAGATTCTCTGGATATTTTTACATGTCCCCACAGATGAGTGAAAAGTAAGTAAGGCAGATCCACCTTGATACCTTTACTCAGACAATACATGAAATGCATTTGATTAGAGTTGATGTAGTTAGGAGAAATTGTAGATTTCCTGTGATGTATGCAGCCTAAGAAGATCTTAGCCCAAATCTTGTATTGAACCTTCAAATCTTTTATCTTGCTTGAAGCTTCCCCAGAAGTGAAGACTTCACTGTAAACCTCATTCATGTTAATACGACTTGCTGGCAGATGAGTAACACCATCTGTTTATTGGTATCCTATCAACTTGCGAACCAGATCTTCAGTGATAATAATTTCTTTACCCAGAATTGAAGACACAGTGAATTTAGGGAAAACGCTTGCATGAATCCAAAACTCTTTGACCAAGAAAGGATAAGCTGGTCCTATCAGTCTATCAAAATACTTTTTCCATCCTTGTGACGACACAGCTGGACGCAAATCATAACCATTCACATCAATGCTTTCAAAATCAACCAAGAACTCACATAAAACTTCCAGTTGATCAACGGGTGTGAGAAGAGTTTTTACTGGTTCTTTGAATGGAGTAGGACCCATTGCAGAAGATGAAACGACAGCTATTGTTGATTCAAACTATTGAGAGGTTGAAGATGAAGTTTCCATTTCTGATCTTGAGAGATAACGAGTTCTTCTTTGGGATTTAGGTTTGGAGGAGATGAAGAAGCAATGAAGCAAACAGAAACGCATAAAAGGTGTGAGAGAGAGTGAAAAGTGTGAGAGGTGTTGTGTTGTGGAATTTATAGGGGCAAAAATTAGGGCACACATTCACACGTTCAACATTTAATTCAATTAATTTAAATTAAAAAGTCACATAAAAAAGAATAATGATTTAATAGCATTAAATGATACTGACAAGCGTAGGGAGGAAAACGAGAAATTGAGAATTCAAATAGTACCTCAAAACGGCGTCTCATTGAGTACACTCCACTTTTTCAGATATCATGTGACACGTGTTTGATGTGGATGTGCCTTTGAATCTCTTTAGAATAAGAAACGTTAAACAACGCTCAGATCTTCTGAGACTTGTTAGATCAGAGTTTCACACAGAAAAAATAATATACCAAAAGAAATAATCAGATGATTTACTTCAGAAAATAGACATTATTCATATTTCATCAGAATGAATTTTCTTCTGAATAATAGTTTTATTCTGGACAAAAATTCATACTAATATTCTTCAGAATAAATTAAAACCTATCTTCAGCAAGGGGTTTTGTGAAGATATCATCCCATTGATGGTCTGTATCAACAAAATTTAAGCTTATAATTCCCTTCTGAACATAATTTCTGATGAAATGATGCTTAATTTCTATGTGTTTTGCCTTAGAATGTAAAATAAGATTCTTAGAAAGGCAAATAGCAGAAGTATTATCACAGAAAATAGAAATGTTACTCTCATGTATCTGATAATCTTCTAGTTGACTTTTCATCCAGAGCATCTGTGTGCTACAACCAGCAGCAGCAATATATTCTGCTTCTGTTGTTGAAAGCACTATTGTGGGTTGCTTCTTGCTGAACCATGAGATTAGATGACTTCCTAGAAACTGACAGCTTCCAGAAGTACTTTTACGTTCTACTCTGTCTCCAGCATAGTCAGCATCACATAATCCAACTAATTTGTATTCATCAGATCTTCTGTAACACAAACCCACGTTAGTAGTATCTTTCAGCTGTTAAGTGAGATTCTCTAGGATCTGATTAGAATCTAGCACATAGACAAACACTAAAGAGGATATCAGGTCTAGAAGCAGTCAAGTACAGAAGAGAACCAATCATACCTTTGTAGAGCTTCTGGTCTACCTTTTTACTTACCTCTTCTTTACCTAGAATGCTTGTTGGATGCATTTCAGTCTTTGCTAGCTTACTTTCTGTCATGTTGAATTTCTTCAGAAGCTCCTTTACATACTTTGTCTGATGTATGTAGGTGTCTTCTGGAGTCTGATTCACTTGAATTCCCAGAAAGAATTTGAGTTCTCCCATCATGCTCATTTCGAATTCTGCCTGCATAGATTGAGCAAACTCCTTTCCAAGCGTAATATTGGTAGTTCCAAAAATAATATCATCGACATAAATCTGACAGATTAAAATGTCTTTCTTAATTGATTTATGGAAGAGAGTAGTATCAACTTTGCCTCTGATAAAATTATTTTCCAGGAGGAAATTACTCAGCCTCTCATACCAAGCTCTGGGAGCTTGTTTTAAGCCATAGAGTGATTTCTTCAGTTTAAAAACATGTTCTGGAAATTTTTCATTTTCAAAACCAGGGGGTTGATGAACATAAACTTCCTCTTCTATGAAACCATTTAAGAAAGCAATTTTAACATCCATCTGATACAAAGTGATGTTATTCTGTGCAGCAAAAGAAATAAGCAAGCGAATAGATTCTAACCTTGCCACAGGAGCATATGTCTCTGTGTAATCTATACCTTCTTGCTGACTGTATCCTTGAGCAACCAGCCTAGCCTTGTTTCTGATAACTTCTCCTTGCTCGTTCATCTTGTTTCTGAAGACCCATTTTGTTCCAATGATGTTGAATCCATTTGGTCTTGGAACCAGATCCCAGACGTCATTCCTTGTGAATTGGTTAAGCTCCTCTTGCATAGCAAGTATCCAATCATTATCGTTCAGAGCCTCATCCACAGAAGTAGGTTCAATGATAGATACCAAGCCAAACAATGACGTTTCAGAAGATCTGAGAAATGATCTTATTCTGATAGGGTCATCCTTCTTTCCAATTATCATTTCCTCTGGATGAGAGGCTTTGATTCTGGATGATCCTTTAACATTTGGTTCTTCAGAAATTGTCAAGCTATCCATCTGAGAAGTCAAGGGAGTAGCATCTGATGTTGCTTTTGGTGCTTTTGCTTGAGTTTTGTCTGTCTCTGATTCTTCTGAGTCTGTGAGAAGGACTTCTCTATCTGCAGAAATTTCAAGCTGCTTTGGCTTTTGATTGCCAAGCTTATCATAAATCTAACATGAATTGATTCCTCTATAATCTGTGTCTCAGTATTGTATACTATGTAGCCTTTAGAGCATTTAGAATATCCAAGCATGAAACACTTCTGAGCTTTAGAATCAAACTTGTTCAGATTTTCTTTAGTATTCAAAATAAAACAAACACATCCAAAAGGATGGAAATAAGAAATGTTGGGCTTTATATTCCTCCACAATTCATAAGGAGTCTTCTCCAGAAGAGGTCTTACAGACACTCTGTTCTGAATATAACAAACTGTATTCACTGCTTCTACCCAAAAATGTTTTGCCATGTTAGTATCGTTGATCATGGTTCTGGCCATTTCTTGCAATGTTCTATTTTTCCTTTCTACAACTCCATTCTGTTGAGGAGTTCTAGGACAAGAAAAATCATGTGCAATGCCATTTTCTTTTAAAAAAAATTTCAAAGTATTTATTTCAAACTCTCCACATGATCACTTCTGACTTTAACAATTTTAAATTCTTTTTCGTTTTGGACTTGTTTGCAGAAGTCAATGAATTCAGAATGTGACTCATCCTTGTGTTTCAGGAATTTTACCCATGTCCATATGCTGTAGTCATCAACTATGACTAATCCATACTCCTTGCCTCTAATGGATGCAGTTTTCACTGGTCCGAACAGATTAATATGAAGCAGCTCTAATGGTCTAGAGGTAGAAACAACATTTTTAGCTTTGAAAGAAGATTTTGAAAATTTTCCTTTCTGACATGCTTCACAAAAAGCATCTGAGTTGAACTTCAACTGAGGAAGTCCTCTGACCAGATTGAGCTTATTAATCTGAGATATACGTCTTATACTAATATGACCCAATCTTCTGTGCCAGACCCATTGCTCATTGTTAACAGACAAAAGGCATTTTACATTCTGAAGTTTAAGTTCTGAAAGATTGATTTTGTAAATGTTGTTCTTCCTTTTCCCATTAAAGAGGATTGAACCATCTTTTTGACTCACAACTTTACAACATTTTTTATTGAAGATTATATCATAACCATTGTCACTTAATTGACTTATGGACAATAGATTACGTGTTAATCCTTCAACAAGTAAGACATTAGATATGGAAGGAAGGTTACCATTGCCAATAGTTCCAGAGCCAATGATTTTGCCCTTCTGGTTCCCTCCAAACTTCATGTCACCTCCAGATCTAAGTTTCAGGCTTTGGAACATAGACCTTCTTCCCGTCATGTGTCGCGAGCAGCCAGAGTCCAGGTACCATGATTGGTGTCTCAACTTTGCTGCTAAGGACATTTGCAACAAAAATTATTTTGTCTTTAGGTACCCATATTTTCTTGGGTCCTCTAGGGTTAGTAGGTTTGAAATTCTTTCTGAATTTCTTTCCCTTAAAGGCATCTTTGCTCTGATGAACTTTTGGTTTATTAACCACAGGTTTGTTCTGATCAGAATGCGTGTGCTTAATATCATTTAAATGACCATATTTGAAGTGAGTATACAAAGGAGAATACATAATGATCAGTTTATCAACAGGTTTTGGATTTAAATCCTTCCCAGAGGGTGATTCATATCCAATTTCCTTTTTGTTGTTTCTGCTTACGCCATAGATCATGGAAGCCATCTTGCTTCTATCTAGGCCTCTGGACAGAAACTTCTGAAAGCTATAATCATACTCTTCTAAAATATTTTTAGAGCATGATATAGGATCTGAGTCAGATTTTTGAGCTTTTTCTAAATCATTTTTTCATTTTAAGATTGTTTGCTTTAAGCTCATCAACTTCTGATCTCAGCTGATCATTCTCAGATGCAAGATAGTGTTGCACCCCAAAATTTGCTCAACATCTTTTACCTGGTTTATGTTTCATTGCATTATCATTTGCATAGTTCTATCATTTGCATATCATAACATCATTCATCCAACAGGGGATCAAGTGTGTTTTTGTCAAGAGAAGCCTAGCAAGAAATCTCATCCAAGCTTGAGAAGTCATCCAAGTCATCAGGAGGTGGTGGGAGGTCTTGATCAATTGAGGACCATCAATGGGATGTGAAGTATAAGGTGAATATGAGATGTGTATAGAGATCATGGGGTTCCTAGAGAGCCATGATGGAGCTAAATCAAGTCATGGTGTCAAATGCAAGAGCCACAGTTGAGGTGCAAGCAACTAGGGTTACATCTGGATCAACCGTAGGTCAATTATGCAATTGAAAAGCATTCAAGCCTACTTTGAGGTCATGGAATTCATGGAATGATGTGATAAGACATTTGTGGTGTTGTGCCAAGATCAAATCAATAAGAATCAAGAATGTGGGAAGTTGCTAAATTAGGGTTTCAGTGCAAATTACCCTATTTAGTGCCTAACTTCAAGGCCACATAAGTCAAGATACAAGTTTCAAATGGATCTTTGGCCAACATGAAACTTGTAGAGCATCTCAATAACTTTAATTTGAGTACTAGAAGTCCTCCATTGGATTTATAGAACTCAAGTTATGGCCTAGACAAGTTACAAGTCCTCAGATGCTTCTGAAATTTGTCTGTGAAAATCATCTGACTTCAAAGCTATTTTTGACCTAGAAGGAGATTTCACCTGAACTTTTGGTCAACTTGAAAGTTGTTACTCATGATCTTAGCTTACTAAATTGTACTAGAAGTCTTCCATCTGATTTGTAGAACTCAAGTTATGAGGTTTACAAGTCAGGGGTATTTTGGGAAAGTGAGATTATAGGTCATTTTCAAGCATAGGCCAAAATCTCCAACTTGCAAGCTTCAAATGGAAAATTGTTCAACATGGAACTTGTTTAAAATGATGTTTTTAGTGCAACTAAGTGGTCATGAGAGTTTGGTTTGGCTCATATCAAAAAGTCACTTAAAATGGCTTGAAAAGGAAGAAAATTCAAATGTGTAAAGTAGGGAAAATTGACTTTTTGTGCTAGATGTATCAAACTAAGCAAATGGGTACATTTTCTGATTGGAAATTTCATTTTGAACACTTTGGCACTTTTACATTTTTGATTTGAGGCATAATTCCATGACTTTCAATGTTGTTACTTCACTTGTAAGTTACATATGCAAAATCAAACACAAGGCAATTCAGGCCATTCTATCAATCCAAACTCATTCTAAATGCAATTTGCAAGGTGTGAGAACCTTCTAGAACCAAGGAAAAGCTTGCAAAGCACGACTGGTGTATGAACTTGCAAACAAAAATCAGAAAATTGGATACACGGATTTGGGCTTCAAACACATTGCAAAAGCCCATGGAACTCTTCTATATATTCATTAGAGTGAGTTCAGATCAATTTTGAGCTTCATTTCGCGCCAGAGCAAGCTGTTGCACCCCAAAATTTGACCAACATTTATTTATTCATTGAGTGTTTGAAAATGGATACCTTCATCAGAAAGTTCAAGAGATCCTCAGAGGAGTGGATTGAAACCAGGGTTGTGTGCTTCATAGCTTGAGAGTTGTGGGTGCCCCTCAGATGATTCTGAGACTTTGAGAATGAACTTGATGTTTTGAGAAAGCCTATGAGATGTCTTGATAGCCATCATGAAGCCCAGAGATGTCATTGAGCAAGAATTCAGAAGATTCAACCATGAATGGATGAATTAGGGTTTTTTGACTGGGTCAACCCTAGATCAGCTGGAGATTTGGAGAAGGTTGAGACTTAATCCAAGGGCCATGAGATCATGGAATGATGAATAGAGATGTTGTAAAGGTGATTCCTAGACCAACTCATCATGATTGAAGAGTTTGAGAAGTTTTGAGTTAGGGTTTCTGAGGGTTGTCAGTGGAAAAACCCTAATTTGATCCCTATTTTCCAGGCAGTTTTAGCTCTAGATGTGATTGATATCTCATCTTCCCCACAACATGAATGTTGTAGAGCTTGTTCTTAGCTTTAATTTGAGTGGTGGAAGTCCTTGATAGGAGTTGCAGAGCTCAAGTTATGGTTTTGACAAATTACAGGTCAGCAGAGAGGTGTGAATCTGGGTCCTTGAAAGTCACCCAACTTGCAGACAACTTTTTCCCTAGTAGGATGATTCCTATGATCTCTTGGTCAACATGAATGTTGAAGAGCATCTTCTTAGCTTTAATTTGAGTGGTAGAAGTCCTTGATTGGATTTGTGGAACTCAACTTATGGTTTGAACAAGACAGGGGTATTTTGGTCATTTGTCAGTTATAGGTCATTTTAGCCAATGCCTAAAACTCCTATTTCCAAGCCTCAAATGGAAAAACTCAAAACATGAAAGTTGCTCAAAATGTGATTTTAAGTCTAGAAAGAAGGTCACAAATTGTTGGAAAAGCTCATAGCATGAGATGGCATGATTGGTCCAAAATGAACTAAAAATGGCATATAAACTTGAAAAGTTGAAATTGAAAAGTGATTTGGAAGATCCACAAATCCAAAATAGGTCATCCAATATATCATTTTGATTGGAAAAACCATTTTGAGAACTTTGGTTTAAATAGATTTTTCATTTGAGGCTCCAAAAATGGACTTCCTTTGGAAATTTATTACTTGCATAAGAAGGCAACTTTGCAAAACCCTACATAAGTGAAATGTAAGGGCTGCTTTCATTCATTAACATTCAATATCTCATATTAAGACAATTTGGCATGAGATTACAAGGGATAAGGCAAGGGAAATGATATTTTCAACTTCTCATTTAAGGAGAAGTTCATGACTTTTCTAGATCCTTCTAGATGATTCCACAAGCTTCCATCAATTGCTATTTAAAGAGTGCCATGCAGAGAGATTGGAGGTTGGTGAAACTTGGTGCATTAAGAAGGAGAATAGAGAGATTTGAGAGATTACTTCCATTTCAAGCAAGTGAGAAACTCTCCATTACAATCGCTTCCTGTTCAAAGTTTGGAGTCTTCCTCAATCATTGGAGCATTGTGAGTGTGAGAGAGCCTTCTCCAAGGTCCATCCATGGCTGCATGAAGAGTTGGTATTACAAACTCAAGATTGAGCATCAAGGTTGCAGTCAAGAATACAAGCTTTCTTCTTCAGTTTTGTTGCATACAGTAGCCTCAACATCACTTAGGGATCACTCTTGAAGATTGGCCAAGCTTGAAGTGCAAGAATCCATAACTGTTTTCTCCAAGAATTCAGGTTTGCAACTTGATTCTTTCACCTGTATTTATGGCTTGTTAGCATGTTTCTTTAGGATAGAAATGTTAGGTCTAGGTAGATGAGCATGTATGCAATCTGTTAGAGTCATTGATGGTGATCCATATCAGGGCAGTTGAACTTTGATGGCATATAACTCTTAGATTAGGACGCGATAATCTTGGGTTGTTAGTGAAGAATGATCCATGTGAAGTGTAGTTTAGATTAGTATAGGTTAGGTTGAGGTTCTTGAGGATAGGTTGCAGTGCATTTCCATGGTGGACAGAACTTGTGGCTATCGGTTTGAGTAAAATGGTGAGCTTCAAGACAAACTAAGACCACAGCCTTGTAGAGCTTGAGTAGTAGAGCGTTTTTCATTTTTGAATCGTGTCGAACCATGGCCTGAGCAGAGAGATAGAGGAGCTTGAATCTTGGTGCATGGGAGGAGGGTTCTGAAAACCCTAGGTTTCATTTGGGACGATGAAGGAGGTCCCTTAGATCAGTCTCTATATTTGACTCATTATGTTGATCCAACGGCCGTGATTAAACCTGAGAAAGAGAGGGAAATTTCAAATAAGCGAAACACGGTCGTTTCACTTAAGGCCATTCTGGGCTCAGCTTGCTATTCGCCCCCCCCCCCCCCCCCCTATTGCTGGCCCAATTATTTCCAACTAGCGAGAGTTGCTGTTCATACCCCCCCTCCCTTTAATTGATTTATTTCTTTTTAATTTTCTTTTAATATTTTGCTGTCTTTGAAAATTCATTAAAAATTGGAAATTAATTCTTTTTTAATGCTTCTTTTTTCTATGATTAGATCATTCTGTGTAGAAAATTATAAAAACAAAAGTGGGATTTTATTTTTTAGTTTAGTATTTTTAATAGATTTTCCAAATAAATAGCTTTTAAATAGTCTTAATTTGGTATTTGATTTTGTGGGAATTATTTTAGGACCTTCCCTTAGGTTTTTTAATCCATTCTTTTTTGTGCAATTAGATGATGAATCATAGTTTCCCATAGGATTTTTTCTAGATTTTTAGAATTAAATTTTGATTAGTTTAATTAGGGTAGATTTAGGGTATCCTAATTAGGGTTTAGATTGTGTTTAGGTGATGAATCATCTTTCTTTGATTTAGTTTTGTCTTGATTTTTGGGTAGAGGCATATGTGGATGTTATGAGTAGGTGTTGAGGACCCTTGT
This sequence comes from Lathyrus sativus, assembly GCA_963859935.3. Lineage (NCBI taxonomy): Eukaryota > Viridiplantae > Streptophyta > Magnoliopsida > Fabales > Fabaceae > Lathyrus > Lathyrus sativus. Next base: position 88,418,055 of record OZ012735.1, on the reverse strand, counting down.
GAATAATTGTTAGATTTTTTCCCCATTAGTTTAGTATTTTTAGGTATTTTCTGAAGTTGCCTATTGATTTTGTCTCCCCTGTGGTTATCTGTCCATCTTTGGGGTTCATTGAGGGGAATTTGTTGTGGGGCTTGTGTTGCCTTGAAGACCTTGATGGAGAGCATCATGAAGTGAAGATTGTAGATCAAGATTCAGAGACCCAGAGCTTGGCTTGTTCCCTGTCTGTGAGGTTTGAGATCCTGAAGTTTGGAGGAAGTTCATGGTACTTTCCTGAGGAAGGCACTATGAATGACTTTCATTCTTTCTTCTCACCTCTTTCTCAAGTATCCAATGATGTTGGAGCCAACTTGTGAGTTTAATTTCTCCTGAGGAGGAATGTAAACTGATCACATGTTGTTGAGCCACATGGGATACAACTCCTAAGTGAAAGCCTCCTAGTACTTTCCTGAGGAAGGTCCTATGGGTCTATTCACTTAGTTCCATTAGTTTGTCTAGGATTTCTTAAGTATCCAGTGATGTTGGAGCCAAATTGTGAGTTTAATTTCTCCTGAGGAGGAATGTAAACTGATCACTTGTTGTTGAGCCACATGGGATACAACTCCTAAGTGGAAGCCTCCTAGTACTTTCCTGAGGAAGGTCCTATGAGTCTATTCATTTAGTTCCACTAGTTCAGATAGGATTTCCTAAATATCCAGTGATGTTGGAGCCTGCTTGTGAGTTTAATTTCTCCTGAGGAGGAATGTAAACTGATCACAGTGGTTGAGCCACATAGGGTATGACTCCTGAGTATACACCTCCTAGTGTTTTCCTGAGGAAGACACTATGGGTCTGCTTGCTTAGCTCCCTTTCTTTGGTAAGCTTGTTCTGAAGCTTGAAGACTGGGATTGATTCTCTCTTGTTTAGGGTCTTGCTTTAGTGCTTAGATTTGTTCAGATTCTGTGATTAGGATTAGGGAGTGGATTCTTTCTTTCTCAAGCATGCGTGTTTTGTTTACCTGATGGTACTTCCCTTCTTTTATCTGTATATTGCTTGATAGCATGTTGTTTATTTTCAGTATGATTACTGTTATTTCATGACTGGCTTGAGGTCGAGATGAGCTTGTGGAGGCTGAAACCCCACACACATTTCCTCCCTCACTTGCATTGCATGCATTTTACTGTTAAAGCTGATGCTTTGTCTGTTTTGGTGTATCCTTGACATGATCCCTTAGGACTCTCATTTCCTCTGATGAGGATTTGATGATAGACTTTTAGGTTGAAACCTATGCATGACAACATCTAGGAGTTCCCTGTTCAAACCTCAACCATAGGATGAATCCATGGCATGATAACAGTAGGACTTGATAGTCTCCCTCCTAGTTGAGCCATTTAACTCGTAGTTTCCCGAACTACGTTTGCTCTGATCTTTCATACTAGATGAAAGTACGTAGGCATAGGATGCGATATCCTAGCGAGCAACCTTCCCCATAAACCCCCGTAGTTAGCCGAACTACGTTGACTCTGATTTCTCATTCTCTGATGAGAATACGTAGGCATAAAGCGCGATGCTTTGCCGAGTCATTTTTCTTTTCTTTTTTTAGCCAGCCTTGATAGGTAGATAGAATAAAACCAACCCGTCCAAGTAAACAAACAAGCGAGGATCCCGTCGAGTACGACGGACGTGAGGGGTGCTAATACCTTCCCCTTGCGTAACCGACTCCCGAACCCAGACAATGGTTGCGATGACCTTGTCTTACCCTTATTCGTCAGGTTTTTCCGATCGTTTCCTTTCCCGCTCTGAGGGATAAATAACGAAAGGTGGCGACTCTTCTGTCATGCCGGCACCTTATTTTCGCGCAAGCGACAGCTGGCGACTCTGCTGGGGAAGACATATCCAGAATCTCTGGTTCTCCGGTTCCCTATGAGAGTCAATCCTATCGTTTGTGTGTTTGCTTGTTGGGTTGCGTTTATTTATCGCATTTTTACTTCCCGCACTTTACTTCCCGCATTTTATTTCCCGCATTTTATTTCCAGTTTGATATGATTATCTGTGCCGCTGTGGGAGAGGGATGTTACTGTGAGTGAAAAGCCGGACCTGGGCTTGAGTACACACCTAGATATAGTTGCGGAGAAGTAGTAGACGAACCTGTCTGCTGAGCAGGCACAGTTCCCTACGAAAATCTGCGCTCAGACGAGATTCTTGCAGAGGTGCTCCTTTCCGGTCCTGAGGATCTGAGGGGAGTCCAGACGTGAGGATTGTCGACTCTGGGGACCGATCATTTGGAAGTCAGCTAAGAGAGGCCTCTTCATGACTTGGCGATGCCACTCCTTCTGGGAATCGTATTGTCACTCGTGAAAGTCTGTGACGCTGACGACCGCATAGGATGCCGTACCTTTGTCCGTGGATTAGGTCCATCATACCTGTGAGTGGGGTTGGGATATTGCAGGAAACTTTGACCTCCAGACTACCTGGTTTTCTTGACAGTGAATCAGTTATGTTGGGTTCTCAGTTGCAGATATGTTCTTGATAGAGCAAGGGTTTTGATCAGAGGATTTTATCATCGGGTGTTTGCTTGTTCTTGATAGAGCAGGCTTTGATCAGTGTATTATCGTCAGAGGTTTGTTCTGGATAGGGCAGATTTTGAGTGGGGTTTGAAGATCTCATCAGCAGCTGTGTATTTGTTCTAGAGAGGGCAGATCTCTGATTTGGGGTCTGAAAACTTCATCAACAGATATTCCTTGATCTTGCATCCGGGGTCTTTATTATCAGGCCTTCGTTCTTGTCAGAGCAGAATTTTGATCTCGATCCTACCAGATGGTTATTCGCAGTAGATCAGATCAGTGGTTTTTCACCGGGGTTTCCTTCTCATCAGCGACTGTTGACATCGAATCTCCACAGCAGCCACCTGGATATATTGTTGCATACCTGCATTTTGCATTAGCTTGCATAATCATTCCATTAGCGTGTGTCTGTGACAGGTACCGTTTCCCCGATCCAAGATCTCTCATTGTGTTACTGCAGCCGTTCTCAGGAAGACTGTTGCGTACGAAGTTCTCGATCCTTGTTGTGTCGAATCTGACTATTGCTATGTGAGGTTACTGTTTCCATGATTGGGCCCAGATTCCCCTCCTTATTATTGTCAGCAGGTGCCAGGATCGGTGGAAATCTCTCAAGCACACAGACACACGCATGCATCTGCATAAAGCATTTTTGCATGACATACATTCTGTTACCTTTTCCTAACCCTTGATGTTGACAGGTTTTTCAGGTACCCAGGTTCCGAGCTGCTTTCGATCTCCAGGATTGATCAAAGATTCATCCACCGCTACTCAACTCGCGCCAATCAAACGAGAATCATGGACCAAGTACAGTCAGATGTTCAGGAACTTCGTGAAAGGATGGATCGTTTTATGGAGCTGATGCAAGTAGTTGCGAATGGGCAAGACCAGCTTCGTACTTTGGTTCAACCTCTCATCTCCAGGGTTGACAGTAATGGAATACTTCATGGCGGGGCCGTACCCACTCCTCCTCAAGGGGATACTCCACAGAACGTTGTTCCTGCTGCCGGGGGCAACGGTAGTGCTAACGGCAATCTTATGACTAATCTCGGACTTAATGCGGCGGGCGCCGTCAATGGTGGTTTGGGAGCCAATGTTACCGTGGGGCCGGTCAACGGCAATGTTGGTGCAGGAAATATGGTGGTGCCTCAACCGTGGCTGGAGGACCATCAGGATGACATTTTCTCTCAGAGAGGTGTAGAGGCTGAGTTGACTGCTGAGGCTCGACTCAGGTTCAAGGCGCTGGAAGATAAAATGAGAGATATAGAAAATCAGAACACATTGGGCGTTGACATGTCCAAGCTTGGGTTGATTGCTGACTTTAAAGTACCTCACAAGTTCAAGGTGCCTATCTTTGAGAAGTATAGGGGCACTACTTGTCCCCGTGTTCACCTCCGATCTTATTACAGAAAGATGTCCGCTTATTCTGATGATGAGAAGTTGCTGATGCACTTCTTTCAGGATAGTCTTTCTGGTCCATCGCTCGAATGGTATATGGGTTTGGAACCCGCTGCTGTGCGCACCTGGAAAGATCTCGCTGAAGCATTTGTCCTCCACTATCAATATAATAGCGACTTGGCTCCCAACCGAGTTCAGCTTCAGAATCTCTCGCAGCGGAGCAATGAAAGCTTCAAAGAGTACGCCCAGCGGTGGCGTGAATTGGCTGCTCGGGTTCAACCGCTGATGGTTGAGCGTGAGTTGGTACAAATGTTTGTGGCTACCCTTCCCGGAGTCTATTATGAGAAGCTGATCAGTGGCATGTCCGGGACATTCTCGGCCCTCATCACTTTGGGCGAGCATGTTGAAAATGGTATAAAGATCGGAAAGATTCAGGGCGAATCATCCTCAGCTGGAGGAGCTAGCAAGAAACCCTATACTGGCAAGCGTCGAGAGGGAGATGCCAGTGCTGTCACTAATGCTAGGAGAAAGGGCAAGGGCCCTCAGTCTCAGATCGCTAGCATAAACATCCCAGTTGCTCCCCCGCAGCCGCAGCAGCAGCCCCAGCAACAGAATAATCCGGGATATAAGAGATATCAGAATCGGGGTCCCCTGGCAAACCGTCATTTGGAAACTCCTCCTATGTCATATGCACAGCTTCTGCAAACGCTGCTTCAGCTCCAATTAGTTCAAAAAAGGACATTGGCTCCCTTGACAGGGGCACCACCACCGGGGTATGATGCCAATGCTACTTGTGAATTTCATTCGGGGGCACCTGGCCATACAGTTGAGAATTGTAAAGCTTTTAAGCACAAAGTCCAGGACTTGGTCGACGCCAAGGTGATCAACTTTTCTGACAACGTGCCCAACGTCACCAAAAATCCAATGCCTCATCATAGGGGGGGCGGAGTGAATGCTGTCATCACTGAAGAGAATTCAGACTTGCTGACTGATGTCAAAGATCTGAAGACGCCGTTGAGTTTCGTTAAAGCTAAGTTGCTAAAGAAAGGCTTCTTTCCTGGATGTGGAGAGTTTTGTATGGCATGTGCTACACTTCCCGATGGGTGCGAGCAGTTGATCGAAGGTATCCAAAGTCTGATGACCGAGGGTATTTTGCAGTTCAGTCGAAGCGTTGAGAATGCGTCAGGGGAAGTCGTGCTGAAGCAGGCGGACGAAGTTGCCACTATTACCATTCCTCGCCACCCTATCACTATTTCTGCACCTCGTCCGCCTACTATTACCATCACCAGGGCCGGACCAATCCCGTTCGAGAGTACCAATGCCGTTCCATGGCATTATGGCGCCGAGGTTTATTGTAATGGTCAGAAGGTAGAGCTTGAGCCGTCCAGATCGACTGCGCAGAATCTTGCTGGAGTCAGTGGTATCACCAGAAGTGGTAGAGTGTTCGCGCCTGCAGAGGTCGCAGCAGAGAAAGTGGTCCGGGCTGACGCTGTGGACAAAGGCAAAGGTAAAGCTGTTGAAGAGGTTCCTGCAGGGGGAGAGAAAGACTTGTTGGTTAAAGATGCTGAAGAGTTCATGCGACTGATCAGGAAGAGTGACTACAAGATTGTAGATCATCTTCACCAGACTCCGTCGAAGATCTCGATTCTTAACCTGTTGCTGTGTTCTGAAGCGCACCGCAACGCGTTGCTGAAAGTATTGAATGCTGCATACGTGCCGCAGGAGATATCAGTTAATCAACTCGAGGAAGTGGTAGCCCATGTCAATGCTGGTAATGGGCTGGGTTTTACAGATCTAGAGTTGACCCCCAAGGGAAGAGATCACAACAATGCCTTGCACGTCTCGATAGAGTGCAGAGGCACGATTATGTCACATGTCCTAGTGGATACGGGCTCCTCGCTAAACGTGCTTCCGAAGAAGGCACTGATGAAGTTGGATACCCGGGGACTGCTGTGCACGCCCAGTGATCTGGTCGTGAAGGCCTTTGACGGAACCAAGCGCCATGTCTTCGGAGAATTGACCCTGCCAATTCAAGTTGGTCCAGAGACGTTTAATGCGGTTTTCTATATTATGGATATCATGCCCGCCTATAGTTGCCTCTTAGGTCGGCCGTGGATCCATTCTGCTGGTGCCGTGACGTCCACGCTGCATCAGAAGCTTAAATATGCTGTTGGGGGCAGCATAGTGACAGTCTGTGGAGAGGAGGACATCATGGTAAGCCACCTGTCGTCCTTTAAATATGTCGAAATGGATGGTGAGATCCATGAGACTCTTTGCCAGGCTTTTGAAACCGTCAGGGTGAAGGAGGTAGCTCCCGTTGTTGCAGAGAAGCAAGAGGTGAACCTCTCCTCGTTTAAGGAAGCTCGGGCTGTTGTCGAAGCTGGTTCCACCCCAGGCTGGGGGCATGTTTTGGATATACCAATCAAACAGGATAAGTTTGGATTGGGGTATTCTCCTGGAGCTGAAGCTTCATCCTCTTCTGGTAGCTCGTCTCATGGGAAAGGGCCGATCTTGTTCACCAAGGGGGGAGTAATCTTCGAGAGTATCAACGCTACGTCGGAGGACAGCGGAGACAGTGATTGTGATCTTGATGCCTGGATTCAACCGAGCAAGCCAGGCGAGCGCCTCCACAACTGGACCATCAAGGAGATTATCGAACTGACAAGTGAAGAGTAATGATTTGCTTTTTACAATCTTTGTACAACCCTATGTCCTGCCCGGGGCATAGTGGTTTTACTGTCAGGGCCTTGTTGGATTATGTGTATGCATTTTGTTAATAAATAAAAGGCGTTTTTTTTCGTAATCAAATATTGTGTTCTCTGTTATTCATGTTTTATGTTTGTTTCGAAAAACAGCAAAATGGCAACGAGGTTCGTGCTAACCTGCATATTCTTGCTTTAAACTTAACCCTTGTTATTGCAGGATCCACGTAACAGATGACATCGACTCTGGACCCTCTACGGCTCACTACGACTTTGATTGCCCGATCTATCAAGCCGAGGATGAGATTGATGAAGATGAAGACCTTCCGGAAGAGTTGGCCCGCTTGTTGAGACAAGAGGAGAAGGTTATTCTGCCTCACGAAGAGGATATCGAGATCATAAATCTGGGTTCTGAGGAGCTTATCAGGAATGTCAGAGTAGGGGCTGCGCTGCAGAATGATGTCAAGCATAGACTGGTCGAGATGCTTCGAGAGTATAGTGACGTCTTTGCTTGGTCATATGAGGATATGCCCGGACTTGACACAGATATCGTGGTTCATCGCTTGCCGTTGCGAGAAGATTGCCCTCCAGTCAAGCAGAAGCTCAGGAGGACGAGACCAGACATGGCTGTAAAAATCAAGGAAGAAGTCCAGAAGCAGTTGGACGCAGGATTTCTAGCCGTTACCACCTACCCTCCGTGGGTCGCCAACATAGTGCCTGTACCGAAGAAGGACGGTAAGGTGCGTATGTGCGTCGATTATCGGGATTTGAATAGGGCGAGCCCTAAGGATGATTTCCCGTTGCCTCATATCGATGTGTTGGTCGACAATACAGCCCAGTTTTCCGTGTTTTCGTTCATGGATGGCTTCTCCGGTTACAATCAGATCAAGATGGCGCCGGAGGACATGGAGAAAACGACGTTTATTACCCCCTGGGGCACGTTTTGCTACAAGGTAATGCCCTTCGGTCTGAAGAACGCAGGGGCCACTTACCAGCGAGCAATGGTAACTTTGTTTCATGATATGATTCATCATGAGATCGAGGTCTATGTTGATGACATGATTGCAAAGTCCCAAACGGAGGAAGAGCATCTGGTCAACCTGTTGAAGTTGTTTGAAAGGCTTAGGAAGTTCAAGCTGAGGCTGAATCCTAACAAGTGCACTTTCGGAGTGCGGTCTGGAAAGTTATTGGGGTTTATCGTTAGTGAACGAGGTATTGAAGTTGATCCTGCAAAGATAAAAGCTATCCAAGAAATGCCAGCGCCGAAAATAGAAAAAGAAGTTCGTGGTTTCTTGGGCCGAATAAACTACATTGCAAGGTTTATCTCTCAGCTCACAGCCACTTGTGAACCGATGTTCAAGTTGTTGAAGAAAAATCAGGCGATTACTTGGAATGAGGATTGCCAGAAGGCATTCGATAAGATAAAGCAGTATCTTCAAGAACCTCCAATCTTGATACCCCCAGTGGCTGGACGGCCATTAATCATGTACTTGACAGTTCTTGAGAATAGTATGGGGTGTGTTCTCGGTCAGCACGACGAGACGGGCAGAAAAGAGCATGCCATTTATTATTTGAGTAAAAAGTTCACTGAGTGTGAATCTCGATACTCGATGCTGGAGAAGACGTGTTGTGCATTAGCTTGGGCTGCCAAACGTCTACGACAGTATATGCTCAATCACACCACTATGCTGATTTCGAAGATGGATCCGATCAAGTACATCTTCGAGAAGCAGGCTCTTTCGGGCAGGATTGCCAGATGGCAGATGGTGTTAACAGAATATGATATTCAGTACGTCTCTCAGAAGGCCATTAAGGGAAGCGTATTGTCTGATTACCTTGCCGAACAGCCGATCGAAGACTATCAGCCAATGAAGTTCGAATTCCCTGACGAGGACATTATGTTTCTCAAAGCGAAGGATTGCGATGAGCCATTGCCCGATGAGGGGCCGGATAGGAAGTCTCAGTGGAAGTTGATATTCGACGGAGCGGTTAATTCCTATGGAAGTGGTATCGGGGCTATCATTACGACTCCTCACGGATCCCACATCCCGTTTACTGCAAGACTGACGTTTTCAGTTACCAACAATGAAGCCGAGTACGAAGCATGTATTATGGGTCTAGAAGAGGCAATTGATTTGAGAATCAAGAATCTAGACATATATGGTGACTCAGCGCTTGTAATCAACCAGATCAAAGGGGAGTGGGAAACTCGTCAAGCGAATCTAGTGCCGTACATGAATTATGCCAGGAGGCTGCTTCCGTTCTTCGACCGAGTAGAACTTCATCATGTACCCCGGGCTGAAAATCAAATGGCTGATGCTTTAGCCACGTTGGCTTCAATGTATAAGGTCAATCTTTGGAATGAAGCTCCAAGCATTGTTCTTTCGCGTCTTGACAGACCAGCATATGTGTTCGCAATCGATGATGCCACTGACGGCAAGCCATGGTTCCACGACATCCAGACCTTCCTTATGACTAAGGAGTATCCTGCAGGTGCGTCAACCCAGGATAAGAAGACTCTGAGGAGGCTATCTGGAAACTTTTACCTCAATCCTGATGGAGTGCTGTATAAGAGAAACCACGATCTCGTGCTACTCAGATGTGTGGATGAGAAGGAAGCAAGTATGCTCATGGAAGAAGTCCATGAGGGCACATTTGGTACGCACGCCGGCGGGCATGCCATGACGAGAAAGATCCTGAGAGCAGGATATTACTGGTTGACTATGGAGTCGGATTGCTTCAGATTCGCGAAGAAATGTCACAAATGCCAGATTTATGCTGATAAAGTTCATGTGCCGCCGTGCCCGTTGAATGTCATGTCCTCCCCTTGGCCGTTCTCCATGTGGGGCATCGACATGATAGGCAAGATCGAGCCCACTGCATCCAATGGTCATCGTTTTATTCTGGTAGCTATCGACTACTTCACCAAGTGGGTGGAGGCAGCCTCGTACGCTAATGTGACCAAGCAGGTGGTAGCTAAGTTCATAAAGAGGGACATCATCTGTCGCTATGGAATTCCCGAGCGGATCATTACTGATAATGGTTCAAATTTGAATAATAAGATGATGAAGGAGCTGTGCCAGAGCTTCAAGATTGAACACCACAACTCATCTCCTTACCGGCCGAAGATGAATGGCGCTGTTGAAGCGGCCAACAAGAACATCAAGAAGATTGTTCAGAAGATGGTTGTGACGTATAAAGATTGGCACGAGATGCTGCCGTTTGCCTTGCACGGTTATCGTACGACGGTGCGTACGTCGACCGGGGCAACTCCTTTCTCCTTGGTGTACGGTATGGAAGCTGTCCTACCGCTAGAAGTGGAGATTCCCTCTTTGCGAGTTTTGGTTGATGTGAAACTTGATGAGGCAGAATGGATTACGAATCGTTTGAACCAACTCAGCCTGATGGACGAGAAGAGGTTAGCATCGATTGCATTTGGTCGCCTGTACCAAAGCCGAATGAAGAAAGCTTATGATAAGAAGGTGCGTCCTCGAAGCTTTCAGACGGGTGATCTCGTCTTGAAGAAGATTCTTCCGCCACACTCCGATCACCGGGGCAAGTGGACTCCGAATTACGAAGGGCCGTATGTCGTCAGCAAGGTCTTCTCAGGAGGAGCTTTGTTGTTATCCACGATGGATGGTGAAGATTTTGCATCCCCGGTGAACGCGGACGCAGTTAAAAAATACTTTGCTTGAAAGCGACCCGCTGGACAAAAAAAGAGAGTCCAGGCAAAAAAGGGGCATCCCGGCGAACCAAAAATAGAATAAAAGGTTCGGGCAAAAATTAGGGATATATTGAAAAATGTACACCCGCGAAGTCGAAAACCTACACTGGGCGGCTTCGGCAAAAAAGGGTATCCCGGTGAACTGAAAACCCGAAAGGGCGGTTCACGCAAAAGTTAGGGATTCGAATAAGCAAATGACTGCGTTCCGCGTATGGACTTTCATTGTTTAGTGGTTCGGAAGACCTGAGGGCCGTTTATCTGAATCAATCTCTTCCAAAGCTGAAGCATCGGAGAAGTATCGAAGTCGAGTGGGTCTTAGAGGGATCAACTCATGGTGTTCGTCTACGCCTCGATTGCCAACATTTGTATATACTGATGTATATTTATGTTTTCTTTTTTGCGCGGCTTCCTCATTCCAGGAGCTTGCCTCTGTTGTAAAACATTTTTGCCCATTCAGGGGTTCATCATCAATAAAATGCACATTATTCAGCAATTCTACTTGTCTGTTTAGCATTTATCTGTTTTGTTTGCGAATAAGAACGCCGATGTGTTTTTGATAAAATGCGCATACATAAACTCGCGGGCCTAAGCCCATAGATTGTTGAAACAATTAACTAACTGAACATTGTCACGAGATAATAACCCGGATAGGCCCCTTTGAGGAGGGTATCTTGTCTGTTTGTTTGCGTTGTTGCAGGTGTAGCACCTCGCCAGAAGATGTGCCGTGCGTATCCCCGAAGCAGGATGAGTCCTCCTTCTCCAGCGGAGTTCAGTAGGTTCTCCTCCGCGGAATCAGAATCAAATAGTGAGCATTGATATGTCTCCTCCAGGTAGAGGTGATTCTCTTCCCCAAGCAGGCGCATCCTGAAGGAATGTCACCTCATCGGCTGAGCCAAGCACCGAAGAATAATGTCGTCTTCCCCAGCACCGGGTCAAAAGTGCAGAGTTCATAGAAGTGTTCGGGTGCCGAAGCTCACGTTTCCCCAGTAAAGTCGCCGAAGCAGGTGTCTCCCCAGCACCGGGTCGCAAGTGCAGGATTCGCAAGAAGCTAGTCGTATGCCGAAGTATGCAATAACTGATGATGCCAGACTGAAGTCTCCAGCGGAATTAGGTTTCCTCACCAAAGTCAGGCTCTCTCCCGGAGTCCGATGACTCCCTCTTCCCCAGTAGAGTGTTGGAACAGCTGGTGTTGTATTCCCTTGCAGAGTTGTACTCTCCCCCGAGGGCAGATGATCCTTTCTTCCCCAGTAGAATCAAATTCCCCATCAGAGTCGCACTCTCCAGCAAAGTAGATTGATTTCTCTCCCCGGCTGAGTCCGCAGAAAAGCAGAATCCTTGGAAGTCGATCAGATCATGATCGATGTTCCCCAGCAGAGCGTAGGGCAGCTAATGCTGTGTTTCCCCAGAGTCGCACTCTCTCCAGTGAAGCAGAATGATTTCTCCTTCCTCAGCCGAGTTTGCAGATGTCCAAGAGATCCGAATCCTTGGAAGTTGATCAGATCATGATTGGTTTTTTCCCCAGTGGAGTGTTGAGCAGCTGAAGTTGGTCCCCCACAGAGTGGTCATCCCCAGAAGAGTAGCCGAGACGGCCGCGCAATTCATTCTCGCGATTGATATCAGCAGATCCAAGTTCTCGTAGAGCTTCGTCCCCTGCAGCAGTCAGCTGAAGTTGTTCCCCTGCAGCAGTTCACGGAAGATCAATTCCCCGGACAGAGCCCGATTGATATTGGCGTGTTCACGTTCTCTTCAGCAGGATGAGTCCTCTATCTGAGCGGTTCTTTCTCCTTGATAGGAAGATTTCCCCCCTTCGGCATTTATTTTGCTGATGGGATCGCATCATTGTGCATGATTGCATAGCATTGTGCATGACTGCATAGCATTTAAACGCTGCATAGAATTATGCAGGATTGCATGGCATTTAGCATAAATGCATATCATTCCCACCGTGTGGGGCATAGTGCAGAAGCATACACATCATAAGCATGATCTAGGTCATTATCATCCTTGTTGAACAGGTGTATCCCCAAAAGACCAGTTGCTCAGGATGATTCCTGATATTCTCCCCAACAAGGTCGCTTTCTTAGGATGATTCTTAAAGACCCCGGTGTAATCCCCACGGTCGCTCGCTCGCTCAAGATGATTTTTGAGATCCCCAGCAAAGTCTTCAGTTCGAGATGATTCTCAAGTCCCTCAGCAGGGCCGTTTGCTTAAGACGATTCTTAAGACCCCAGTACAGCTTCCCGAGTGATTCGCCTAGTATGATACTTGAGCTCCCCAATAGCACCTCCAGCAAGAGTTGCCCAGGAAGATTCCTGGAATTCCCAACAGAATGTTTGCTCCAGAAAGGTTATCAGTTCAGGACGATTCTTGAAGATGCCCGACGGATCTGTTTGTTCAAGTTGATTCTTGAAGTCCTGAGCAGCATGATATGTCTGCTCCAACAACGATGTCTAATCTGAAGATGGATTTCGTAAGCGCCCGATGGCGATATCAGAAGGTTCCGGCGAGTCCAGATTTCCGTGTTGAAGAATCAACGGGTGGATGAAGACAAGGTTCCAGGGTTGTAGATACAACAGAGTGATTCGTGTGAGTCTGAAAACCAAGTCAGTTGTCCTGAGGAGATGAGTGATTGTGATCAAGTGAATGATATTTCTTCTGACTGAAGTCGAAGATGTTTCTCCAGCTGAAGCGGAGTTTTGCCTGAGGGCAAAGTATTTGAACCCCCGAAGAGTCATGAATGGCTCAGGATACCATTTCTCTGACTGAAATCACAGATTTCCCAAGCTGAAGCGAAGGTGCCTAAGGGCAAGGTTATCCCCAAGGTCATGAATGACCTAGGATTCATTTTTCGGACTGAAGGCCGAAGTGTATCCCTGACTGAAGTCACGGATGCTCTATAGCAGAAGCGGAGTTGCCTGAGGGCAGATCCATGTATCCTTGAAGGCTAAGGACCATTTCTTCAGACTGAAGTCGAAGATACCTCCTGCAGAGTGGCCAGGGGCCAGGGTTCCATCTATCTTCAGAAATACTTGAAGATTCTCCAGCGGATCTGGAGTGGCCAGGGGCCAGGGTGTCATATAGCTTTGATGTTGAAGTTCTACGGTGGGCAGTATGCAGTAGTATTGGATGTTCGTTATGGTTCTAAGGGAGAACCCCAGATCAGAGCGTGCTCGGTTAAGTCTCTCATTCCCGGCGGAGTAGTTCCAAATACGCAAGTGGACCTTTTGTTCCAGTTACCAGGGGTGAACCCCAGGTCAGATTTGTTCAGTGTTGTATGTTGTTCGACGGCGAGGTTGAATGTTTGTTGGATGGCGAGGTCAGATTATGATTTGTTCGACGGCGATGTCAGGCTCTTTAAATCCCCAGCAGAGATGATGTTTGTACGACGGCGATGTCGAGTGTCTCTCAGAGCGATGTTTGCTTCCGACGACGATGTCAGATTCAGTTCTCCAGCGGCGAGGTTGGGTGTTGTGGTTGTCTGAAGGCAACGTCAGAAGAATTTAATGTGGATAACTGACGGAGATTCAGATCAGTATTTCTCCAGCTAGTTGTTGAGCAGCTAGTGTTGCAGTATTCAAAGAGTTGTTCCCCGCAGAATACCGTGTGCTCGTGCAGTTGGCAAATTTTCGGGTTTACCGATATTCAACCGTCTTGTACCTTGATTGGTTGAGAGCCGTTCGCTTCTCACCCAGTCAGGTTCAAGCCGTTTGAATAGGGGCAGCTGTTGCACCCCAAAATTTGACCAACATTTATTTATTCATTGAGTGTTTGAAAATGGATACCTTCATCAGAAAGTTCAAGAGATCCTCAGAGGAGTGGATTGAAACCAGGGTTGTGTGCTTCATAGCTTGAGAGTTGTGGGTGCCCCTCAGATGATTCTGAGACTTTGAGAATGAACTTGATGTTTTGAGAAAGCCTATGAGATGTCTTGATAGCCATCATGAAGCCCAGAGATGTCATTGAGCAAGAATTCAGAAGATTCAACCATGAATGGATGAATTAGGGTTTTTTGACTGGGTCAACCCTAGATCAGCTGGAGATTTGGAGAAGGTTGAGACTTAATCCAAGGGCCATGAGATCATGGAATGATGAATAGAGATGTTGTAAAGGTGATTCCTAGACCAACTCATCATGATTGAAGAGTTTGAGAAGTTTTGAGTTAGGGTTTCTGAGGGTTGTCAGTGGAAAAACCCTAATTTGATCCCTATTTTCCAGGCAGTTTTAGCTCTAGATGTGATTGATATCTCATCTTCCCCACAACATGAATGTTGTAGAGCTTGTTCTTAGCTTTAATTTGAGTGGTGGAAGTCCTTGATAGGAGTTGTAGAGCTCAAGTTATGGTTTTGACAAATTACAGGTCAGCAGAGAGGTGTGAATCTGGGTCCTTGAAAGTCACCCAACTTGCAGACAACTTTTGCCCTAGTAGGATGATTCCTATGATCTCTTGGTCAACATGAATGTTGAAGAGCATCTTCTTAGCTTTAATTTGAGTGGTAGAAGTCCTTGATTGGATTTGTGGAACTCAACTTATGGTTTGAACAAGACAGGGGTATTTTGGTCATTTGTCAGTTATAGGTCATTTTAGCCAATGCCTAAAACTCCTATTTCCAAGCCTCAAATGGAAAAACTCAAAACATGAAAGTTGCTCAAAATGTGATTTTAAGTCTAGAAAGAAGGTCACAAATTGTTGGAAAAGCTCATAGCATGAGATGGCATGATTGGTCCAAAATGAACTAAAAATGGCATATAAACTTGAAAAGTTGAAATTGAAAAGTGATTTGGAAGATCCACAAATCCAAAATAGGTCATCCAATATATCATTTTGATTGGAAAAACCATTTTGAGAACTTTGGTTTAAATAGATATTTCATTTGAGGCTCCAAAAATGGACTTCCTTTGGAAATTTATTACTTGCATAAGAAGGCAACTTTGCAAAACCCTACATAAGTGAAATGTAAGGGCTGCTTTCATTCATTAACATTCAATATCTCATATTAAGACAATTTGGCATGAGATTACAAGGGATAAGGCAAGGGAAATGATATTTTCAACTTCTCATTTAAGGAGAAGTTCATGACTTTTCTAGATCCTTCTAGATGATTCCACAAGCTTCCATCAATTGCTATTTAAAGAGTGCCATGCAGAGAGATTGGAGGTTGGTGAAACTTGGTGCATTAAGAAGGAGAATAGAGAGATTTGAGAGATTACTTCCATTTCAAGCAAGTGAGAAACTCTCCATTACAATCGCTTCCTGTTCAAAGTTTGGAGTCTTCCTCAATCATTGGAGCATTGTGAGTGTGAGAGAGCCTTCTCCAAGGTCCATCCATGGCTGCATGAAGAGTTGGTATTACAAACTCAAGATTGAGCATCAAGGTTGCAGTCAAGAATACAAGCTTTCTTCTTCAGTTTTGTTGCATACAGTAGCCTCAACATCACTTAGGGATCACTCTTGAAGATTGGCCAAGCTTGAAGTGCAAGAATCCATAACTGTTTTCTCCAAGAATTCAGGTTTGCAACTTGATTCTTTCACCTGTATTTATGGCTTGTTAGCATGTTTCTTTAGGATAGAAATGTTAGGTCTAGGTAGATGAGCATGTATGCAATCTGTTAGAGCCATTGATGGTGATCCATATCAGGGCAATTGAACTTTGATGGCATATAACTCTTAGATTAGGACGCGATAATCTTGGGTTGTTAGTGAAGAATGATCCATGTGAAGTGTAGTTTAGATTAGTATAGGTTAGGTTGAGGTTCTTGAGGATAGGTTGCAGTGCATTTCCATGGTGGACAGAACTTGTGGCTATCGGTTTGAGTAAAATGGTGAGCTTCAAGACAAACTAAGACCACAGCCTTGTAGAGCTTGAGTAGTAGAGCGTTTTTCATTTTTGAATCGTGTCGAACCATGGCCTGAGCAGAGAGATAGAGGAGCTTGAATCTTGGTGCATGGGAGGAGGGTTCTGAAAACCCTAGGTTTCATTTGGGACGATGAAGGAGGTCCCTTAGATCAGTCTCTATATTTGACTCATTATGTTGATCCAACGGCCGTGATTAAACCTGAGAAAGAGAGGGAAATTTCAAATAAGCGAAACACGGTCGTTTCACTTAAGGCCATTCTGGGCTCAGCTTGCTATTCGCCCCCCCCCCCCCCCTATTGCTGGCCCAATTATTTCCAACTAGCGAGAGTTGCTGTTCATACCCCCCCTCCCTTTAATTGATTTATTTCTTTTTAATTTTCTTTTAATATTTTGCTGTCTTTGAAAATTCATTAAAAATTGGAAATTAATTCTTTTTTAATGCTTCTTTTTTCTATGATTAGATCATTCTGTGTAGAAAATTATAAAAATAAAAGTGGGATTTTATTTTTTAGTTTAGTATTTTTAATAGATTTTCCAAATAAATAGCTTTTAAATAGTCTTAATTTGGTATTTGATTTTGTGGGAATTATTTTAGGACCTTCCCTTAGGTTTTTTAATCCATTCTTTTTTGTGCAATTAGATGATGAATCATAGTTCCCCATAGGATTTTTTCTAGATTTTTAGAATTAAATTTTGATTAGTTTAATTAGGGTAGATTTAGGGTATCCTAATTAGGGTTTAGATTGTGTTTAGGTGATGAATCATCTTTCTTTGATTTAGTTTTGTCTTGATTTTTGGGTAGAGGCATATGTGGATGTTATGAGTAGGTGTTGAGGACCCTTGTGAATAATTGTTAGATTTTTTCCCCATTAGTTTAGTATTTTTAGGTATTTTCTGAAGTTGCCTATTGATTTTGTCTCCCCTGTGGTTATCTGTCCATCTTTGGGGTTCATTGAGGGGAATTTGTTGTGGGGCTTGTGTTGCCTTGAAGACCTTGATGGAGAGCATCATGAAGTGAAGATTGTAGATCAAGATTCAGAGACCCAGAGCTTGGCTTGTTCCCTGTCTGTGAGGTTTGAGATCCTGAAGTTTGGAGGAAGTTCATGGTACTTTCCTGAGGAAGGCACTATGAATGACTTTCATTCTTTCTTCTCACCTCTTTCTCAAGTATCCAATGATGTTGGAGCCAACTTGTGAGTTTAATTTCTCCTGAGGAGGAATGTAAACTGATCACATGTTGTTGAGCCACATGGGATACAACTCCTAAGTGAAAGCCTCCTAGTACTTTCCTGAGGAAGGTCCTATGGGTCTATTCACTTAGTTCCATTAGTTTGTCTAGGATTTCTTAAGTATCCAGTGATGTTGGAGCCAACTTGTGAGTTTAATTTCTCCTGAGGAGGAATGTAAACTGATCACTTGTTGTTGAGCCACATGGGATACAACTCCTAAGTGGAAGCCTCCTAGTACTTTCCTGAGGAAGGTCCTATGAGTCTATTCATTTAGTTCCACTAGTTCAGATAGGATTTCCTAAATATCCAGTGATGTTGGAGCCTGCTTGTGAGTTTAATTTCTCCTGAGGAGGAATATAAACTGATCACAGTGGTTGAGCCACATAGGGTATGACTCCTGAGTATACACCTCCTAGTGTTTTCCTGAGGAAGACACTATGGGTCTGCTTGCTTAGCTCCCTTTCTTTGGTAAGCTTGTTCTGAAGCTTGAAGACTGGGATTGATTCTCTCTTGTTTAGGGTCTTGCTTTAGTGCTTAGATTTGTTCAGATTCTGTGATTAGGATTAGGGAGTGGATTCTTTCTTTCTCAAGCATGCATGTTTTGTTTACCTGATGGTACTTCCCTTCTTTTATCTGTATATTGCTTGATAGCATGTTGTTTATTTTCAGTATGATTACTGTTATTTCATGACTGGCTTGAGGTCGAGATGAGCTTGTGGAGGCTGAAACCCCACACACATTTCCTCCCTCACTTGCATTGCATGCATTTTACTGTTAAAGCTGATGCTTTGTCTGTTTTGGTGTATCCTTGACATGATCCCTTAGGACTCTCATTTCCTCTGATGAGGATTTGATGATAGACTTTTAGGTTGAAACCTATGCATGACAACATCTAGGAGTTCCCTGTTCAAACCTCAACCATAGGATGAATCCATGGCATGATAACAGTAGGACTTGATAGTCTCCCTCCTAGTTGAGCCATTTAACTCGTAGTTTCCCGAACTACGTTTGCTCTGATCTTTCATACTAGATGAAAGTACGTAGGCATAGGATGCGATATCCTAGCGAGCAACCTTCCCCATAAACCCCCGTAGTTAGCCGAACTACGTTGACTCTGATTTCTCATTCTCTGATGAGAATACGTAGGCATAAAGCGCGATGCTTTGCCGAGTCATTTTTCTTTTCTTTTTTTAGCCAGCCTTGATAGGTAGATAGAATAAAACCAACCCGTCCAAGTAAACAAACAAGCGAGGATCCCGTCGAGTACGACGGACGTGAGGGGTGCTAATACCTTCCCCTTGCGTAACCGACTCCCGAACCCAGACAATGGTTGCGATGACCTTGTCTTACCCTTATTCGTCAGGTTTTTCCGATCGTTTCCTTTCCCGCTCTGAGGGATAAATAACGAAAGGTGGCGACTCTTCTGTCATGCCGGCACCTTATTTTCGCGCAAGCGACACAAGCAAGAGCAATTGAGTTTTCTCAAATGCAAGTTGAAATCGAATTCTCAGATTCAGACCAATTCAAGCCAAATTGAAGTGTGCAATCTCTTCCTTGTGGATCATTGAAGCTATTTGGAGCATTTGGAAGCAAGCCACGAGCTCTAAGTACCTTGTTTCAAGATCTATACCAGGTTTGCATTTCTCAAAATTCAGCATGATTTAGCATGAGATGATTAGATTTAGACATGTGGTTAGGATCTACACATGACATAGATCGTTTTAGGCTTGATTTGAACTCAATTGGTGATGATTGAAGATGACATAGCAGATCTGTCTGGACTTGAATCTCTTGATTCATAAGGTTTCAATGCTAGTTGTTTAGATCAGGTTGATGTACGTAACAAGATGAAGAGATCTATACCATTAATTTCAAGTTTAGTGAGAGTTATGGATGATGCCATTTCTGAACTTTGATTCGTGTTTGCTTACTTGTTAAGAATTGGTTGATTTTGAGTGGAAATTTGGAATCTACGTGAAATTCTGAGCAAAATTGGTATCTAGTTTGTTATTTTTGGTTGCCTGAACCTGGACCTTCGCCGGAGAAGATGACAGGAGTCTTCTCCGGCCACCACCAACCACCAGCCTGAATCTCCACTCTGATGACCTGAGATTTGGAGAAGATGAGTCATGGACCCTTAGATCTTGCCTTGACCTTTGACTACAGCCAAGATCCAACGCATGTGATTTAAAGTTGGTTTGGAATTTCTGATGGCAAAACACAGGCGTTTCATTAAATTGCGTGGCATCATGAGGAGCGCTGGATGTGCCTTGACTCGTTGACTGGCTTACAGATCCAATGGCTCATGTTTTATTTCAACTTTTATTTGTTTTTATTTCATTTTGTTTTATTTTAATTGTTTGTTGATTCCAAAAATCATATTAATTCCAATTTTGATCCAAAAATTATTTTAAAAATATCCTCATGATCCTTATGGAATTTATGATTTTCTGGGATTAACAAAAGGCAATTTCATGCATTTTTCAATTTAATTTGATTTTTCTTATTTTGTTTTGGTTCTTTATTTTGCATATTTGACCATTTGTTTTGTTGAATTTTGTTCTTCGAATTGGTGATGAGTTTGGCTTTGACTTTTTAGTATGTGTTAGGGTAGACATGTATGTTACCTTAGAATTTTTGGTGGATTTTTAGAACAACATTAGGTTCTGTTTTAGGTATTGAGATTAGGACCCTCCCAAACTTGTGGATTCCTTTGACCTATCTCAATGTAGGAATTTTTTAGATGACTTAGAAGTTGATTTAGGCTTCAATCTTTTTACACTAGGTTGTTCAAACATGTATGTTCCCCTAGGAATTAATTAGAATTTTACAACTTGGTTTTCTATTTTAGTTGTATTTTGCAAGTGGTTTGTGTTTGTGGATTCCTCTCTTGAGTGCTTTGGATTGTTTGGCTTGGTTGGTTGCTTTGGAGTTGGTTTGAGCTTGAGTTCTTTTTGTTGGAGCTTCTGGATTCATTGAAGATGCTTGGGATTGAAGATTGGAGCTTGGAGTTGAAGGCTTTTTCCTCTTGTGGAGCTTTTTTAGGAGCTTAGGAAATTAGGGTTTTAGGAAGTGCCTTAGACCTAGTTTTGATTCTTTCTTCAAACATAGAGTGCATTGTTTGCCTCTATTCCATCCAATGACATAAAGTCCTCCTTGGGAAACTCCCCTTGCGTAACTGGCTCCAAGCGTGGATCCCGTCGAGTACGACGGACGTGAGGGGTGTTAATACCTTCCCCTTGCGTAACCGACTCCCGAATCCAGGATTTGGTTGCGATGACCATTCCTTTCCCTCTTTGCGTTAGGTTTACTCTGAGTGTTTCCTTTCCCTCTTGTGGGATAAATAACGCACGGTGGCGACTCTTCTATCATAGCCGGCGCCGATTTTCGCAGTAGCGACAGCTGGCGACTCTGCTGGGGACTCCAACGGTTCCCTATGCGAGTCAATCCTAGTGTTTGTTTTCCCGTCTGAGGGTGTTGTATGTATTTACCTTTCTGCCTTTACTTTCAGTATTATATTATTGTTGTTATGCTGGGAAGAGGGTTAGATTGAGAGATAAGCCGGACCTGGGCTTGAGTTTGCACATAGACTTAGAAGTAGAGAGTAGTGGTTAGCCTGCTTGCTTAGCTCGCACCAGCTAGCCGCGAAATCTGCGCTCGGACGAGATTCTCTTTGATGCTTCTTGCCTGGCCCTTAGGGCTCGACAAGTTGTCTGACCCGAGGATTGTCGGCTCTAGGGACCTATCATTTGGGATTCAGCTAAGTGGGGCCGCTTCAAGGGATGATGATGCCACACCTTCTGGGTATCGTATCATCTCTCTTGAAAGTCTGTGACGTTGAACCCACATAGGATGTCGGACCTCGTCTGCGAGTTAAGTACATACCTGTGAGGGGTAGGTAGGTCTGTTTGCAGGAAACCTTTGACCTTAGAGTACCTGGTTTATCTCTGTCAGTGAGATATGGTTACAGGGTTTTTTTGAGTGGTTGGTTTGGTTTGAGACGAAGATTTGATGGTTCTCAGGCTTCAGTACAGAGCAGCACAGTTCATCAGCGTTGCACTTGATCTCCTGTTTGCATATGCATGTGCATTTTCATGTTTGCATTTCATTAACGTGTATTTATGTTGCAGGTGTAATCATTCCCCTCTGATTCTAGTGTATCTTCTGGCCAGACATGGAGTCCATGAAGAGGACAGTTGCTTACCGGTTGCATTCACCAGATATCAGTTCCTTGTTGGGATTAGTTGCTCTAGCAGATGAGAGAGTGAGAGTTGAGTTCAGAGTATCTTATGGGAGATTGCTTAGTTTGTTGTATAGGCCTTCAGCATTTGAGACGACTGGGGTGTATACTTTGATGCAGTTTTATGAGCCTCATCTGAGATGCTTCCTGTTCCCCGACTATATTCTGGCACCCACTTTGGAGGAGTATTCTGCTATGTTGGGAGTTCCTGTGTTAGACCAGATGCCCTTTATACATGTTGATGTTGAGCCTGAGTTGGCTACACTTGCTAAGATTGTCAGTTTAGACGCTTCTGAGTTCCCTGGAGGGTTGGCCAAGCTGAACGGAGCTTATGGTTTTCACCTGGCTGTCCTGGTTGAGAAGGATATACAGTGCGTGAAGAGTGGATGTTGGGTTGCCTTCAGTGCCATTCTAGTTGTCTGCATCTATGGGATTGTCTTGTTTCCCAATGTGCCAGATTTTGTTGACTCAGATGCCTTCTTGATTCTTGCCTCGAAGAATCCAGTTCCTACTCTCTTGGGCGATGTTTATCATTCTATTCACTATAAGAATGAGAAACGTCGTGGCAAGAATGTTTCTTGCTGTCTTCCGCTCTTTTGTACAGGTGGTTCCAGGGACATCTTCTGAAGACAGGGCCTTTTGTTGATGCTGCTGATACTTTGGATTGGTCTTCCCGGTTGATGGGGTTGTCTGCTGAGAACATCATTTGGTTTGATCGGAGTATTCTTAGCACTGATATTATATATAGTTGCAGTGGCTTTCTGAATGTCCCCTTGATTGGACGGAAAGGCTGTATCAACTATAACCCTTCTCTGCTGGCGAGACAGTTTGATTATGCCTTGAGAGATGCTCCTATTGATGTTGAGATACAGGAATCTCTGTATCTCACGGGCTTATTAGACGAGGCTGTTTTGATCAGGTTGAGACAGGCATGGGCTAACATCCATAGGAGAGGGAAAGCTTTGATTGGTAAGAGAAATAACAAAGCTTATGATCCTTATTTGACTTGGATCCACGAGAGAGCTAGGATTTCCTCAATGCCATATCCTGCCGTGGAACCTTTGTATCTTCCAGTGATTGAGGTACCTACTTCGGTAGAGATTGAGAAGTATAACAAATTGTTGGCTGAAAATGAAGAATTAAAGAAAGCCAATGATGAGTTAGAGAGAGAGATCTTCCAGTTGCGCCATGAGAAGAATGAAGCTACCTTCACTGTGAAGGAACAGACTGAGTTGATTAATAGGTTGGGTTCAGATTTGACTGAAGAGACCAACAAGAGGGAAAAAGTGGGAGTAGCCTTGAACGGTGTTAGCAAGGTGCTTGCTTCCAAGAAGGAACTCTTAAACAAAGCTTATTCTTGACTCGGCAAGTGGGAAACATTATGGAATACCACGCTTACCAAGCGGAAGGAGCGTGAAGATGAGCTGAAGTTGCAGATTGCCACGCTAGAGGCGCAGATTAGAGCCCAGGATGCGAAGATTGCTGAAGAGACATCACTTAGGAGCGCTGTTGAGCTTAGAGTAAGTGACCTTGGCAAGGAGCTGAGAGGTTGTGAATCGAAGGCCAGCTTCAAGAGATGCAGACTCGACGAGTGTTTTGGCGAAGGAACCTGCAAGGACGATGCCAAAAAGCTGAGATCCACTGCTGAGCGACATGCATTACTGATACAAGAGCTAATCTCCAGACTAGTTCATTCGGAGACGTTGAGGATATTAGAAGATGTCAGAGCGCGCCATTTGGCCTGATTTATCTTTGCTTTGCTTTTGTTATCTGTACTTGTATTTTGACCATCGCCAGGCTTGTTGGCCGAGGTCTTTTCAGCTGTATTCAATTATATCTTTGTACTTTGCCTCTTGGCATTTGTCTATATATGAGGATTTTCTGATTCCTTGCTTGCTTGATTGGGACTCTATTGTCGTGATGGCCTTCCCTCTGAAACTAGAATCGGGGGGGAATATAACTTGTAGCATACTTATACATTTGCATCTGTATACTCATATTGCATGACCGGTTTTTTTGAATTTGTATCTTATTTCCTGCACCTCACAGGTTTCAGGATTGACAACCAGAGAACGCATCGTTATTCTACCAGGAACAACTACAAGAGAATCATGGATCAAGTTCAAGTCGAGATGCAGGAAATTCGTGAGAACTTGGCACTTTTCATGCAAGCAATGGAAACTGTGGTCAAAGGCCAGGAGAATCTCCAGACTCTGGTGCAACCGCTGCCGGTGCGGGCGAATGGAAATACTGATTATCACTCTGTTGGAACTCCTCGCAGGGAGGATGGGATACCTACAGTGGTCGTTCCCACAAGTGGTGGAGTTGGTGCCGGTGATGGCAATGGCAATGGAAATACTGTCGCTGGTGCTGGTAATGGTAACACTGGTATTGGTAACACTGGTACTGGAAATGCTGGAAATGGTGATGGGAATGTTGTTAACTATACTGGCAATGCTGGAGATGCTAATCAAGGGTTCGATGACAACACTGGTTTTGGAAACAATAACCAAGGGTTTGGCATTGGTAATCATGATGGTAATGTTGGTTTCAACAACCAAGGCTTTGGCTACGATGGCTATGGTAACAACAATCAAGGGTATGGATACGGTGATGTTGGCTTTGGTAACATGAACAACAACGGTGCTGGGATGGTTCCTTTCAACACCGGTTATAGACTAGGTGGGGTCAACCAAGGATTCGGTAATAGAGGACGGGATCCTATTTTCAATCAACAGGGATATGGCCGTAACGCTGGTTACGAGGGATATGGCAATGAGAATCTGAATTGGGGCGAGGATTGCCAGGAAGACGCTTTCTCCGGACAAGGCATGGGATTTGAAAGGCCTAATGATAATGATAGGAGGTTCAAAATGCTGGAAGAGCAGATCAAAGGGATAGCCAATCAGAACTTTGATGGGTTAGATATGACTACCATGGGACTAGTGCCTGGGCTGGGGGTGCCTTTGAAATTCAAAGCTCCAACATTTGACAAGTATAAGGGGGATACACGCCCTAGAGTTCATGTACGTTCTTATTACAGAAGAATGTCTGCATACTCTGACGACGAGAAGATGCTTATGCATTTCTTTCAAGACAGTTTATCGGGACCATCGCTGGAATGGTACATGGGACTGGAGCCCAGCCAAATTAGAAGCTGGAAAGAATTGGCTGATGCTTTTGTTAAAAATTACCAATATAATAGTGACTTGGCGCCAAACAGGGTTCAGCTGCAGAGTTTGTCTCAGAAGAATGGTGAGAGCTTCAAGGAGTATGCGCAGCGCTGGGGTGATATTGCGGCTAGGGTTCATCCCCCTTTGGTGGAAAGAGAGTTGATTGATATGTTTATTGGAACATTCTCTGGAATGTATTACGACAAATTGCTCAATGTCTCGATGGGTAGTTTCTCCGACATGATTCTCATGGGAGAACGGATTGAAAACGGAATTAAGATTGGGAAGATTCAGGCAAGTGAATCTACCTCAGCTGGAGGTGCAAGGAAAGCCTTTGGGGGAAGGAGACAAGGCGACGCCAGTGCGGTATATGGTGGTCGAGGTCGTGGAAGAGGTAGGAATCAGTATCAGCCACAACAAGTTGCTAGTGTTACTATCCCGATACCTCAGCAAAAACAACAACAACAGCAATCGCAACAACAGCCGCATCAACAAAGAATGCACCCTGCTCAGCGTGGAGTTCAAGAGGGTAGGCCAAAGAGAGTATTTGAAGCACCTCCTTCAACTTATGCCGAACTTCTTCAAACGCTGTTGGGTTTGAATTTGGTTGAAAAGAGAATGATGGCCCCGTTGACGGGCACTCCTCCATTTGGTTTTGACGCTGGTAAACATTGTGATTTTCATTCCGGGGCGCCCGGACATGATATTGAAGGTTGCCATGCTTTCAAACATAAGGTTCAAGATTTGCTTGATAGTAAGGCCATTAACTTTGGTCAGGATGGTCCCAATATTGTACAACAACCCATGCCGAATCATGGAGTGAATGCTATCATAACAGAAGAGAATTTGAACTTGGTTATGGATGTGAATGAATTGAAGACACCGTTGAGTTGTGTTAAAAGCAGATTGTTGAAAGGGGGAGTATTCCCCGGATGTGACGAATATTTTCTGGATTGCTGGACCCAACCAGAGGGTTGCGCTGATTTGAAAAGAGGTATCCAAGCCATGATAGATGAGGGGGTTTTGCAATTTGATCGGACTGCTGTTGAGAAGCCTGTTGAGGCATTGCTTGAAAAGCAGGATGAGATTGCAACTGTTACGATCCCAAGGAAGACTATTACGATATCGGCGCCCGCCAAGCGGCCGACTATCACAATAACAAAAGCAGGACTTGTTCCTTTTGAGAGTACAAAAGTTGTTCCATGGACATATGGGTTAGAAGCGTACTGTAATGGAGAAAAGATTGAGGTGAATAGCCGGCCGGCAGGGGCAGTTGACAATGTTGTTGGAACGGGAGGCATGACCCGTAGTGGAAGAATCTTCACCGCACCTGAAGTTGAAGCAGAGAAAATTGCTAAAGGCAAAGCCAAGGTGAATGAAAGTGGACCATCCCAGTTGAAAGAGAGAGACACGTCGCTCAAGGACGTAGAAGAGTTCATGAGGCTAATTCGCAAGAGCGATTATAAGATTGTTGAGCACTTACAACAGACACCCTCAAAAATTTGAATCCTATCTTTATTGCTTTGTTCTGAGGCTCATCGAAATGCTTTGTTGAAGATATTGGACGCGTCATTTGTACCTCAGAAGGTTTCTGTCAACCAACTAGAGGGGGTACTGGCGCATGTCAATGTTGGACATAGTTTGGGTTTCACTGATTTTGATCTAACACCCAGAGGCCGAGAGCATAATATGGCTTTGCACATATCGGTGGAATGTCGGGGCACCGCAATGTCGCATGTTCTTGTGGATACCGGATCATCTCTGAATGTATTGCCTAAGAAGGGTATGATGAAGTTAGATATCCGGGGAATTATTTGCACGCCAAGTGACTTGGTTGTGAGGGCATTTGATGGAACGAGAAGGTCGGTGTTTGGATCGATAAGGTTGCCGTTACAGGTCGGGCCGGAAATATTCGACACTGAATTCTATATCATGGATATTCATCCAGCTTATAGCTGTTTACTGGGGCGTCCATGGATACACTCTGCAGGGGTTGTGACGTCCACGCTGCATCAGAAGCTTAAGTTTGAAGCCGGAGGTGGCATCGTTACTATTTGTGGGGAAGAGGACATCTTGGTCAGTCATCTCTCATCATTCAAGTATGTTGAAGTGGATGGAGAAATCCACGAAACGCCCTGTCAAGCCTTCGAAGGGTTGCAAATCAAAGACAAGTCCAGTGTTCCCAGCAAAGTGCCAGAGGTTGTTGTGGCTTCGTACAAAGACGATCAAGCGTTGGTTCAGACTGGTAAGACCAAGGGTTGGGGTCAAGTGCTAGAAATTCCTGTCAAGATGGACAAGTTTGGACTAGGTTATCGCCCTACATCAGCATCTTCTTCACAGAAAGCACCCAAGTTCAAAGGACCAGTGGTGATTACTCCAAAGGGAGTCTGCTTTGAGACAATTAATACTGTGTTTGACTCTGAAGACGGAGATAGTGATTGCGATATGGACGCGTGGATCAAGCCTAGCGTGCCAGGACAAAGTCTTTGCAACTGGTCCATCTGGGAAATTGTCCCAGTGACTACAAAACAGTAATGATTTGTTTTCTTGATTATTGTATAATCCTGTGTCCTACCCGGGGCATAGTGATTTTGTTTTAGGGCCACCTGCTTATGTGTATGCACTGTTTAATCATTGAATAAAGGCGTTTTTCTCATACAAATTTTGTGTTCCCTATTTTTCCTATTTTTATTTTAACAATAAATAACAACGTGGTTATGAGCTTTGTTTGCACTCATTTGAAGCATTTAACCATTTCCTTTGCAGGATTCATATTTCAGATGACACCGAACACGAACTTCCTATGACTCGCTTTGACTTCGAGCACCCGGTATTTCAAGCTGAGGAAGAGATTGTTGAGGATAGCGACTTGCCAGAAGAGCTAACTCGACTGTTGAAACAGGAAGAAAGAATCATTCTGCCTCATCAGGAAGAGATTAAGATTATCAACGTGGGGTCCGAGGGAGTTGTCAGGAACATTCGGATATGGGCTGCATTGCAAAGCGACATCAAGCAAAGTCTGATTGAGATGTTGCAAGAGTACGGTGATATCTTCGCTTGGTCGTACGAGGATATGCCAGGATTGGATACCGACATGGTTGTTCATCGTCTGCCATTGCGAGAAGAATGTCCGCCTGTTAAGCAGAAACTCAGAAGAACCAGACCAGATATGTCTATGAAGATTAAGGAGGAAGTTCAGAAACAGTGGGATGTTGGTTTCCTTGCTGTTACAACTTATCCCTCATGGGTCGCCAATATAGTACCGGTACCAAAGAAAGACGGTAAGGTGCGGATGTGCATAGACTATCATTATTTGAATAAGGCGAGCCCAAAGGACGACTTTCCGCTTTCTCATATCGATGTGCTGGTCGACAACACCGCTCAATTCTCCGTGTTCTCCTTCATGGATGGCTTCTCGGGTTATAATCAGATAAAAATGGCGCCAGAAGACATGGAGAAAACAACCTTCATTACCCCATGGGGAACATTTTGCTACAAAGTGATGCCCTTTGGTTTGAAGAACGCTGGGGCAACATATCAACGTGCTATGACGATGCTCTTTCATGACATGATGCATAAAGAGATCGAGGTTTATGTTGATGATATGATTTCCAAATCCCAGACGGAGAAAGAGCATTTGGTCAATCTTCTGAAATTGTTCAAGAGGCTTAGGAAATTCAGGCTAAGGCTGAGTCCTAAAAAGTGCACCTTCGGGGTGAGATCCGGTATACTATTGGGGTTTATTGTGAGCGAAAAAGGAATTGAGGTTGATCCTGCTAAGATAAAAGCAATACAAGAAATGCCAACGCCTAAAACAGAAAAAGAAGTGCGTGGATTTTTAGGGAGGTTGAACTACATTGCTCGGTTCATATCTCACCTAACCACTACATGCGAGCCATTATTCAAATTGTTGAAAAAGAATCAGGTTGTGACCTGGAATGAGGATTGTCAAAGGGCGTTTGAAAAAATAAAAGAATATTTGCAGGAACCTCCAATATTGATACCCCCAGTAGCCGGGAGACCGTTGATTATGTATTTGACGGTTCTTGAGGAAAGTATGGGTTGTGTTCTCGGTCAACATGACGAGACTGGACGTAAAGAGCATGTGATTTACTACTTGAGTAAAAAGTTCACAGATTGTGAATCCCGTTACTCAATGCTCGAAAAGACGTGTTGTGCGCTAGCCTGGGCTGGCAAACGTTTGAGACAGTACATGTTAAACCATACAACCATGCTAATTTCGAAGATGGATCCGATCAAATACGTATTTGAAAAGAAGGCACTCTCCGGGAGGATTGCTCGATGGCAGATGGTGCTGACAGAATATGATATTCAATATGTCTCGCAAAAGGCTATCAAAGGTAGTGTTCTGTCAGAGTACCTAGCTGAGCAGCCGATTGATGATTACCAACCAATGAGGTTTGATTTTCCTGACGAGGATATCATGTACTTGAAAATGAAAGACTGTGAGGAGTCGTTGCCGGATGAAGGTCCAGAGTTGGGTTCCAAATGGCAGTTGATATTCGATGGCGCTGTTAACTCCTATGATAGTGGAATAGGGGCAATTATCACTACTCCTCAAGGGACGCACATTCCCTTTATTGCCATATTGACCTTTCCAGTTACCAATAATGAGGCTGAATATGAGGCGTGCATCATGGGTCTTGAGGAGGCTATTGATTTGAGAATCAAATATCTTGATGTATACGAGGACTCTGCTCTAGTGGTCAACCAGATTAAAGGAGAATGGGAGACGCGGCAGCCCAATCTGATACCCTATATGAATTATGCAAGGAGACTGTTGCCTTTCTTTGACAAAGTAGGATTGCATCACGTGCCACGAGCAGAAAATCAGATGGCCGATGTTCTTGCGACGTTGTCTTCAATGTATAAAGTTAACTTCTGGAATGAGGCTCCCAGGATTGTTATCTCTCGCCTTGATAGACCCGCCTTCATATTCTCCATTGAGGAAACATCTGATGGCAAACCGTGGTATTTTGATATCCAGCATTTCCTGAAGACCAAAGAGTATCCGGCTGGGGCATCCAGTCGTGATCAAAAGACTCTTAGGAGATTGGTTGGCAATTTTTATTTGAATCCGGATGGCATCCTGTACAAGAGAAACCACGACTTGGTGTTGTTGTGATGTGTGGACGAGAAAGAGGCTAAGCTGCTCATGGAAGAGATTCATGAAGGTACATTTGGTACGCATGCTGTTGGACATGCAATGACGAGAAAACTGTTACGGGCAGGTTACTATTGGCTAACGATGGAAACAAATTGTTTCAAGTTCGCGAAGCGGTGTCATAAATGTCAAATTTATGCGGACAAAATTCATGTGCCTCTGAGCCCTTTGAACGTTATGTCATCACCGTGGCCTTTCTCGATGTGGGGAATTGATATGATTGGCAAGATTGAGCCCACGGCATCAAACGTACACCGGTTCATTTTGGTAGCTATTGATTACTTCACCAAATGGGTGGAAGCAGCGTCATATGCTAATGTAACCAAACAAGTGGTAGCCAAATTTATCAAAAGAGATATTATCTGCAGATATGGAATCCCGGAGCGGATTATCACCGACAATGGCTCAAACTTGAATAACAAGATAATGAAAGAGCTGTGTCAGAATTTCAAGATCGAGCATCACAACTCTTCTCCTTATCGGCCTAAGATGAATGGTGTTGTCGAAGCGGCCAATAAGAACATAAAGAAGATTGTTCAGAAGATGGTTGTGACTTACAAGGACTGACATGAGATGTTGCCTTTCGCTTTGCACGGTTATCGTATGATGGTATGCACGTCAACCGGGGAAACCCCTTTCTCATTGGTGTATGGCATGGAGGCAGTGTTACCATTGGAGGTTGAGATTCCTTCTTTGAGGGTTTTACGCGATGTCCAACTTGATGAGGCAGAATGGGTAAAAGATAGACTGAATCAGCTCAGTTTAATGGATGAGAAGAGACTGGCTTCTCTAGCATATGGTCGGCTGTATCAGAGCCGGATGAAGAAAGCTTACGATAAGAAGGTATTCCCTTGAAGCTTTCAGACGGGCGATCTTGTGTTGAAAAAGATTCTCCCACCACAATCGGATCACAGGGGCAAATGGACTCCCAACTACGAGGGTCCATATGTCGTCAGAAAGGTTTTCTCTGGAGGAGCCTTGTTGTTATCCACCATGGACGATGAGGACTTTATGTCTCCTGTGAATTCGGACGCAGTTAAAAAATACTTTGCTTAAAGTGACCCGCTGGACAGAAAAAAGAGAGTCCAGGCAAAAATGGGGAATCCCGGCGAACCATAAAAAAGGAATAAAAGGTTCGGGCAAAAGTTAGGGATAAAATTGAAAAATGTGCACCCGCGAAGTCGAAAACCTGAAAAGGGCAACTTCGGCAAAAAAGGGTATCCCGGTGAATTGAAAACCCGCAAAGGGCGATTCATGCAAAAGTTAGGGATTGGAAAAAGCAAATGAATGCGGTCCGAGTTTGATACTGCATTGCTTGGTGGTTTGGGAATACCTGAGGGTCGTTCATCTAAAACAATCTCTTCCAAAGATCGAGTACCGGGAAAGCGCCAGAGTTGGGCAAGTCATAGGAGAATCAGCTCATGGTGTTTGTCTGTACCACGTTGCCGACATGTATATCAAATTTATTTTGTATCTTTCTTTGTGCTTCTTGTGCATATGTTGTATTTTGCTTGTGCGTAACTTCCTCTTTTCAGGAGTTACATCCAGTGTAGAAAGCTTTGCCTATTTACAGGCCCATTCAATAAAGCATGTTATTCAGTACTTGATGCTTATTCTTTACTGTTTTGTTTATGAAAAACACCGATGTTTTTGATGAATTTGCACTTGCATAAATTTGCTGGCCCTTGCCAATAATTGCTAAAACTTCGAATTGACTGAATGAATGTCACAGATATTAACTCGGATAGATTTTGTTGTGTAGATTTGTTTTGTCTCGTTTGTGTTTTGCAGGGTCCTTACCTTTGAAGCAAACGGTCAGGAATTGTATTCCCCAGCCAAAGTCTCTTGACGTAGGGCCTGATTTCAGTTGATGTCGTTCCTTAGCAAGTCGTATCTTATCCCCAGAGAGTGGAGACGGCGCTTATTCCTACCAGATGTGGAATTGTCCTCCCCGAGAGAGTATCACCAGGAATGTCGCTTGAAGAGTATCCTCATGAAAGTTGTCCATAGAATATCCTCAGCAGGTCAAAATCAATGTCCCCTGCAGAGGCCGTCTCCCCAGAGGATGGTTACTCCCTTTCCCCGCAGGTCATCATTCTTTCGTCAGGATGATTTATCCTCAGCAGAGTTTGTAGCTTCGAGTTTGTAGACTGTGTCCCGACAGTGTAGTTCTTCGCCCAGGAGGGTCGCATCTTTCCCCAGCAGGGTTTGTGTTTTCTTCCCAAGTGTCTGATCTCTCCCCGGCAGAGTTGGTTGTTTCCGGCATTTATTTTGCCGGAATACTTTGTGATACCCATTCATCCCCAGCGGAGTTGGTTTTGTTCTTAGCCATTTCATACCAGAGTGTTTCTCAGCAGTTTGAGCCTGCATTAGCATTTGCATATATCGTCATAATTGCATCTACCCACACGCGTAGCATTTCCATGTCGAATGGAGCATTACGCCATTGTCAAACATACGCATGTTGAAACATAAGCCAGGTTGGTTAACCTTCAGTTTTCAAGTGTTGTTTTCCCTGCAGGTGGAGGGAGCTCTTGCTCAGATTAATTACCAGATAAGCAAGGTCTCGGCGTGATACGGGTAATGATAATGTTCGTCTTGTCATTATTCCCCATAGAGTTGCTTGGTTAAGTTTCTCTTACCCCTCCAGCGGAGTATTTCTTCAAAATTGTTGCTATGACAGTATCAAAAGATTTTGTGAATCAATTTTTGGAAGTTGCCGCCTATGTTGAAGTAGGTGTATGGCAGTTTGGATTCAGAAAATCCCCAGTAGAGTCCTTCTCATATTTGCTGCCATGTCCGCGCCAAGAGTTTGAAGACTGGACCAGTATTTTGTTACCCATTTGATTGATGGAGTTAGCTACTGCAAAGATAGGCAGGGAAGCGGTATCCAGAGATATTTGCCCGTAGTGGTGACGGAGTTATTTTCCTGTATTCGGACAGAGTTATTTCCCATAGTGGTGACGGAGTAATTTTCCTGTATTTGGCAGAGTGATTTTCCTGTATTCGGACAGAGTTATTTCCCGTAGTGGTGACGGAGTAATTTTCCTGTATTTGGCAGAGTGATTTTCCTGTATTCGGACAGAGTTATTTCCCGTAGTGGTGACGGAGTAATTTTCCTGTATTTGGCAGAGTGATTTTCCTGTATTCGGATAGAGTTATTTCCCGTAGTGGTGACGAAGTAATTTTCCTGTATTTGGCAGAGTGATTTTCCTGTATTTGACAGAGTTATTTCCCGTGGTGATGGCGGAGTTATTTTCCTGTATCGTTGGCAGAGTTATTTCCCGTAGTGATGACGGAGTTAGTTCCTGTATTGTTGGCAGAGTTATTTCTTATTTGTTGATAAAACTATTTCCTCAGTGGAAGTCGCCAGAGTTATTTCCCCGTGTTTTTGGCAGAGTTATTTCCCCAGTAAAAGCGTCAGAAAAAGATTGTTACCTGTAATGTGTTGTACCCCAAAATTTGACTAATCTCTCTGGCTTATGTTTTGTTTCATTGCATCCGCATATTGCATAAAACACTACATGGCATATCATTATTTGCATTTTTACAGGGATCAAGAAATGTATGTAAAAAAAAAATATATATAGGCCTCATCAAAAGTTTGGGCTCAAATCATCAGAGGCAGGGTATGTGGTTTTTCAGTAGAATGCTTAATAAAGTCATTTTCTTAAGAAAAAAAAAATATAATCAAAGCAATGCGCAAGGTGGGGTTTGAAACCACCACCTTTTGCTATACAACTCCTCACTTTACCACTCCAGCCAAGCGCGCGTTTGTGAATAACAAAGAAAGGAAAAATTACATATTTTAAGAATTGGAAATAAGGCGTACGAATTAATAAAAATGGGGTGGATTCTGTCTCCACCAGGATTCGAACTGAGGACATGATATATAATACGCGCTTGCCTTAACCACTGGGGTGGTGATACATCCGTTGATTATCCCACCCCAAAATGGTTAAATACTCTATTTCATTTCATGGCTGGGCAAGTTTGAGCAAAATGATTATGCGTGAAGGAGGAGATATTGGGCAAGACACAACCATTTTTGATGAAACGAAATTCAATCCTGCTTATTTTTTTACAAGGTTTAGTTTGGTACATTCAATTTTCATGTTGAAGGAGTATTTCTCAAGTTGCAATTGAAATTGCAAATAGGGAGCAAGAGGTTGGTTTAACCGTGTGTGGATTTGTACTGAGCATTGTCGTTTCTAGGCCAAACACCAAAGGTACTTTGCTCTAGGCGTTTTCTGAATCTATCACCAATATGGGCAAGAGCAAGCAGCCCCTACTGTCTGGCAGCAGCCCTAGTCTCACCTTCCCACTCCAACAAAAAGGACACGAAGGACAAAAGCTCAGCAAGAGACAAATTGGATTGAAAAATTGGAATATAAAAGGATTAGGTTTAGAGCAAACCCTAGCGGCCACACTTTAACAAGAGATCAGAAGAAAACTTGAAGCTCCCTTTGAAGTTTTTCTCAACCAAAAATCGTGTGCAGCTTCAAGGAGGGAAGAGGTCAAGGTTCTGTTCAAGGAAGATTTCTCAAACTTCTTTGGCTGTTGAGTTTCCTTGCAAGGTATTGAGATCTGAACCTTCTCATTATGGGTACATAAACCATGTTTGGGCATTATTTTTGCTAAGTTTGTTTTGACTTTTCAAATACTTGAGAAAAAGTGAATATGTCACAGCTATTTATGCTTGGATCCTAACTTATTTTGAGCATGTGTGTGTTGTGTGTTGGCTAACTGTTCTGAGCTTGTTAAGTTTTTTGTATGACTAGAGCACTACCATGTTTGAGTTCACAACCTGTTTTATTAATTCTGTTTTGGTGCAAACTTGTTGTAACCATTGTTTGGTCATGCTGCTATAAGAGGTACGTCTAACTGTTTGTTGTTTGATTGTTGGAATTTAAATCCCTTGTTGGATTGATTGAGTGGTGTGCTATTAGCATATTTGGTATTTATCTTGTGTGGTACTGCACTGTTGGAGCATGTGTTTTTAGTTGGTCAGCTAAGTTTTGAGAAGTGCATATCTGTTATGGCCTGTTAATATTAAAGAGAGCACCAGTTTTTTCTTTTTGAGTCTTGATCTTGGAGGTGTGGTTGATGGCATAGGTATGAGGGTCTGGTCAACATGTTTTTTAAAATGGTTTGCCTCAGTCCTGAAAGCATCACATTGCTATAGTTTTCTTTTTGTTTCAAAGTGATTCTGTCAAGATTGTTTGAGTGCTGTTTGTGTTCAGACCCAACATGGATTTGTTTTAACTCTATGAGCCCGTTGCTAACTTTCTATTTGTGAATCCATCATCTTGGTTTGACAGCATTCAGTTATGTCCAGATTTTTCTGATAAGCTGTTTGTTTTAACCCTTGAACATGTTTATGACTGGACCTGCCCATCTTGCAATGTTGTTTTGATTCATACCAGTTAACTTTGTTAAGTTATGCTTCGATTTTGGAAGTGTTTGTTGGAAGTGCTAGCTAATAGTTCCTTTGTTTTTGCTGTTGGTCTGGTTGTGCCAAGTCATGTTGATGGATTAAATTCATTTCTTGTTGAGGACTTATTTTTAAGGTACAGTCATAAGAATGTGCAGGTGTGTGTTAATATGAAATGGACTGTTTCTTTGTTGTGTATGTGTTGTGGTTGTGATAGAAATTATGACATGTAGCAGTAAAACATTTAAGGAGTTTATTGCTTTCCCTCATTCAAAGTGCCTGTTGTTTTGTTTATTCCTTTTTGTGTGTTTGATTGGATTTCATTACACTAGTGTTGGTCTTGGTGGGAATGTGCTCATTTTGTAGTTTTTAGATACTATGATCAGTTGGGTTGTATGCTGCCAGTTTCAGAGGTGCAGTGGTTGAGCATGTCATTAAATTTTGTTTTCATGATTGGCCTTGAGATCAGGTAATGCTGCCCTTGCTGCTGTTGATTTCTTGCATTTTTGTTTGAGTTTTGTTTTGGTCTAAGAGAAGAACTATATGTGTGTATGTTGTGTTTGTGTTGAAAAAGCTGATCCTTAACTGTAAGAGCACACATTGAACTTTGGACTTCCATTCCCATTTGAAACTTGCTGCTCTTTGATTTTGTTGCACACACTAGGTTTGGTCTTTGTGACAATGTGTTCACTTTGTGTTTTTGGGTATTTTTGATCAGTTGGATTGTGTGTTTTGTTAAGATTGCTGCCAAACTTCAGTGAGGTATGATTGAGTATACCAATGAGTGTGTTGTTTTCATGATGGTCTTGGAATCAAATGTATACTGTTGTTGTCTGCTGAGCACAGTAGCATCATTGTTTAAAACTTGTGTTTGTGGCAGAGATTTTTGTTGCTTGAATTATGCCCTGAGCCAGAACCACAGCCAGGTTTTGCTAACTGTTTGGCATGTAGGTTAACGAGATCTTTAGGGCAAGTTGATAACAGGGCTGCTGTGCTATTGTTGTTTTGTTTGCTGTGCATAAGATTATCATCTAACTTTTGTTGAAGCTTTGTTTCTGCTGTACATATGTTTTGCGTTGTGTTTTGCTTGGAGTTATGAATCATGTTCGAATCACTGCTTGGAATTTTGTCAAGATTCAGTTTAGTTGTTTGCTTGTTAATATATGTTGAAATCTCAATTGGTTGCAATTTAAGTTGTGTACAAGATGCTGTCATATAAGTTTAGATCCTAGCTTTGGTTGAATATGAGACTTGTTGTAAGAATGCTTCCATGATATGCAACTTGGTGTCCATTACTTGATTTACTGAAAAGTTGAGTTTGTTCTTTGAACTTAATCCATGAATGTTGAATTTCAAGCATGTATGGACCTCTGTTTGTTCATATTTATATCAGTCCTAGCCTATGGTATTCTTTATGCATTTCAAAAGCTATCTTGCATTTGCTCTCGTATTTTATTTTACAAGCTTCATTTGAATATTTAGATAGCACCATCTTGTTCCTCTCTGAAAAACATGCGAAATGGACTCAAAGTTTGCTCAATTCCATGGAGTTGTGATATACTTTCAATTGCTTTTGCTGTTGATCTTTTGTTGTTTTATTCTTTTTGCCCAGCAATGTTAAATAAATACTATGTATATTATCATTTTCACTTTGAATGTTGGACGTATCACCGCCCCAGCGGTAAAACCATGCGCTTTGTATCACCATGTTCCTGTGTTCGAGTCCTGCTGTGGACAAATTTTTTTTATCTCCCTTTCCTTTTCTTTCTTTATATCTTTATTTCTTCTCTTTTATATTTTCCTTCCCCTTCCATGTTACAAGCTCGCGCGTGTGCCCCAGTGGTCAAGAGTGCTGGTTGTGAACCAAGAGGAGGTGGGTTCAACTCCCACCTCTTGCTCTTTTTTCTAAATTCATTTCTTCATTTATTTGTTTTAACCATACAAATTCCAAGAGATATAACTTTTGCATATTTAATTATTTTTGATCCATTCTTTTTGCAATCTGCTCATAATAATAATTATTTTCATTTAATAAAACATCATTTCAAATCATTGATGATTTTTAAGACCTTTGACTTACTTGAAGGTTGACCCTCTATTAGGGTTTGCGCGTGATATCTTGTAACATTTCTCAAAAATAACTGTTCTTTGTATTGAATTAAAAATGGAGGATTGGGTGTAGTCCCCTTCTTCTTCGAGTGTTGAGGTGCCCACTGTAGTGAGGGTGATCTCGACACTCGTCTTTCAATACGAAGACGCTCCTAAACTTTTCTCTCCTAAAAACCTCGGTCCCGTACCGAGTCCTTTTCCAAACCATCTTTCTTTTAAAACAATATTCTTTGTATTGAATTAAAGAGAGGGGATTGAGTGTAGTCTTCTTCCTCTCCGAGTGTTGGGATGCCCACTGTAGTGAGGGTGGTCTCGATACTCGTCTTTCAATACGAAGACGCGACTTTATCTTCCACCTCTCCTTCCGCAACTTCCTCTCGTAACCTCTCACACCTAAAACCTCGGTCTCGCGCCGAGTGCCTTTTCAAATTTCTTTTCACAATAAAACTTGAATGGTCGTGGAGTGGTTAGGCGTAGGCCTTCTCCTATCCCGAGTGCTGACATTTACCGTAGGGTTCTCTGTCGCGAAACACTTACAATTCAAAGCTAAAAACATCTTTAATAAGAGAACGAAGTTCTCTTTGCATTAAATTAAAGAGAGAGGATTGGGTGTAGACCTTTTTTTTTTTTCTTTCTCCGAGTGTTGGGATGCCCACTGTAGTGAGGGTGATTTCGACGCTCGTCTTTTAATACGAAGACACCTCGTTCGCCACACCTTTTTAAAAACAAAAACTTTGAGATAAAGAATTGGGTACTACCCGTAGGGGTTACTATCCGAGGACATGTCTCGCCCCTTTAAAACAATCAAATCAATCAAACGTGACTTCTTGCCTCGCATGGCGAAAACTAATCAATCTTTCAAAAAGGATATGTTACGTCTGTTCTACCGCAAACAGGTAATGCCTAAGTCTCCAACGAGCGAGCAGCAAAACACCTAACTGCTAGAATACGCACGATAGCATCATCCATAAAAAACACCGGTTACCCGTAGTAGCCGAACTACGGCTGCTCTGATTTCTCATACCAGATGAGAATACGTAGGCACAAGACGGCGATGTCTTGGCGAGCACAATCCCCCTTATATCTGTAGTTTCCCGAACTACGTCGACTCTGACTTTCTCATATCTGTTGAGAATACGTAGGCTTAGGACCGCGAAGTCCTATCGAGTCCTTTCTTTCCCCCGTCACCCCCTTTTTCCGTTTCTAAAACCTTTCTATTTACCCCGTGGAACACTCTTCTTATAGCATAATATTTAAGCAAATAAATTCACACATCGACAAACAAATGGTTCCCATCGAGTACGATGGATGCGAGGGGTGCTAATACCTTCCCCTCGCATAACCGGCTTCCGAATCTGTTCTTGGTTGCGAGACCATCTTATCCATTCTTTTCTTAAGGTTTTCTCGATATTTTCCTTTCCCCTCATGGGATAAATAAAGTTCGGTGGCGACTCTTCTGTCCTTTCTTTTCGCCTCCCCGTCGTTGCGCGACGCATTTTTCGAGTAGCGACAGCTGGCGACTCTGCTGGGGACGCCCCTAGCGAGCCAAGCCTAGTTAGTTTGTCGTGTTTGTGTTTTATTTGCTTTATTTGTTTATGCTTTGTTCACTAACCTGTTGGGCTATTGGGATGGTTTGTGAGGATAAAAGCTTTCTACCCGAGCTTTCAAGTATACATTAAGATTAGGAGGTGACTTCTTTCTGATTTGCGAGACTTAGGACTCGTTGAGTTGGATCGAATCCCACCGCTCAGATAGACCCCTTTGGGATGATTATGTCTTACGTGTAGTCGTAATGGCGTTTTTATTTCCAACTTGGGAGTCCGTGACTCTGAGGACCTTTTAGAACCTCATTCCGAAGGTTGCTAAGACATAACTCTGTGTTCATCCTTTTGAAAGGATTACCGTCTTACGAGTAGTCGTTATGATGGGAAACTTTTGAGGGTTAGTGCATAGGACTTTGTTTGAAAAGCCTTTGGAATACCCTCTTGAACCAATAGATTACTCACCCGTTGGGAGAGATACCTTTTGTTGTTGCCTTGCAGGATTTGTGACTTTGATCTTGTTGTTGTTCCATTATCATATGCATTCATGAAACATTGCATTGCATATCATTTTGCATACCAAGAGACTTAAGAAGCTATGATTATCTCAGGTATTGGTGAACTCAATGGCTGATCAAAGAAAAAGGAGCACAAATTCCATAAAGTTTAGGGAACCAAAGTTGGAATCAATTCAAGATCTTCTGATTGGAGTGCCAAAAGTTATCAAGATCAACTTTCAAGGGAAACATGGGAAACTACTTGATCTCCTCCACTCTAGGGTTGATACTTGGGCCTTGTATGCCATGGCTCAATTCTATGATGCGCCTCTCCGGTGTTTCACTTTTCAAGACTACCAGTTGGCTCCTACCTTGGAGGAATATTCTCACATTTTGAATATTAAGATTAAAGATCAACCTGTCTATACTGGTT
This sequence comes from Lathyrus sativus, assembly GCA_963859935.3. Classification (NCBI taxonomy): domain Eukaryota; kingdom Viridiplantae; phylum Streptophyta; class Magnoliopsida; order Fabales; family Fabaceae; genus Lathyrus; species Lathyrus sativus. Next base: position 88,377,998 of record OZ012735.1, on the reverse strand, counting down.
TGGAAGAAGAACCAAAGCCTGCTGTTATTGCTCTCGCCCTTCATATGACCAAAGAAGAAGTCAAGATGGGTCTAACCAGTAAGGGGGGTGTTCAGGGCTTTCCATTGAAGTTTCTGCTAGAAAAGGCTGCTCAGTACAAGGTTGATGGAGATTGGGAAAAGTTCGGTATTAGCGTTGCTCTAATGATTTATGGGATCGTGCTCTTTCCAAGTGTGGACAATTTCATAGATATCACTGCTATCATTCTCTTCATACAAAAGAATCCCATCCCCACGCTCCTCGCCGATGTTTATCACTCTATTCATTGGAGGAGTGAAAAGAAGGCAGGAACGATCCAATGCTGTTCTCACCTATTATACCAATGGTATGCTTCTCATTTGCCAAAGAAAGGGTCGTTCGTGGAAAACAAGAAGGAATTGAAATGGTCTCAACGCATCATGTCTCTAGAAGCTAGTGATATTGCTTGGTATTCTCATGAGTACTATGATGTGGAGATCATTTTTAGTTGTGGGGAATTTGGTAATGTACCTTTGATCAGTAGGGCCGGTTGTATCAACTATAACCCAGTCATGGCACTGCGCCAGTTGGGCTATGCTATGGAAGACGAGCCCGAAGCAGAGAAGGTTCGGAGCTTCTTTTTACTAGCTACATCAGAGGACCCTGCGTTTGTCAGGAAGATTGCTAAGGCTTGGAGCAAGATTCATACAAAGGGGAGGAAGGATTTAAAAGCAAAGAATTGTGTGGCAAAAGAGCCATACAACCAGTGGTTACTAGCTAGAGTGGCTGAAAGGTCGTTGCCATTTCCCTTAGAGCCCTCTATGCGAGAAGCACCTCCCGCTCCCACTCATGTACCCATAGAAGAATATGAAAAACTGAAGCTAATAGTGGAGAGATTGACTAAGGAGAATCAGGACCTTCAGAATGAAGTCCACCAAGCAAATGTGGAGAACGGTCAGTACAAAAGAAAGGTGGAGTTTGAACAGGATCAAGCGGCTGAGAGTAGCAAGAAGCTAAAATTAGAAACGGATCTGAGAGTCAGGTACCAACAGGGTTACGAAGGGGCTGACGCATCATTAACAACTCTCCGGCAGCGCCTAAAGGACACCAAAGCTTCTTGTGATAGGGCATGGCACTTCTTTGAGATTGCCTCTGCCGAGAAAAAGGAAGTACGAGAGAATCTTGAAGCTGATATTGGGAATCTTGAGGAACAACTAAGAAGTGCCTTGACCCTAGCGGAAAGTGAACGAAGACTCAAAGAGGAGGCCTTGAGGGGTTCATATGTCACATCTGACGTGTGGAATAACAAGTGTCAAGAATTGGAGACCGCCCAAGAGACAGCCCTTCTGTGGAGGAATCGTTTTGAGGCCTTGCAAAGAGATGGTGCGCAGTGGCTCGAGAAAGAGGCTCAGCTTAATGAGTTGCTGGACACCCATGTGGATTCTATTTGTTATTATTAGTCGACTCTAGATACGTGCCGTGCTAGGTACAACAATTTGGTGGAGTATTGCAACCTTATGATCCGTGATATCCCATGGAGGTTAGAGAGCGCCATTCAAGATTTGGAAGGAAATGATATTCCCCCTTCTGTTCACCACTTTATCCAGCTCTGTGACCAAATGGTCAGGAGGTTCATGTTCGAGACGAGGAAGCTTGAAGAGCGTCTCCAAAAGGAGAAATTTTAGTTTTTAGTACTCTTGATTTCCGGTCATTTAGTGTTTTCCTTGTAATGAGAATTGTTATTCGGCATAGTCAGCAAATGTTTGTATTGAATCTCCCCGAATTAATGAGAATTTGCTTTTGGTCTAATTGTGTTTTCTTTATTATTTGCTCATTCGCAATTCTATAATACCGGTTATAATCATAAGTTTTGAAAGTCTCTTGAACATTTGCATGGACTTGTGCATCATTTTGCATTCCCTGAAACTCGACCTCACACCGCTTGCCATTTCAGAGAGAAAGAGAGGGAAAGAGGAAGAGCAAGCTGACTTCTCAACACTCCTACAACACGCGGGGAAATCAGCAGAGAATTATGGATCAGGTTCAAGCCGAGCTTTTGGAGTTCCGTGAGAAGATGGCACAATTCATGGAGATGATGCAGGGGGTGGCCAATGGCCAGGACCAGTTAAGGACATTAGTTCAACCCTTAATAGCTCAGGTGGATGGAAGTGGCGTCTTGCACGGCGGGGCTGCTGCTGTTCCCCCTCCTGCTAATGGTGGAACCTCGCAAGTCAACGGTGGCCCAACTGTAGTCAACCTTCCAGGTGGAAGAGAACAAACTGGAATCCCCATCCCAGTGGTGGCAGGCGCCATACCTACTAGCGTGAATCCTCAATGGGACCAAGATGAACAGGATGACATCTTCTCCATGAGAGACCTTGGGGGAGGGTTACGATCCGACACCAATAGAAGGTTTGACGAAATAGAAGAAAAGATGAAGAGCATTCTGGAAAGCCAAAACACTATGGGACTTGACATGTCCAATCTGGGACTAATTCCGGGACTTAGGATTCCTCCAAAGTTCAAGGTGCCAGATTTCGATAAATACAAAGGAACGACATGTCCAAAGGTGCATATCCGCTCCTATTTTCGAAGGATGTCGGCATACTCTGATGACGAGAAATTGCTTATGCACTTCTTCCAAGATAGTCTGTCAGGACCTTCTCTGGAGTGGTACATGGGTTTGGAACCTGCCAATATCCGGAGTTGGAAGAATTTAGCAGAGGCCTTTGTCCAGCATTACCAGTATAATAGTGACCTGGCACCAAATCGCGTGCAGTTGCAGAATCTATCCCAAAGAAGCAATGAGTGTTTTAAAGAATACGCCCAGAGGTGGCGAGAGCTTGCCGCTAGGGTTCAACCTCCCATGGTGGAAAGAGAACTGATCGATCTATTCGTGGCCACGTTGCCCGGAATCTACTACGAGAAGTTGGTGAGTAACATGTCAGGAAGCTTCTCGGACTTAATTATCACGGGCGAAAGAGTTGAAAACGGTATAAAATTGGGGAAAATTCAAGCAGCGGAAGGGACCTCATCTGGAGGTGGGAGAAAGTTTTTTGGTGCGAAGAAAAAGGATAATGAAATAAATGCAGTGTACGGCTTTAACAACCGAAAGAGATACTTGGATCAGCGTCAGCAGCGACCGTATTACCAGCAACCGTCACAAGTAGCGAGTATTGCCATTCCGGCGACACAGCCTCCACAGCAACAGCCGCGTCAACAACAGGAGCAGCGACCTCAACAACAGAATTATGCACCAAGACAGTTCCAGGACAGGAGAAGGGTGGCGGATAGACACTTTGACACACCGCCAATGCCATACGCTCAGTTGCTACAACACTTAATTCAACTGCAGTTGGTCCAGAAAAGGACAATGGCACCTCTAACTGGCCAACCACCTCCTGGATATGACGCCAACGCTAGGTGTGAATTCCACTCTGGCGCCCCCGGCCACAGTATTGACAACTGCAAAGCCTTCAAACATAAGGTACAAGACCTTATTGACAGTAAAGCTATCAATTTCAATCAGGATGCGCCAAGCGTGGATCGGAATCCCATGCCTAACCATGGTAGGGGTGGTGGCGTGAATGCTATTGACAGTGAGGAAGGCCTGAACTTGGTGTCCAGAGTAGAGGATTTGAAGACGCCGTTAGGTTTCGTGAAGAGCAAGTTGTTAGAAGGAGGGGTATTCCCAGGCTGCGGAAAGGATTGCGAAGACTGTATGATCTGCCCGGTAGGATGTCGGAACCTAAGGAACCATATACAGCACATGATGGATGACGGTTTGTTACAATTTGATAGAATCTGTGAGAAAAATGCTGAAGAGGTAGTCATCGAAGATAAGGATGAGGTGGCCACCATATCCATCCCATACAAAACAATTACAATTTCTGCGCCTCCGGCGAGGCCCACTATTATATTCACAAAGGCGGGGCCCGTACCCTATGAAAGTTCTAAAGCAATTCCTTGGAACTATGGGGCCGAGGTCTACTGCAATGGCCAAAAGCAGGAACTGAGAGGTTCACCGTCGAATTCTGTTGATAATTTGGTAGGAACTGGAGGAATGACACGGAGCGGGAGAGTATTTGCACCTCCCGAAGTAAGCACAGAAAGGGCTGATAAAGGTAAGGGTAAGGTCATAGCGGAAGAGAATTCTCAGGCCAGAGGAGAGGAAGCGTTGCTGAAGGATGCGGAGGAATTCATGCGCTTAATAAGAAAAAGTGACTATAAAATTGTGGATCATTTACAACAGACTCCTTCAAAGATTTCTATCTTGTCACTGCTGTTATGTTCTGAGGCTCACCGGAATGCTTTGCTCAGAGTTTTGAATAATGCTTATGTACCTCAAGAGATATCCGTGAATCAGTTGGAAGGCGTGGTGGCCCATGTCAATGCAGGTAACGGGTTGGGGTTTACAGACCGCGACTTGACACCAAAAGGGAGGAACCACAACTTGGCTCTGCACATTTCACTTGAATGCCGAGGAACAATGATGTCACATGTACTTGTTGATACAGGGTCGTCTTTGAATGTGTTGCCAAAAAAGGCATTGATGAAGATCGATCATCAGGGTCTATATTGTACGCCCAGTGATTTGGTTGTGCGGGCTTTCGATGGAACCCGAAGATCTGTCTTTGGGGAAATAACTCTGCCCATCCAAGTAGGCCCAGAGGTGTTTGAAACAGTTTTCTACATCATGGATATCCAGCCTGCTTATAGTTGTCTTTTGGGTCGGCCTTGGATACACCTAGCAGGCGCTGTAACATCAACTTTACACCAGAAATTGAAATATATGGTGGATGGGAATATTGTGACCGTTTGCGGAGAAGAAGACATCATGGTAAGCCATCTGTCTTCATTCAAATATGTGGAAGTTGACGGCGAAATCCAAGAAACGCTGTGTCAGGCTTTTGAGACTGTCCAAATCAAGGAGAAGGCACCGGTCGAGGTCAAAGCTCCAGAAGTTGCTATGTCATCATACAAGGAAGCACGGGCCGTGGTGGAATCCGGGTCGACACAAGGATGGGGACAAGTGGTGAGCGTCCCAAACAAACAAGATAAGTTCGGATTGGGATATAGCCCACATGGATCATCTTCACAAAGCACTCCACGTTACAAAGGTTCTGTCCAATTTACTAGCGGTGGGGTCATTTTCGATCAAATTAATGCCATATCAGACGAAGAAGGGGATAGCGACTGTGATATGGATGCGTGGATCCAGCCATGCATCCCCGGCCAGGGCTTGAAGAATTGGAGCATGGAGGAAGTTATCACAGTGACTTATGAAGAGTAATTGATTTGTCTTGATTAATGTATTTCCATATGCTCTGCCCAAGGCATAATGGACTTTATTTGTAGGGCCCTATCTTTATGCATGTGAACAATCTTTTTATCATCAATTAAAAGGCGTCTTTTCATTCAGAATTTTTGTGATCCTTGTTGTTCTTATTTTTATCTTTAACAATAAAATGGCAATGCGGTTTGTGTTTTTGTTTGCATATCATTTAAAAGCATAAAATCATCATCATCGCAGGTTGCACATTTCAGATGCCACCGACTCAGACTCGTCTATGACTCGGTATGACTTTGACAATCCGATCTTTCAAGCCGAAGAAGAGATCGAAGAAGACGAAAACCTGCCTGAGGAGCTTGCCAGATTGTTAAGACAAGAGGAGAAGGTCATCCTGCCTCATCAGGAGGAAGTTGAAGTTATCAACCTGGGAACAGAAGAAGACAAGAAGGAGGTCAGAATAGGGGCTACGTTGCAGGGTGAGGTCAAGCAACGATTGATTGAGTTACTCCAGGAGTACAAAGACGTGTTCGCCTGGTCGTATGAGGATATGCCAGGACTCGACACGGACATCGTGGTTCATCGTCTGCCTCTTCGTGAGGAATGTCCTCCTGTCAAACAGAAATTGAGAAGAACCAGGCCAGACATGGCAGTGAAGATCAAGGAAGAAGTTCAGAAACAGTTAGATGCCGGATTCCTTGCTGTGGCCAACTACCCTCCTTGGGTCGCTAACATCGTGCCCGTGCCTAAAAAAGACGGCAAAGTTAGGATGTGTGTTGATTATAGGGATTTGAATAGAGCGAGCCCAAAGGATGATTTCCCGCTTCCCCATATTGACGTACTTGTTAATAACACCGCGCAATTCTCGGTGTTTTCCTTCATGGACGGTTTTTCCGGATACAATCAAATTAAGATGGCGCCGGAAGATATGGAGAAAACGACTTTTATCACACCTTGGGGGACCTTTTGCTATAAAGTAATGCCTTTCGGGTTGAAGAACGCAGGGGCAACTTATCAACGAGCAATGGTCACACTCTTTCACGACATGATGCATCACGAAATCGAAGTTTATGTTGACGATATGATTGCAAAGTCCCAAACGGAAGAGGGGCACTTGGTGAATCTTCTAAAGTTGTTTGAGAGGTTGAGGAAGTTCAAATTGAGGTTGAATCCAAGCAAATGTACTTTCGGCGTACGATCAGGAAAGCTGTTGGGGTTCATCGTTAGTGAGAAAGGTATTGAGGTTGATCCCGCGAAGATCAGGGCGATTCAAGAAATGCCAGCGCCGAAGACCGAAAAACAGGTTCGTGGTTTCTTAGGTAGATTGAACTATATTGCAAGGTTCATATCTCATCTCACCGCCACCTGTGAGCCATTGTTTAAACTTCTAAAGAAGGATCAGGCGGTCGTTTGGAACGAGAATTGTCAGAAGGCATTTGAGAAAATAAAGGAATACCTACAAGAACCCCCAATACTGATGCCCCCGGTGGCTGGAAGACCATTGATAATGTATTTAACAGTTCTTGAAAATTCAATGGGTTGTGTTCTCGGTCAGCACGACGAGACTGGAAGAAAGGAGCACGCAATTTACTACTTGAGTAAAAAGTTCACAGACTGTGAATCCAGATATTCAATGTTAGAAAAGACTTGTTGCGCACTTGCTTGGGCCGCTAGGCGCCTAAGGCAGTATATGCTAAACCACACAACCATGTTGATTTCAAAGATGGACCCAATTAAGTACGTGTTCGAAAAGCAGGCGCTATCAGGAAGGATCGCTAGGTGGCAGATGATTCTGACAGAATATGATATTCAATATATATCTCAAAAAGCTATTAAAGGTAGTGTTCTGTCAGAATACCTTGCAGAGCAGCCAGTCGATGATTATCAGCCAATGAAGTTTGACTTCCCTGACGAAGACATTATGTACTTGAAAATGAAAGATTGCGATGAACCATTGCCGGGCGAGGGACCGGAATTGGGTTCCCAGTGGAAATTAATCTTTGACGGCGCTGTTAACTCATACGGTAGTGGGATTGGGGCAATCATTACAACTCCCCATGGGTCCCATATACCATTCACCGCGAGGTTAACATTCCCATGCACCAACAACGAGGCCGAGTACGAAGCATGTATCATGGGTATTGAGGAAGCAATCGACTTAAGAATCAAGAACCTTGATATCTATGGAGATTCAGCCTTAGTGGTCAACCAAATCAAGGGAGAGTGGGAAACACGCCAGCCAAATCTGGTCCCATACATGAATTACGCAAGGAGGTTGCTACCCTTTTTCGATCGAGTAGAGCTTCACCATGTGCCGAGGGTAGAAAATCAGATGGCTGATGCTTTGGCTACTTTGTCCTCAATGTACAAAGTTAACTTCTGGAACGATGCTCCGATAATTGTCATTTCACGGCTCGATAGACCAGCATTTGTGTTCGCAATAGATGAAGCTACTGATGGTAAACCATGGTTTTATGACATCCGGAACTTCCTCAAGAACCAAGAGTATCCACCTGGGGCATCGACCCAGGATAGGAAGACTTTGAGGAGATTGTCTGGTAACTTCTATCTGAATCCAGACGGTGCGCTCTATCGGAGAAACCATGACTTAGTGCTACTAAGATGTGTGGACGAAAAAGAAGCAAATTTGCTTATGGAAGAAGTTCACGAAGGTGCTTTCGGAACACATGCAGGTGGGCATGCCATGTCGCGGAAGTTATTAAGGGCAGGATATTATTGGTTAACTATGGAGTCAGATTGCTTCAAGTACGCCAAGAAATGCCACAAGTGCCAAATTTATGCCGATAAGATTCATGTGCCGCCATGTCCTTTGAATGTCATGTCATCACCATGGCCTTTTTCCATGTGGGGCATTGATATGATTGGAAAGATTGAGCCAACCGCGTCAAACGGGCACCGTTTTATCTTAGTAGCAATCGACTATTTCACCAAATGGGTCGAAGCAGCTTCCTACGCCAATGTCACGAAGCAGGTCGTAGCCCGATTCATCAAAAAGGACATCATCTGCCGATATGGAATACCCGAGAGGATCATCACGGATAATGGTTCTAACCTAAATAACAAGATGATGAAGGAACTGTGCCAGAGTTTCAAAATCGAGCATCACAATTCTTCTCCCTATCGTCCGAAAATGAATGGCGCGGTAGAAGCGGCTAACAAAAACATTAAGAAGATAGTACAGAAGATGGTGGTGACTTATAAGGATTGGCACGAGAAGTTGCCCTTCGCTTTACATGGATATCGCACTTTAGTGCGTACTTCAACTGGGGCAACTCCGTTCTCGTTGGTGTACGGCATGGAAGCTGTTCTGCCATTGGAGGTCGAGATCCCTTCTCTGAGAGTACTGGTGGAGGTCAAATTAGATGAAGCAGAATGGGTGAAAAACAGGTTGAATCAACTCAGTTTGATGGATGAGAAAATATTGGCGTCTCTCGCGTACGGTCGTTTGTATCAGAAGAGGATGAAGAGCGCCTATGATAAAAAGATACGTCCTCGGAGCTTTCAGGCAGGCGATTTGGTGTTGAAACGGATTCTCCCACCGCAGAACGATCACAGAGGCAAATGGACTCCCAACTACGAGGGGCCATATGTTGTAAGAAAAGTGTTTTCAGGAGGAGCCTTGCTACTTTCAACGATGGATGGTGAAGATTTTACATCCCCTGTGAACGCGGACGCAGTCAAAAAATACTTTGCTTAAGACAAACCCGCTGGAAAGAAAAAGAATATCCAGGCAAAAATGGGGCATCCCGGCGAACCATAAAAGGACAGGTTCGGGCAAAAGTTAGGGATATAAGAAAAATGTGAACCCGCAAAGTTGAAAACCTGAAAGGGCAACTTTGGCAAAAATGGGTATTCCGGTGAATTGAAAACCCGCAAGGGCGATTCAGGCAAAAATTAGGGATTTTAAAGCAAATGACTGCGGACGGCACATTGATCACCATAAGCGTAGTGGATTCTAAGGAGAACTCGAAGATCGACTATTCAAATCAATCTTTTCGGAAGTTAAAATATCGGAAAACTTCGGAGTCCCGCCAGTCACGGATGAGTCGTTACATGGTGTTTGTCTGAATCACATTGCCGACATTTTGTACATTTTCTTGCAAATTAGCTTTTTGCGCAGCTTTCTCTTTTCAGGAGTTGCATCCGATGTAAAAGTTGCCTATTTTTCAGGCCCTTTATCAATAAAATATACTATTCAGAAAAGCTTTTGTCTTGGTTTTAACTTTTACTGTTTTGTTTGCGAAAGACGCCTGATATTTTCGGTAAAAAGAACTTGCATACATAAACTTGTAGGCTTTGCTAACTGTAAATCAAGGCATTTTTTTTTATTTTTAAATTAAAGTCATAATTGATAACTCGGTGCCAGCTGTACAAAGCAGAGGTTGATGTGGATTCCTTTCTTATCTAACCCCCAGCCAAGTCAGCGGAGTTAATTTTCTTTCCCCACAGAGTAGAACTGACTCGGGGATCGTTCATCTCCATCCCCAGCATAGAGAGTGTGGGATAATCTCCCAGTAAATCTTATTCAATATCCCTAACAGATAGTGGATTCAATCTCCGGCATAAGAGAGTTATTCCTCAGCAATCAATTTTGTTTCCCAGTAGAGCTGTTCTGGCTAATCATTCCTGGCTGATTTCCTTGGTAGAGTGGAGTGTTTGTCTCCAGCCAAGTTGTTCCCCAAAAGGGTTGTAGGCTGATAGGTCATCCGGGACGTTTGCCGCAACAGAATTTGATTTGGATCCCCAGCAGGGTGGTTTTGTGCTTAGCAAAGCAGTTTTATCCAGAAGTTTTTCTCGGAGGCCATCGAAGGCTTGTATTCCCCAGCATGAGTTTGTTTGCGCTAGGCGTATCTAGCCTTTCCCCAACGGAGTTGGCTCTTTTCTCTTTAGCATTTATTTTGCTAAAGCGGCTCATTTGCATCTGCATACATACATAACATCTACCCAAACGCGAAGCATTTCCATTGCGTATGGAGCATTTCGCCATACTCAAACATATGCATGTGAAACATAAGCCCGGTTGTTACCCTTTTGTTTCAAGAGAATCTCGCAGATGATTAATATCTTTGCCCATGTATTGGCTAGACCCAGATTTGTGTTGTTTCCCCAGCGGAGTTCTTTTGTGATTATCACCAATGGATGGTCTTAGTTTTGAGATATTTGTTTTGACGGCGATGTCAAGTGATTGTTCTTCAACGGCGATGTTGAGAAGTTTGTCTCTGACGGTGATGTCAGATGTTTGGTATTCTCCAACGGCGATGTTGAGATATTTGTTTTGGCGGCGATGCCAGGTGATTTATTTCTTCAACGGCGATGTTGAGATATTTGTTTTGACGGCGATGTCAAGTAATTGTTCTTCAACGGCGATGTTGAGAAGTTTGTCTCTGACGGTGATGTCAGATGTTTGGTATTCTCCAACGGCGATGTTGAGATATTTGTTTTGGCGGCGATGCCAGGTGATTTATTTCTTCAACGGCGATGTTGAGATATTTGTTTTGACGGCGATGTCAAGTGATTGTTCTTCAACGGCGATGTTGAGAAGTTTGTCTCTGACGGTGATGTCAGATGTTTGGCATTCTCCAACGGCGATGTTGAGATATTTGTTTTGGCGGCGATGCCAGGTGATTTATTTCTTCAACGGCGATGTGGAGAAGTTTGTTTCTAACGGCGATGTTAGATGGTCTGATTCTTCAGCGGCGAGGTTGAGAATTGTTGGTCTTGACGGCGATGTCAAGTGATTTGGTCTTCAGCGGCGATGTTGAAAGTTTGTGTCTAACGGCGATGTTAGATGATTCGGTTTTTCAGCGGTGATGCTGAATGTTTGTTGACGGCGATGTCAAAATTGATTGCGTTCTTCAACGGCGATGTTGAAATGCTGGTGTTGACGGCGATGTCAAAAGTAATGTATCCTTCAACGGCGATGTTGAAAAGTTTGTTTCTGACGGCGATGTTAGATGATCTAGTTTTTCAGCGGTGATGCTGAAGAGTTTGTGTTGACGACGATGTCAAGTAATTTGATTCTTCAACGGCAATGTTGAGAAGTTCGTCTTGACGGCGATGTCAAGTAATTTTGTCCTTCAGTGGCGACGTTGAAAGTAATTGTTATCTTTGAATTTAATGGTTGTTCGTATTTAACGAAAATTGACGGCGAAGTCAGTTGATTTATAATTTTGACGCTAAGAGCTGACGGCGAGGTCAGACGTTCTACTTAATATGGGTACCTGGCGGAGATATCAGAAGTTCGTTTTGCGGTTGCCAAATTTCCGGGTCCTTGGGTATTCAACCGTCTTTTACCTGAATGTTCGAAAGCTGTTCGCTTCTCCTACCTTCAGGTCCAAGTCGCTGGAATAGGGGCAGCTGTTGTACCCCAAAATTTGACTAATCTCTCTGGCTTATGTTTTGTTTCATTGCATCCGCATATTGCATAAAACACTACATGGCATATCATTATTTGCATTTTTACAGGGATCAAGAAATGTATGTAAAAAAAATATATATATAGGCCTCATCAAAAGTTTGGGCTCAAATCATCAGAGGCAGGGTATGTGGTTTTTCAGTAGAATGCTTAATAAAGTAATTTTCTTAAGAAAAAAAAAATATAATCAAAGCAATGCGCAAGGTGGGGTTTGAACCCACCACCTTTTGCTATACAACTCCTCACTTTACCACTCCAGCCAAGCGCGCGTTTGTGAATAACAAAGAAAGGAAAAATTACATATTTTAAGAATTGGAAATAAGGCGTACGAATTAATAAAAATGGGGTGGATTCTGTCTCCACCAGGATTCGAACTGAGGACATGATATATAATACGCGCTTGCCTTAACCACTGGGGTGGTGATACATCCGTTGATTATCCCACCCCAAAATGGTTAAATACTCTATTTCATTTCATGGCTGGGCAAGTTTGAGCAAAATGATTATGCGTGAAGGAGGAGATATTGGGCAAGACACAACCATTTTTGATGAAACGAAATTCAATCCTGCTTATTTTTTTACAAGGTTTAGTTTGGTACATTCAATTTTCATGTTGAAGGAGTATTTCTCAAGTTGCAATTGAAATTGCAAATAGGGAGCAAGAGGTTGGTTTAACCGTGTGTGGATTTGTACTGAGCATTGTCGTTTCTAGGCCAAACACCAAAGGTACTTTGCTCTAGGCGTTTTCTGAATCTATCACCAATATGGGCAAGAGCAAGCAGCCCCTACTGTCTGGCAGCAGCCCTAGTCTCACCTTCCCACTCCAACAAAAAGGACACGAAGGACAAAAGCTCAGCAAGAGACAAATTGGATTGAAAAATTGGAATATAAAAGGATTAGGTTTAGAGCAAACCCTAGCGGCCACACTTTAACAAGAGATCAGAAGAAAACTTGAAGCTCCCTTTGAAGTTTTTCTCAACCAAAAATCGTGTGCAGCTTCAAGGAGGGAAGAGGTCAAGGTTCTGTTCAAGGAAGATTTCTCAAACTTCTTTGGCTGTTGAGTTTCCTTGCAAGGTATTGAGATCTGAACCTTCTCATTATGGGTACATAAACCATGTTTGGGCATTATTTTTGCTAAGTTTGTTTTGACTTTTCAAATACTTGAGAAAAAGTGAATATGTCACAGCTATTTATGCTTGGATCCTAACTTATTTTGAGCATGTGTGTGTTGTGTGTTGGCTAACTGTTCTGAGCTTGTTAAGTTTTTTGTATGACTAGAGCACTACCATGTTTGAGTTCACAACCTGTTTTATTAATTCTGTTTTGGTGCAAACTTGTTGTAACCATTGTTTGGTCATGCTGCTATAAGAGGTACGTCTAACTGTTTGTTGTTTGATTGTTGGAATTTAAATCCCTTGTTGGATTGATTGAGTGGTGTGCTATTAGCATATTTGGTATTTATCTTGTGTGGTACTGCACTGTTGGAGCATGTGTTTTTAGTTGGTCAGCTAAGTTTTGAGAAGTGCATATCTGTTATGGCCTGTTAATATTAAAGAGAGCACCAGTTTTTTCTTTTTGAGTCTTGATCTTGGAGGTGTGGTTGATGGCATAGGTATGAGGGTCTGGTCAACATGTTTTTTAAAATGGTTTGCCTCAGTCCTGAAAGCATCACATTGCTATAGTTTTCTTTTTGTTTCAAAGTGATTCTGTCAAGATTGTTTGAGTGCTGTTTGTGTTCAGACCCAACATGGATTTGTTTTAACTCTATGAGCCCGTTGCTAACTTTCTATTTGTGAATCCATCATCTTGGTTTGACAGCATTCAGTTATGTCCAGATTTTTCTGATAAGCTGTTTGTTTTAACCCTTGAACATGTTTATGACTGGACCTGCCCATCTTGCAATGTTGTTTTGATTCATACCAGTTAACTTTGTTAAGTTATGCTTCGATTTTGGAAGTGTTTGTTGGAAGTGCTAGCTAATAGTTCCTTTGTTTTTGCTGTTGGTCTGGTTGTGCCAAGTCATGTTGATGGATTAAATTCATTTCTTGTTGAGGACTTATTTTTAAGGTACAGTCATAAGAATGTGCAGGTGTGTGTTAATATGAAATGGACTGTTTCTTTGTTGTGTATGTGTTGTGGTTGTGATAGAAATTATGACATGTAGCAGTAAAACATTTAAGGAGTTTATTGCTTTCCCTCATTCAAAGTGCCTGTTGTTTTGTTTATTCCTTTTTGTGTGTTTGATTGGATTTCATTACACTAGTGTTGGTCTTGGTGGGAATGTGCTCATTTTGTAGTTTTTAGATACTATGATCAGTTGGGTTGTATGCTGCCAGTTTCAGAGGTGCAGTGGTTGAGCATGTCATTAAATTTTGTTTTCATGATTGGCCTTGAGATCAGGTAATGCTGCCCTTGCTGCTGTTGATTTCTTGCATTTTTGTTTGAGTTTTGTTTTGGTCTAAGAGAAGAACTATATGTGTGTATGTTGTGTTTGTGTTGAAAAAGCTGATCCTTAACTGTAAGAGCACACATTGAACTTTGGACTTCCATTCCCATTTGAAACTTGCTGCTCTTTGATTTTGTTGCACACACTAGGTTTGGTCTTTGTGACAATGTGTTCACTTTGTGTTTTTGGGTATTTTTGATCAGTTGGATTGTGTGTTTTGTTAAGATTGCTGCCAAACTTCAGTGAGGTATGATTGAGTATACCAATGAGTGTGTTGTTTTCATGATGGTCTTGGAATCAAATGTATACTGTTGTTGTCTGCTGAGCACAGTAGCATCATTGTTTAAAACTTGTGTTTGTGGCAGAGATTTTTGTTGCTTGAATTATGCCCTGAGCCAGAACCACAGCCAGGTTTTGCTAACTGTTTGGCATGTAGGTTAACGAGATCTTTAGGGCAAGTTGATAACAGGGCTGCTGTGCTATTGTTGTTTTGTTTGCTGTGCATAAGATTATCATCTAACTTTTGTTGAAGCTTTGTTTCTGCTGTACATATGTTTTGCGTTGTGTTTTGCTTGGAGTTATGAATCATGTTCGAATCACTGCTTGGAATTTTGTCAAGATTCAGTTTAGTTGTTTGCTTGTTAATATATGTTGAAATCTCAATTGGTTGCAATTTAAGTTGTGTACAAGATGCTGTCATATAAGTTTAGATCCTAGCTTTGGTTGAATATGAGACTTGTTGTAAGAATGCTTCCATGATATGCAACTTGGTGTCCATTACTTGATTTACTGAAAAGTTGAGTTTGTTCTTTGAACTTAATCCATGAATGTTGAATTTCAAGCATGTATGGACCTCTGTTTGTTCATATTTATATCAGTCCTAGCCTATGGTATTCTTTATGCATTTCAAAAGCTATCTTGCATTTGCTCTCGTATTTTATTTTACAAGCTTCATTTGAATATTTAGATAGCACCATCTTGTTCCTCTCTGAAAAACATGCGAAATGGACTCAAAGTTTGCTCAATTCCATGGAGTTGTGATATACTTTCAATTGCTTTTGCTGTTGATCTTTTGTTGTTTTATTCTTTTTGCCCAGCAATGTTAAATAAATACTATGTATATTATCATTTTCACTTTGAATGTTGGACGTATCACCGCCCCAGCGGTAAAACCATGCGCTTTGTATCACCATGTTCCTGTGTTCGAGTCCTGCTGTGGACAAATTTTTTTTATCTCCCTTTCCTTTTCTTTCTTTATATCTTTATTTCTTCTCTTTTATATTTTCCTTCCCCTTCCATGTTACAAGCTCGCGCGTGTGCCCCAGTGGTCAAGAGTGCTGGTTGTGAACCAAGAGGAGGTGGGTTCAACTCCCACCTCTTGCTCTTTTTTCTAAATTCATTTCTTCATTTATTTGTTTTAACCATACAAATTCCAAGAGATATAACTTTTGCATATTTAATTATTTTTGATCCATTCTTTTTGCAATCTGCTCATAATAATAATTATTTTCATTTAATAAAACATCATTTCAAATCATTGATGATTTTTAAGACCTTTGACTTACTTGAAGGTTGACCCTCTATTAGGGTTTGCGCGTGATATCTTGTAACATTTCTCAAAAATAACTGTTCTTTGTATTGAATTAAAAATGGAGGATTGGGTGTAGTCCCCTTCTTCTTCGAGTGTTGAGGTGCCCACTGTAGTGAGGGTGATCTCGACACTCGTCTTTCAATACGAAGACGCTCCTAAACTTTTCTCTCCTAAAAACCTCGGTCCCGTACCGAGTCCTTTTCCAAACCATCTTTCTTTTAAAACAATATTCTTTGTATTGAATTAAAGAGAGGGGATTGAGTGTAGTCTTCTTCCTCTCCGAGTGTTGGGATGCCCACTGTAGTGAGGGTGGTCTCGATACTCGTCTTTCAATACGAAGACGCGACTTTATCTTCCACCTCTCCTTCCGCAACTTCCTCCCGTAACCTCTCACACCTAAAACCTCGGTCTCGCGCCGAGTGCCTTTTCAAATTTCTTTTCACAATAAAACTTGAATGGTCGTGGAGTGGTTAGGCGTAGGCCTTCTCCTATCCCGAGTGCTGACATTTACCGTAGGGTTCTCTGTCGCGAAACACTTACAATTCAAAGCTAAAAACATCTTTAATAAGAGAACGAAGTTCTCTTTGCATTAAATTAAAGAGAGAGGATTGGGTGTAGACCTTTTTTTTTTTCTTTCTCCGAGTGTTGGGATGCCCACTGTAGTGAGGGTGATTTCGACGCTCGTCTTTTAATACGAAGACACCTCGTTCGCCACACCTTTTTAAAAACAAAAACTTTGAGATAAAGAATTGGGTACTACCCGTAGGGGTTACTATCCGAGGACATGTCTCGCCCCTTTAAAACAATCAAATCAATCAAACGTGACTTCTTGCCTCGCATGGCGAAAACTAATCAATCTTTCAAAAAGGATATGTTACGTCTGTTCTACCGCAAACAGGTAATGCCTAAGTCTCCAACGAGCGAGCAGCAAAACACCTAACTGCTAGAATACGCACGATAGCATCATCCATAAAAAACACCGGTTACCCGTAGTAGCCGAACTACGGCTGCTCTGATTTCTCATACCAGATGAGAATACGTAGGCACAAGACGGCGATGTCTTAGCGAGCACAATCCCCCTTATATCTGTAGTTTCCCGAACTACGTCGACTCTGACTTTCTCATATCTGTTGAGAATACGTAGGCTTAGGACCGCGAAGTCCTATCGAGTCCTTTCTTTCCCCCGTCACCCCCTTTTTCCGTTTCTAAAACCTTTCTATTTACCCCGTGGAACACTCTTCTTATAGCATAATATTTAAGCAAATAAATTCACACATCGACAAACAAATGGTTCCCATCGAGTACGATGGATGCGAGGGGTGCTAATACCTTCCCCTCGCATAACCGGCTTCCGAACCTGTTCTTGGTTGCGAGACCATCTTATCCATTCTTTTCTTAAGGTTTTCTCGATATTTTCCTTTCCCCTCATGGGATAAATAAAGTTCGGTGGCGACTCTTCTGTCCTTTCTTTTCGCCTCCCCGTCGTTGCGCGACGCATTTTTCGAGTAGCGACATAATGGACAGAGATCGCGCCTGTGTTGACAGAGTTTGTTACTTGTGATTGACAGTGATTTGCATTTGTGTTGACAGTGATTGCAACCTGTGTGGACGGAGTTATTATCCATAATTGATGGGTTATCCCCAGTGGAGTTGTTACCTGTGACTGACAGAGATCGTTATTCCAATTATAGACGGAATTATACCCATGTTGATGGAGTCCTTCCTCGTGTTGACGAAGTTTAGTCCCGTTGTGGAAGAAATTGTTTTTCGTAAAGTTAATTCAATGCCTGTGACGTCACACAGGGAGTTAATGTTGAAATCAAAAGTTTTATTAGAAGATTGATCAGTTGTTGCCGTAACAACTGGGTTCAGCACAACGGATGTTGTTCACCAAGCAGTTTTTGTAGTTCGTGTCTGCAGTTGGCAAATTTCCTGGTTTCTTGGTATTCAACCATCTTTTACCTCGATTGTTTGAAGGTCGTTTGCTCTTCACTCAGTCGGATCCAAGCCGTTTGAATAGGGGCAGCTGTTGCACCCCAAAATTTGCTCAACATCTTTTACCTTGTTTATGTTTCATTGCATTATCATTTGCATAGTTCTATCATTTGCATATCATAACATCATTCATCCAACAGGGGATCAAGTGTGTTTTTGTCAAGAGAAGCCTAGCAAGAAATCTCATCCAAGCTTGAGAAGTCATCCAAGTCATCAGGAGGTGGTGGGAGGTCTTGATCAATTGAGGACCATCAATGGGATGTGAAGTATGAGGTGAATATGAGATGTGTATAGAGCTCATGGGGTGCCTAGAGATCCATGATGGAGCTAAACCAAGTCATTGTGTCAAATGCAAGAGCCACAGTTGAGGTGCAAGCAACTAGGGTTTCATCTGGATCAACCGTAGGTCAATTATGCAATTGAAAAGCATTCAAGCCTACTTTTAGGTCATGGAATTCATGGAATGATGTGATAAGACATTTTTGGTGTTGTTCCAAGATCAAATCAAGAAGAATCAAGAATGTGGGAAGTTGCTAAATTAGGGTTTCAGTGCAAATTACCCTATTTAATGCTTAAATTCAAGGCCACATAAGTCAAGATACAAGTTTCAAATGGATCTTTGGCCAACATGAAACTTGTAGAGCATCTCAATACCTTTAATTTGAGTACTAGAAATCCTCCATTGGATTTATAGAACTCATGTTATGGCCCAGACAAGTTACAAGTCCTCAGATGCTTCTGAAATTTGTCTGTGAAAATCATCTGACTTCAAAGCTATTTTTGACCTAGAAGGAGATTTCACCTGAACTTTTGGTCAACATGAAAGTTGTTCCTCATGATCTTAGCTTTATAAATTGTACTAGAAGTCTTCCATATGATTTGTAGAACTCAAGTTATGAGGTTTACAAGTTAGGGGTATTTTGGGAAAGTGAGATTATAGGTCATTTTCAAGCATAGGCAAAAATCTCCAACTTGCAAGCTTCAAATGGAAAATTGTTCAACATGGAACTTGTTTAAAATGATGTTTTGAGTGAAACTAAGTGGTCATGAGAGTTTGGTTTGGCTCATATCAAAAAGTCACTTAAAATGGCTTGAAAAGGAAGAAAATTCAAATGTGTAAAGGAGGGAAAATTGACTTTTTGTGCTAGATGTCTCAAACTAAGCAAATGGGTACATTTTCTGATTGGAAATTTCATTTTGAACACTTTGTAACTTTTACATTTTTGATTTGAGGCATAATTCCATGACTTTCAATGTTGTTACTTCACTTGTAAGTTACATATGCAAAATCATACACAAGGCAATTCAGGCCATTCTATCAATCCAAACTCATTCTAAATGCAATTTTCAAGGTGTGAGAACCTTCTAGAACCAAGGAAAAGCTTACAAAGCATGATTGGTGTATGAACTTGCAAACAAAAATCAGAAAATTGGATACACGGATTTGGGCTTCAAACACATTGCAAAAGCCCATGGAACTCTTCTATATATTCATTAGAGTGAGTTCAGATCAATTTTGAGCTTCATTTCGCGCCAGAGCAAGCAAGAGCAATTGAATTTTCTCAACTGCAAGTTGAAATCGAATTCTCAGATTCAGACCAATTCAAGCCAAATTGAAGTGTGCAATCTCTTCCTTGTGGATCATTGAAGCTATCTGGAGCATTTGGAAGCAAGCCACGAGCTCTAAGTACCTCTGTTTCAAGATCTATACCAGGTTTGCATTTCTCAAAATTCAGCATGATTTAGCATGAGATGATTAGATTTAGACTTGTGGTTAGGATCTACACATGACATAGATCGTTTTAGGCCTGATTTGAACTCAATTGGTGATGATTGAAGATGACATAGCAGATCTGTTTGGACTTGAATCTCTTAATTCATAAGGTTTCAATGCTAGTTGTTTAGATCAGGTTGATGTACGCAACAAGATGAAGAGATCTATACCATTAATTTCAAGTTTAGTGAGAGTTGTGGATGATGCCATTTCTGAACTTTGATTCGTGTTTGCTTACTTGTTGAGAATTGGTTGATTTTTAGTGGAAATTTGGAATCTACGTGAAATTCTGAGCAAAATTGGTATCTAGTTTGTTATTTTTGGTTGCCTGAACCTGGACCTTCGCCGGAGAAGATGACCAGAGTCTTCTCCGGCCACCACCAACCACCAGCCTGAATCTCCACTCTGATGACCTGAGATTTGGAGAAGATGAGTCATGGACCCTTAGATCTTGCCTTGACCTTTGACTACAGCCAAGATCCAACGCATGTGATTTAAAGTTGGTTTGGAATTTCTGATGGCAAAACACAGGCGTTTCATTAAATTGCGTGGCATCATGAGGAGCGCTGGATGTGCCTTGACTCGTTGACTGGCTTACAGATCCAATGGCTCATGTTTTATTTCAGCTTTTATTTGTTTTTATTTCATTTTGTTTTATTTTAATTGTTTGTTGATTCCAAAAATCATATTAATTCCAATTTTGATCCAAAAATTATTTTAAAAATATCCTCATGATCCTTATGGAATTTATGATTTTCTGGGATTAACAAAAGGCAATTTCATGCATTTTTAAATTTAATTTGATTTTTCTTATTTTGTTTTGGTTCTTTATTTTGCATATTTGACCATTTGTTAATTTTTTTCTTCCAATTGGTGATGAGTTTGGCTTTGATTTTTTAATATGTGTTAGGGTAGACATGTATGTTCCCTTAGTATTTTTGGTGGATTTTTAGAACAACATTAGGTTTTGTTTTAGGTATTAAAATTAGGACCCTCCCAACATTAGGCTTCAATATTTTTACACTAGGTTGTTTAAACATGTATGTTCCCCTAGGAATTAATTAGAATTTTACAACTTGGTTTTCTATTTTAGTTGTATTTTGCAAGTGGTTTGTGTTTGTGGATTCCTCTCTTGAGTGCTTTGGATTGTTTGGCTTGGTTGGTTGCTTTGGAGTTGGTTTGAGCTTGAGTTCTTTTTGTTGGAGCTTCGGGATTCATTGAAGATGCTTGGGATTGAAGATTGGAGCTTGGATTTGAAGGCTTTTTCCTCTTGTGGAGCTTTTTTAGGAGCTTAGGAAATTAGGGTTTTAGGAAGTGTCTTAGACCTAGTTTTGATTCTTTCTTCAAACATAGAGTGCATTGTTTGCCTCTATTCCATCCAATGACATAAAGTCCTCCTTGGGAAACTCCATCTCTCTTTAGTAGGGATGAGTGGTATGCCCAAGTGAGTAGAACTTTGAGGATACCTTTCATTTGCAATGCTGAGTTCTTAGTGATTTCCTTTGGTTGTCATTAAGATTCTTAAACATTATAACTTGATCTTGATGTTTAATCCTACTCTTGGAGTGTGCTTGTTAGAGCTTGAAGATTGATGAAGTTTGAAGATAGAAGCTTGCTTGAAGATGAAGCCTTTGTTGTCAACTCTGCTGTCTTTTCATCTGTGATGTTTAGAGCTTGCTGTTGCTGTCTGCTGTAGGAGTTTGTTGTTGCTGCTTGGGTTGCCTCCTCTGTGTCTTTTGTTTTTCTCTGTTTGGTTTGTTTGCTTGTGTTGATTACCTCTAGGTTTGAGGTGGATCTTGTCTCCTCTTGCCTATTGTTTTCTCCTTTGCCTCTCTTATTGCTGCATTGCATGCTATTTACTATTTACTGTTTATTGCTTGCTGTCTTTTGCTGTTTATCCCCTAGGATCTCTGATTTCCTCTGTGCAAGATGAAATTATGACAGACATTAGGTTCTGACCCATGCATGATAACATTAGTTTAGTTTCCCTTTCAACCATAGGCTTTTTAGGGCGTCTTTCTCCTCTCATCTCAAAACAATTCAAAAACACAGTAATAAGGATAATGCGTGTTGTACGCTACGAGCCTTAAGCTATTTGAGAAAAGGTTGCTGGAGGGTCACTCTTTAGTAATCTGGCTGCTGAGTATGGTACCCTTAGGGTGACATGCGACGTAGTCACTCTCAAATCACAAGTCTTTAGTGCAGTACAAATTGCAAACAGACTAAAAAACATTTCTTTTCGTAAAAAACTCAAACAAACATTCAAACTCTGTTTTTGTCCACTTGGACCCTTAATCAGGAAAACCCTTTCTTAAGGAGATAAAAATTATCAGACAAACTTGTGTCTTCCGTAGCCCGAACTACGTTTGCTCTGATCTTTCATGCTGTATGAAAGTACGTAGGCATAGGATGCGATGTCCTAGCGAGCAACCTTCCCCTCCTTTCCCGTAGGTAGGCGAACTACGTTGACTCTGATTTCTTGTTCCAGACGAGAATACGTAGGCATAAAGTGTGATACTTTGCCGAGTCATTTTCTTTTCATTTTAACCCAGACCTATAGAGTAGATAGAATAACAAACCCTTAGATAGAAAACAAGCGTGGATCCCGTCGAGTACGACGGACGTGAGGGGTGCTAATACCTTCCCCTTGCGTAACCGACTCCCGAATCCAGGATTTGGTTGCGATGACCATTCCTTTCCCTCTTTGCGTTAGGTTTACTCTGAGCGTTTCCTTTCCCTCTTGTGGGATAAATAACACACGGTGGCGACTCTTCTGTCATAGCCGGCGCCGATTCTCGCAATAGCGACAGATAGCTTTGAAGCTTCTTGTATTTGAGTTTGATCTTGCTGTAGCTTTCAAGAATTTTAGAGAAACTTTCAGTAAGTTCAGCTCTAGAAAGTTCAGAAAATATCTCTGCTGAATCTGATTCTGATACAGATTCAGCAGTTTCTTCGTGGTCCTCCATGTCAGCCATCAGTGCCACATTAGAACATTCATCTTCTGACTCTGATGAAGATTCAGAAGCATCTGAATCATACCACGTAGCCATTAGAACTTTCTTCTTCTTTTCAAACTTTTTTCTGGGTTTCTCCTTCAGAAGTTTGGGACATTCATTTTTATAGTGGCCTAGCTCCTTGCACTCGTAGCACACTACATCTTTCTTTCCAGATTTCTTATTTCCAGAAGATTCACCACGCTGATCAGATCTCTTGAAGTTTCTGAACTTCTTTTGTTTGTGCTTCCAGAGTTGGTTTATCCTTCTGGACAACAAAGACAGTTCATCTTCTTCAGAGGAAGATTTTTCAAAGCTTTCTTCAATTACATGCAAAGCTTTAGCAAATTTGTTAGATTTTAGCGCAACAGACTTACCTTTCTTTTGAGGTTCATCTTCTTCCAGCTCAATCTCGTGACTCCTTAAGGAACTGATCAGTTCCTCTAGAATGATCTTATTCAGATCCTTTGCAAGCTTCAGCGCTGTCACCATTGGTCTCCACCTTGTTGGCAAGCTTCTGATTATCTTCTTGATGTGATCAGCAGTAGAGTAACCTTTGTCCAGAACCTTCAGACCAGCAGTTAGAATCTAAAACCTTGAGAATATAGCTTCCACAGATTCAGATTCCTCCATCTTGAAAGCTTCGTATTTCTGAATGAGTGTTAAGGCCTTTGTCTCCTTTACTTAGGAGTTTCCTTCATGCGTCATTTTTAAAGATTCAAACATATCAAATGTTGTTTCTCTATTTGTTATCTTCTCATACTCAGTATGAGATATATCATGTAATAAAATGGTTCTCGCCTTATGATGATTTCTAAACTCCTTCTTCTGTTGATCAGACATAGACTTTCTGTCAACCTTTTTGCCTTCATCATTTGTAGGATGAATATAACCATCAGTAACTAAATCCTATAAGTCAGTGTCATAGCCTAGAAAGAAACTTTTTATTCTATCTTTCCAATAATCAAACTTCTCACCATCAAACATGGGAGGTTTGGTGCTGATTTTGTCTTTATCATCGTATTTATTGTTGTATAAAGTTGAAGCTTCAGCAGCCATGATAAATCAAGAACAATAGATTAATAGTTTTTTCCAATAGGATCTTTTTCTGTCACAGTTAAGTGAGAGCACTTACAGAACCGGAGCTCTGATGTCAACTGAAGGTAGGAAAAACACTTAGAAGGGAGGGGGTTGAATAAGGGTTTTAAAACAATTAAGATGATAGGAAAATAACACAATATTTTTATCCTGGTTCATTTGAACTCAAACTAATCTAGTCCACCCTACCAAGGTGATTTGCCTTTCTTAATAAGGACTTAATCCACTAAATTAAACTGATTACAGTGTTAACCACTAAGACAACTGTCTTAGTCTTCTCAAGAAATCTGACCACACTTAGTCTCTTAAGGAAACTTTTACAAAAGATAAACTAGCAATGTGTTTAAGATTTGCTTCTAAAAAGCTATATTACAACAGTGATTTTTACACAAGTTAAAGAACGAAAATAAAACTATTCAGCTTGAAGAAAGTTTGTATGAGTAGCTTGTTGAATAATTTGTCAAGTGATTTGTCAATGATTCATTAACCTTTGAAGTGATGCTGAGACTTGCTTTTATAGTACTTTGAAATCCATTTCTCAAAGACTGTGCATTCTGTTCTTTTTGTCTTCTATTGACTTTTCCTTTCTCAGAAGAGGAATGTTCTGACAAATCCTTTTTGTCTGAATTCCTTTGTCATGCACGAATGAGGAAATAACCATTTGGATAATGACAAGGAATATGCCAACGGATCTTTATTTGAACAACATCTTTTTCAACAACTTTGGAACGTCTTGCATCAGAACTTCTGATGATGTTCCTAGTTCTTCAGATCAGAGTTAACTCAATCAGAGTTTCTCTATCAGAGTTTCCAGCAAAGTGCTTTAAGCGTGAAATTCTTATCAGAGCAGACTTGCTTATCAGATCCTCTGTACTTGCAGCGTTAAGTACTTTCAGAGTCTTCTGAAGCTTTACATATGCTCTTTACTCAATTTCTTCTTAGCTTCGCTCAAAGTCATTTGTAGCAGATCAGAGTCTTCTGATGTGTTGCTTCTGACGCTCAGAGTTTTCTCGTTCTTTAAAGTTCAAAGGCGTTCTTGCTTCCAGAATAATATTAATTTTGATATCTGAAACAAATAAACACTTGAACAAAATTAGAGTATATAAATTCTCTATACAAAATTTCATTAATGTTATCATCAAAACAATGAGATATATTAAACACCAATCTGTATTCTAACAATAATCTCAGTGAGTTCCCCAATCTTATGGGTCCATCTGGCTCTAAAGGGATCTCAATCTATATTGGATACTATAATTTATGGGTACCAGGGAACAAGCCCTGTATCATGAGAGCATTCTATTACGATTATCGTATATTACGACAAATGTACACCATATATAGCAATTGAGGCTCATGGTTACATTTACGGGCTAAGCGTGTAATCAACCATTCTTTACGTCCATTATGCCCAAATTAATTAGCCTAGAGCGTGATACCAATTCCATAGTATTCTCACATCATTCTATTTTATTCACATAAAATATACCATTTAATCAATTAGCATATTAAATAAAGTTACATCATTCTCGATACTTTTAATAGTATTAATGTATCTCCACGACTCTGAATTATAAGCAAGATACTCACTTCATTTCAATCCTTCCGATAGAAACTTAGTCCCACAATTAATTACGACCCTGCTCAGTTGGATTTAGTACATGGCATATCACTACTAATTACGACCCTTCCAATTGGAATTTAGCAGGTGTAGCTAGTACTATACTAGTTACGACCCTACAAGGTTGGATTTAGTAGATGGTCTACCATTACTAATTACGACTCATTCCGATTGGAATTTAGTGTGTATAACTAATTACGAATCCATTCGATTGAATTAATATGTCACCAAGCTTGTACTAATTACCGCTCCATTAAAGGAATTTAGTATTTCACTAGGCTTGTTCTAGCTACGACTTAATTCTAGGAACTTAGTACTTTGCCTTCTCATGCATGTGTTAGATTCCAAGTTCCAATCATTAACCATGCAATAAATACACATAAACATCACAACATGATACATGAAACACATATCATAGTTCATTATCATCATCCAAACAATATGGAAACATAAGCATGATTTCTTTTACTAAAAATAAAAAACATTGGACTAGTTTTCTAACGCATTCAACCTCACGTTAATCGAAGTTACGATTCTTGTTTTATGGTGAAAACAAGAACACTAAGCATTTTTCAAAGCATAATGACTCTCACTTAGCAAGATCAGGCGAGCTCCAAGTGATACAAGGCATAATTTTCACTTCCCTAGGTTTCCCCTCTTTCACTTAGCGAGCCCTGTCTAAGCGTCTAAGTGAGCTCCAGAAGAGGCTCAAGCGAGAGATTCCATAATGCCAATTCTTTCAAACATTCATTATCTCGCCTAGCGAGAAATACAAAGCTTTTTTGCTACTGCTACTGATAAGCTCGCTTCAACGAGCAGATCCGTCGCTTAGCAACTGTTACTGCACAAAACTAGTAACAAAACAAAATAGGAAGAGAGAACAAGCAAATAATAAATTCAAATCATAACATATCACACAAAACAACATCAACAACATAAATGATCACAAGTAGACATGGAAAGCAACAAGAACATCATGATTTAAAACAAATTTCATGATCATGGCAAAATACACAAAACCCTAATTTCCATTCATAGATTTCCCCCACCATAACTATGTTTAACTAGGAATCCACCTTGAATCAAAAAGATAATCGGGATGATTCTTGGTGAAACAACTTATTTCTTCCTCTTTCCAAGCTTTTCTCCTTTTTCTTCTCTTCTTTATCTATTTCTCTTCTATTGTTCTTTCTACCAACTTTCTCTTCTTTCCTTTCCCTTTTGTTACTTTCAACAAGGCAATAGGTTGGTAAGAGGAAAATAGGAAATATCTAAAAATGAGATATTTCTTCCATGGAGCAATTGATAATTCATTAATGTTACCAAAAATGTATCTTCTTTTACTTATTAATAAAGTTCAATTGAATTGAGTAAGAATTAAGCTCAACTGAGTTCACTAATTACTCTATTTGTCTCAAGTGACAACAAATAGAGCATATATAAGCTCAATTTGTTCCAACTGACAACAAATAAAGTATTTAAGATGATACATGATATTACAAAAACCTTGGTAGGAAAGTAACAAAGAGAGAAAGAGGGCTAATTTTAAAATAACAAAGATTGATCCTTTAACTTTGCCTTGAAGTCCATTTTGGTCCCTTAATTTTAAAATGTTTCAAGTTGATCATTTAATTGTTCAAATAGTATCAAAAAAATCCTTTCCATCTATTTTGATTAAACGACGTTTATTTATGTACGCGTGACAGTTGAATTGGCAATTAGTCATCTCCTTCATCACTAAGGTCACATAAATTTAAAGAAAAAGTCCCAAAATTTTTCTTTTAGCAAAGAATTAAACCACGATTACTAGGAATGATTGTGTCCACTAAGCTATCATGTTTATTTATTTGTTTTACGAATCAAATATATATATTAAAACTCTATACAACTACACAAGCCACATATAAATATTCAACTTTTTTCATTTATTAAAACTCAATCACAAATATGTGTATTTTCAAAAGAAAATATAAACTTCTGTAAATCTAAATAATAAAAGAAAGTTTTAAATTTGAACAAAACAAAAGCTATACAATAACCCATATCATGAAAAAGACATATTTCAACACTTAATAACATCATGCCATGTTTCTCAAAACTCAAATGCATTAACAAACTCACAAACAGTAGGCAAAGCAATTATGAATAATATCCACAAAAATGTCAATAACACTTTGAAAAAGGTTATCGAGGTAAGACTTATATTTTATCCTTGACTTTATCATTGAAATAACGAAAGTGCATAACAAATATACCCGATCCAATAAGCCCATGTATTAGATGTAAAAACAAACAACTGATCCACTAAGCTCATGAATAACCCACAATGCAAAATCAAAACTTTTTCATCAAACACCAATCAAATAGCCAGTAAAGGGTCATTTAAGAATGGATTTAAAGAACAACCCACAATGCAAAATAAATTTTTTTTCATCAAACACCAATCAAATCAATGAAACACAAACACATAATAATCACAACAAAAAAGGGTAAGTATATAGGAATGAGGAAAAGGGAATACCATCAGAAGGGTAAGTATTTTCAAATGAAGCAAAACCCAGATTCCCTTCCTTTCTAATTTGAAATCAATACCGACATCATTTTATCTCTAAAATTTATTTCCAATATCTAATTGCAAAACATTACCATATTGTTCTGAACTGGCCCAATGACTAGGCATGGTCCAATCCACTTCTGCTCCTAGAATGATCCAATTGCCTAAGCCCATCTAAGTGGGGGAAGGCATTTACCTTTCTTCCCCTCCAATAGGGGAGGTTGACCGGTTTACCCTTGGGCCAACACTCCTCCTCGATAAGACTTGCCTGTCACGCACGATTCCACCATCCAGAAACAACAAAGACATTTGTGCCTGTAATTGTGCATCTGGCTGTAGCAACAGCTAGTTATGGGCACCTCTGCCCGTTCCAACAGCTAGTTTTTGAAGTTAACTATTCTTCGGAAAATGGTTATCTCGCCCCGAAAATAGGGACCAATGGCCAAGTGTTGGGGGCATTATGAAAACCCTCTCATTTGAGAGCGCCAGGTATCCAATATTTACCCTGATACACTCATATTTTGTACTTGCCTTCTTTCTCTCAAT
This sequence comes from Lathyrus sativus, assembly GCA_963859935.3. Taxonomy (NCBI): domain Eukaryota; kingdom Viridiplantae; phylum Streptophyta; class Magnoliopsida; order Fabales; family Fabaceae; genus Lathyrus; species Lathyrus sativus. Next base: position 88,349,657 of record OZ012735.1, on the reverse strand, counting down.
TTTAACTTTAGCATCGGAGTGCCTTGCAGGCACACCCCCTCCTCCTCTCTCACACCCATCATCATAAGCAATTGTTTCGGGCCCACTTCAGGTTCTGATCATCCGTCAAGATTAGCGGCGCCGTCTGTGGGAAACTTGTTATCCCTATCTTTTCTCCCCTCATAGATTCAAGACTAAAACAACTCTTCCAAATTTCGATCATGGCCAGCCGTGACAACACTCATGATGCTCACAACTCTGCTTTCATCCCTGTTAGTAAGACTAATACTGACGGAGCAACCACATCTCTCGGGGGAGACGTCCTCCAAAAAAGGGATGAGCCATCACTTATCCATCCCCCATTCGTGCATATCACAATGAGGTCCCACTCGTCTCAGAGCACCTGCCAGTTACAATCCTGCCCAGTGCTGACCCGATCATGGATGCCCTTCTCGAGGTTCTCTATAAGACCAAACTCTTAATCCTCAATCAGAGCGTGAGGATTAAATCCTTAGAAGAATCTAGTCGCCCGAGATCCCCTCCGCTGAGGAAAGAACGTCAAAAACCACAAAGTCCTCCTCTTCGACGCGAAAGAAACCGTCAGACACCTCCAGAACCAGAGACCCAGACCGTCAGAAAGTGAGACCACATCTCTCCTTGGAACTAGCATTCCCCACAACCCAAGAGGACCAGAAGAGATCACCGGGCAGAGTCCTAGCGTTTGCCTCTACCCAGATTCAAGGGTCGAGCACGAACCCCATCTCTCCGTCGAGATCGCCATCCTACCCGCAGATGGGACACCTGTTCCCTGTCTTGGTCCAGCAGCAGCAGTGATGACGAGCCTCGCGGCCCATTGTCCTAGGAGATTATGGTTATGCTCCTTCCGAAGGGATTGGAGAAACCCCCTTCTCTGGGCACCTATGACGATACTACAGATCTCGACGAACACATCGAAAATATCGATGCACTACTCAATTACCGCGGCATCTGGGGCGCCATAAAATATAGGTTATTCTCGACCACACTCAGGAAAGGGGCAATGACCTGGTATAAAAGACTCCTCACCGATTCCATCACTTCGTGGAGGCAGCTGAGGAGAATGTTCTCCAGACACTTCATGGCCTCTCGTCGACACCCAAAGAGTGAAGCTTCCCTTGAGGCCATCATTCAAAGTAGGGGCAAATCCCTACGAGCCTACATCGAAAGGTTCAATAAGAAAGCTATCTAGGTCTTCACGACCGATGACATGAAGAAATTTTTGCTCGAGCGCGGGCTCCGTCCCCGCATGGGGTTTACTAAAGTTGTAGGCATTCAGCCCCTAACAACATTGGACGCCTTCCTTCTTAAAGCACAAGCGTACATCCAATACGAAGAAAAGAATGCCGCCAGTTCTTCCCGAGATTCAAGGCATCATGAGAATGCCCAATCTTTCAGGTCCGACGAGCCCTCGACATCTCGTCGAGGGGATAAAAGGCGTGAAAATCGTCCCCAAGAGCCCTAGAACAACAAAGGGCGCTCCGGCCGGTTCCACGAGTATACTTCCCTGAGAGTATCGCGGGAAAAGATCCTTTATGAATATGCTAACTGAGAATTTCGGTAGGCAGGAGTCCGGTTCCCGAAGTAGATACCATCCAAACCAAACACTGACAAGTCGAAATATTGTCGGTTCCATAAGAGCCACGACTATATGACCGACGACTGCTTCCACTTGAAGGATGCCATAGAGATACTCATCAGGGACAAACATTTGAAGCAGTTCGCTAAATGAAAGGATGCTCATCGGTAAGACGCCTAGGAGTCCAGGAAGGTTGAGGAAGAGGTGCCTTCCTCCGAAAAAACCAGCCTTCAAGTCGCTATGAGCATCTCGCGGCCTAGAGATTTCTACATCCCTGAGGGGCTCAATGCACCTCCGTATTTTTTTTCATGCACAGCCCATGGGAGACTTTCCTCTCTGCCATGGTCATCTCCGAAGTCACAGTAGGGTTCGTCAAAAGAAAATTTGAGCACCTTATCAGTAATAGCTCGAATTGGAACTCCACTCTCGACAGGGTCCGAGGAGAGTCTATTCCCATATGCTTTTATCGCGAGGAGCTCCTTGGTGTAGCCCCTAATACCAACATCCACCTGCTCGTGAGAGCCCAAATGGAAAATTTTGACATCCTACGAATCCTCCTCGACCAAGGCAGCTCAGCCGATATTATGTATCTTAGATGTTCTCCACCCTCCAGTTGGACGAATCACATTTGACTCCCTACGTGGGCTCCAATCTGCAGGGTTTCAATGGGTCGGTGATGAAGCCTTGGAGTTATGTAGAGCTGATCGTAACCTTCGGGTCCGCTGAAATGGCCAGGTCAATTAAGGTCCAGTTCCTAGTCATTGATTTCCCGTCGCTATACCAATGCATCTTCGGGCGGCCAACTCTGGCCGAATTGGTGCTTATTCCTTCAACAGTGCACCTGAAGATGAAATACTATATTTCGATGAGTCTCGTGGCAACTCTGCATAGAGACATTGAAGTCGCGAGGAGATCTTTCGAGGCAGCCTCCAAAGGGATGAACACCATCACTATCAGGCCAAAGACTCCCAGCAAGTCTTCTCTGCCTAGCAGCACCGAAGAAACAAAGTCGTTGCGCCATGTCGACTCCATCGACCTTAACAACCATTTCTCTAAAGACGGCCAGAAGATATAGAAGGTGAAGGGGAAAGAGATCCAATCATCTACGAGCAGCCCCTCCATGTCCACCAGTAGCAGCGAAACTTTCCATCAGATGCGCTCAGCTTCAGATGGAGAGTTCGAACTTGTCTTGTTCAGCGATGATCCCCAGTGGGGAGTGAAGATTGGGACCAGAATCCTCGAGCTTGAAAGGAAACAACTAAGAGTCTACCTCTGAGAGAACACAGATCTATCCGCATGGAGCGCTGCAGAGATGCCCGGGCTAGACCTTGATGTATCATATCACCACCTCACTATTGATCTGGCCGTTAGGGTTGTATCTCAATATAGACGACAGAAATCTCCGGAGAAGACAGAGGCTGCCAAACAGGTTATAAAAGACCTCATAAAGGCGAAATTTATCTCAGAAGCCAAGTACACCACTTGGCTGTCCAATGTTGTACTCGTGAAAAAGAATAATGAAAAATGGAGAATGTGTATTGACTATACCAATCTTAATAGGGCCTGCCCTAAAGACACATATCCCCTCCCCAACATAGATAAACTAGTTGATAATTCGGTCGGTTTTAAATTTTTATCTTTCATGGATGCATATTCGGGCTATAACCAAATACCCAAGGCAAAAAGCGACAAAAGGTACATGGCCTTCATGACTAAATCAGGCAATTATTACTACAATGTAATGACCTTCGGCTTGAAAAATGTTGGCGCTACCTACCAAAGGATGATGAACAAAGTCTTCCAAGGAGAAATCGGGGACATGCTCGAAGTCTATATGGAAAACATAATCATGAATTCCCATGAGGAATCTGATCATACAGCCCACTTGAGGAAGATCTTCAAGTAGACCAGGAAGTACAAGATGCACTTTAATCCAAAGAAGTGCACATTCAGGATACGAGCGGGCAAGTTCCTCATTTTCTATCTAACCACGAGGAATTGAAGCTAACCCCGACAAGTGCAAAGCTTTCTCCGAGCTCCCCACACCGAACTCAAAAATGTCCATCTAGTCCCTAAACGGGATGCTCGCATCACTATTCCGATTCATGGTCAAGTCTGCCCAACATGCCCTCCCCTTTTTCAAACTCCTTCGCAAGGAGGTCGCGTTCGAATGGAAGGAGGAACACGACAAAGCCCTCCTCCACCTGAAACAAGATTTGTCGGAGCCACCAGTCCTCTCCCGGCCAGATAATGGGGAAACCCTTCATCTCTACCTCACTGTCAAAACCGAGGTTGTTATTGCCACCCTCATTCGCGAAACACCAGACGGGAAGAAGCCCATCTACTTCACGAGCAAGGCATTACAAGGGCCAAAGTTGAGGTACCAACAGATAGAGAAGGTGTCCTTAGCTCTTATCAATGCTACAAGAAGGCTAAAACACTACTTTCTGGCCCACAAAATCGTGGTACGCACGGACCAGCCCGTAAAGCAACTGTTAGGCCATCTAGATATGGCCGGCAGGATGCTTAAATGGTCACTAGAGTTGTCCGAATTCAACATCTAGTACGAGAGTAGAAAGGCCCTCAAGGCGCAAGCACTGGCTGATTTCGTCACATAAATGACCTTGCCCGACAACCCTACCAGGGGTGCCTGTTAATGGATTATTTTCGTCGACGGAGCATCTAGGTTAGCAGGGAACAGGGCAGATGTCATCCTAGAAAACAAGGAAGGAATCCTCATCGAAGTTTCGCTCATGTTGTCCTTCCCTACTTCTAACAACCAGGCCGAGTATGAAGCCTTCCTCGCAGGGTTGTGCCTCGCCAAAGACCTGAGAGCGGAAGAAGTCATCATCCGCGTCGATTTTCAGCTCGTGGCCCTCCAAGTCCGAGGAGACTGCCAGGTCAAAAATGACAACCTATCTGAGTACTTGGCCCTGGTTAAAGAGAAGATAGTGAAGTTTACCTCCGTAGGAGTGAAACACGTTCCATACGAAGACAACGTCCGGGCAGACATCTTGTCAAAACTAGCAAGTACGAAAAAGAAAGGGGGGAACAAATCTATCATCCAGGAAATATTCCCATGACCTAGCATTGAGAGGGCATCCACGACCCTCGACGTGCACGTCTTCGATGACAATCATTGTTGGGTGACCCCTGTATACAATTACCTCACGAAGGACGAACTGCCGTCTGATCCCAAAGAGGCTAGCATAGTGAGGCGCAAAGCCTGCTCCTACATCCTGGTCGAAAGAAGCTTTACAAGCGGAGATTTTCCATCCCTCTCCTTTAATACGTCGAGGAAGAAATGGCCACCCATGTCCTGCGCGAGATCCAAGAGGGAATCAATTCCCAACACCTCGAGGGGAGATCCCTCGCTAGGAAAGCTCTACGGGCAGGATATTATTGGCCGACCATGCAACACAACATAAAGGATCACGTGAAGAAATGCGACAAGTGCCAACGGCACGGGGACATGCACTTGGCACCGTACAATGAAATCAAAACGATGTCCTTCACGTGGCCCTTTGCCTGGTGGGGCCTAGACATCCTAGGACCATTTGTCGTAGGGTCGAATCAGAATAAATACTTGATAGTTGGTGTTACAGTGAGAATCGGATATCAAGATATTGTGTTAACTTGAATCACAAATCATGAAGTTCACCACCGAGCTTTGATTTATCCAGAGGAAAGCGTAAAGATCGAAGAAAACCCTAAGTGCACTACGTAACAACGAAGCTAAGAGATCTAAGGTTCGAGGGTTGGTTATACCTAGGAAAGGTATTAGCATCCTAAGTATCTGTAGTACTCTACTGGAACCTCTTGTTAGTATTTGTGTTATGCTAAAGTTGATTGCTAAGGGAAATGTGTTAAGGTAAAGACCTAAAGTATATATAAAGTATGCTCGCCAAGACATCGCATCTCGTGCCTACGTATCCTGACGGGAATGAAATCAGAGCAACCGTAGTTCCCCTTAATAGGAGTGAGGAACTCTTGATTATGGTCAAGGTTCCAAAGGGAAAAACAAATGTCTACGGTGAGACACCTACATAAAGTGTGACGACTCTAAACTAAGGTTAAGTTAGCAAGAAAGGGAATGTCCACGATGGGACGACTAAATAGAGCACGGAGACTCCAAGTCTTATGACAAAAGTAAACAATAGGAAATGTCCACGACAAGACGACTACCTATAGCGCGGCGACTCCAATCCTAAGTTGCAAATGTTAACAGGAAGTTAGTTATTAGTGAGCCCGCCAAGACATCGCATCTTGTGCCTATGTATTCTCATCGATAAATGAGAAATCAAAGCGTTTGTAGTTCGTGGAACAACGAGTTGTCAGGCTCTAAGAACCAAAAAAAACAAAGACAGGTAAAGAACAAATGAGGGACATGCACAATGACAATAAGTCAACATATAATCCCTCCCCCTGGATTAGGTCACAGAGATCAAAAAGCAACAGATAACATGGAAAAACATCACGAAATTAGCAAGCAGACAAGTCACTGACACAATACACGAAAAAACATTGTGGTAAACAAATAAGAGAGAGTAAACTCAAGACATGGAAGCAGATCAAGTCATGAAAATGGAACCGGTCAACAAGAATAATTATTAATTAATTTAAATATTAATATTTAATAAGATTAATTAATAATTTAATTAACCAATATTAAATAAAAATATTTAAATTAATTAACAATTGAAACATATGTTTTTGTCATCACGTTTTAAAAGTATTATTTAAATTAAAAAAACTAAATAATCAAAACAAATTTTTTACATTTTCAAATATTATAAAGGACTAATTACACTAACTAAAAAGTGAAGATATTAAAAACACGAGGTTAACATATTTTTGGTATTTTAAATAATATAAATTAAAATTAAAATTAATTAAAGACAAATAATCAAAATAACATAAAATAAAATAAAAATTAATCTTGAAATATCAAACTTTAAAAAAGAAAAAAATTTCATCATGTGATCTCAAAACAAAAGCAACATACATACAAATGATTTTTATCACTACACAATCAAACACTATTATCAAAAAAGCATGAAAGCAACAACACGTGTTACTTTTGAAGGAAAAAACATTTTTGCATTTATTGTAGTAAATACATGATAATTATTGTGGTAATTTATATGTGGTAGTTGGAGAATAATTAAACCATCAACATTTTAAATACATACTAAAATTTAGAACTATACTCGAGAGATAGAAAACTAGAGCTAATAGCAAATATTTGGTTCTAAATAAAAATTAATAACCCAATATAGACTTTAAAAGTCTTTTATCTATAAAATAACATAATAACTAAATGAGAGGAAAAAAATAAAATATAAAACTAAAATAGAACTTTCCAGCATTTGAGTCACGTATTTGTTTAGTAACACAATTATTTTCCTTTAAAAAAAATGAAATATTAGAAAACAATAAAATTAAGAGAAAGAACCTCACGTAATGGCGGCAGTGTGAGTAGGAAAAAGATACACAGAAATACATGGTCAGAGCTGCTCACGGCGGAAGCGAAGAATGTTGGGTGTTGTTGGAGATGATTATGATGGTGCGTGAAATTTCAATTTCTCTGGCAGCCGAAAATGATTTTCACAATGGTGGTTTTATAGTGTGAGTTTAAGAGAAGGTTTTGTGAAGGAAATAGAAGATGATTAGTAAAAAAAAATGTGTGTTGTTATGTAACACAAAAAAGAGGTATATAAAAAAGGAATTTTTTATGCTACACTATTTTTATAAATAAAAGAAAGAGAGAGATATGGGATGAGTTTTAGAGAGTGATGGTTAATGGAGAGAGTGGAGTCATTTGATAGTTGTATGGAGTTTCAATGTGTTCTTGATGGAAAATGAGGTAAAGTTTTTTATGAAGAATAATATGTGGAGTTATATAAAAGGGTTAATGGGAAGAATATCAACAACTTTTTTTATCGTTTTTTTTTATAAAGAAAAAGTAGAAAAGTGTATATATCATGTATCTCAATGTGTAAGGATATAATATGGAGAGTATTATCTTTTATTTTCTTACTATATAATTTTTGAAATATGCATGTGATTGGTGAAAAAGTGACGTGAAAGGCCTGAAAATTGCAGGTGGTATTATGTGACTCTCTCATGCAATACACACAAAAGGTAGTAAAACAAAATTGTCTTATAACCCTTAATTAACAAGTCTTGTTAAAAAGGTAAAAAACACAAAATTAAATCATTACTATAAGAAAAAGTGAATAAAGTAAAAGAAATAAAATAGCTAGAATAAAATAAACATTTAAAATGAAAATTGATTAATTAAAATAATTATTAATTAAAATAGAAATAAAAACGGTAAAAAAAACGAATAATTAGACCGGTATCGAAGTGCTAAAAAAATAATTACACCAAAATGATCAGCGTGAAATATTCAATTCAAAAAAATACAGCGTTTGGTCAAATTTTGAAATAAAATTTACCCGCTAAAATGCCTTAAACTGTCCAAAAATACGACCGGAAAGTAGTCGAAAAATTAAAAATGAGCACGCCAAATTAAACTACGTGAAATGTAGATTAATATGACCGACGTTTGCAGGCTCGATTTTAAAATTTTCCGTCCGCTGATTTTATGCACAGTTGACTTTTAATTTGACCAAATCAATTGTCATTCCAACAAGTGTATTCCAGCTGATAAATTGAGTAATATGCAAGATGCAGGACATGATATGCTATGCAGAAGATCAAAGAATCCGAGGGTAAAATTTGGGGTATGACAATTGTCTCTATTTAAATATCTTTACCGGATGATATGAGCGATACAAAATCCTCATGAAATCATGGTGAAGGGTATTTAAATACAGATAACCGAAATTTTTTCCCTTAGATGCAATGACATGCTATGCTATGGACAAAAGAAAACACTATACAATGCTAACATGCCATGAAATCTAATATGATGATAATGATGGAATGATAAATGCAAAATACAAACAAAAACGAAAGCAAACAATGATAGAGTCGACACAATGAGTAACCACTCACTAGGGAAAGGCAGCAACACTGAGGAAGCAACAATCATCATCCATGAACAGAACTGTATGGAAAAGCGTCACAACATACAGAAGATCATTGAGTCAGGTGAAAAGAAACTCTGAAAATAATCAATAACTGTTAACCAAAGTCAGAAAAAAATTGAAGACATCTAGAAGAGCATTAGACGAAGACAAATACTCTGAAGGTACATCCGAAACATTTAGAAGAGCATTAAACATACGGGAAAAGAATTTTGAAGACATATCTAGAAGTACGTCAGATAAGCAACAAAGAAGTTCTGGAAGAACATCAGAACAAAAATACATATCCGGAAAAGCATCAGATAGGTATAAAGGAGTTTTTGGAAAAACATCAGAAACAAAGTCATATCCAGAAAGCATCAGATAGACACAAAAGGGGCTCTGGAAAAACATCAGAAGCAAAAGTCGTATCCGGAAAATCATCAGATAGATATAAAATGAGTTCTGGAAAAACATCAAAACAAAAATCATATCTGGAAAAACATCAGATACACATAAAAGGAGTTCTGGAAGAACATCAGAAACAAAAGTCATATCCGGAAAAACATCATACAAACGCAAGGCGACTCTGGAAAAACATCATAACAAAGTACATATCCGAAAAAGCATCAGATAAGTACAAATAAATTTCTGGAAAAACATCAGAAACAAAAGTCATATCCGAAAGAGCATCATATAGACACAAAAGGGTTCTAGAAGAACATCATAACAAAGACTCAATCTAGAAAAACATCAGAGAGAGAAACAAAATGGGATATCCAAGAATGGCATTGGATAAAACGATACCAGACATCCAATAATGGCTTTGAATGAAAGGTATAATCATAATATCTGAGTGTGGTATTGGATGTAAGAGGAACAAACACATCTGAAAAAATAATCGGATAAGAAATGTCAAATCTGGAAGAACATCAGATAGATACGACAAAATCTGTTTGGTAGGTGCCAAGTGAGTCGAACTTTAACCACAAGGTAAGACGTGGATAACAACACGACCTATAGAGACATACAAATGAGGATGAAATACTTTTGATATGCATATGTATATGAATTATGCAGATGATATATGATCAAATGCAAATGTAAATGCTGACGACATGACTCAACTCTTTTGGTGAGATGACAAGACTAGAGAACTGATTCCTGAACACAGATATCACTGTCAAACTGCTTAGGGACGAAAGATGCTACTGTTGAGCACATCTTTGCCACAATGGTAAATTGTATCAAGTTGATGATCCTTGTAGGAAGGATGTGGAGCTGCTTGGGGATTCTTCAAGTAAACTGCCCCAAATTAGTTGTCTGTTGTAAATGAACTAATAATTGCTTCAGCTTATTTGATTCTTGAAAATGATTGCTTTATTGTTCCCTCAAAAGGCTTGCCCCAGTATGAGTCTTGAAAAATCTTTTAGGTAAATCAATTCTGAGAAGGACTTGCACTGAGCAACAAATCATGAGCTGATTCTCAACAAGATTTAGAAGGAACTTGCACCTAATAGGATTACCAACTAAGTTTCTCAACTGTTTGAAAATTCCTTGAGAGAAAAGCCAGTTTGCAAACAAAAGTGTTCATACAAACATGGTAATGTAAAGTTCATGCAACTTTTGAAATAAAAATTATTTGAAATATGCAAAGTATAAGACTTTCATATCAGAACGCAGCGGTTCAAAATACTCAAAGTGTAAAACAAAGGTGTAATGACAAACTAATTAATTTGCAAAATCTTTTGGAGTCAGGTTACGCAACCTTGTTTTAGTATGCTTTCAAAGTAATCTTGCTTCATTTAGGTCTTTTGAGGGTTGTAACGTGGTCTGGTTCACGGTTTAAGAACAAAAGAAAAAGGCTCAAAATTTATTTGTTCCCACCCAATCTACGTGATGATCTTTATTCCTACGCTCAATTAACTCATATTATTCGCTCAGGTTCCCATAGGTTAGGAATTGCACTGATAATAGTGAAGATGGTTCAGAAGTCAACAAACTTTTTGAAAAGGCAGTCACTGCTTCTTTACAATATTTGGTTATTTTGACATTGAAGATTTAAAGGGTGAAGGGTTTTAAAGATCTCCTCTTTTATTATCCCTAACTTTTGCCTGAATTGTTTCTTGTGAAGATTACAGTCAGCGGGATGCCCCAGTTTTACCTAAGTCTCCTTCATAGGTTTTGACTTAGCGGGCTTTTATTATATATATATATATATATATATATATATATATATATATATATATATATATATATATATATATATATATATATATATATATATATATATATATATATATATATATATATATATATATATATATATATATATATATATATATATATATATATATATATATATATATATATATATATATATATATATATATTAAAAGAAAGTGTCTGCTTGACTTAATGATTACGGTGAACCATCATCAACTTTTTTATTGGAAAACATCTTTGAAACTTACTTGTTGTATGCTAAGAAAAACTTGTGAATGAAACCTTTATATGAAAGGTGCATTGGAGGAAAGCACAACAGAGTTAACTGAGAGCACCCATTCCAAGGTTAAGATTATGATTTTTTTGTAAAGAAAGAAACTCCAACTTCTAGGCTCGAAGGAGTTAACAAGGGAATAACTTCCTTATTTCTCCAATGTTTAGAGAATTGAAACAATGCCTTACATCGTCAGCAAAGTTTGATTGAAAGTATACCAACAACAGTTATGGATAATACGTTTTCATCCTCCCTCAAATATTTGCATACTCAAAAAGTTTGGACAAGAAATGAATATTTGAAAGATAAAGCATAAAAGGGAAAATAATAGACAAAATGAATTGAAATCAAAAGTCGCAAGGCTCATTTCATTGATATGAAAGTACAAACACTAATTAAAAGCAAACAACTTAAACAAAATGGAGGAAAGTACAAACAACGAGAAACAAAAGGCCTAGTGACTAAATCAGTACAAAGATGAGTCGTCTTGTCTGAAACACTGGCGTTTAAGAAGATAGTCTGCTGAAGTCGGACTGAAGCTTCACTTTTGATGTGCTGGCAAGGGATTGTTCTGGACATTCGGATGAATATCCTTAAAATCAAGGATTCAGTTCTAACCAACTCACACATTCTAGCTTTCAGTGCATAACAATGTTCCAAGTCGTGGCCTAGGGGGCCCTCATGAAATGCACAGTGGAGATCAACTCTAAATATAGCTGGAAGAGGATTAGGAAGAGATTGCATAGTCCTTGTAGTAACCAGCCCTTGTTGAACCAGGTCAGGATAAAGTTCGGTGTATATAATGGGAATAAGATCAAATTAATTCCTATTCCGATATTGGTTTTGTCCAACAGCTGGACGTTGAGGAATCTGAGCTGGTCGTGGAGCAGCAACAACAACAACAACATGATGATGAACATACTGAGGTCTAGGACGAGGCATTCTCACTTTATTCATGACAGCATTGGTCTGATCCTCTCTCTTCTTCTGGAAATTCCCATAGGATTTCTTTGCACCATTGGAAGATTCAGCGACTTTGGATACTTTACCATTTTTCAGTCCTTCTTCTAACCTTTGGCCAATAGTCACCAGATCTGTAAAGCTTGAAGAGACGCTCTCAATCATCTTATCCCAATAGAAAGGGGACAGGGTATCCATGAACATTCTAGTTATCTCATTCTCTGCTATAAGGGGTTCAACTTATGAAGCTAACTCTCTCCAACACTGAGCGTATTCCTTGAACGACTCTCTTTCACTCTGAGACATATTTTGAAGTTGACGGTAATCAGGAGCCATGTCCAGATTGTATTTGTATTGCCTCATAAAAGCGTTATCGAGGTCCTGGAAGCAGTGGACACTGTTATGCTCTAAGTTCATATACCACTTGAGAGAGGCACCACTCAAACTGTTCTGAAAGTAGTGGATGAACAGCTTCTGATTGTTGGTAAGCTGCCATCCTTCGGAAGTAAATGACTAGATGGGCTCTTGGACATGAGTGACGCTTATATTTCACAAAATCGGGAGTCTTGAACCTAGCAAGCATAACAAGACCAAAAACTAGGCACATATTATCTACATTAACATTGAAGAAGTCAGTACCCTCGACGGCCTTAAGTCTCTTGTCTATGATCTAAGACTGTTCACGGACAACCTCAGGCTCGACAAAATCTTCATGGTCTTCCCCTTGAGCACTGACACCATTATACTCATAGAGAGGATTCTCAAAGGGAGCTCGGACAGTTTGGGTAGCAGTGTAGACCACAGGTCTGGGCTCAGCAAAGACGGGAGCGTGAAGAACTGGTCTGACAGTCTGGCCAATCATAGCAGTAGATACAAGGGGTGGAGAGTAGTTGTGAGGTAAACCAAACTCTGGCCAAGTTGAATGTGGCATTTAAATGGGAGGAGGATCAACACTTGAAACTTCCTAAATGACAGTCCTTTGAGATTCTCCTCTGGCCATCAGGACTTGAAGCATCTCGGCGAGCTTAGCCATGCTTGATTTCAACTCATCGATCTCCATTCGAATTTCTGCATTATGTACTTCTTGCTCTGACATCTTGCGTCTATAGTTAGCTCTAGTCTGATATCAGTGTCGAGGAATCAGCTTAATGACTCAGAGGCACACTGGAAAATGAAGACAACTGGACATGAGTTACTGGATAAACAAAGGTATGCAATGAACCATGCAAAGATGCAAATACAATGCAATGCAATGCAAGACAGGATGCAAAACACACATAACATGATCAAAGGTTCAGATCACAACATGAGGTCTGGGTAAAGAACCAACCACTGGGTGTGTACTATGGGTAAAGCACCTACACAATAGGTTCTAACAAAGTTCCCAGAATCATTGATAAATCTTTCAGATATTATCAGCTTACACGACTACTTGTGGGCTAATAATATTCTCAAGATAAACTCGTCTGAGTGTAGTATCGCATGACAACCATCACAGGTCTAGACCTAGATAATTACTGCACTACGTCCTAAAAGGCAAAAAGGGATGAATAGTAACTAAAGGTCCTCAGCTTCACAAACTCCCAAGTCGGAAAAAGTGATGCTAATACGACTACTCGCATCAGACACCAGTAATCCCAAAGGGGCCTCCACTGAGCATGGTTATCACATGCTAGACATGTTAGGACTACTCCCAACAGCTAACCATTGATTATACCACAATCCTATTATAAATGTACACTCAAGTCCGAGTTAGGACTTATCTCGCCACTCAAGATAACAACCCTGCATATAGGAAAACACAGGTACAAACAAATATTTACATACAAATCTATACAAATATACAAGCAAGCAAACATATAACAAACACAAATATAAACAAGGTGGGCTTAACCCTCTTAGGGGAATGTCGCGGTGAAATTCGGATACCAAACTATTGATTAGTTTGAATCTTTAATTCATTTTGCAACCGAACTTTGATTTGTCCAAAGGAAGGGATAAATATCGAAATTCCCAAAATGCAATGCAAATGCAAGGTTTAGAGAGTTATAGGTTCGGGGGTTGGTTAAACTTAGGGAAGGTACTAGCATCCTAAGTTTCTGTAGTACTCTACAGGAACCTCTTGTTTTATGTTGTTTATTGCTAAGTTTATCTGCTTAAGATTTAGAAGACCTAGGGGTTTATTTCTAAGTATACTCGATAAGATGTCGCATCTTATGCCTACATATCCTTACGTGAGTGGAATCAGAGTATTTTTAGTTCCCCTAAAGGGTTGGAGGAGTTCTTTGACTGTGGTCAAAGTTCCTACGGGTTTAGGGTAGTTGTTTGATTGATTTTAGGAGACAAGATGCGTTATCATTTTAAGGGAGATTTAACCGCCACAAGTTGTAGGAAAATAGTCTTTGCATCGTCTTAAGAAAAGGGCTCAAGTACTCGGATTGTTTGACGAGTACGCCTTTATCTCTCTTAAGGCAAAGTTCCTACAAATTGATTGTATTGTTGTGGGGTGGAGATTCTATCTCGCTTAAGATTATTAACATCTTTCTCTATTGTGTTCGAATATTTGATGTGTTGTTTGTGTTTTGTCTAGGTTGTAAGATGAAAGACAAGGTCCTTCCTATGGGGTAGGATCTATCTTAGGAGATCGACTTGAATGGGATCAAGGATCAAGGCGGGATGATGCAAATGTGAATGCACTACACACAAGTGTTGACTCATGTGTAGGTTTTTCCTTTGGACGGATGCAGTGCGAGAATGATAAATGACGATGATGTAAATTACTGTAATGTAAATTGCTGAAGGTAAAGGCGGATAAATAAACATACATGTACGCATGAAAGCGCTGAAGTGTGTGAGAGTGAATGTGTCATAAAGTGTGCACGATTGATTTGTATTTTACGCTGTGAATTGATTTTAGATAGGATGTTGGATTGATTTTATGAGGATATTATTTTTATGAGAAAGAAATATGTTGCTTTTGGTGAGATTGGTTTTGGGATAGGTTACATTAAATTATTTAAGTTGGTTTGTAAAAAGAATTATAGTTATTTAGGGAGATTAATTTAAGAGAATTATTGGTGAAATTGCAATTAATTCAAATTAGTGAAATGAGGTAAAGTTATAAATTAGTTAGATTTTCAGGTTTTTAAACAAAAGGTCTTAATATATTAAATAAGTGGTTTTTATTTGTATTTTTATTTCAAAAGATTAATTTAGATGTGAAAAGGTTTAATTTTATATAAAAGTTGTGTTGTTGTTATTATTATTAAATAAATTAAATAAAAGGGGTTTACTAATTTAATTTATTAAAAGATAGTTGATTAAAAGTGATCTATTAAAGTTAATTAACTTAGGAAAGAACATAGTTATTTTAAAAAGGCTAATTAGTTAGAAATATAATTAAAAGGTTGACTTGTCTTACAATAGTTAAAAAGGATTTAAAAAGGGTTAACTAGGAGGTTACTATTTATTTAAAAATCTGATTAACAAAAGAGGTTGATTATTAGTTAATTACAGGTAATTATTTAAAAGGGAAAAAAACCAGTTTTAAAATATAAGAACTGTTTATTATAGTAGTTAATTAGAAAAGTGATTAATTAGGGTGATCTGGCGGTGGATTAAGGGTTAATTAAGATTAGAGGGTAGTTAGTGGTGTTGTGTGTGTGGTGATTATGAAATTATAACATAAACAGAAAATAAAATAAAAAGAAAAAGAAAAAGGAAACAAATCCCTAATTCTCCGAAACGCCCCAATCTCTTCGCTCTCTCTCTGCTATCTCCGATCACCATTCTTCTCCTTGCTCTCTCTCTCTCGCTTCATCCTCTCTTCACCTTCCGCCAATTCGTATTCCTCCTCCGTTTTTTACACCTGAAACACAAACGAGAGAATCAACAGTTTCAAATAAATTAGACGCAATAGAGGGATTAACGCAGATTGTGATCGACGAAAATTCATGGACGGAAACGCGAGGGTTATCGCGGCAAGGGTTGCGGGTTGGACGGACGGCCGGTGGATTCACGGGGATTGGAGACAGGCGATACTTCCTTCGTGGTTGGTCGCAGTGGACTCACAATGGAGGTTCTGAAAAGATGAGTTCTTCTCCTTCTCTTTTTGCAAAATTATTCCTTTTTAGGTTTTCGATTTGGGATTGTTTGGGGCTTTTTTCTCTGTTGTTGAACTCTGTGGATATTCCCCTTTATATAATGTATGAAGCTCTAGTGCTTGAAATTTCAAATTTATGGGTGGTAAAAGGACTTTCCATTTTTGTAACGATTTGTCCTTGATTTTTATGAAGTTGTTTGAATTTGTTGATTTGCTGTTGAGACTCTTAATTTTGAAAACTTTCTTTATGCTATTGATTCAATGTTGTTGATTTCGATTTAATGAGTGCCTTAAATCTCTTTCCATTCTCCCCAAACACGTTCTCTAACTTTCCCTTTTTTACTTTGATCAGGTGGTGTCGTTTGGATTTGAGTTAATTAGGAAAAGGTGGCGAATCTGACTGTATTCTCCTTCCAAATTAATGTCGGTTAATGCTGTCAAATGTTGGATTCCAAATGATGGGTTCCAGCTTTGTGAATCGAACTACCAAATTCCTCAACAGTCACAACATGGAGCTACTTTGACCTGGTCTCAATTAGTAAGATTCCCCCCTTATACCTTTATATTTCAATATTGTCTTGGGAATGTTTAAGGATGGTAGCTTGTGTATTTTATGATGCATCATTTACTCTCTGCGTATGTCACCTTGAGGTTCATGTTTCTTTTGATAAATGATGAGGCAAGTTGGAGAACTCACAGCTTGATTTTGCCGAAGGTTGAAGTTGTTGGATAGTGCGAATGCTGTGACAACAGGAACCGCTGCTTCCGTTTTTAGACTGGTGATTAGGCTTTCATTTCTATTTAGTTCCTTTGTGTCGCTACCGCGAAAATAAGGTGCCGACAAAACAGAAGAGTCGCCACCTTTCGTTATTTATCCCTCAGAACGGGAAAGGAAACGATCGGAAAAACCTAACGAAAAGGTATAAGACAAGGTCATCGCAACCATTGTCTGGGTTCGGGAGTCGGTTACGCAAGGGGAAGGTATTAGCACCCCTCACGTCCATCGTACTCGATGGGATCCATGCTTGTTGTGTTTATCTGATGGGTTTATTTAACTATCTACCTATCAAGGCTGGTCTGAAAAGAAAAGAAAATGACTCGGCAAAGCGTCGCGCTTTATGCCTACGTATTCTCATCAGAGAATGAGAAATCAGAGTCAACGTAGTTCGCCTAACTACGGGTTACGGGGAAGGTGGCTCGCCAATACATCAGTATTGTGCCTACGTACTCTCAACAGGCTTGAGAGATCAGAGCTTACGTAGTTCGGGATAATACGGATTATGGGGATTCAGATTCATCTGTTTTGTCGAGTAGGGTTAACAAACAATTCCAGCAGTTTGGTGTACGCAGCTCGACCCTTGGAGACTTAGGCGTTACCGTTTGTGGTAGAATTGGGAGTTAACGACACTCTTTTCTTCAGAAAAGCTTCCTTTGAATTATGGGCCCACGGGGCAAAAAGGTTTGAAGTCTGTTTTCTGTCTTTTACGGAAGAACTGTTTTTTATGGATGTTCGCAACCAATATCGCACTAGAGACTATGACCTGAGAGTGAATGCGTCGCATGTCACCCAAAGGGTGCCATACTAAACATCCAGACTGTTGAAAAGAAACTCTCCAACAATCCTTTCTCAGATAGCTTAAGGCTCGTAACGTACGACGTCAGTTAACCTTTATTACTGTATTTTAATTGGTTTTGAGATGAGAAGAGAGAATGAACAGGTTCAACTAAGGGGAGACTATCAAGTCCTAATGTTGTCATGCCAAGGATTCATCCTATGGTTAAGGTTTGAAATAGGGAACTCCTAGAAGTTATCATGCATAGGTTTCAACCTAAAGTTCTAATCATCACTTCCTTATCAAAGGAAGTGAGATTCCTAGGGGATCATGTCAATGATAAACAGAAACAGATAAAGCATCAACTTAAATAGTAAACAGATATACAGTAAACAGTAAACGACTGTAAAATGCATGCAATGCAAGTGAGGGAGGAAATGTGTGTGGGGCATCAGCCTCCACAAGCTCGTCTCGACCTCAAGCCAGATATGAACAACTGTAATCATACAGAGAAGTAACATAAAATGCCATCAAGCAAAATATGAGCAACTGTAATCATACAGAGGAAATAACAAGCAAAATAGAATAACTGCAATCATAAAGAAGAAATAATATGCTATCAAGCAAATCACAAACCACCCAGGCAAGGGAGCAGGGCTCTACCAAATACCAGCAAGCAAAGCCATACAGTAAAAATACAAGCAGAGGGAACAACTCAACCTCTAGTGCAATCATGCTCCTATCTTAACACAATCTAAACATGAACTTATTCTAATGCATCAAGCAAATCAAACAAGTCACATCAATACAATTGCACAGAAAGCAAACAGACAGGAAAGGAAACCGATCAACAGCTTCCATAGCTTCTCAGTAAAGCTCCTCTGACAGCAGCTTAGTCCTCAGTCTTCAACTGCTCTTCAAGGCTTTCACTTTCACTAGCAAGTGTCTACTTGGCTCTTATTGGTCTTCAAGCTTCAGCTTCAATGGCAGTCTTCATATACTGGGAAGTGCAACTTCTAGCATCTTCAATCTTATAGCAAGGAACTCCATACTCTAGCAAGGGAGAAAGATTCATCTGACAAGAGCAAGGTTTGGATAATAGACAGCAGAGGGAAGACCAAAGGTCACCACTAAGCATTCCATCATCAGAGAAAGGAACCCTCAAAGGTTCTACCAACTTGTGAAGAGCCACACATCCTACCAAAGGAGGGATGAGGCCTTCACAAGGGGACCTTATATCATAGGGAAGAATGGAAGTGATCAACACCTTCCATGTTTATGAAAGAAGAAAATCTATCTAGAAGCTCTGCCTGCAAACCCTAATCTTAACACCTAATCAAAACTACACCCAAAAGAAGGGAAATCTTCACATCCAAGTCTCTTCAAGCATTCCATGGTAGCACACACCAGTCTTCATCACCATCCAAGAGCAAGCAAAGCAAAACCCTAATCTAAGGGAACTAAAGAAATCAATCTAATTGAATTACCAAGTTAGGATCACCTAAAACCTAGTACTAAAGTTAGTCTTAACTAAAATACTAAAACCAATTGTAAAATCCTATAAAAATAACTATGGGAACTTAATTCAATCATGAATCTACCATGCAAAATCTAGAGGTTGAATCATCCACCAAGTCCTAGCAATAAAACCTAGATCACAAGGTACTAAGCATAAACCCTAAAAATAGAGCACCTAAAGTTCAACTTAAAAATACCACCTACATTCATCACAAAAATGTGAGAAAAATCTAAGGGGAACATGCATATCTATGCTAGCTACACACAAAAAATCAAGGCAAGAATCATCAATAAATGCTCAAACCAAATTCATCAAAATAAGGCATCAACCATGGCCATTTTAATATCAATTAATATTTAAAAAATGTAAATAAAATCACAAATGCATGAATTCTTAATATTTTTAATCTATAAAAATCTAGATTCAATCATGAATCAAGGAAAAAAAAGTTTGGAATTAATTGATCAATTTTCCTATTTTTCATGAATTAATTTCTAAGTCACATGAAATGCACAAAATAAAAGAAAATAAAAGAAATTAATAAGCACGCATGGCTAATAGCAAATACAAGCAGTTCATTTCAAGATTTGGGCCCAGAGGGGGGTGTGAGTATTAATTTGTCACTAGGCCCAGGTACCTTGAATTCTTGTCTTCCCTTCAGTTCACACAAAAAATAAGCCAGGGGAGGGTGCATTCAACAACCAAATGCCTTGTAAATCCATATTGGGCCTGGATGGGGGGTGGTGATAGTAACTGAAACCAAAGCCCAATGCTCCAATTCATCAGATCAACTCAATTCACAAAATCAGAAAACACTACACGCCAGGATTCGAACTCATTACTCCTTGGTCCATACAGCGAAGTTCACCAGGTTACTAAGCAAAACGGTGCGTTTAAGGGGATGGACGCGTGGCTCAACGTGAGCCCTGGGATCCACAAACCAAGTCAATCTTTCCACATGAACAAATGGTGAGGATTATGTCTTCCTCATTTCAAACCTGCAAACCACGCGCGCAAGCCAAATCGCCGGAGGCTTTTCCGGCCACCCCTGTGCAACCCTAAGTCTCTCTACACTCAACCATTTGCCACGATGTCTAAATGAATCTTGACCAGAATTTCCTCAAGAATTCAACCATACCATTTATTCGCTCTAAAAACGCACGAATCGCGAAACCACAATCTCAACCGAAAATGGCATTCAACCTAAATCGTCTCTAAAGTTGCAATTAACTATCCAAGATCCATCTATATCAATAGGGGAACCTAACCACATGCTTCTAGTTCATTAAAAGCGCATAATCAGTGAGAAATTTCAAGAAGTTAGAACCTGTCTTGGAGCTTGGATTGCAGTGGATACACGCCTCAATTCTCTTCCAAACCTTGCAGAATTCTTCAGGGATTAATGGAGAATGTTTCTTGATGCTTAATTTTGGCTGAAACCTCTTGATTCTCCAAGATGAATTTTCACTTTCAAGCTTCTTGCTCCACCTCTCTCCAATGGCTCCTCCACGAAAAATGATCACCAAGAGCCTCTAATTCAGTTCTAAATCCCTTTTATATTCTGTTTCAATGGATTAGAAGCCCAAACCAGGCCCATTCATGAGTTTTGGATCTTCACTTTTTCCTCCAAATTTCAATATGGATATGTGCCTTCAAGCCTTGTTCATATTCCAAAATCATTCCAAACCATTCACTTAAGCCTTATGGAGTGTAATGAAGTGGTTTCCTTCCTTTGGTTTCAACATATGGAGTGTGTAGGGTATGTTTCTTACTTGTGAAGCAATCATCCAAATGGCTATGTTAAGCACTTAAAATCAAAATTGTGACAATGCCAATCTCTTTAGAATACCAATTCCATTCAAATGGACTACAAATTTGACTTGAAAACATGTTAATCTCAATTATTTTGAATTTTCTCATTTTAATTCACTAAAATGGCTTTTATATGGCCTTTCTTCCATCAATGCTTGATATAATCCATATCAATGAACACTTGATGTTTAGACAAGCTAAAAACATCATTTTGAACAACTTTCATGTTAAACAAAAATGCATTTGAGGCTTGCAAGATGGTGTAATGGACTTATGATTCAAAATGACCTGTAATGTCCAAATACCCAAAATACCCTTGACTTGTCAAAGCCATAAGTTGAGTTCTACAAATCCTATAAAGTACTTCTAGTACTCTATAGAAAGCTAAGAGAATAAGGAACAACATTCATTTTGACCAAGAGTTCATAGGAATCATCTTTCTTGGGCAAAAGTTTCATGCAAGTTGGGTAACTTTTAAGCTCCAAATTCACATTCCTCAGATCACTTGTAACTTGTCAAAGTCATAACTTGAGTTCTACAAATCCTATCAAGGACTTCTAGAACTCAAATTAAATCTAAGATCATGCTCTACAACAATCATGTTGGGGGTAAGATGAGATGACAATCACATCTTGAGCTAAATTTCCTTGAAGATAGGGGTCAAACTAAGGGATTTTACACTGTCAAGCCTTAGAAACCCTAGCTTGAAACTTCTCAAACTCTTCAATAATGATGATTTAACCTTGGAATCATCCTTAGAACATCTCCATGTATTAATCCATGATTACATGGCTCTTGAATTAGGTCTCAACCTTCTTCAAATCATCAGTTGACTTAGGGTTGACCCAGTCAAACCCTAAATGCACCACTCATGGCTGAGCCTTCTTATTCTTGCACAATGACTTGTCTAGGCCTCAAAGTGATATTCAACACTTCACATGAGCTATCTCAAGATCTCAAATCTAACTTCATGGCTTCAGAATCATCTGATGACTTCCCACAACCCTCAAGTTAGGAGACTTACACACTTGGCTTCAACCACTCTCTCTAAGGATCTTTTAACTTCTCTGACAAGGATATCAACCCTTGAACACCTGAATAGGCCTCCCAGCTAGCTTCAAAGTCTTGTGTAGCCCTTGATTGGTAATCATACCTCTTGATCTCCTGCATACATGTCAATGAAATGCAAATGATAATGCTAATGTGAATGAAATGAAACACAAGCTAGGTGAAGAAATGTTGGGCAAATTTTGGGGTGCAACAATTGTCCCTATTCAAACGGCTTGGAACTGACTGGGTGAGAAAAGAACAAATCTCAAACAATCAAGATACGAGACGGTTGAATACCAACAAACCCAGAAATTTGCCAACTGCGCAAGTACACGGTACTCTGATGGGACAAATCTTCGGAAACTGAAATAATAATTGTACGGCAATTAGCTGGAGAAATACTGATCTGAACCTCCGCCAGGATGATTCTCTGATTTATCTGATATCATTGCATCCTCGAATCATCAAGGGATCACTGATTACACGACAACTGGCGATCTACCAACCGTACGGGTAAACAGTACTCCGATTGGTAGAACATCTTCGACACTGAGCATGACAGTTGCACGGAAATTCTGCTGAGGAATTGGTCACACGGTAACCAGTGAAGGGTCTAATCTCAAATCTCCGTCAGGATGATCATCTGATTTCGCTGTAGATCTTCGTCCTCAAGTTATTAAGGGGTCACCAGTTACACGGTAACTGGATGGTCGGTTATGCCGTCAGGCATTCACAGAACATCTCAGGCGTCAGCCAAACTTCGTTAGTAAGTCAGGAATGGAATCCTCGGTCAATCATGAACCAAATAAGGATATACAATCTTTTACCGTCAGGCACTCCGCATCAGCTGAGAGAACTGCTTCGTCAATACAGTTGGACTTCATCAGTAAGTCAAGGGTTTTGGCATCGCTGCCGGGCTTCAATCACCAAGTCTTCCAGGAAATTTCAACTTCTCGGTTTAGAACCTGCCGGGGATGATACAACTCCGCTGGGGGGTTCAGGAGAACTATCAAGTAACTCTGCTTCAGGGATCCAGAGATCATTCTGGATGAATCAACTCTGCTGAGGACTTCAAGAATCATCTTGGACAAATAATTCCGCCGGGGGCTTCAAGAATCATCCTGAACCAATAACTCTTCTGGAGATTTCAGGAACCATCCTGAGTAAACACTCTGCCGGGAATTCTAAGCATCAACTTGAGCAACCAACTCTGGCGACTTCACCGGGGATTTTAAGAATCATCTTAAGCAAGAACCTTCGCTGGAGAATCCAAGAGTCATCTTGGGTGAGCGACTTTGTTGGGGATTTCAAGAATCATCTTAGGCCACACAACTCTTCTGAGATTTCAGGAATCATCCTAAGCAAACACCCTGTCGGGGAACACCTGCAAGACAAGAATGGTAACGACCTAGCTCATGCTTCATATGCATATGTTTGACAATGGCGCAATGCTCCACACGGTGGAAATGCTACGCGTTTAGGGTAAATGCTATGCAATCATGCAAAATGCTATGACCCCATCAGCAAAATGTTGAAGGGAAGATCCTCTTGTCAAGGATGAAGAAACACTCTGGTGGGGGAAGGAATCATCCTGCCGAGGAGAAGAAATAACACCAATCTCAATTGGATTCCGCTTGGGGAACTGAACTTCAGTTGACTGCTGCGGGGGAACAAAGCTCTTCGAGAACTTAAACTCGCTCAACCGGGTATTCAAACCACAAACTGTCGAGGGAACGATATCAATCGCATGAATAAACTGCATGGCCTTCGTGGCAAAACTTCCCGGGGGATAACGACTCCGTTGGGGAAATACAACATCAGCTATTCCACCCTCTACTGGGGAAAACCAATCATGGCCCACACGGCTTCCAAGGACTCGGCTCCCTTGGGGAACTGCCAGCTCGGCTGGGGAAGAAGGAATCATCCTGCTTACTGGGAAGAGTACGACTCTGTGGGGAATTTCAATTTCGCTGAAGACTTCAGTCTGTACTATCGAGTACTGCACACTCCAGTATATGACTCAGCTGGGAAGACGACGATCCTTCAGGATACATCTGATTGGAGAGAGAATCTTCTCTGGTTGGGGAGACATATGGTGTGCTGCCTGGAGTATACTATACCTGCAACAACACAAACATACAGACAAGATACCCTTCTCAAAGGGACCTATCAAGGTTATCATCTTGTGACAATGTTCAAGTAATTCATTGTTTCAACAATCAGTGGTCTGAGCCAGTAAGTTTATGTATGCGCATTTTATCAAAAACATCGGTGTTCTTTTTCGCAAACAAAACAAGTAAATGCTAAACAAGCAAGCAGAATTGCTGAATAGTACACATTTTATTGATAACGAACCCCTGAATGGGTGAAAATGTTTTACAACAGATGCAAGCTCCTGGAATGAGGAAGCTGCGCAAATATAAAACATAAATATACATCAGTATATACACAAATGTCGGCAATGAGGCGTAGACGAACACCATGAGTTGATCCCTCTATGACCCACTCGAATTCGATACCTCCCCGACGCTTCAGCTTCAGAAGAGATTGATTCAGATACACGGCCCTCAGGTCTTCCAAACCACTAAACAATGAAAGTCCACACGCGGAACGCAGTCATTTGCTTTTTTCAAATCCCTAACTTTTGCCTGAATCGCCCTCTCGGGTTTTCGATTCACCGGGATACCCTTTTTTGCCAAAGTCGCCCTTTCAGATTTTCGACTTTGCGGGTGTACATTCTTTTCTTTTATATCCCTAATTTTTTCCAGAACCTTTTTCCTTTTTTATGGTTCGCCGGGATGCCCCATTTTTGCCTGGATATTCTTTTTCTTTCCAGCGGGTCATTTTTAAGCAAAGTATTTTTTAACTGCGTTCGCGTTCACCGGGGATGAAAAATCTTCACCATCCATCATGGATAACAACAGGGCTCCTCCCGAGAAGACCTTGCTGACGATGTACGGACCTTCGTAATTGGGAGTCCACTTGCCCCGGTGATCGGAGTGTGGAGGAAGAATCTTCTTCAGGACGAGATCACCCGTCTGAAAGCTTCTAGGACGCACCTTCTTATCATAAGCTTTCTTCATTCGGCTTTGGTACAGACGACCATATGCAATCGATGCTAACCTCTTCTCGTCCATCAGGCTGAGTTGGTTTAGTCGGTTCTTAATCCATTCTACCTCATCGAGTTTCACGTCAACCAAAACTCGTAAAGAAGGAATCTCCACTTCTAACGGTAGGACAGCTTCCATATCGTACACTAGTGAGAAAGGAGTTGCCCCAGTTGATGTACGTACCGTCGTACGATAACCGTGCAGTGCAAATAGCAACATCTCGTGCCAATCCTTATAGGTCACAACCATCCTCTGTACAATCTTCTTAATATTTTTGTTGGCCGCTTCAACGGCGCCATTCATCTTCGGTCGGTAAGGAGATGAGTTGTAGTGTTCAATCTTGAAACTTTGGCACAACTCCTTCATCATCTTGTTATTCAAATTCGAACCATTATCAGTAATGATCTGCTCGGGAATTCCGTATCGACAGATGATGTCCCTCTTTATGAATTTAGCCATCACCTGCTTGGTCACATTAGCATACGATGCTGCCTCCACTCACTTAGTGAAGTAGTCGATGGCTACTAAAATGAAGCGATGACCGTTAGATGCAGTGGGCTCGATCTTGCCTATCATGTCGATGCCCCACATGGAGAACGGCCACGGGGAGGACATGACATTTAACGGGCACGGCGGCACGTGAATCTTATCAGCATAAATCTGGCATTTATGGCATCTCTTCGCGAATTTAAAGCAATCTGACTCCATCGTCAGCCAGTAGTATCCCGCTCTCAGGATATTTCTTGTCATAGCATGTCCGCCGGCGTGCGTACCAAATGCGCCTTCATGGACTTCTTCCATGAGCATACTCGCTTCTTTCTCATCTACACATCTGAGTAGCACGAGATCGTGATTTCTTTTATACAAAACTCCATCAGGATTGAGATAAAAATTTCCAGACAGCCTCCTCAGAGTCTTCTTATCCTGGGTTGACGCTCCCGCGGGATACTCCTTAGTCATTAGGAAGGTCTGGATATCATGGAACCATGGCTTGCCATCGGAGGCTTCCTCGATCGCAAAGATGAATGCAGGTCTATCAAGACGGGAAAGGACAATCCTTGGAGCTTCATTCCAAAAATTGACTTTATACATCGAAGCCAACGTGGCTAAAGCATCAGCCATCTGATTTTCAGCTCTGGGCACATGATGGAGTTCCACTCGATCAAAGAACGGAAGCAGCCTTCTGGCATAGTTCATGTACGGCACCAAATTTGATTGACGAGTCTCCCACTCCCCTTTAATCTGGTTGATCATAAGTGTCGAGTCACCATACACATCTAGGTTCTTGATTCTCAAATCAATTGCTTCTTCTAAATCCATGATGCATGCTTCGTACTCCGCTTCATTATTGGTGACCGAAAACGTCAGTCTAGTAGTGAACGGGATGTGGGATCCATAGGGAGTCGTGATGATCGCCCCAATGCCACTTCCGTAAGAATTAACCGCCCCGTCAAATATCAATTTCCATTGGGATTTCCTATCTGGACCCTCGTCGGGCAACGGTTCATCGCAATCCTTTGCTTTGAGAAACATAATATCCTCATCAGGGAATTCAAACTTCATCGGCTGATAATCCTCGATCGGCTGTTCGGCAAGGTATTCAGACAATACGCTGCCCTTGATGGCCTTCTGGGAAACGTACTGAATGTCGTATTATGTCAACACCATTTGCCATCTGGCAATCCTGCCCGAAAGCGCTTGCTTCTTGAAGACGTACTTGATCGGATCCATCTTCGAAATTAGCATGGTTGTGTGATTGAGCATGTACTGTCGTAAACGTTTGGCAACCCAGGCTAGTGCGCAACACGTTTTCTCCAGCACTGAGTAACGAGATTCACAATCTGTGAACTTTTTTCTCAAATAATAAATGGCATGCTCCTTTATGCCCGTCTCGTCGTGCTGACCGAGAACACATCCCATATTATTCTCAAGAACTGTCAAATACATGATTAAGGGTCTTCCGGCCACTGGGGGTATCAAGATCGGAGGTTCCTGTAGATACTGTTTTATCTTATCAAATGCCTTCTGGAAATCCTCATTCCAGATAATCGCCTGATCTTTCTTTAACAGTTTGAACATCGGTTCACACGTGGCCGTGAGTTGAGAAATAAACCTTGCAATGTAGTTTATTCTACCCAGGAAACCACGAACTTCTTTTTCGGTTTTTGGCGCTGGCATTTCTTGTATTGCTTTTATCTTTGCAGGATCAACCTCAATGCCTCTTTCGCTCAAGATGAACCCCAGTAGTTTTCCAGACCGTACCCCGAAAGTACACTTGTTAGGATTCAGCCTCAACCTGAACTTCCTAAGCCTCTCAAAAAGCTTCAGCAAATTGACCAGATGTCCTTCCTCCGTTTGGGACTTCGCAATCATGTCATCAACATAGACTTCAATCTCATGATGAATCATATCATGAAACAAAGTAACCATTGCTCGTTGGTAAGTGGCCCCTGCGTTCTTCAGACCGAAGGGCATTACCTTGTAGCAAAATGTTCCCCAAGGTGTGATAAACGTGGTTTTCTCCATGTCCTCCGGCGCCATCTTGATCTGATTGTAGCCGGAGAAGCCATCCATGAACAAAAATACGGAGAATTTTGCTGTATTGTCGACCAACACATCAATATGAGGGAGCGGGAAATCATCTTTAGGGCTCGCCCTATTCAAATCCCGATAATCGACGCACATTCGTACCTTACCGTCTTTCTTCGATACAGGCACTATGTTGGCGACCCACGGAGGGTAAGTAGTGACCGCTAAGAAGCCAGCATCAAGCTGCTTTTGCACTTCTTCTTTGATCTTAACGGCCATATCTGGTCGCGTCCTCCTAAGCTTCTGCTTAACGGGAGGACAATCTTCTCGCAGCGGCAAGTGATGGACCACGATGTCAGTATCAAGTCCGGGCATATCTTCGTATGACCAAGCAAAGACGTCACTATACTCTCTTAGCATCTCGACCAATCTCTACTTGACATCACTCTGCAATGCGGCCCCTATCCTGACGTTCCTGACCAGCTCTTCAGAACCCAGATTCACAATCTCAATCTCTTCCTCGTGAGGCAGAATAATTTTCTCTTCTTGTTTCAACAAGCGGGCCAACTCTTCGGGAAGGTCTTCATCTTCATCAATCTCTTCTTCGTCTTGATAGATCGGGCAATCGAAGTCGAAGTGAGTCGTAGAAGGTCCAGAATCGATGTCATCTGCTATGTGGATCCTGCAATAACAAGGGTTAAGCTTAAAACAAGGATATGCAGGTCAGCACAAACCCCATTGCCATTTTATTGTTTTTTAGAACAAATATAAAACAGGAATAACAGAGATCACAACATTTGAATACGGAAAAAAACGCCTTTTGATTTATTGGTAAAATGCATGTACATAATCAAACAAGGCCCTAACAATAAAACCACTATGCCCCGGGTAGTACATAGGGTTGTACAACGATTGGAGAAAGTAAATCATTACTCTTTGCCTGTCACGTGGATGGTATCCCTGATGGACCAGTTGTTGAGGCTCTCGCCTGGTTTGCTTGGTTGGATCCAAGAGTCTAGGTCGCAATCGCTATCTTCGCCGTCTTCAGACACTGCGTTGACACTTTCGAATATTACTCCGCCGCTTGTAAACTGGATCGGCCCTTTACCTCGTGACGCACTGTGAGAAGAGGAGGCTTCAGCCGCAGGAGAGTATCCTAACCCAAACTTGTCCTGTTTGTTAGGTATTTCTAGAATCTGCCCCCAGCCTGGGGTAGATCCGGCTTGAACAACAGCCCGGGCTTCCTTGAAGGAAGAGAGAGTCATCTCTGGTTTCTCAGTGATTACAGGAGCCACGTTCTTGACTTAAACAGCTTCGAACGCCTGACATAGGGTTTCGTGGATTTCCCCATCCATCTCAACATATTTGAAGGACGACAAATGGCTCACCAGTATGTCTTCCTCGCCACAAACCGTCACGACGCTGCCTCCGACAGCATACTTAAGCTTCTGGTGCAACATGGAGGTCACGGCGCCAGCAGAATGGATCCATGGCCGCCCTAAGAGACAGTTGTAGGCAGGCATGATGTCCATGATGTAGAAGACTGCGTCGAAAGTTTCCGGCCCCACTTGGATTGGCAGAGTCACCTCCCCAAAAACATGACGCTTGGTTCCATCGAAAGCCTTCACCACCATATCACTGGGTGTGCAAATCAATCCTTGAGTATCTAACTTCATTAATGCTTTCTTCGGAAGAACATTGAGTGACGACCCCGTGTCCACCAACACATGAGACATAATCGTTCCCCTACACTCTATCGAGATGTGTAGGGCACTGTTGTGGCTTCTTCCCTTCGGCGTCAGCTCCAGGTCAGTGAACCCTAACCCGTTTCCAGCATTCACGTGGGCTACGACCCCTTCTAATTGGTTGACCAATATTTCTTGCGGTACATATGTGGCATTCAAGACCTTTAACAGCGCGTTGCGATGTGTCTCAGAACACAGCAACAGATTCAGAATGGAGATTTTCGAGGGTGTTTGATGGAGGTGATCCACGATCTTGTAGTCACTCTTCTTGATTAACCTCATGAACTCTTCAGCGTCCTTAACAAGTAAGTCCTTCTCTACCCCCCGAGGGGTTTCCTCAACAACTTTACTCTTTCCCTTATCGGTTACTTCAGCTTTGTCCGTTTTGTCCGCCACAATCTCAGGTGGAGCGAATACTCTTCCATTGCGAGTGATTCCGCCAATTCCCACTAGGTTATCCACACACTGCCCCGAGGGTTCCATTTCTAACTTCTGCCCGTTGCAGTAGACGTCTGCCCCATAATGCCACGGGACAACATTGGTGCTTTCAAAAGGTATCGGCCCAACCTTGGTGATGGTAATCGTGGGCGGTCTGGGTGCAGAAATGGTGATCGTCCGACGAGGGATGGTGATGGTGGCAACCTCATCATCCTACCTCAGCATTACCTCTTCAGATCCATATTCGGCCCTTCGGCTAAACTGCAAGATTCCTTCGGTCATCAGACTCTGAATCCCTTCCGTCAACTGTTCACATCCATCAGGACGAGTCGCACAACCCATACACAGTTCTCCACAGCCCGGAAAGAAACCTCTCTTCATTAGCTTGGCTTTAACGAAGCTAAGCGGTGTCTTCAGATCCTTGACATCAGTCAATAAATCCAAGTTCTCGTCTTCAATAATGGCATTCACCCCACCTCCCCGATGATTCGGCATAAGGTTCTTCGTGACATTTGGCACATTATCTGAGAAATTGATGATCTTAGCATCCACCATATCTTGCACCTTGTGCTTGAAGGCTTTGCAGTTTTCTATCGTGTGGCCTGGTGCCCCCGAGTGAAACTCACATGCCGTATTCGCATCATAACCTGGCGGAGGTGCCCCTGTCAAGGGAGTCAGGGTTCTCTTCTGGATTAGCTGTAACTGAAGCAAAGTCTGTAACAGCTGAGCATAAGACATGGGCGGTGTTTCAAGGTGACAACTTAATAGAGGTGCCCTGTTCTGATACTTTCTGTACCCTTGCTGATTCGGCTGTTGCTGGGGTTGCTGGACTGCAGGGATGGTTATGCTAGCCACCTGCTGGTGCTGGCCTTTACCTTTCCTTCGAGCATTGGACACGACGCTCGTCTCTCCTTCCCGCCTTTTGTTACCATACGGTTTCTTTCCTCCTCCAGCTGAGGATAGGTCACCTTGAATTTTCCCCAGTTTGATCTCATTTTCAACGTGCTCGCCCGTGATGATGAGATCTGAGAAGCTTCCAGACATATTGCTGACCAATTTCTCGTAATAAACCCCTGAGAGGGTGGCTACAAACATTTCAACAAGCTCTCGTTCAACCATCGGCGGTTGAACCCTAGCTGCCAGCTCACGCCACCGCTGGGCGTACTCTTTGAACCCTTCGTTGTTCCTCTGTGACAAGTTCTGCAGTTGAACTCGGTTCGGAGCCAAGTCGTTGTTATACTGGTAATGGTGCACGAATGCCTCAGCAAGTTCCTTCCACGTGCGCACACTGGTAGGTTCCAAACTCATGTACCACTCCAAGGATGGCCCGGACAAGCTATCCTGAAAGAAGTGCATCAACAATTTCTCGTCTTCAGAGTGAGCGGACATTTTCCGGTAGTATGACCTCAGGTGGACGCGAGGGCAGGTGGTACCCTTGTACTTTTCAAAGTCGGGTACCTTGAATTTAGGAGGCACCTTGAAGTCAGCAATCAATCTCAATTTGGACATGTCGACACCCATGGTGTTCAGGTTCTCGAAATTCCTCATCTTGTCCTAGAGTGCTTTAAACCTCAGACGTGCTTCAGCAGTCAGCTCTCCTTCAGCAGCCTTCTGGGAGAATAAATCTTCTTGACGGTCTTCCAACCATGGCTGAGGCCCATACAGATTTCCAACACCTGTGTTGCCGTTGCCCAGCCCAACATTGACATTAGCTTCAAAATTCCCATTACCGACGCCAGTCGTATTACCATTGAGCCCCATGTTAGCGATCACGTTGTCGTTGCCACTGCCATTCCCCCCGGTCACGGGGATGCCGTTCTGAGGAGTTTCAACAGGTGGAGGGGTTGGAACGGTCCCACCATGGAGTACACCATTGCTGTCGACCCTTGAAATCAGAGGCTGGACCAATGTTCTGAGTTGGTCTTGGACGTTGGCAACCACTTGCATGAGTTCCATGAAGCGGTCCATCCTCTCTCGGAGTTCCTGAACGTCGGTCTGCACTTGTTCCATTGCTCTGGCTTGATTTGCTCTGGTCGGATAGCGGTGGATCGGTCTTTGATCAATCCTGGAACAACCTGAAACAACCTGCATACACAAAAGGGTTAGAAAAAACGCCAAAGTGCCCGTTATGCAGATGCTTCATGCAAATGCAAACGTGTGTCTGTGCGTTAGGGAGATCTTCCCCCGATCCTAGTGCCTGAGTGCCAGTGCTGATAATAAGAAGTCTGAGTCCAGTCGTGGAAATAACATCTCATATATATAAAGAAAGCCCATCAAGGCGGTACACAATGTCACTGAGTACAGGCAGAATCAATAGCATAACCTCAACCAACAAGCCTGGTGATGGTCAGCATACAACAATGATCAAAACCAAAGGATTACAAATATAGTCAAGTACGGCCACGGGCTCGAAACTCTTCTAACAGATCCCTCGTTTCTGGATGATCAGGCCGAGTGAGCAACCCTTCGACGAGTAACTCCCTCCGCATAATAGTGTATTGAAGACCTTCAACTGAATCTTCCCATGCTCCTTTGTCGAAACAATCTTCTAGCTTCCGCTTCTTGGATTCAAACATCAGTTTGCGCTCCTTCAGGTTAGCAAGAGCCTTGTTGAGCAGGCCTTCAGCGGCATATCTGCGAGCGGTTTCTTCATCAAACCTCTTCTCGCTAGCCTTCACCTGGGATTTCAACTTGGAGATCTGTTGTTTCAGTTTATCCTCTCGTTCCTTGTCGTTGGCTAGGGTGGCCTTCAAATGCTGATTAAACTTGGATATTCTCCGGTACGCTTCATCCAAGTGCTGCTTCTTAGTGGCCAGTACGTCATTGACAGCTTTGAAGTCCCGACCCAAATCTGTCCCTAACTAGTTCACCAGCTCTGTCTGCCTTTTGAAGGAATGGACGGCTTCGCTTCTCTCGCTTCTGAGTTGAGCCAACTCTTTCTCCAGTTCTTCATTCGCCTTCTTCAGCTCATCTCTCTCTGCTAACACCTGATTATGCTGCTGAATGGGCACGGTGGTAGGCTCTTCAATCACTGGGGGGCTTTCTAGCTTGGCAGGTGGAAATGGCATCCCTATGATATCTGCTCTGGCTCTGATCCAGGTTACATATGGAGCGTAGGCTTGGCTATTACTTTTTCCCAACAATGGTTTTCCCCGCTTACTGATACCATTCCAAGCGTGTCGAAGCTTAGATAACATATCCCCCCTCTAGAAGACCAGTGAAGTACAGAGATTCCTGCACCTCTTCATCCTTCGGCGGAGATCTCAAAGCATAAGCAAAATGTCGGACCAGCAGAGATGGATTATAGTTGATACAGCCCTTCCTGCCTCTCAAAGGCACATTCAGAAACCCGCTGCAGTTGAAGATAATCTCAGTACCCAACCTATCTCTATCAAACCAGGCAATATCCTCCACTGACAGACTCATCAAACGCTCAGACCACTCAGCTGTGGCTACAGACGAAGCAAAGGGACCCTTCTTGGGCAGGTGACTATCAAGCCATCTATAGAGCAGGGGCGCACAGCACGAGACATTCTTACCCCTTCTGTTCTCGTTTTTGTAGTGGACGGAATGGTAGACATCTCCAATCAAGGTAGGGACTGGATTCCCTGATGCAAAGATGTGAAAGGCATCGAAGTCTACAAAGTCGGGCATACTGGGGAACAGAATGATGCCATATATGCACAGAGCAAGGATGGCGTTGAACACGATCCAACATCCGTCTTTGGCACACTGCTGGGCCTTTCCCACTAAGAACTGCAAGAAGAAACCGGGAACCCTGTTCCAACTAGACAAGACCAACTCGGAGGCATCCAGATGAAGTGAAGGAGCTAGACTAGCCAGATTAGGCTCAGCATCCATATGAACAAAGGGCATCTGACTCTTGATAGGCACACCTAACAAATCAGCATACTCCTCTAGTGTAGGTGCGAGAATAAAGTCTGGGAAAGTAAAGCATCTCAAAGGAGGATCATAAAACTGCAGCAGGGCGTGCAACCCATTCAACTCAAACACAGAAGGTTTACGAACCAAGCTGAGCAGTTTCCCATAAGACTTTCTGAATTCACCTCTCACGGAATCATTTGCCAAAGAAATCAAACCAGTCAGCTGAACAACATCAGGAGTAGGGAGCTTGTAGGCCACAGTCTTCCTCAGAGAACCCATAGTGGCATAATAGAAGGCAAGAAAACCTGAACCGGGGGAAACGGTACCTGCAACACAGACACACGTTAATGAAATGCAAATGAGTATGCAAAGCAATGTAAAATGCAATCATGCAGCAGGAGATCAAGACAACTGTGTTGTTGAAGAGATGAAGGTTCTGTATCAACAAAACCACAATACTGCTATGTCAAGAACAACCCTATCTCTGATGAGAAGAAAACCCTGATATCGGACCATAAACCTGCTTTGTCAAGAACAAATACACATATATCTGATGATGAGGAGAAACCCCTGGTGTCAGACTACAACTCTGCTCTGTCAAGAACACGCATACATCTGATAATAAGGACCACAACTCTGCTCTGTCAAGAACTAATACATGTCTGATGATGAGAACCTCTGATACCAACAAAACTGATTCACTATCAAGAAAACCAGGTAGTCTGAAGGTTAAGGTTTCCTGCAACAAACCCGACCCTGCTCACAGGTATGGACCTAAACTGACACAAGTTCGACATCCTATGCGGTCATCAGCGTCACAGACATTCAAGAGGGATGATACGATATCCAGAAGGTGTGGTATCACCATCTCCTGAAGCGGCCTCACTTAGCTGAATCCCAAATGATCGGTCCCCAGAGTCGACAATCCTCCAAACCAACAACCCCTCAGGCCCAAAGGGCCGGAAAAGAAGTCAACCGGTAGAACCTCGTCTGAGCGTGGATTTCATGAGACACTAGTGCCTGCAAAGCAAGCACGCGCCCACTAATTTCCACAACTAATGCTAGGTACACTCAAGCTTGGGTCTGGCTTCTCACTCATCAGAATGCCCCTCCCACAACAGCACAGATAATCATATCATACTGAAAATAAAGTGCGGGAAATCAAATGCGATAAATAAACACAACCCAACAAGTAATCATACAAGCGCTAGGATTGAATCTCGCGGGGGACGTTGGATCCCCATATTGACTCGCATAAGGGACGTTGGATCCCTAGGAAACTATCAAGTCCTCAGCAGAGTCGCCAGCTGTCGCTACTGCGAAAATAAGGTGCCGACAAAACAGAAGAGTCGCCACCTTTCATTATTTATCCCTCAGAACGGGAAAGGAAACGATCGGAAAAACCTGACGAAAAGGTATAAGACAAGGTCATCGCAACCATTGTCTGGGTTCGGGAGTTGGTTACGCAAGGGGAAGGTATTAGCACCCCTCACGTACATTGTACTCGATGGGATCCACGCTTGTTGTGTTTATCTGACGGGTTTATTTAACTATCTACCTATCAAGGCTGGTCTGAAAAGAAAAGAAAATGACTCGGCAAAGCGTCGCGCTTTATGCCTACGTATTCTCATCAGAGAATGAGAAATCAGAGTCAACGTAGTTCGCCTAACTACGGGTTACGGGGAAGGTGGCTCGCCAATACATCAGTATTGTGCCTACGTACTCTCAACAGGCTTGAGAGATCAGAGCTTACGTAGTTCGGGATAATACGGATTATGGGGATTCAGATTCATCTGTTTTATCGAGTAGGGTTAACAAACAATTCCAGCAGTTTGGTGTACGCAGCTCGACCCTTGGAGACTTAGGCGTTACCGTTTGCGGTAGAACTGGGAGTTAACGACACTCTTTTCTTCAAAAAAGCTTCCTTTGAATTATGGGCCCACGGGGCAAAAAGGTTTGAAGTCTGTTTTCTGTCTTTTACGGAAGAACTGTTTTTTATGGATGTTCACAACCAATATCGCACTAGAGACTATGACCTGAGAGTGAATGCGTCGCATGTCACCCAAAGGGTGCCATACTAAACATCCAGACTGTTGAAAAGAAACTCTCCAACAATCC
This sequence comes from Lathyrus sativus, assembly GCA_963859935.3. Taxonomy (NCBI): domain Eukaryota; kingdom Viridiplantae; phylum Streptophyta; class Magnoliopsida; order Fabales; family Fabaceae; genus Lathyrus; species Lathyrus sativus. Next base: position 88,313,708 of record OZ012735.1, on the reverse strand, counting down.
TTTCTCAGATAGCTTAAGGCTTGTAACGTACGACGGCAGTTAACCTTTATTACTGTATTTTAATTGGTTTTGAGATGAGAAGAGAGAACGAACAGGTTCAACTAAGGGGAGACTATCAAGTCCTAATGTTGTCATGCCAAGGATTCATCCTATGGTTAAGGTTTGAAACAGAGAACTCCTAGAAGTTATCATGCATAGGTTTCAACCTAAAGTTCTAATCATCACTTCCTTATCAAAGGAAGTGAGATTCCTAGGGGATCATGTCAATGATAAACAGAAACAGATAAAGCATCAGCTTAAACAGTAAACAGATATACAGTAAATAGTAAACGACTGTAAAATGCATGCAATGCAAGTGAGGGAGGAAATGTGTGTGGGGCATCAGCCTCCACAAGCTCGTCTCGACCTCAAGCCAGATATGAACAACTGTAATCATACAGAGGAAGTAACATAAAATGCCATCAAGCAAAATATGAGCAACTGTAATCATACAGAGGAAATAACAAGCAAAATAGAATAACTGCAATCATACAGAAGAAATAATATGCTATCAAGCAAATCACAAACCACCCAGGCAAGGGAGCAGGGCTCTACCAAATACCAGCAAGCAAAGCCATACAATAAAAATACAAGCAGAGGGAACAACTCAACCTCTAGTGCAATCATGCTCCTAGCTTAACACAATCTAAACATGAACTTATTCTAATGCATCAAGCAAATCAAACAAGTCACATCAATACAGTTGCACAGAAAGCAAACAGACAGGAAAGGAAACAGATCAACAGCTTCCATAGCTTCTCAGTAAAGCTCCTCTGACAGCAGCTTAGTCCTCAGTCTTCAACTGCTCTTCAAGGCTTTCACTTTCACTAGAAAGTGTCTACTTGGCTCTTCTTGGTCTTCAAGCTTCAGCTTCAATGGCAGTCTTCACATACTGGGAAGTGCAACTTCTATCATCTTCAATCTTCTAGCAAGGAACTCCATCCTCTAGCAAGGGAGAAAGATTCATCTGACAAGAGCAAGGTTTGGATAATAGACAGCAGAGGGAAGACCAAAGGTCACCACTAAGCATTCCATCATCAGAGAAAGGAACCCTCAAAGGTTCTACCAAACTGTGAAGAGCCACACATCCTACCAAAGGAGGGATGAGGCCTTCACAAGGGGACCTTATATCATAGGGAAGAATGGAAGTGATCAACACCTTCCATGTTTATGAAAGAAGAGAATCTATCTAGAAGCTCTGCCTGCAAACCCTAATCTTAACACCTAATCAAAACTACACCCGAAAGAAGGGAAATCTTCACATCCAAGTCTCTTCAAGCATTACATGGTAGCCCACACCAGTCTTCATCACCATCCAAGAGCAAGCAAAGCAAAACCCTAATCTAAGGGAACTAAAGAAATCAATCTAATTGAATTAGCAAGTTAGGATCACCTAAAACCTAGTACTAAAGTAAGTCTTAACTAAAATACTAAAACAAATTGTAAAATCCTATAAAAATAACTATGAGAACTTAATTCAATCATGAATCTACCATGCAAAATCCAGAGGTTGAATCATCCACCAAGTCCTAGCAATAAAACCTAGATCACAAGGTACTAAGCATAAACCCTAAAAATAGAGCACCTAAAGTTCAACTTAAAACTACCACCTACATTCATCACAAAAATGTGAGAAAAATCTAAGGGGAACATGCATATCTATGCTAGCTACACACAAAAAATCAAGGCAAGAATCATCAACAAATGCTCAAACCAAATTCATCAAAATAAGGCATCAACCATGGCCATTTTAATATCAATTAATATTCAAAAAATGCAAATAAAATCAAAAATGCATGAATTCTTAATATTTTTAATCTATAAAATTCTAGATTCAATCATGAATCAAGGAAAAAAAAGTTTGGAATTAATTGATCAATTTTCCTATTTTTCATGAATTAATTTCTAAGTCACATGAAATGCACAAAATAAAAGAAAATAAATGAAATTAATAAGCACGCGTGGCAAATAGCAAATACAAGCAGTTCATTTCAAGATTTGGGCCCAGAGGGGGTGTGAGTATTAATTTGTCACTAGGCCCAGGCGCCTTGAATTCTTATCTTCCCTTCAGTTCACACAAAAAATAAGCCAGGGGAGGGTGCATTCAGCAACCAAATGCCTTGTAAATCCATACTGGGCCTGGATGGGGGGTGGTGATAGTAACTGAAACCAAAGCCCAACGCTCCAATTCCTCAGATCAACTCAATTCACAAAATCAGAAAACACTACACGCCAGGATTCGAACTCATTACTCCTTGGTCCATACAGCGAAGTTCACCAGGTTACTAAGCAAAACGGTGCGTTTAAGGGGATGGACGCGTGGCTCAACGTGAGCCCTGGGATCCACAGACCAAGTCAATCTTTCCACATGAACGAATGGTGAGGATTATGTCTTCCTCATTTCAAACCTGCAAACCACGCGCGCAAGCCAAATCACTGGTGGCTTTTCCGGCCACCCCTGTGCAACCCTAAGTCTCTCTACACTCAACCATTTGCCACGATGTCTAAATGAATCTTGACCAGAATTTCCTCAGGAATTCAACTATACCATTTATTCGCTCTAAAAACGCACGAATCGTGAAACCACAATCTCAACCAAAAATGGCATTCAACCTAAATCGTCTCTAAAGTCGCAATTAACTATCCAAGATCCATCTATATCAATAGGGGAACCTAACCACATGCTTCTAGTTCATTAAAAGCGCATAATCAGTGAGAAATTTCAAGAAGTTAGAACCTGTCTTGGAGCTCAGATTGCAGTGGATACACACCTCAATTCTCTTCCAAACCTTGCAGAATTCTTCAGGGATTAATGGAGAATGTTTCTTGATGCTTAATTTTGGCTGAAACCTCTTGATTCTCCAAGATGAATTTTCACTTTCAAGCTTCTTGCTCCACCTCTCTCCAATGGCTCCTCCACGAAAAATGATCACCAAGAGCCTCTAATTCAGTTCTAAATCCCTTTTATATTCTGTTTCAATGGATTAGAAGCCCAAACCAGGCCCATTCATGAGTTTTGGATCTTCACTTTTTCCTCCAAATTTCAATATGGATATGTGCCTTCAAGACTTGTTCATACTCCAAAATCATTCCAAACCATTCACTTAAGCCTTATGGAGTGTAATGAAGTGGTTTCCTTCCTTTGGTTTCAACATATGGAGTGTGTAGGGTATGTTTCTTACTTGTGAAGCAATCATCCAAATGGCTATGTTAAGCACTTCAAATCAAAATTGTGACAATGCCAATCTCTTTAGAATACCAATTCCATTCAAATTGACTACAAGTTTGACTTGAAAACATGTTAATCTCAATTATTTTGAATTTTCTCATTTTAATTCATTAAAATGGCTTTTATATGGCCTTTCTTCCACCAATGCTTGATATAATCCATATCAATGAACACTTGATGTTTAGACAAGCTAAAAACATCATTTTGAACAACTTTCATGTTAAACAAAAATGCATTTGAGGCTTGCAAGATGGTGTAATGGACTTATGATTCAAAATGACCTGTAATGTCCAAATACCCAAAATACCCTTGACTTGTCAAAGCCATAAGTTAAGTTCTACAAATCCTATCAAGGACTTCTAGTACTCTCTAGAAAGTTAAGAGAATAAGGAACAACATTCATGTTGACCAAGAGTTCATAGGAATTATCCTTCTTGGGCAAAAGTTTCATGCAAGTTGGGTAACTTTCAAGCTCCAAATTCACATTCCTCAGATGCCTTGTAACTTGTCAAAGTCATAACTTGAGTTCTACAAATCCTATCAAGAACTTCTAGCACTCAAATTAAAGCTAGGATAATGATATACAACAATCATGTTGGGGGTAAGATGAGATGACAAACACATCTTGAGCTAAATTTCCTTGAAGATAGGGGTCAAACTAGGGGATTTTACACTGTCAAGCCTTAGAAACCCTAGCTTGAAACTTCTCAAACTCTTCAATCATGATGAGTTAACCTTGGAATCATCCTTAGAACATCTCCATGTATTAATCCATGATCACATGGCTCTTGAATTAGGTCTCAACCTTCTTCAAATCATCAGTTGACTTAGGGTTGACCCAGTCAAACCCTAACTGCACCACTCATGGCTGAGCCTTCTTATTCTTGCACAATGACTTGTCTAGGCCTCAAAGTGATCTTCAACACTTCACATGAGCTCTCCCAAGATCTCAAATCTAACTTCATGGCTTCAGAATCATCTGATGACTTCCCACAACCCTCAAGTTAGGAGACTTACACACTTGGCTTCAACCACTCTCTCTGAGGATCTTTTAACTTCTCTGACAAGGATATCAACCCTTGAACACCTGAATAAGCCTCCCAGCTAGCTTCAAAGTCTTGTGTAGCCCTTGATTGGTAATCATACCTCTTGATCTCCTGCATACATGTCAATGAAATGCAAATGATAATGCTAATGTGAATGAAATGAAATACAAGCTAGGTGAAGAAATGTTGGGCAAATTTTGGGGTGCAACACTTTGTGCAGTTAAAACACTTAGAAACATTATGCCAGATACTACAGGTTCTGCCTCGGATGAAGATATGTCGCGCTCTGCATTAGTAGGAGCCTGTGCAATTGCAATGAGCCAAACACCAAAGGATGTCGCCTCAGGAGACTTAAATGCCAATGATTCCGTTTCTGAAGCTGGGGTCACCGTATCGCCGCATCTTCCCAATGCTGTTGAAGAAAGTACTATGGACGATGATGATACTCTAGAGCCCGTGCGGAAATGTTAAGGAAGCTGTAGGTTAACCGTTCAGTAGGGAATGGTATGATGAGCACAACTTAGGTTTCTCAATATTCATTTGTTCCTCCTTTTCTTTAATTTTAAAATCTTTTAGTGTGTTGTTCCAACAGTGTTCGTTAGCAGGAGTCCAGGGGATAGCTGTTCTGCAGTTAGTGAATTTGCTTTGGAGGCAGCTTGTTGTTTTTAGAGAAACGGGACGCGTCGAAGTTACTGCCGATATCTGACTCATTGGCTGAGGCCTGAGAAATCCCCGTCTATTTGGTTATGTTGCAGGGTATGACTTAAGTTCCTTTCTACCTAAAACTTCCTGGGAGTACACCTTAAATCTGAATGATAAACCAGGTTGTTATCGGACTGCAGGTTGCGGGTACGTTAGAGCAGCAAATGGTGTTCTTGAGTTGAGTTACGTTTAATCTCTTCTGTTCCACATATTTACTCAAAATTGTAGTAATAATTTGATAAGTTATGATATAAATCGTCTCTTCTCAATTCATTGCAGCAGGTCCTTGGAGAGGTAGACTGGCTTAATCTTAAACAGCGCCGGGAAGATCCACCTAAAGGATTTAGCGGCTTACGGGCATTCTTCGTGATAGTGCTGATTATGGGGGAAGCAGATGGCGGTGGCACTGACTCTGAAAGCGTCACAAGCATGGTCATGACATAATGGAGAGATGAGTATACTCAGTGTTAACTCACTTTAATTAAGTTCTCATTGATCATCTTGGTAAACATGTGGTTTTAACTGATTTTATGCCGAAACCGTATTTATCCAAACTCGCCAATATCATCTTTTGACAACGTGTAACATTGATGTAGGTACGAGCACATCAACCACTTCACCATGGGGATCGACGTTCTTAGTTGAGATGAACGTTGAGGGAGGAGGACTATCAATCTCGGAGAAGCGAAGACGGGGAATTAATTGCATTAAGTTCATTCGAGAGTCCTATCATCAACCTTTGCTGACATTTAGTGTTAGCTTCACTGAAGTTATACAAGGCATCTGCAGTAACAAAATCTACCAGCCTTGATTTCAGACATAAATGGAGAAGGAGCGTAAGAGGGAGCAGATGTGAAAACATAGCTCAGCCTTACGGATATCGCCTTTTGATTCCTCTTATATGCACTGTTTTTGCTTTGATTTAGTTCCAATCTTCTATTAACTTGGTTCTAATTCTCTTGGCTTGCAGTTGTTGTATGATTAAGATGTCGGCTCCTTCGACCTTGATGTGCGATGTTTGAAGATTACCGTAAGCTCTCAACTGTTGACATGTTGCGACTGCCTTCAACGAGCACTTGATGAGTTATTTATGACTCCTTTTTGGTTCAAATGCAGGTTAACGTCTTCTAATGAAAGCTGAGGGATGGATGAAATCGGCAGAACCAACAAGGTGCAGAGACCTTCTTCCCATGATCCTTTCCTGGACTTCTGTTGACTGGTGCTTTGGTTGTTTGCAGATGAAGGTATTGCAGGATTGAGAGGGACTCAATGGTTGCTCAAGAACAGCCTGAGACGAGGCTTATGCGTAAGGAAAGGATAGACAGCGAGAAAGTGAGAGATACCGTCATGTTGTTAAATGAAGTCTAGATATACAACTCTGACTTATCCCTCATATAGCCTCATGTTATACCAATACTCCAGCTGTCGAATATAGGAAATTAGGCTTTGTACTAACTTAATTTATTGAAGTATGTTGCCGCAAATAATTAATTTCCTTTATCCTTTTCATCATTTGGATTACATCAGAATCTTCACGTGACTCCTTAAGATAATAAAATTTGGTCGTGATTCTTGTCTTGAATTGATGATGAATTAATGACCCTTTGACTTGGAAGCTCAACTTGGAGTTTGAGTTTTAATATTAAGTTCGGATGCCGGTCATAAAAAAAACCTTTAAAATGAAGGATCCTTCACATGGATTAGCTCTTATCCAAAGTCAGGTATTCGCAAAATGATGCAATTTATCGAAAACATGACTTAAATAAACCTTGAACGTTAAGCGGACCTAATCGAATCTAAAATTCTATAAGCCCGATGATGTAGGAAATCTTGCATTATAAAAGGTAGTGATAGTAATTATTCCGCATTACGCCATTGTAAACAAATTGGAAGCGGACTCCAACAGCGAGATTTGCCTTAGCTTCCATAAAACTCTTGTAATGATATCTTCGAATTTCTAAGTGGTAATTTAGCATTCTTGGATATTTGCAACTCGTGAAGCATACGGACCAATGTATCTCGAGCTTTAAGTGACAATTGAGTTATTTATCACCTTTAAAAAAAAACTTGAACTTCTTTGAATAACAATCACCACAAGTCTTGTAAAAACTTTCCTTCGGAATTTAACCTCTTGCATGATGAATAGGTTTGAGATTCTTCCCCAAACCGGTGTGGGAACTTTGAACTTGCTTTTTGCATTCATAATTTGGATTAGTCTACAAACTCATAGCATAAGCGAGAATCTTGAATCAACTGATGGTCTTGAATAAAATCTTCGTCTACTTGAATCTCAAGGGGTACACACGAGGCGGGCTTTTAGATTATAATAAGTGCACATAAAGTCTCCATGAATTCTTGAACTTTCAGTAGCGAACCTAATCTCGCAAAGCAAAATAAACAAAACGGTTAAGATAGGTGGTAATGTGGATGATTGATCTAGAGAATGAACGCTATCTCCACTCGATATTATCGCGTCTGCACAAATTGGTTAGTCACATAAATATTAAATAAAAATAGAAAAATGCAAAAAAGAGGTGGCATCTTACGGTCAAAAATTAGGGTGTGACAGATGCCCCTATTTAAGTTACTCCTATTCGGAGGTATGGAGATTGAAATCTCCATCTCGACGAGATAGGAGGGACTTAAATATAAACATTGCACGAATTTTTGGCCCTAAGAGGCCACCGAATGCAAATGATATGCCATGATACGAAATGCAAGACACAGAATCTTGTGGGGAAATGGCGCCACAGGGGAAAGACTAAACACGACACATGCCCAACGAGCAAGGCTCTGCGGGGAAAAATCGACAATCACAAAGCGTCTGTAAATATGTTATGGAAAACTTAGGAGAAAGTCCACTTGAAGAACCTACTGCATAGGTCAAATGTAATTGATTCAAGACATCAGCTGACGAAGTCTACTATCGAGACTTGTAAATGAATACTTTTGCCAAGGTATTTACTGTTAAAATCTGTAAGGAATCTACTGCCGAGATTCTGTGTTGAAGTCTGTTGGAGAAATACCTCTGACGAAGTCTTCTAGGAATCTACTGCCGAGATTAACTAGGAAATGAAATATAACTACCTACTGCCGAGGTCTTCTGGGAATCTACTGCCGAGATTAACCAGGAACTGTAAGATGTTCAAATGATTGTCGTTGTAGACTGTAGTTGTCGTTGTAGACTGTAGATGTCTTTGATGTAAATGTTGATGTAGTTGTAAATGTTGTTGTAGTTGTAGAACTTCCCCGAGCATCATGGTATGGGAACCATGAGCTGGTCTCAGTCTCTAATGTAGAACCTCCCCGAGCGTCATAGTATGGGATGCTATGAGCTGGTCTCAGCCTCTGATGTAGAACTTCCCCGAGCGTCATAGTATGGGTGCTATAAGTTGGTCTCAGTCTCTACTCGAAATGTTTGAAAATTCTGTAGATTGTAGAATTGTTGTAATTTGTAGTACTTTGTAAATTGTAGGATTTTGTAAATTGTAAATGTTGATGTAATCTGTAGATGTAATCTGTTGTTATAGAACTGTAAATGTAATTTGTAGATGTAATGGAGGTTGTAAAGCTTCACCGGGGATCTTCAGAAAAATGTGAGCCAGTTGAATTATAATGCATGTCTTCTCCAATAAAGAGAGACTATTGTGATAAACTTCTTCGGGGAGATGTCACCTGACGGAAGTAAACTTGTGTGATGAACTTGCTGGGGAGTAAATTCATGAGGAGCATCCTGGTTGTTGTAACAATGTGTGAATTCTCAAATAAAGAGAAATGTCTGTAACTGTCTTCTCTGATGAATCAATAATGTTGAAGGACCCACTGAGGGTAAATGATCTGTCTTGTGAAAACTGTCGTTTGTCGTTTTGAATAAGATCCTGATCAAAACGAGTTGCTCAAATAAAGAGATTGTTATAGTCCAAATGTAGATGTTCGAGAAAATTTTGTTAAAGAAATGTTTGTCTTCATGAATATTCTTCCTGGGGAGAAGGGTGCAAAATAGATGCACACTTAATCCATGTTCAAAGGTTGGAGACATCCACGACGTGATTGCCAAAAACCGAAGTTCGATTCGGGAAGTAGCCGAAAAGATACTGTCAAGCAAGACTCGACCATTGAGGTATGAACTCAAGTGGGATTGTACTAAAATAACCATCTTCCATGGGGATCGAACTCCATGGGGAAAATGAAACATCGTGCTTTTTTTGCCTAGGGTCGACAAATCTATTTAGAGGGATAAGACACACCCAAACACCTAGGGATGACTACAACTAAAGCGATAGAAATAGAACAAACGCAAAGAAATGCACATGTTATGCTGTCTACTTATATGCCATGCGTATGCTTATGCTGACAAAACAACTAGAAAGAGGTGATCGGAGATGAAATAAACATCTCGGGATAAACATCTTGACCAATCTTCGAAGATAGAAGTACCACTGGGGATAGATGGAGAACCAAATATGGGATCACACTCCTGCTTCAAGGCTTCAGAATTTCTCTTGGGGAATAGAGATCAATCCATTTGGGGATGTAACATCTTGATAAGTATGAAAGATTACCCTGTTGAAGACGAGGATAAAGATCCATTAGGGGTGGATCAAACTCATAACTGTAGAAACTTCATGGATAAAATAAATATCCGCTTTACTGGAGAGACTCACGCTGGAGAGGATCGACGTTGTAGAAGGTCCATTAAATAGTAAAACATGTCCACTTCACTAGGAAGGTGAAGTTGGTGAAGATTCACTGAGGATTTAAATAGTATCTCCTTCATTGGGGAAGTGAAGTTGATCAAATCACTAGGAATTCTTGCATTGAAAAGCTTCATTGAAGAATTGTCATGACCACTTGGAATAAAAATTTACCGGGGACATGAAGAGTATTGTGAAATTGTTGAAAAATTATACTGAAGACTGCGTGGTAGTCGCCATTTAAACAATAATTGTTGCATATGGATAAGATGATATTTGCTTCTTGAATGCCCCAAGTCTAATGATTATGAGAAGGGGTCGTTCTAAGAGGATTTTACAGAAAACATGGCGTCTCATTGTTTTCAAACTCTTTAGAGAGATTCGCTGAATCTCGATGTAACTGGCCCTGATTGTCGGTATTATGGTTGCATCTTCAGAAATAGCTTCTTTAGGTGAAGTCTAATTTGCACAGAATAACCACTTGGAAATAACTTACCCCAGGTCAACATAGTCTTCAAAATCCAATATAACAAACTTAATGCTGATGTGTAATTTTTCCTAAGACATCAAACAATGTTAGCAAGTAAGAAATGTTAATTTCGAAACTGTTAATGCAACACACGTTTGTCTTGAAGTTTTGAAAATAGATATCACGATAACTTGTGACCGAAATCACTAGTTAGGATATAGATTTTTTTTATAAAGCCAATACCGAGTCTGAGCATAGCTCACAGGAGTCAGGAAATGTTATCTCACTGAGTATGCTTTTGAAGTAAACCTTACTTCAATTAGGACTTTTGAAGGGTTGTATCGGTTTTTACAAATTGTAAAACAGAGGAATAAAGGTCAAAGCTTATTTGTACCCACCCAATTTTGAAAGATGTATATTCTCTTTTTTTGAAAATTTTAAGTGTTCAATCAAGTTGACTGGAAATTGCCCCAGGTTGAAAATGAGGTTGAAAAATGGTTTAAAAAAATAAAAATAATAATTAACCGCTTTATATCTTTGGTATTTGGGAAACTTTTGAAATAGTTGTCGCTACTGCGAAAATCGGCGCCGGCATAACAAAAGAGTCGCCACCGTGCGTTATTTATCCCAAAGGAGGGAAAGGAAACGCTCAGAGAAAACCTAACAAAAAGAGGGAAAAGGAATGGTCATCGCAACCATGTCCTGGATTCGGGAGTCGGTTACGCAAGGGGAAGGTATTATCACCCCTCACGTCCATCGTACTTGATGGGATCCACGCTTGTTGTTTATCTAAAAGGGTTGATTAATACTATCTAGCTAAAGGATGGCTTGAAAAGGAAAGAAAAGTGACTCGGAAAAGTATCGCACTTTATGCCTACGTATTCCCGTCTGGAACGAGAAATCAGAGTCAACGTAGTTCGCCTAACTACGACCTAAGAAAAAGGGAAAGTTTGCTCTCCAAGATATCGCATCTTGTACCTACGTACTTTCATCTGGTATGAAAGATCAGAGCAGTCGTAGTTCGGCTTACTACGGGGAGACTAGTTTAATCCTAACGTTATCATGCCAAGTTCGTCCTAAGGTTGAAGTTTGCAAAGGGGAAGACTACCCTAATGTTGTCATACATGGTCGCAAAGCCTAATGTCTATCACATTCTATCTTCAACAAGAAAGAATGGAGCTCCTAAGGGAAAGGCAAAGGAAGCAACAGAAAATAAATGAAATAAACAACATACAGGAAATGCGGATTCATAAAGGTAAACATGGAATGCAAGTGAGGGAGGAAGTCATCTCAACCTCAAGCCCATAATGAATGGAAAAATGGCCTATTTTAAACATGCAATCTTGGCCGCAAGTGATTATAAAGAGATGCGAGGCAATAAAACCTACGAATGACATGCGTATACTACGGTTTGGAATCATAACGCGCTATCATGGAAATATGGAACCTAATGGGTAATTATGTATGATAAAACCAGCCCATCAATGATCTACACATCCTATACAATGTCTATAATTGGCCATAAGAACCCTAGAGTTCACCACACAAACAAATCGAGGCCGTTGGAGCCGAAAGAAAAGCAAAGTCCGTTCGAATGTCCAAATTACAAGTCCGAATACAAAATACAAGAAAAATAGCAAAAAGGTGCTAAAAAATTCAAATAAAAATCTCCCATGACCTACATCAATCCACAAACCAGGGGTGAGAAATACCACAAAAATATCCAAAGAGAAATAGCCAAACAAGTTGAAACTATGTCAAGTGTACCAAAAAGAAGCCAAACTAGCACATGGTAAAGAAAGACCTTCAAAACCCTTCAAAATGGTACAGTAAAAATCAAGTAAAAATATATCTAGGTACCTCAATGTGTATATGAATACCCTGCAAAAGATTTGGCATTTAAATGATGTATTGATAGGTCAAAGAAAATCAACAAAATCATGACACAAGTATTTACATTCTTATGACACCCCAAATGTAAAAACTCCAAATAAAATGTCAGAAAATGGTAAAATTATAATTCTAGTTCTATAAAATTCTAGACATTTCAAAGATTCAGCACACAAAAACGGGGATCAAAAAGATTAATTTTTCTATTTTTTATGGTTATTTGAATAAGCATGTAAAAAAGAAGAAATAAGATGGAAATGGAATGTAAAGGAAATAACATGAAGAAATAAATAAAATTGAAAGGAGTGGAAAATGCATCCAGCCGAGACTCGGACCAGCGCGCCCCAGGCCTCCTTCCGTGCCCAAAACGGCGCCGTTTTGGGGCTGCCTGCGTGGCGCGCCCTTGGTTTTTGGATGGTGAGACTTTGTCTTCTCTCCCTTACGATCAGACTACTTGGGTTCATCTTCTCCAAATGAAATTTCTCCACAATGAACAGTAACCCGCAGTACTATTCATGGCCGACTTGATTTTTCCGGCGACTTTAAAGCAACGTAACTCTCTCAATTTTTATCCGTTTCACGCGTTTTTTGGACCAAACTTGAGTGAAATTTCGTGGGGATGAAGAATATGGAATTATTTTGAACTAAAACCCACTCAAACTCCAAAAACGTGCACATCCATGAATATGTCAAGAAAAAAATTGTCATAAAAGTGCTCTTTTTTGTACCAGAATCCATGTAGAAGATGAGAGCAATGTAATGCAACAAAAATGGGGCAAGAAAGACTCATAAATAAAGATCTATGTCGAATTCTTTATACCTCCGAAAATGGCTTCCGATATCCTCACTCAACCACCAATTCCTTGAGAAAATGATGTGGACACGCTCTATAATGCTTGAGGAAGATGTTTGGAAGGAAGAAAAGGATTGAATTGATGAAAAAACAGAAAATCAATTTTGAGTTGAAGCTCTCTTTAATGGAGTTGTGTAGCTTTGTTCTTGCACTAAATTGGACTCAAAAAATGATGAATCAATTGTATAATGGATGTAGAATGGATTTGTGATGGAAGAATGCACAAAAAATGGGAGAGAAAAGGAATTGAATTTTGAGAATTTCAAATATGGAAATTTTGAAAAATGGTGAAGAGGAAATGCAAATGCCTTGATTTTGGTTTTTATATTCCTTGCATCATAAGGAAGGTCTAAGGCCCAAAATAGTCCCTTGTTTTTAACCTTAAGGCCCAAGATCCATTATGTTACTTGAATTGTAAGAAATCTCGAAATAGGTCATGAAAAAATGCTTCAAATGAAAAATGTAAAAGTGTCATTGTTCTTAAAATGAGATTTCCACTCAAAATAAGTACAAACATGGACTTATTTGATTAAATTTTGAAGAAATACCAAACTATGCCTTTTCACATGTTTTCACCAAAGTGACTTTTATCAAACTTCCACCGTGAGCTAACCCATTAAAACCTTGAGGTTTAGTTGACCCAATGACACCATTTGGAGCAACTTTCATGTTGGAAAAAAGTCCATTTGAGTTATGCAAAGTATTGAACCTGACCTGTAATTTTATGACCTGTAATCGTAGTTTCCCAACTCATTGATAATCTTCAGTTGGCCTCTAAGTCAGGGGATGAACCCCACACAAGCATCTGAACTTCTCAAGGGCATGAACCACTTCCTGGTGACTTTAGTGACTCCTCAAGCTCGAATAAAACCTCTAGATAGGCCTCTCTCGATGTATATCACACTTGATCCCCTGCATAAATGCTAATGCAATGCTATGATAATGCTATGATGATGTTATGCTAGTGCAAAAACAAGAAGGAAAAGGTTGGGCAAATTTTGGGATGCAACAATAGTGTCTTACATCATCAGTAGGTTTTTTATTCGAAAGCATACCACAAGAGATTTTGCATTTTATTTTGTCATCCTCCTTCCAATTCTTCACCAAAGTGAGAAAAATTGGGTAAAAGTTGGCATTATAAAATTATGAAGGAAATTTTAGAGTGAAACGAATGGATTTCTTCAAGACAAGCGCTCATTGCATTACTTATTCAAAATAACATGTTCTTATATGCCAATTATGCTTTTAATCAAAGAAATAAAACAAAAACACATAAGCAAACACGATAAACAGGTGATTAGCATAACGATGCTCCATTCATGATTGGGCTCCCTCCTTTGAAGGTCAGCACTTCATCATCAATCATCTCTTGAACTTTCTCTTGAAAAACTTTGCACTCTTCAATCGAATGCCCCAACACTCCATCATGGAATTCACAGCTGACGTTCGAGTTGAACCACGGTGGATGAGACTTCATGATTCTAGTCTTTCTGGGTGTCATCACCGAGTTTCGGATGAAGTAAGACCATAGTTGGCTGTAAGTCGTTGGGATAAGATCAAACCAGCGAGTTTCTTCTTTCGGAACTCTCAAAGGTGTCTTCTGATTCTGAAACCTTCTTCAAACCTGTCGATTCTGATGCTGATTTGGAGAAGTTAATCTTCGTTTATGAGGTAGTCGTCGTCTGCGCTGAGCAGGCGCTTCATACTGATGTTGAGGATAAGGTTCTGGAACCGGCAGGATTTTAGAAGAATCCCAGACTGCATTAACATCAATGCTTCTTTCCTCTAGGGAATCATCAACCGAAATCTCTTCATTAGCTTGGTTATTCAAGTCATCTTGAATTCTTCCACTCTTGAGTGCATTCTCGATGTTTACTCCAACTTCCACAATTTTGGAGAAATCTAATGGCACAACGCCTACCATCCTGACATAATAAGAGTCTGGCAGTGTTCTTAGAAACATCTTGGTTAAATCTTTCTCTGGAAGTGGTGGACGGACTTGGGCTGCCAACTCTTTCCATCGCTGAGCATATTCTCTAAAAGATTCATCATCATTCTTACTCATTCCTTCTAGTTGATCACTGTCTGGAGCCACGTCCAAATTATAATTGTATTGCTTCACAAAAGCATCAGCTAAGTTTCTCCAAGACTGAATGTGATTCCTTTGTAGTTTCATATACCACATAAAGGATGCCCCAGATAAGCTTTCTTGGAAGCAGTGAATCATCAATTCATCATCGTTAACATAAGCAGCCATCTTTCGACAAAACATTGTCAAATGATATCTTGGACAAACAGTACCCTTGTACACTTCAAAGTCAGGCATCTTGAATTTTGGAGGAATAATTACGCCTGGAACTAGACATAGGTCATGAGCATCAAGATCAGATGCATTAGCTTCCTTCACTATTTTCAATTGCTCTTTGAAATCACGAAATTCTTTCTCCATTACATCCACCTTCGTCCTAGTACAAACATTCTGAAGATTAGGTACAGGCTGTAGAGGCTGGGAAACTTGAATAACCAGGTTGTCTTGCACAGGTTGAGGTTGAGTAAGGACATCCACTTGCTGAACATCTTCTTCGGAAGGTAGATCAAACAACGGATTGTTCATAATTCTAAAGCTAGTCATGGAATCCATATCTTACGTTCTCTTTACTATCCTTCGGCAATACTTCAAGCTTGGTCAGATGGTCGAGATGTCAGCTGATAGACAAAGACAGAAAGACCGGGTGAGCCACACAAGGGAGGAGACACATGCATATGCTAAATGTAGAATGCAGAAATGAAAGGTTTCATGGAATTCAAGTTGTTATAGAATACCAAATAAGATTCATTTATTATTTTTGATATTGATTATAAATGAATATTCTTATAAGAGTCCCAACATAATAGCTAAATAAAAGCTAGTAAAAGCCCTAAGGAAGTCCTTCATCGTGCTTGTTGATTTGCTCTTCTAGAAGATAGGTTCTCCATGATCATCATCTAAAGAGTAAATTGATAGAGGAAAATAAATCCTCCATCTCTTCTTTCGTTCTTGTTGGAAGTAAGGGAGGAATCCCTTGTTCACTTGGATCTTCAATAATAATGATAGTCTTTTGAACTTCTAATGATCCTTTATAATGAAGGAGTCTCTTGTATTTGTCTTTTGAGTTTTCTTTAATCTGAGCTCCTACTTCCTTAGGCCATCCAAGTTTAGGACTCTTAAAGGAATATCTCAAAATATTTTCTTTTGTAATCCCTATTGGTTTCTATAATGTTTATAAACTAAGAATTCCATGAAACCTAATGTAGTATGATACTCTATGAATGCAACAAACACAAGTAAGCACATAAGGGCACACAAAGATAAAACGGACAAGGGAGACCCTAGGTTTGCAACGAGCATGGAGCCAAGGGTATACCCATTCCCAAAGGTTGTGGACTAAAGGTTGTTTGGTACCTGCAGAACAAGGTTCTAAGGAGGTCCCAAAGTCATTAGCCCATCTTTCGGATATTATCAACTTTCCAACTAACTCGGGGGTTAACAATATTCTCAAGAGAACTTCATTTGAGTGTAGCATCGCGTAGCACTATTTCGGGACTTACTCCCTCATAGCCTCGCACTACGTCCTAATAAAGGCCAAAGTGGGGTTAAAGGTAACTACGGTCCTTAGTATCATGGTCTCCCATTGAGAATAGTAAAAGTTTTCACGACTAAACTCGTTCAACCGAACCATTTTCAAAAGGGTCTCAACTAAGCGGGATTCTCGAATCAACTTAGTCGAGACTCACTCCTTATAAGCCTCATCGAATATATCACCATGCTATCTTAATTTCTCTCAAGTTCGGGTGTAGGACTTTGTCTCACCACTCAAGGATCACAGCCCAAAAGAAATAAAGAACACAAATAAACAAGTAAGCAAATAGGCAGATATAAAGCAATAAATAAATAAAGCAAGATAGGGAAACCCACTGAAGCCTCCCCAGTGAAGTCGCCATTTCTGTCGCGGTGAAATTCGGATACCAAACTATTGATTAGTTTGAATCTTTAATTCATTTTGCAACCGAACTTTGATTTGTCCAAAGGAAGGGATAAATATTGAAATTCCCAAAATGCAATGCAAATGCAAGGTTTAGAGAGTTATAGGTTCGGGGGTTGGTTAAACTTAGGGAAGGTACTAGCATCCTAAGTTTCTGTAGTACTCTACAGGAACCTCTTGTTTTATGTTGTTTATTGCTAAGTTTATCTGGTTAAGGTTTAGAAGACCTAGGGGTTTATTTCTAAGTATACTCGATAAGATGTCGCATCTTATGCCTACATATCCTTACGGGAGTGGAATCCGAGTATTTGTAGTTCCCCTAAAGGGTTGGAGGAGTTCTTTGACTGTGGTCAAAGTTCCTACGGGTTTAGGGTAGTTGTTTGATTGATTTTAGGAGACAAGATGCATTATCATTTTAAGGGAGATTTAACCGCCACAAGTTGTAGGAAAATAGTATTTGCATCGTCTTAAAAAAAGGGCTCAAGTACTCGAATTGTTTGACGAGTACGCCTTTATCTCTCTTAAGGCAAAGTTCCTACGAATTGATTGTATTGTTGTGGGGTGGAGATTCTATCTCGCTTAAGATGATTAACATCTTTCTCTATTGTGTTCGAATATTTGATGTGTTGTTTGTGTTTTGTCTAAGTTGTAAGATGAAAGACAAGGTCCTTCCTATGGTGTAGGATCTATCTTAGGAGATCAACTTGAATGGAATCAAGGATCAAGGGGGGGATGATGCAAATGTGAATGCACTACACACAAGTGTTGACTCATGTGTAGGTTTTTCCTTTGGACGGATGCAGTGTGAGAATGATAAATGACGATGATGTAAATTACTGTAATGTAAATTGCTGAAGGTAAAGGCGGATAAATAAACATACATGTACGCATGAAAGCGCTGAAGTGTGTGAGAGTGAATGTGTCGTGAAGTGTGCATGATTGATTTGTATTTTACGCTGTGAATTGATTTTAGATAGGATGTTGGATTGATTTTATGAGGATATTATTTTTATGAGAAAGAAATATGTTGCTTTTGGTGAGATTGATTTTGGGATAGGTTACATTAAATTATTTAAGTTGGTTTGTAAAAAGAATTATAGTTATTTAGGGAGATTAATTTAAGAGAATTATTGGTGAAATTGCAATTAATTCAAATTAGTGAAATGAGGTAAAGTTATAAATTAGTTAGATTTTCAGGTTTTTAAACAAAAGATCTTAATATATTAAATAAGTGGTTTTTATTTGTATTTTTATTTCAAAAGATTAATTTAGATGTGAAAAGGTTTAATTTTATATAAAAGTTGTGTTGTTGTTATTATTATTAAATAAATTAAATAAAATGGGTTTACTAATTTAATTAATTAAAAGATAGTTGATTAAAAGTGATCTATTAAAGTTAATTAACTTAGGAAAGAACATAGTTATTTTAAAAAGGCTGATTAGTTAGAAATATAATTAAAAGGTTGACTTGTCTTACAATGGTTAAAAAGGATTAAAAAAGGGTTAACTAGGAGGTTACTATTTATTTAAAAATCTGATTAACAAAAGAGGTTGATTATTAGTTAATTACAGGTAATTATTTAAAAGGAAAAAAACCAGTTTTAAAATATAAGAACTGTTTATTATAGTAGTTAATTAGAAAAGTGATTAATTAGGGTGATCTGGCGGTGGATTAAGGGTTAATTAAGATTAGAGGGTAGTTAGTGGTGTTGTGTGTGTGGTGATTATGAAATTATAACATAAACAGAAAATAAAAATAAATAAAAAAAGAAAAAGGAAACAAATCCCTAATTCTCCGAAACGCCCCAATCTCTTCGCTCTCTCTGCTATCTCCGATCACCATTCTTCTCCTTACTCTCTCTCTCTCGCTTCGTCCTCTCTTCACCTTCCGCCAATTTGTATTCCTCCTCCATTTTTTACACCTGAAACACAAACGAGAGAATCAACAGTTTCAAATAAATTAGATGCAATAGAGGGATTACCGCAGATTGTGATCGACGAAAATTCATGGACAGAAACGCGAGGGTTATCGCGGCAAGGGTTGCGGGTTGGAAGGACGGCCGGTGGATTCACGGTGATTGGAGACAGGCGATACTTCCTTCGTGGTTGGTCGCAATGGACTCGCGGTGGAGGTTCTGAAAAGATGAGTTCTTCTCCTTCTCTTTCTGCAAAATTATTCCTTTTTTAGGTTTTCGATTTGGGATTGATTGGGGCTTTTTTCTCTGTTTTTGAACTCTGTGGATATTCCCCTTTATATAATGTTTGAAGCTCTAGTGCTTGAAATTTCGAATTTATGGGTGGTAAAAGGACTTTCCATTTTTGTAACGATTTGTCCTTGATTTTTATGAAGTTGTTTGAATTTGTTGATTTGCTGTTGAGACTCTTAATTTTGAAAACTTTCTTTATGCTATTGATTCAATTTTGTTGATTTCGATTTAATGAGTGCCTTAAATCTCTTTCCATTCTCCCCAAACACGTTATCTAACTTTCCCTTTTTTACTTTGATCAGGTGGTGCCGTTTGGATTTGAGTCAATTAGGAAAAGGTGGTGAATCTGACTGTATTTTCCTTCCAAATTAATGTCGGTTAATGCTGTCAAGTGTTGGATTCCAAATGATGGGTTCCAGCTTTGTGAAGCGAACTACCAAATTCCTCAACAGTCACAACATGGAGCTGCTCTGACCTGGTCTCAATTGGTAAGATTCCCCCCTTATACCTTTATATTTCAATATTGTCTTGGAAATGTTTAAGGATGGTAGCTTGTGTATTTTATGATGCAGCATTTACTCTCTGCGTATGTCACCTTGAGATTCATGTTTCTTTTGATAAATGATGAGGCAAGTTGGAGAACTCACGGCTTGATTTTGCTGAAGGTTGAAGTTGTTGGATAGTGCGAATGCTGTGACAACAGGAACTACTGCTTCCATTTTCAGATTGGTGATTAGGCTTTCATTTTTATTTAGTTCCTTTGTGCAGTTAAAACACTTAGAAACATTATACCAGATACTAAAGGTGCTGCCTCGGATGAAGATATGTCGCGCTCTGCATTAGCAGGAGCCTGTGCAATTGCAATGAGCCAAACACCAAAGGATGTCGCCTCAGGAGACTTAGATGCCAATGATGCCGTTTCTGAAGCTGGGGTCACCGTATCGCCGCATCTTCCCAATGCTGTTGAAGAAAGTACTATGGACAATGATGATACTCTAGAGCCCGTGCGGAAATGTTAAGGAAGTTGTAGGTTAACCGTTCAGTAGGGAATGGTATGTTGAGCACAGCTTAGGTTTCTCAATATTCATTTGTTCCTCCTCTTCTTTAATTTTAAAATCTTTTAGTGTGTTGTTCCAACAGTGTTCGTTAGCAGGAGTCCAGGGGATAGCTGTTCTGCAGTTAGTGAATTTGCTTTGGAGGCAGCTTGTTTTTAGAGAAACAGGACGCGTCGAAGTTACTGCCGATATCTGACTCATTGGCTGAGGCCTGAGAAATCCCCGTCTATTTGGTTATGTTGCAGGGTATGACTTAAGTTCCTTTCTACCTAAAACTTCTTGGGAGTACACCTTAAATCTGAATGATAAACCAGGTTGTTATCGGACTGCAGGTTGCGGGTACGTTAGAGCAGCAAATGGTGTTCTTGAGTTGAGTTACGTTTAATCTCTTCTGTTCCACATATTTACTCAAAATTGTAGTAATAATTTGATAAGTTATGATATAAATCGTCTCTTCTCAATTCATTGCAGCAGGTCCTTGGAGAGGTAGACTGGCTTAATCTTAAACAGCGCCGGGAAGATCCACTTAAAGGATTTAGTGGCTTACGGGCATTCTTCGTGATAGTGCTGATTATGGGGGAAGCAGATGGCGGTGGCACTGACTCTGAAAGCGTCACAAGCATAGTCATGACATAATGGAGAGATGAGTATACTCAGTGTTAACTCCCTTTAATTAAGTTCTCATTGATCATCTTGGTAAACATGTGGTTTTAACTGATTTTATGCCGAAACTGTATTTATCAAAACTCGCCAATATCATCTTTTGACAACGTGTAACATTGATGTAGGTACGAGCACATCAACCACTTCACCATGGGGATCGACGTTCTTAGTTGAGATGAACGTTGAGGGAGGAGGACTATCAATCTCGGAGAAGCGAAAACGGGGAATTAATTGCATTAAGTTCATTCGAGAGTCCTATCATCAACCTTTGCTGACATTTAATGTTAGCTTCACTGAAGTTATACAAGGCATCTGCAGTAACAAAATCTACTAGCCTTGATTTCAGACATAAATGGAGAAGGAGCGTAAGAGGGAGCAGATGTGAAAACATAGCTCAGCCTTACGAATATCTCCTTCTGATTCCTATTATATGCACTGTTTCTGCTTTGATTTAGTTCCAATCTTCTATTAACTTGGTTCTAATTCTCTTGCCTTGCAGTTGTTGTATGATTAAGATGTTGGCTCCTTCGACCTTGATGTGCGATGTTTGAAGATTATCGTAAGCTCTTAACTGTTGACATGTTGCGACTGCCTTCAACCAGCACTTGATGAGTTATTTATGACTCCTTTTTGGTTCAAATGCAGGCTAACGTCTTCTAAAGAAAGCTGAGGGATGGATGAAATCGGCAGAACCGACAAGGTGAAGAGACCTTCTTCCCATGATCCTTTCCTGGACTTCTGTTGACTGGTGCTTTGGTTGTTTGCAGATGAAGGTATTGCAGGATTGAGAGGGACTCAATGGTTGCTCAAGAACATCCTGAGACGAGGCTTATGCGTAAGGAAAGGATAGACAGCGAGAAAGTGAGAGATATCGCCATGTTGTTAAATGAAGTCTAGATATACAACTCTAACTTATCCCTCATATAGCCTCATGTTATACCAATACTCCAGCTGTCGAATATAGGAAATTAGGCTTTGTACTAACTTAATTTATTGAAGTATGTTGCCACAAACAATTAATTTCCTTTATCCTTTTCATCATTTGGATTACATCAGAATCTTCACGTGACTCCTTAAGATAATAAAATTTGGTCGTGATTCTTGTCTTGAATTGATGATGAATTAAAGACCCTTTGACTTGGAAGCTCAACTTGGAGTTTGAGTTTTAATATTAAGTTCGGATGCCGGTCATAAAAAAAACCTTTAAAATGAAGGATCCTTCACATGGATTAGCTCTTATCCAAAGTCAGGTATTCGCAAAATGATGCAATTTGTCGAAAACATGACTTAAATAAACCTTGAACGTTAAGCGGACCTAATCGAATCTAAAATTCTATAAGCCCGATGATGTAGGAAATCTTGCATTATAAAAGGTAGTGATAGTAATTATTCCGCATTACGCCATTGTAAACAAATTGGAAGCGGACTCCAACAGCGAGATTTGCCTTAGCTTCCATAAAACTCTTGTAATGATATCTTCGAATTTCTAAGTGGTAATTTAGCATTCTTGGATATTTGCAACTCGTGAAGCATACGGACCAATGTATCTCGAGCTTTAAGTGACAATTGAGTTATTTATCACCTTTAAAAAAACTTGAACTTCTTTGAATAACAATCACCACAAGTCTTGTAAAAACTTTCCTTCGCAATTTAACCTCTTGCATGATGAATAGGTTTGAGATTCTTCCCCAAACCGGTGTGGGAACTTTGAACTTGCTTTTTGCATTCATAATTTGGATTAGTCTACAAACTCATAGCATAAGCGAGAATCTTGAATCAACTGATGATCTTGAATAAAATCTCCTCTACTTGAATCTCAAGGGGTACACACGAGGCGGGCTTTTAGATTATAATAAGTGCACATAAAGTCTCCATGAATTCTTGAACTTTCAGTAGCGAACCTAATCTCGCAAAGCAAAATAAACAAAACGGTTAAGATAGGTGGTAATGTGGATGATTGATCTAGAGAATGAACGCTATCTCCACTCGATATTACCGCGTCTGCACAAATTGGTTAGTCACATAAATATTAAATAAAAATAGAAAAATGCAAAAAAGAGGTGGCATCTTACGGTCAAAAATTAGGGTGTGACAGGGAATTCCCCAGTGAAGTCGCCATTTCTGTTGCGGTGAGAATCAGATATCAAGCTATTGTGTTAACTTGAATCACAAATTATGAAGTTCACCATCGAGTTTTGATTTATCTAGAGGAAAGGGTACAGATCGAAGAAAACCCTAAGTGCACTACGTAATAACGAAGCTAAGAGATATAAGGTTCGGGGGTTGGTTATACCTAGGAAAGGTGTTAGCATCCTAAGTATCTGTAGTACTCTACAGGAACCTCTTGTTAGTATTTGTGTTATGCTAAAGTTGCTTGCTAAGGGAAATGTGCTAAGGTAAAGACCTAAAGTATACACAAAGTATGCTCGCCAAGACATCGCATCTCGTGCCTACGTATCCTGACGGGAATGGAATCAGAGCAACCGTAGTTCCCCTCAATAGAGGTGAGGAATTCTTGATTGTGGTCAAGGTTCCAAAGGGAAAAGCAAATGTCTACGGTGAGACACCTACATAGAGTGCGACGACTCTAAGCTAAGGTTAAGTTAGGTAGGAAGGGAACGCCCACGACGGGACAACTAAATAGAGCACGACAACTCCAAGTCCTATGACAAAAGTAAACAATTGGAAATGTCCACGGCGGGACGAATACCTGGAGCACGACGACTTCAATCCTAAGTTGCAAATGTTAACAAGAAGTTAGTTGTTAGTGAGTTCACCAAGACATCGCATCTTGTGCCTATGTATTCTCATCGATAAATGAGAAATCAGAGCGTTCGTAGTTCGTGGAACTACGAGTTGTCAAGTTCTAAGAACCAAAAACAACAAAGACAGGTAAAGAACAAATGAGAGACATGCACAATGACAATAAGTCAACATATAATCCCTCCCCTTGGATTAGGTCACAGAGATCAAAAAGCAGCAGATAGCATGGAAAAACATCATGAAATCAGCAAGCAGACAAGTCACTGACACAGTACACGGAAAAGCATCGTGGTAAACAAATAAGAGAGAATAAACTCAAGACATAAAAGCAGATCAAGTCATGAAAATGGAATCGGTTAACAAGAATAATAATTAATTAATTTAAATATTAATATTTAATAAGATTAATTAATAATTTAATTAAACAATATTAAATAAAAATATTTAAATTAATTAACAATTGAAACATATGTTTTTGTCATCATTTTTTAAAAGTATTATTTAAATTTAAAAAATTAAATAATCAAAACAAATTTTTTACATTTTCAAATATTATAAAGGACTAATTACACTAACTAAAAAGTGAAGATATTAAAAACAAGAGATTAACATATTTTTGGTATTTTAAATAATATAAATTAAAATTAAAATTAATTAAAGACAAATAATCAAAATAACATAAAATCAAAAAAAAAAATCTTGAAATATCAAACTTAAAAAAAAAATCTCATCATGTGATCTCAAAACAAAAGCAACATACATACAAATGATTTTTATCACTACACAATCAAACGCTATTTTCAAAAAAGCATGAAAGCAACACCACATGCTATTTTTGAAGGAAAAAACATTTATGCATTTATTATAGTAAACACATGACAATTATTGTGGTAGTTGAAGAATAATTAAACCATCAACATTTTAAATACATATTAAAATTTAAAACTAAACTCCGAAGATAGAAAACTAGAGCTAATAGCAAATATTTGGTTCTAAATAAAAATCAATAACCCAATATAGACTTTAAAAGTCTTTTATCTTTAAAATAACATTGATCGGACCTGATCAGAAGGGGATCACGGGCTGGCCACACGTTGTTGGACTGCTACCTGTTCACCGGTGATGAGGAGGAGAAGAAGGGTGTACCTACAAAACACTCTGATGCCAAAGTAAGGAGTTGGGCAGAGCGAGAGCA
Source organism: Lathyrus sativus (assembly GCA_963859935.3). Taxonomy (NCBI): domain Eukaryota; kingdom Viridiplantae; phylum Streptophyta; class Magnoliopsida; order Fabales; family Fabaceae; genus Lathyrus; species Lathyrus sativus. The sequence continues at coordinate 88,288,881 of OZ012735.1, read as the reverse complement.
AAATACAGAAAATGGGTAAGAAGTGAATTTACCTGACCCTCTTGAGGAAGAGGGTATTTATAGAGAGACCTCATCGTTGGGCCAACGGTCACTTGCGTTGGGCTGGATTGCCAGGCCCAACCCAGGTGACTGCTAGGGCTTACATGGTGTAGTGAAGACCAGGACGTGGTCTTTGCCCTAGTCCAACCGTCCCGTGATCTCCGGAAAGTGGGTTTGACCTGCTCTTTCGGAGGTGGGCAGTTGGTTGGTGACGTGTCCCCGCGGAGGGGGGGCACGTGGAGAACGTGTGAAGGACACGTTGTTCTGCCCGACAAGGAGAAGGTCCTGCCCGCGGAGGGGGAGAAGGTCCTGCCCACGGAGAGGGAGAAGGTCCTACCCGCGGAGGGTAAGGTCCTGCCCGCGGAGGGGGAGAAGGTTCTGCCCGGCGGGGGCAGTGTCTGGTCAACAGGCAGTCTTGTGCTCGACATAGATGAGGAAGGTTCTGCCCGACGGGGCAGTGTCTGGTCGACGAGAGTCTTGTGCTCGACACAAATGAGGAAGGTTCTGCCTGACGAGGCAGTGTCTGGTCGACGGGAGTCTTGTACTCGACACAGATGAGGAAGGCTCCTTTGGGCCTTCTCCCAAGTGTATGTGAGTTGGGCCTTCCCGGTCAGGCTGGGGCCCAGGCCAGAACAGGATCCCCCCAAGTTGTAGCTATGAGGCGAGGGAGCGATGACTTGATAATGTTGCGCTTAGGCGTCCAAGGTCCTGCTCTACAGAGCTTCTGCTCGACGAAGGAGAGGACAAATGTTGATTGTTTTGCAGCCAAGGTCCTACCCGACGAAGGAGAGGGCAGGGGCTGGCTGGTTGGCAGCCAAGGTCCTGCTCGACAAAGGAGAGGATAAAGGTTGGTTGTTTGGCAGCCAAGGTCCTGCTCGACGAAGGAGAGGACAAATGAGAGGACAAAGGTTGGCTGAATGGCAGCCAAGGTCCTGCTCGATGAAGGGGAAGACAAAGGCTGGCTGGTTGGCAGCCAAGGTCCTGCTCAACAGAGCTTCTGCCCGACGAAGGAGAGGGCAAGGGCTGGCTGGTTGGCAGCCAAGGTCCTGCTCGACAGCTAGGGGTTGTGCCCGTTTATTGTAACATTTTGACTTCTAGGCTTGTGCCCGTATTATGGAATTTTGTTTAAGTGTGCGCTTTGTCTTGTTTCTGCATGGTGTTATGCTCGTTTTATTTCTGCAGTTTTGTATGCTCGAAATATATGTTTGTATGTTTGAAATGCATGTTCGTTATGCCTTTGGGCCTGTCCGGGGTGGTAGCTCGGCGATAATTGTTTCCGGTAGTGTGGAGAACTGGTCGGCTGACCGGTTTCGTTACTTGGCCGTTTCAGGGGTAGTTTATCCCCGCGGCGTGAACGTCCCATCGCGAGCTGGGTGTCCTGCCGATTCTGGTACAACGATAGGGAGTCTCGATCGAGGGATTCTTCGTCGAGTAGAGCCTTCTGCCCGCACACACAAAGGCAGGGCTTGCTGTTTTGTTGGTCTCTAGAAGACGCGAGGAGGTGCGGTGGTACCATGTCGCCCCCCTGTGGTCGTGACGCCTGGGCGTCGCGGGCAGTGTTTAATTGTAGTAGCTTTTCAGCTTCTCGGCGTTCCATGATCGAGCTAGTTGATCCCCGTGTAGGTTTTTAAGGTAGTAGGCCCCGTGCTCCGTCTTGCCCCATGAAGACAGGACTCTGCTCGATGAAGGAGAGGACAAAGGCTGGCTGGTTGGCAGCCAGGGTCCTGCCCGATGGGTCTTCTGCCTGACGAAGGAGGGGCAAGGGCTGGCTGGTTGGCAGCCAAGGTCCTGCCCGACGGGTCTTCTGATTGACGAAGGAGGGGCAAGGGCTGGCTAGTTGGTAGCCAAGGTCCTGCCCAACGGGTCTTCTGATCGACGAATGGGGGGCAAAGGCTGGCTGGTTGGCAACCAAGGTCCTGTCCGACGGGTCTTCTGATCGACGAAGGAGGGGCAAGGGCTGGCTGGTTGGCAGCCAAGGTCCTGCTCGACAGAGCTTCTGCCCGACATGGGAGAGGAAAGGGTTGGCTGGTTGGCAGCCAAGGCCCTGCTCGACAAAGCTTCTGCTCAACGAGGGAGAGGACAAAGGCTGGCTGGTTAGCAGCCAAGGTCCTGTCCGACGAAGGAGAGGGCAAGGGCTGACTGGTTGGCAGCGATGGTCCTGCCCTTCTTCGCGAAGTTGATATGTCCCCACCTGACTGTCGCCGTTGGTGACGGGGACGTGGTCGGAGTTATGAACAGCATCGCCATGGCGTGGGCTAGTCCTGATCCTGAAGTTGAGAGATGAAGCTTTGGTTCTCTGCTCGGAGGAACGGGGAAGCTTAGTTCCCACAGACGGCGCCACTGATCTGACCTGATCAGAAGGGGATCACGGGCTGGCCACACGCTGTTGGACTGCTACCTATTCACCGTGATGAAGAGGAGAAGGGGGGTGTACTTGCAAAACACTCTGATGCCAAAGTAAGGAGTTGGGCAAAGCGAGAGCAAAGTACAGAAAATGGGTAAGAAGTGAATTTACCTGACCCTCTTGAGGAAGAGGGTATTTATAGAGAGACCCCAGCGCTGAGCCAACGGTCACTTGCGTTGGGCTGGATTGCCAGGCCTAACCCAGGTGACTGCTAGGGCTTACGTGGCGTAGTGAAGACCAGGACGTGGTCTTCACCCTAGTCCAACCGTCCTGTGATCTCAGGAAAGTGGGTTTGACCTGCTCTTTCGGAGGTGGGCAGTTGGTTGGTGACGTGTCCCCGCGGAGGGGGGCACGTGGAGAACGTGTGAAGGATACGTTGTTCTGCCCGACAAGGAGAAGGTCCTGCCCGCGGAGGGATAAGGTCCTGCCCGCGGAGGGTAAGGTCCTACCCACTAAGGGGGAGAAGGTCCTGCCCGCAGAGGGTAAGGTCCTGCTCGCGGAGGGTAAGAAGGTCCTGCCCGCGGAGGGTAAGGTCCTGCCCGCGGAGGAGAAGGTCCTGTCCGCAGAGGGGTAAGGTTCTACTCGACGGGGGCAGTGTCTTACCGACGGAGAGAAGGTTCTGCCCGACGGGGGCAATGTCTGGTCGACGGGCAGTCTTGTGCTCGACATAGATGAGGAAGGTTTTGCCCGACGGGGCAGTGTCTGGTCGACGGGAGTCTTGTGCTCGACACACATGAGGAAGGCTCCTTTGGGCCTTCTCCCAAGTGTATGTGAGCTGGGCCTTCACGGTCAGGCCGGGGCCCAGGCCAGAACAAACATAATAATTAAATGAGAGAAAAAATAAAATATAAAACTAAAATAAAACTTTCCAGCATTTGAGTCATGTATTTGTTTAAGAACACAATTATTTTCCTTTAAAAAAAAGAAAAATTAGAAAACAATAAAAGTAAAAGAAAGAACCTCACGTAATGGCGGCGGTGTGAGTAGGAGAAAGATACACAGAAACGCACGGTTAGAGCTGTTCACAGCGGAAGTGAAGAATGTTGGGTGTTGTTGGATATGATTATGATGGTGCGTGGAATTTCAATTTCTCTGGCGGTCGAAAATGATTTTCACAATGGTGGTTTTATAGTGTGAGTTTAAGAGAAGGTTTTGTGAAGGAAAGAGAAGATGATTAGTAAAAAAAATATGTGTAGTTATGTGACAGAAAAAAGAGGTATATAAAAAAAGGAATCTTTTCATGCTACACTATTTTTATAAATAAAAGAAAGTGATGGATATGGGATGAGTTTTAGAGAGTGATGGTTAATGGAGAGAGTGGAGTCATTTGATAGTTGTATGAAGTTTCAATGTGTTCTTGATGGAAAACGAGGTGAAGTTTTTGATGAAGAATAATATGTGGAGTTATATAAAAGGGTTAATGGAAAGAGTATCAACTACTTTTTTATCGTTTTTTTTATAAAGAAGAAGTAGAAAAGTGTATATATCATGTATCTTAATGTGCAAGGATATAATATGGAGAGTATTATCTTTTATTTTCTTACTATATAATTTTTGAAATATGCAGATGGTTGGTGAGAAAGTGACGTGAAAGGCTTGAAAGTTGCAGGTGGTATTATGTGACTCTCTCATGCAATGCACACAAAAGGTAGTAAAACAAAATTGTCTTATAACCCTTAATTAACAAGTCTTGTTAAAAAGGTAAAAAAAAACAAAATTAAATCATTACTATAAGAAAAAGTGAATAAAGTAAAAGAAATAAAATAGCTATAATAAAATAAACATTTAAAATAAAAATTGATTAATTAAAATAATTATTAATAAAAATAGAAATAAAAACGGTAAAAAAAATGAATAATTAGACCGGTATCGAAGTACTCAAAAAAATAAAATAATTACACCAAAATGATCAGCGTGAAATATACAATTCAAAAAAATACAGCGCTTGGTCAAATTTTGAAATAAAATTTACCCGCTAAAATGCCTTAAACTGTCCAAAAATGCGACCGAAAAATAGTCAAAAAATTAAAATGAGCACGCCAGATTAAACTACGTGAAATGTAGATTAATATGACCGACGTTTGCAGGCTCGATTTTAAAATTTTTCGTCCGCTGATTTTACACACAGATGACTTTTAATTTGACCAAATCATTTGTAATTCCAACAAGTATATTCCAGCTGATAAATTGGGTAATATGCAATATGCAAGACATGATATGCTATGCAGAAGATCAAAGAATTTGAGGGTAAATTTTGGGGTATGACAGTAGGCGTAGATTACTTCACCAAGTGGGTAGAATTGGAGACTCTAGGCAAAATAACGGCCCACAACATACTTCGTTTCTACAAGCGAAACATCCTTGCCTGCTTCGAGGTTCCCCAAGCGATTATCACCGATAATGGGACACAGTCCACAGATAAAAAATTCCAAGAGTTCGTCGCCCAACTGGACACTAAACAACAATTCGCGTCCATCGAGCATCCCTAGACTAACGGGCAAGCCGAGACAGCAAATAGAGATTACAAATCCCATGAAGTTTGCAAGTCGTCAGCGACAGCCATTGCTGGATGATCCCCGTGTATAATTACCCAACGAAGGACGAACTGCCGTCCGACCCCAAAGAGGCTAGCATAGTGAGGCGCATGGCCTGCTCCTATGTCCTGGTCGAAAGTAAGCTTTTCAGGCGGGGATTTTCCATCCCTCTCCTTTAATTCGTCGAGGAAGAAATGGTCACCCACGTCCTACGCAAGATCTATGAGGGAATCAATACCCAACACCTCAGGGGGAGATCCCTCGCCAGGAAAGCTCTACAGGCAGGATATTACTGGCCGACCATGCAGCACGACATGGAGGAACACGTGAAGAAATGCGATAAGTGCCAACGGCACAGGGACATGCACTTGGCACAACATAATGAACTCAAAACGATGTCCTTCCCGTGGCCTTTTGCCTGGTGGGGCCTAGACATCCTAGGACCATTTGTCGTAGGGTCGAATTAGAACAAGTACTTGATAGTAGGCGTAGATTACTTCACCAAGTGGATAGAAGGGGAGGCTCTAGACAAAATAAAGGCCCACAATATACTTTGTTTCTACAAGCAAACATCCTTTCCCGCTTCGACGTTCCCTAAGCGGTTGTCACCGATAACGGGATAGAGTCCATGGATAAAAAATTCCAGGAGTTCGTCACCCAACTGGATACTAAACAACACTTTGCGTCCATCGAGCATCCCCAGACTAACGGGTAAGCCGAGGCAGCAAACAGACTAGTCCTACGGGGCCTCAAGCGAAGACTAGACGAAACAAAGAAGCAATGGGTCAAGGAGCCACACAGCGTGTTCTAGGCCTACCGTAATAAGTATATTCTTCAACCGGGGAAACCCCTTTTTGCCTAGCATACGGGACATAGGAGATAATCCCCATCGAGACTCATGTGTCCTCCACGCGGACTGAAGCGCCATTGGACGAGGAAACAAATAGCGAGGCACTGAGAGAGGAGCTCGATCTCGTCGAAGAGGTACAATTAGAAGCAGCCCTCCGTGACACCTCGCTGAAACAAAATATCTCAATCAGGCACAATGCCAAAGTTATACGATGAGAAATCCAAGTAGGTAGTCTCGTTCTAAAAAGTAATCACAAAGATTCTTGCGAAGGCAAGCTCGCCGTAAACTAAGAAGGACCCTACCGTGTTAGAGCAAAAATATAGAATGGGGTCTACTACCTAGAACACCTTATCAGGGAAGAACTAGCTCGACCATGGAACACCGAAAAGCTGAAACAATATTACAGCTAAGGCCTTTACTGTCGGCATGTCTCGCCCATGCGACGAGCATAACGTACAGACCATAGACGCACGCCCAAGTACAAGCGTTGCGCCACCAACGTAAGTCTAAGCAGGGTTTTAGTCAAAAGAGACAAAACCCATGCCTGACGACAATTCCTCGATCGAGCCTGCCACCGCCAAAGTACCATGAAAGGTAAAACGCCCAGCTCGCAATGGGAAGTTCACACCACGAACTCAGGCCACAATCGCGACTTGAGCTCCGCTCCCCTGCCCGAAAACTACCCAGGCCTTTCGACCAGTTCCCCACACTATCAAACCACATTTTTCGAGCATCCCCGAAGCATAACAATCAATCATTGAGGTATCTCATACGACCAGCGTTGGGTGGCGTATGACACTTAGAAAAAATTAGACAAAGTATAAACATACAAGAAAATACATATTAACATAAAGCGGCCACGAGAGCCGTGATTGTGCATATTACATTACAAAGGGGCCAAGCCCCACAAAAATAAGATTACAAAAACATGGTACGCAGGCCAGAAGTACAGACAAAAGAAAAAGTTCACTACTCAATCTGCTGAAGATCCCCCTGGGCTGCCTGCGTATGCTCTTCGCCAAACAGAAGAAATTTGGGGACGATTATCTTGCTATCTTTAACAGTATAGAGAAACCTGATGCCCTCAGTCAACAACTCAACACTGATATTCACTATCTTCAACTGATCTACGGTGTTTTGAAAGGCTTCCTGCTGATGGCTAGACAATCGTTCACGGCCTGGGTAATATGCACGACCAGCTCTGCCCAGGTTGATAGCTTCTTCACGTCCTCATTCTCATCCTCAGCAGGGGCAGCAACGACTTTCAGCTACTCGAGCAGGTCTTTAACAACCTTCTTTTAGGCGGCAAGGACATCCTTCTCCACGAACATCTCTTCCCGACACTTCTTCACGGCCTCCTCGACGACCCTCTCCCGCTCCTCCTAGAACTTCTTAACCCTCTCCTCTAGGGCCGCCACCATAGTCTGAGATTTTTTTCAACTCAAACTCGTGCTGAGAACCATCCTCGACGTAGACCACCACCATCTCTAGGATTCTCATCAGAGCAGAAGCGTCCTGCACGAGCATGGTCTATTTCCTCGGGCGGCTCATTTCCTCGGGCTTTAGGGACACTACCCGAGGAATGGCCAAAGAAGACCCCTAAAAAAACCTCTTGTTATGCAGACACGAAGGCAACTCGAACCTACTTTTTTTATCTTTCTCTGCTGAGGTCCATAAACTCTTCCAGACGCGAACGCTTAAGCCACGAGCTCACGGGTAGAGACGATGATTAGGTAGCATGAGGGATGGACGAGGAGGTCCCCGACCCGGTTTGAGGAGGAGCTGCTCGCTGGCTGAGGCGACTTTTTCCTATCGCCACACCTCCTTTCATTTTTCCTTGAGCGTTTTTCACCACCCGCTCCTGTGAAAAAGACATATTACCTATAAAATAACGGACACATCAATACATGAAGGAAACAACAACTCGGATAAACTAAGCGAAAGTAAAAGACTGCCCAACAGTTCTAGAGCCCCCGCGCGAGTGCTGCACTCGAGGAGCTCTTTTGTATTAATATACCTGATCTCCTCCTAAGGACCCCCATCTTCCTCGTAAATGATCTTCCCAGCACGAGCCACACGCTGGGCAGGGAGAAAACTATCCACATAAGCCACCAGCTTGACATAGCTGGTTCGGTCATCATCCCCCAACTGATGAAGGGTAACAATGTACTCGTCAATTGAGCAGGTAAAATGGGCCCCACTCCAGCAAAAAGGGAACTGGAACAGTCGCCGATCAACTATCTTTCCGTGCTCGTCCACCAAGTCTTCCCCGTTTTCATCCGTGGAGACCTCCCAAACGAAGGTCGAATCGGTGGCCGTCTTTGATATAGGTTTGATAACATAAAACCTCTCTTTAAAAGTCCGGATGGACTCAGAAAAAGGTTTAAACAACTTTCTCCCCTGCTTCAGGGAGACCCAACCGAATTTCCTCCCTGATATCTATCGCTGGAGCTGGAAGACGGTGAAGAACAAAGGGAGAGTAGCCCTAATCTCCAGGTACTCACATACTAGCTCGAATGCCCGCATAAAGGCAATCGAGTTTGGATGCAGATGTGAGGTTGCTTGGTCCAAATGTACGAAGACCGCCCTCTGGAAATCCGAAAAGGGCAGCCTCAGCCCAATCTCCTTGGAAACATACTCGTACATAGGAAACTTCTCCCTGTATGATGAGCATATACGATCATCTTCTCTGGGGAAGTGGACCTTCCATTCCCTTTCATCCCCCCACTATTGTGAAACCGTCCCTAGTATAAGTAGCAAAGAGTGAGGCATGCTCCATTGGTTCGACCACAAACCACTCTTCAGCGATGGTCCTCAAAACGAGCACCTCCCCAGCGTCAGGAGGCGTGAAGGCATCGTCGGTTTCAGTTTCTTCCGAGGAGCTTTCCTCGGATAGGTCTCTCAGATTCTCTTCTTCAGACTCGTGTGACATCTCTTTTACCTGAAAAGTAGAGGATAAAAATGAATTCAATGACAAAGTCAAATCCACCCTTCTATGCTAGTCAAGTGAAAGGGCGCGCGAAGGCCCAATGACAACGTCCCCGACCTAAGCCCTACTCAAATGGCACAATCAACAATGGGGTTGTTAGCTCACCAATTCGACGACTCATGCTAGAGGCTATCTTTAGCATACTAAAAAAGGTCTACAAGTCTTCCAAGGACTTAGGAAATTGAAGTCTTGAAATTGCATACTTCGACCTAAGCAGGAGAGACGGTCTTCGACCGAGATTTAGAAGATGGGTCGAAGTGAGTGTTTTGAAATTTGAATCTTGGAGGGAGTAGTTATATTTTATTATGACTAAGTAGGACAAGTGGCTCTCATCGGAACTGCATGTGATCTGACACTTGTCAAGAATAGATGGCCTAGGGAGGTTATTAGCAGTTACTACTATTATTATAAATAGGAGTCTTAGACATAGAACTTGTGTGTGTAATTTACTGTGGTACAAGTCACTCTTAAAATTACTCCAAGTATCCGAGTGTAGAGAAAAAGAGTATTATAGAGAATGTACGTGATGTAAACACACCGTCCTTTATCTTTTCAAAGAAGTTATTTTGTTTCTTTACTTTTGTCAAATACTTTTATTTATTTGTTACATCTTTCCCTCTCGTTCATCATTACTGTTTCGATTAAGTCCTCCCCTCCCAAAAAGAAACTCTTATATCCTCTTCCCTTAATAATTCTTCGTCCTTCTTCCTTTTCAACTTAGTGGATAATTTCTGCCCCCCTTCGTTAAGTTATTTCTTCTTAGTATTGTTGAAACACATTTCTAGATAGGTTCAAATAGAAACACCCTTCAGCACATATCCTAGGATTTCGTATGGTCAATCCTGCAAGTTAGTCAATTTGACACCAAATTGATAGACCAGAGGTTGTTTACCAAAAAACACGGTAAACAAAATGGCACACCTGGTGGGACCGTGCTGAACAAAGAAAGTTTTGAGATCATAAGAATAAGAATATAAGCCTTATCAACTTTTCTTCAAAATACATTGTATGTTACTAAGAAGTGGCAGAATAACCACTACGAACGAAGAAAGTTTAGTAAGACGTAACACTAGGAATATGGCGACGGAACCCGTTCAGCCAAATGGCCAACAAAATGGCTCTAGAGAAGAAACAAGAAACGACGGAGCGTCGACTTCAATACCATCAACAGGAGAGCAAATAGGGCTCCCGGTAAGGCCGGTACCAACACCTTCGATATTAGGGGTTGGGTCGACTGTAATAAGACCCTATACTCAACCAGTATTGGAATATATCGAGCCCCAAGTGTCAAATTCTCAGACACCATTAGAAGGAAGCCCCCTGCTTAGGAAAAATCCACTTCCTCGATTGGTACAGATGCCCAGGAATCCAACGTATGGAATGCCTACAACTGTGATGTAGGGGCTTCAAAATGCTCCCCCCATCTTTTCAGATAACCCTGCGACTTCTCCGCTGCAAGGATCAGGATCTGGGGTGAACATTGGTCGAAGTGTCCAGGGCCAGAGTCTGGGATATTCGACGCAAGACCCCAATTTGACCAATACCTCAGTCGCATGCCTGAGGCAATAGATGGATGAGAGCAACATGCAAATGGTTCAGACTTTGTCCCAAACTATGGGTGAGATCTTTCAGCCGTTGATCCATAACACCACCCAAACCAACCAGCAATTGACGCTGCAGTTGACGCGGTTGGCTGAGTTCATGGGAGTACCCCCTGTACCCAGAAATCAAAACACAATGGCGAACGTCCCTCGACAGGACGTAAGAAACGCAAGGGAAATACACTTAGAAAATCAGGTTAGAGTCGAACCTCCCGTAGTTGAGGCGGCAAGAGAAAACCAAACGAACCAGGTCCATATTCTAGACGAAGGTAACCAAGGAGTGGTCGTGATAAACCGAAACCAGGATGCAGATCATGTGGTCCAAGAAGTTTGACGCAATAATATAGCCATTGACAACAATCTAGCGGCCATGGTCGAAAAGATCATGGCTCGAAACGGAGTAAACACTGGTTTTACTCGACCAAACTTTACATCCCCGATAGTAGATTACATCCTTCAAACAGAATTACCCCCTAGGACGAAAGTACCAAAATTTACGAAATTTTCAGGGGATACGACGGAATCTACTGTCGAACATGTGGCTCGATACGTGATCGAAGCCGGGGAAATAGCAAATGATGAGAGCCTTAGAATAAAATACTTTCCAAGTTCCCTCACAAAAAATGCTTTCACTTGGTTCACGACGCTAGCGCCTAACACCATATGCAGTTGGGCCCAACTTGAACGCTTGTTTCACGAGCAGTTTTACATGGGCCAGACCAAAATTAGTTTGAAAGAACTAGCCAGCGTAAAACGTAAGTTTTCGGAACCAATCAAGGAATACCTCAATAGGTTTCGATTACTCAAGGCCAGGTGTTTTACGCAAGTGCCGGAACACGAACTGGTCGAAATGGCCACTGGAGGCCTTGATTATTCCATTCGTAAGAAGTTAGATACCCAATACCTAAGAGATATGGCCCAACTGGCCGATAGAGTTCGACAGCTCGAACGTTTGAAAGACGAGAAAACTAGGCTTAACAAGAGCAAGAAAGTGGCCTTTGTCGAAATTGATGACAATATCGAAATGGCATGCGAGGATTATTTGAATCTCGACGAAAATGAAGTAGACCTCGCCGAACTTAAGCAAGGCCCCCCTTATTCTTGTAAAGTATTAGCACCCCCACAGGGGAAGAGTGTTGTCGAATCGGAAAGGAATGATAGATTCTTAAAGAAGACATATACCTTCGACATCACCAAGTGTGATGAAATTTTCGATCTGCTGGTAAAAGATGGACAAATGATAGTGCCACCTGGCGCTAAATTGCCATCACTAGAGCAACGAAAAAAGAGAGGTTTTTGTAAGTACCATAACTTTCTGGGTCATAAAACATCTCAATGTTTTCTTTTCAGGGACCTTGTTCAGAACGCAATCCAGGAGGGACGACTGAAGTTTGGGGAGAAAACCACCAGCCAAATGAAGGTCGACACGGACCCTCTACAGGTGATGGACGCTCACTACACAGAGCCTTTAGAAGCCAACATGATCGAGGTCACTGAAGGCCACAACTTCTCAGAAAGCATGATAGAAGTTACTGATGACTTCGTCAAGAATGTCGTGATGACAAAGGTCATAATGAGCTTCGATCGAGGCAGTAAAGAGGAGATGAATATTACCAACGCCGACGGGGTAGCGGACAATCCAAAATGGGAGATGGTGACCAAGGAGATGGATGATAACTTCATCGAAATGGACCATGCTACTGAAGGTTTAGGTCTAAACTTAAAGGGTTTGAATTTGGCCGAGGAGGTTGAGATCAACATGATGGAAATCACCTGACAAGAAGGTGAGGGGGACAGTGAGTCGAACAATCAAGAAGAAATCACTAAGGAAGCATACCCGAAGCAAGAGGAAACAATTGTGGATTTTCTTCACAAATGCCAGGGAAAAGGATCTAGCGTGATGTTATGCCCAAGATGCAGCGCAATCTTCGACAAAAAAGCTGCCTAGAGACTTGAGGGAACACGAAGGCTAAAGCAAAGCGGGAGAATGCCTGAGTTCAATCGACGAAGCAGTTTACTGAAAAGCTCTGAACCCCACATCAGAGGCCCCAAAACAAGGTCTGCTAGTTTCAAACCCATTGTTGGAAACACCGATGGTAGGTGGACAAAACCCAACGAGGATAAGCGACAAGGTGAACAAAGATGGAAGAATTTCAAAGTGAACAGGGGTTCTTCACTTACCTATCGAAAAGAATTCCAATCCTCAAAGATGACCCATGTATCCGAGAATTATAAAGGAAAAAACCCCATGTCTCGATCGCAGTGGAGGCGGGAACAACGGAAAAGAAAAGCTCTGAGAGAAACGGTGTCGAAGGACAAGGCTGAATCTAGTACTAATCTCCCAGCAGACAATCAGAGAGAGTTGTCAAAAACAATCAGCAAAACCAAGCAACCACCGGTGGGCAGGAGTTTGTTCTCAAACCAGGTTAAAAATCAGAAAGAGATCACTGGGGTCGACGACGAGATGACGGACAACTTCGACTCAGATTCTGATGATTCGCTAAATTTGTTGGTGAACATAGTGTCAGTGATGCCGAAAGAATATGACAGACTGTCTGTGATCGAAAACTGCGACATAGGCGCAAACTGCGAAATGGCAGCACACAAACACGTCTGCTATTATGTGATGAACAACGACTGTGTTGAGGAGCAGAATGCTTTCTTTGAACGACCCACCGAGGAGATGAGGAACCATTTGAAGCCGTTGTACATTACGGCTAAAGTGGAAAACACCTCAGTTAACAAAATTCTGGTGGACTATGGCGCAACGGTAAATTTGATGCCACATCTTTTATTATACAAAATCGGGAAAAGCGATGCCGACACCAAGCCACACAACATGGTCCTGTCTAACTACGAAGGTAAGGTAGGCTCGACCAGGGGAGTAATCCAGGTAGATATCACCGTCAGAACAGTAACGCGGCCAACGATATTCATGATTGTAGAAACTATAGCCAATTACAACCTGCTACTTGGACGTGAGTGGATTCATGGCGTGGGGGCAGTGCCATCCTCGATGCACCAAAGGATTGCAATTTGGAGGCCAGACGGCATCGTAGAGAATATTGAAGCTGATCAGGGGTACTTTAGGGCGCCCATCAACTATGTCGATCAAAGGCATTTCGACAAACACTTGGCTGGAATAGGTCCTTGTGGACAAGCAGACTTCGATTTCAAGCCAGACGATGAAGTCTTTGGCTCGTTATACTTACATCCTGTAGACGGTTTCCGTTGGGACAGAGAAGTGCCAGGAGAAAGGCTTCCATACCTTGGAACCTTGCCGGTGGACCCCACGAGATGGGGGAGTGATTTCAGTAATAATGACTGAAGCCAATGCGCTTCGAAGGATTTCGGCTTATGTGGCCGAAACTAGATTACAAACGGCCCTAGAGGCTGTTGGAAGCAAAATGGCCACAGAGGCCAATAAAGGAGTTCTTCAGAGAAGCAACAAGGGAAGCTTCGACACGGAACTATCTGATGAAACCCATCAAGAAAACAAAAGGCTTGATGCTATCTATGACGACGAGCTGTTGGGTTTCGAGAGAGATCCCTTGGCAAAGGATGCCAAAATGCTTGCGCAAGCCCCCGCTAGAGGAAGTTGACTTAGGAGACGACATTATAAAAAGGCCCACTTACATTAGTGCCAACCTCGACACTCGATTCAAAGGGGAAGTCATCCAGCTTTTGCGAGAATACATAGACTGTTTTGCCTGGGATTATGATGAAATGCCAGGATTGAAAAGAGAGTTGGTGGAACATAGACTGCCGATCAAGCCTGGCAAGAAACCAGTCAAACAGAGCCCAAGGCGTTTTGCTCCAGAGGTTTTGTCAAAAATAAAAGCGAAAATCGAAAGACTTCTTCGGTGCAAATTCATCCGCACAACCAGGTATGTCGAATGGCTTGCTAATGTTGTGCCAGTTATTAAGAAAAATGGTTCCTTGAGAGTCTGCATAGACTTTAGGGACTTAAACTCAGAAACTCCTAAGGATGAGTATTCGATGCCAGTGGCAGAAATGCTAGTCGATTCAGCCGCCGGCCACGAATATCTTAGTATGTTAGATGGTTATTCTGGATACAACCAAATCTTCATTGCCGAGGATGATGTTCCCAAAACAGCGTTTCGTTGTCTAGGGGCCATAGGCACCTACGAATGGGTAGTAATGCCTTTTGGCCTGAAAAACGCTGGGGCAACGTACCAACGAGTAATGAATTCAATCTTCCATGACTATATAGAATCGTTTATGTAGATATATATTGACGACATTGTGGTTAAATTCGTATCAGGCAAAGATCATATAGATTATCTTCGACAATCTTTCTTAAGAATGAGGAAGTTTGGCCTCAAAATGAACCCTTTAAAGTGTGCATTTTTTGTGCAGGCAGGCGACTTCTTGGGTTTCGTAGTCCACAAAAAGGGCATCAAAATAAACCAAAACAAGACGAAGTCCATTATGGAGACCAAGGCGCCATCAAATAAAAAGGAATTACAATCCCTGTTGGGCAAGATTAATTTCTTAAGAAGGTTCATATCGAACCTAAGCGGCAAAACCCAAGCTTTCTCGTTGTTGCTTCGAGTCACCAAAGAAGGGTATGAGTGGAGGAAGGAACAACAAGAAGCTTTCGACAAAATTAAAAGTTATTTGACCAATCCTCCAATTCTCTCTCCATCTTGTCGGCACAAAAGCATGAGGTTGTACATAGCTGCGTCACACAAAACCCTGGGAAGCATGTTAGCTCAAGAGGACGAAGACGGCACAAAGAGAGCCATTTACTACCTTAGTAGGGTCCTAAATGATGCAGAGACTAGATATAGTGAAGTAGAAAAGCTATGTCTATGTTTGTATTTCTCATGTACAAAATTAAAGCAATATATAAAGCCTGTCAATGTTTATGTCTCTTCACATTTTGATGTTATAAAGCATATGTTGTCGAAGCCTATTTTACACAGTCGAATAGGTAAATTGGCATTAGCGCTAACAAAATTTTCCTTAACATATAAACCATTGAAATCAATTAAAGGGGAAATAGTGGCATACTTTATTGTTGACCACTCCGTAGATACAAACACTCTAAATATGGTCGAACTAGAACCTTGGAAGTTATACTTCGATGGTTCTAGCCATAAAAAGGGAACCGGCATAGGCATGCTGATTATTTCTCCTGATAAAATTCCAACACAATTCAAGTACAAAATAAGTGAGCCATGCTCTAACAATGAGGCGGAGTACGAGGCCTTGATAGCTGGACTTGAAATTCTGTTGGAATTGGGGGGCAACTAGAGTCGAAATAATGGGAGACTCAGAGTTAGTCATAAAACAATTGACAAAAGAATACAAATGTGTCAAAGAAATCCTCATTGTGTACTTCGTAGTAGCAAATAGGCTATTAAAGAAATTCAAAGAGACTACTATTCGACATATACCACGAATACGGAATCAGGTGGCTAACGATTTGGCCCAAATAGCATCAGGATATAAGATATCCTACGAAGACATGCGAGAGGTAATCCAGGTCAGAAGCAAGGTAGCAGTTGTGGCATTGCGGCCATCAGATTTAAGGGCTGCGAAATTCGGATTCGCCGATGAAGAAACCTTTGAGATCTTTACAATCGAATCGATGTCGGATGGGGACTGGAGAAAACCGTTGGTCGAATACCTCCAAAATCCTTCGAGCACCACAGAGCGGAGAATAAAATACCAAGCACTAAGCTACGTCCTTCTAGGAAACGATTTATTCAAAAGAACTCCGGAGGGAGTTTTGCTTAAATGTCTAAGTGAATCTAAGGCGTATTTAGCACTATCATCAATTCATAGTGGAGCATGCGGGGCACACCAGGTAGGTCAGAAGATGAAATGGCTACTATTTCGCCAAGGTCTATATTGGCCTGCAATGCTGAAAGATTGCATCGAATTCGCCAAAGGCTGCCAGGAGTGCCAAATACATGCTGGTATACAACATGTTCCAGCAAGCGAGTTACACTCCATAATCAAGCCATGGCAATTCAGAGGATGAGCTTTGGACCTAATAGGAGAAATACGACCCGCGTCCTCGAAAAACCAGAAATTCATCTTGGTAGGGATAGACTATTTTACCAAGTGGTTCGAGGCGGTACCCCTGCCAAAAGTAGACCAAGAAGATGTGATTGAATTCATTCAAAAACACATTATCTTTAGATTTGGTTTGCTAGAAACGATAACAACAGATCAAGGATCAGTCTTTACCGGTCGAAAAATGCAAGAGTTTGCCAGAGAAATGGGATTCAAACTCCTTACGTCGACCCCTTACTACGCCCAGGCCAATGACCAGGTCGAGGCAACGAATAAGGTAATAATTGGAATGATAAAGAAGCAAGTAGGGGGTAAGCCAAAAAACTGGCATAAAACCTTGGACCAGGTCCTATGGGCATGTCGAACGTCCCCCAAAGAAGCCACCAACACCACACCTTATCGATTGACCTTTGGCCATGATGCACTATTACCAGTCAAAATTCTTGTGCAATCAGCCAGGATTCAGAGGCATCATGAAATCCCCCGTGAGATCTATTGGGACATGATGCTCGACGAGTTAGCGGATTTAGACGAAGAAAGGTTAAGAGCATTGGAGCTTTTAAGAAGGCAGAAGAAAAGAGTTGAGAAATCCTATAACAAAAGAGTCAAAGCAAAGACCTTTGTGATTGGAGATTTAGTTTGGAGGGTAATCCTGCCGATGGATCAAAAGGTCAGGACACTAGGCAAATGGTCCCCAAAATGGGAAGGACTGTTTCAAATCTCAAAAGTCTTCTTGAACGGGGCATACGAAGTTGAGGAACTTAGCAATGATAAACGAATCTTGAAAGTAAACGGTAAGTATTTGAAAAAATACAAACCAGCGCTGCAAGAGGTAAACATTTCGATAGAGTAATATGAAACTAAATAGCAGGGCCATAAATGGCATCAACAAAATGCGCCAAAAATGGCTTAGTCCTTACAAGTACAACAATACAGACATGGCTTACAAAGGCTAGAAAATAAATATTAAATATTCTAGAAATCTAAAAAGGAAGGTTGGACTTCATCTTGACATAGTTTTCTTTCTGGGCATCGAGACGACTCTGGCAAGAGGCTTTATCGCTTTTTAGTTGCGCAATATCAGCCTCAAGTTGTCGAGCGTCCTCGGCAAAAAGGACGGCGTGATCAAGCTCTGTCAACAAGGAAGAATCATCGAAGGAAGACAGTTCAGCATTTCGCTTCTGAGCTTTTTCTATCTTACTGCGAAGTTTTCTGATCTTACGCTCCCAGCAAGCGATGTTCTTTTCATTCTCAGTAATCTCTTGTTGGTTTTTGGCCTTTTGCTCCTCCAACGTTGCAATTTTGTCTTCACAATCCGCGACGGCAGACCAAGCAGCAGCCTCAGTACCTGATTTTTCAGATATATCCTTGTCGAACTGAGGCAAGAGCCCAAAGTCAGTGTGAACCTGGTCGATCAACTTCCCAACTTCTTGGATTATAGCCGAAGCCTCAGCAGAGATCGATTGAAGGTTCATTTTTTGTAGGAGAGCTTTCAAAGAAAGGTAGTGAACTGGACCCATTTGCAAAAGAGAAAAGAGGTCCCCTTTGAAAATCTTGTCCTTTACTTTCTCAAGAGCACTGTTGATTAGAGTCGAAGTCGGACCTTCAGAGGTCGAAGTACTTTGGGATCTACCTGAGGAACTATTTCGCCTACGAAGGAGGAGTTGGATGTATTGACGACGGTCAGACACTTTTAGAGCCTCAAGTTCTGTTGCAGTAAGATCTGTTGCACTTTTGACAGGCATCGTTTCTACTCTTGTGGAGGTGTTGGCAGTGGCAATTGGAGTTGTCTCAACAGGTTTGGCCTGCGGGATATGAGGATCCTCGACGGCAGTCTCTTTAATGGGGGCAGCGATGGTGGTATCTTCGTCCTCATCTTCTTCGACGTCTTCTTCACTAGACTCTTCTTATTCAAATTGACGCATGGCTCCATCTGTCGTACCCCTATCCTCAACAGGTTTGTCATCAAACCCCATTGTGGTTCCCTGAGGTGAGCCATCAGCAGGATTTATGCCCTCGTCCAAAAAGTTCGCTTCCTCACTTGCTTCAATGGGATTCCGGGAATTGTTCCCCTCGTCATGATCGGACCCGTCAGTCTGAGATTGTTGGGTGACAGTCTTTAAAGGGGAAAGCAGGGGAACCACATGGATATCAGGTTTATTAGTTTCCCCAAGAGAACTGACACCTGAACCTAGGTCCGAAGAAGGACGATAGGTAGGCTCACCTCGACTGTTCAGAGGATAGGCCTCGAGAAGAGATGTAGTCGGGATGTTCTCCGTCATCACAACGTTAGGCTGAAAAAGAGAGAATCTAAACATGAGAAAAAGAGTCCAAAAGTAGTTTGGGATTCAGACAGAAGGGAGTCGAAGATAAGAGTAGGACCTTCGGGCCTTCATCAGCTGGACTGGAATTGTCGCTCTCAACAGCAGCAGTTTGAGGAATTAGGGTACCTCTGACAGAAGCTTTACCAGGGTCTACATGTTGAGCTTGTGATTCAGGGATTTGAGCAGATGGAGGATCGGAGTCAGTAGTGTCGAGACTGCGGACAACCTTTCGCCGCCTTTTCATTGGAACCTCCTCTTGAGGAGAACCATCTTCATCTTCTGAATCGATGATGACCAGGTTGGCGCCTCTCTTTATTTTTCTCTGAGGGGTGGGGGGTTTCCGGCTTACCAAAAAAGCATTGGGAAAGTGTTAGGCTTTCTAAACCCGAAATGTCGAAAAGAGTAAGATGGTGCATTGACATTACCTTCTGACTCTCGATGGAACTGCCAGCCTTCACCGAGACGGCGGTCTTTTTTGGAACAGCTGCAAAAACCAAATAACAGCGCCACTCGTTAGTAATGATAAAGCATTGTTTTAAAGGTTTAAAACAAAGAGGAATCGACCTTAGAGAATGTCGGATTCGATGCGAACATCTTCGATATTAATATGAAGGTGCCCTTTGAAAGTATCGACGGTATGCTTAGTCGAAACCACCCAAAATAGGGTCCTCACAGATGAACCAATCTGGGAATGGAGGGGCAAGGGCCACTCCAAAATCAGCAGATGGCAATCGAGGGACCTTAGGAGGAAATAATTTGAAAGCCATCTCATACCATTTCTCACGGGGGATGGAAGAAGGAATTTTTAAAATTTCCATCTTTTTTAGAAAATTTTCCCTCAGAGTGACAGCAGCCTCGCGGACGGTTCGACTAATATCATCCGGTCGATAAGCGGTTTCAAAGTATTTTTGGAAGGCTTGTATCTCCTTTATGTGAGCGGACCTACCTTTCTTGGTTTTTTCCTGCACATCAACGAAAGCTTGATCAATCATTCGAGAAAGACTGGCAGCATCAAGAAATTCAGAAGAATAATGTCTGGACCACCAGTTATAAAATTCTGGGGAACATAAATAAGAAGGTTCAAAATAAAGTGGGGTAAGTAAAGATTTATGGGCATGACGCGCCAATTGGGTCGAGCATTCAATGGGGTTAACGATGTGGTGTGAAAGCAGAACATGGGATTTCTTCTCGTATAAACACCTAGGTAGGGTTTGGATAAGTCCAAATTGCCTCGACACAAGATTTGGTTGGTAAGCTATCAGGGAAGCCTGTCCTCTTGTCAGATTGAGTTTGTGAACAAATAGTCGAGGCATGAGGAATCGCTCCCAAACCAACTTTGATTCCTTCTCTTGTTTTTTGAGCAATGCTGGGAAAGGCCTGATGAACCATTCAGGGCCACGTTTCCGTTCTGAGAAGGGAGCCATCCCAGGTGTGAAAACATGTCTCATTGCAAACATTTGGACGAAGCTTGAGAAGTTGGCTCGAAGCGTTTGCCCCTCTTCGTTAGGGGTAAGCTGAACCAAGCGGGGCCATTCGACTTGCCTTCCAGAAATTGAAGGAGAACCTTCATCAAATTCACCTTTATTTGGTAGGCTACCTTCAAAAGTGGTGTTTAACCACAATTGAAGTAACCAAAACGGTCCCGACATTACTAAATTGCCGTTAGTTTCAGGGTCTTTCAGTTTGCCAACACTTTCGCTTAAGGCTTCGTAAAGAATTGCAAGGATCATTTCGCTCAAACATATGTCTCTCTTGGCATGTAGCTGGTTCGCCAGTGTTAAGTATTTTCGCGCCACCTGCAAAGATTTAGTACAGAAAATGCAACGAGACAACCACATGGCCAAAAAGGCTATATGTTCCTCGTCTTTAACAGCGGCATCATTTTTGTCATGATAATGGGTGATGAAATGGGTATAAGTGTGTTTGACGGTTGAGAAACCGATAGTGTCCTGGCTGTCAATTTCAGGATCGTAAGTCAGTCCATGAGGTTTCAACCCTACAATAGCAGCAATATCAAACAAGGTAGGCGTCATCATCCCACATGGAAGATGAAAAGTGTAGTGTGTGCTATCCCAAAAGAACAGAGACGCAGCCAACATCAGAGGGCAGTAGTTGGGACCTACTTTTGACATCATAATAAGGTCATAGATACCCATATCCTTCCAGTCTTGAGCTTTTGCTTTTTCTACTTTCTTCAGCCAGTTGAGGTAGAGTTCAGAATCCTTGAAATATGGCGTAGCCCTAAACAATCTTGCGCCATCATGGAGATACTTGAGATCCACATTATAAACATTCAAGCTATCTGGATTATCCAAAGGGAACTTTTGGGAGTCTTTTTGCCCTAGGGGTTTGGTTTTTCGGTAAGAAGGGAAAAACTCATTCAAAGTGGAATAGTTTAAACCAGAGAGGGATAGAGGTCCGGACATGGCAAGCGGTTTATCCGCGACAGTAACGGGTATGATTACCTAGGATTCGTAGATGTGGTGCTTCTCCTCCAGTAGAGGCTCTCGCACGAGTTGTTGATTCTTCACCACCTTCGGTCCACTCAGAGTAGCAAAAGGGGGAAGGGTGGAAGAAGAAGTTTGTTGATGAGACTGGGATTTTTGTTTCTGGGATCTTAGCTCAGCCATGATGAATGTTGGGGGAATGTTATTGGGAGATAAAACGGTGAGAAGAAGAGATGAGGCAAATGCTGTAAAAAGGGTTTGAAGAAGAAAAAGTAAAAGACGTTCTGAAATTAATTTATAAGTAAAAAGGGGAAATTCAAGAGTTTTCATAAATGGTTAGGGTTAGTGGGCCACGTGTGTGCTCAGGAGGAGTTAGTAGAGGTGGCGGTTGTAACCTATGCTCTATAGGGGTAATGATGGCCCACGATTTTGGTGATTCCCGAGAAATTTGCCATGATGTTCATGACGTCAGAGATCGTGTATCGAGGGGACGTAACAGTTCCTTTTGCGTGAGATTGTGGATATGTCCTCTCCCATCACCTTTCAGTTTCCTAAACTCGAAGCAGTTGAAGATGGGTTAACTATCAGGATATAGTCGAAGATAAACGGCATCGAATATGGATGCTGTCAAAAAATGTACTTTTTAGTGTCGAAAAACTACATTTTTGGGGGGCAATTTGTTAGCTCACCAATTCGACGATTCATGCTGGAGGCTATCTTTAGCATACTAAAAAAGGTCTACAAGTCTTCCAAGGACTTAGGAAATTGAAGTCTTGAAATTGCATACTTCGACCTAAGCAGGCGAGACGGTCTTCGACCAAGATTTAGAAGAAGGGTCGAAGTGAGTATTTTGAAATTTGAATCTTGGAGGGAGTAGTTATATTTTCTTATGACTAAGTAGGACAAGTGGCTCTCATCGGATGAAGGACTGCATGTGATCTGACACTTGTCAAGAATAGATGGCCTAAGGAGGTTATTAGCGGTTATTAACAGTTACTATTATTATTATTATTATAAATAGGAGTCTTAGACATAGAACTTGTGTGTGTAATTTACTGTGGTACAAGTCACTCTTAAAATTACTCCAAGTATCCGAGTGTAGAGAAAAAGAGTATTATAGAGAATGTACGTGATGTAAACACACCGTCCTTTATCTTTTCAATGAAGTTATTTTGTTTCTTTACTTTTGTCAAATACTTTTATTTATTTGTTACATCTTTCCCTCTCGTTCATCATTACTGTTTCGATTAAGTCCTCCCCTCCCAAAAAGAAACTCTTATATCCTCTTCCCTTAATAATTCTTCGTCCTTCTTCCTTTTCAACTTAGTGGATAATTTCTGCCCCCCTTCGTTAAGTTATTTCTTCTTAGTATTGTTGAAACACATTTCTATATAGGTTCAAATAGAAACACCCTTCAGCACATATCCTAGGATTTCGTATGGTCAATCCTGCAAGTTAGTCAATTTGACACCAAATTGATAGACCAGAGGTTGTTTACCAAAAAACACGGTAAACAGGGGCGTGCCTGGGAAATCTCATTGACACATCCGGGGAAAAGTTCCTCGGGCGCAAATCCCATAATCTCCAAGAGGAAACCACCAAAAAGCTTATAAGCATACCGGAACCAGCGGTTCCCGCCGGCAGCAAATGCCTCCGCGCCGCTACGGTATCAAGATCAACTAAAAGCCTAAAAGTCTCTGAGTCCTAAGTTCCTAAAGGTTTCAGCGGCACCGACAACAGAAGAAAGTGGCCAAACAGTTGTCTGCCACCAACAGCCACCAGAAAATCGCCCTAAGACTACTCAGTTACAATCCTAACCACATGTAATCTAAGAGCCATAAATCATGAAACGTATAACTAACAAGGAATTAGTGTACTTACGTGGTCGAAGACGAATTTCTAGGTTCGAACGGCTTTGGCCGGTCTGGTACAGTGGTCTGTCAAAGCTTGACGGTGGCAGACGGCTAAAAATAGAAACAGAGAGCAAAGGAAGAGAGAGAAGTGAAAATGCAAATGAGATACGTCTCACTCTATTTATAGGCAGTCCCTAACACATACACGCGCAACTAAAGGCATCACCATGACCCTAGCCTAGTCATCATTGCGCATTAAATACATCACACGACTCGAGGCACACATGACACTTCCCCTATTCAGATCCCATCAACCGTTGGTCTTCCCGTACCTCGAGCTCCCCGGCAAGCATCGTGACAGATACCCAGGCATAGATTCCCTCGAGCACAAGGTCCCGGTCCCATCTTTGCAGCTAGCGACGATCTTGCCCGGAACGTGGACTGTTCTTAAGTCATCACTCCCATGCTCGAAAGCAACGACTTGGAAGGGGTTACTGTTTCGGACTAGCCCAATGGCTAGGCATGACCCTTTCCACTTCTGCTCCCAAAGCTAAGTGGGGGAAGAAATTTACCTTCTGCCCTCCAACAGGGGAGGTTGATCGGTTTACCCCTAGGCCAACACTCCTCCTCGACAAGACTTGTCCGTCACGCACAACTCCACCATCTAGAAACAATCAAGACGCTTGTGCCTGTAACTACGCATCTGCCCATAACAACGAATAGTTACAGACACATTTGCCCGTTCCAATGGCTAATTCTGACAGTTACCTATTCTTCGGGAAACAGTTATCTCGCCCCCGAAAATAGGGACAATTGGTCAAGCACTGGGGGCACTATAAAAACCCTTTCATTTGAGAGGGTCAGATATCCAATATTCACCTTGATACACTCATATTCTGTACTTGTCTTCTTTCTCTCAATTCTTACTTTAGCATCGGAGTGCCTTGCAAGTACACCCCCTACTCCTCTCTCACACCCAACATCACAAACGATTGTCTCTGTTCCACTTCAGGTTCTGATCAGCAGTCAAGATCGCATACCTTAATTAAAAAAATGGATCAAATGTAGAAAAACTCATTTCTCAGATCTTTGAAACGAAAGAGAGAATATCTAAAGGGAAGAGATTCTAAGTGTTTAACTCGCTGGAGACGTGGTTACTAAAAAAAAATGGGTCACTTCAAAAAAATTGGGCATGAATTTTTCCGGATTTTTGGTTATTTTGGACATGAATTATGATCTTAATCTTCTTTATTGTGGCTGACTTCAAAAAGTTAGTTTATATATTTTTAATAAAATTTATTTATCATATGGCATACACATGGCTTCCACCTTGACAAAATAAAATTATATCTAGCTATTTCAAATTTTACATAAGTGTCACGTAGGTTATTTCATTGATTTTGTCTAACTGAGTAAACGGAAAGGACTAATGTAACACATTGTGTATGATTGAAGGACCATTTTGACACTTTTAAAATTTAAAGGAGCAAAATAGACTCTAAAATAAAATTAAAAGACTAACAAAATATTTTACGAAATTTAAAATAGAAAGATTAAGTGAATAAAAATTAAAATAAAAAGAATAAAATTGTAATTAAACCTAAAATAAACTATAATTTCTCTAAGACTACTCAAATTAAAAAAAAAGAAAGAAAGAAAGTGATATGGTATCCTCCCAATACTTATTAGATCAAATGCAACGGATGAATATAAATTTGAATCTCTTAAATCTACATCTTGTGAAAGATTATTCAGATCTGTTTTTGGAGATTTCATGTGAGGCTTTGCCACAAACCTTGGTACTCATAACTCTCTCCATGTCGAACTAATGGCCATTACATTGACAATTGAACAAGCAACTACTAAAGGTTGGAAGTCTTTCTAGATTGAGATAGATTCTGAGTTTGTAATTTTGACTTTTAAAAATCCTAACATTGTTCTTTAGGAGCTAAGCTACAAATGGTACATTTATTTCTACGAGATAAAATCCATCAATTTTGTTATTATATATATATATATATATATATATATATATATATATATATATATATATATATATATATATATATATATATATATATATATATATATATATATATATATATATATATATATATATATATATATATATATATATATATATATATATATATATATATATATATATATATATATATATATATATATATGGGAAGAAGAATTATTGTTCGGATATCAACGCTAATTATTTTCTCAATACATAAGTTTTATATAAAATAAAAAACTATAATTTCTCTTTCTCATATAAAAAAGTATTATACATAAAAGAAAAACTACATCTTCAGAGTTTATTAAAGATGCAACATCAATATTAAATAGTTCTACATCAACATCAAATAAAAATTTATGATACTATTATGTAAAGTTATTTTGTAACTACACAAAATATTTTAAATTCAATGAAAAATTACTTTACACCTTATAAAGGACAAACTTAGATGCATTATTTAAATATTATTCGTTTGATTCTCAAATTGGAATACATTTTCTTAATAATTATAACAAAATTTAAAAAAATAAATATGAATTTAAGACAATTATAAATAAAACTTATATTAAGAATCATACGAAAAACACCATAAAAATTCCATTTTAATTTTTCTTGACTAATTTTGACTAATTTTTAAAATATTTTTTGCATTCTGCTTTACAGCAAGACCGTGAAAGTGAAAACCTTTCTTTCAAATTTCAAATCAAATCAACCAAATTCACAAAACCCTTCTCTCTCATTTCTCTGTAACTTCTCCTTCACCTTCTTCTTTCTCTCTCTACAAAATCCTAGAGAGAGAAACAACCATCACCAGCAAGATCAAAACCATTCTCAGATCTCTTCTCAATTTGTAACCAAAACCGCTATTTACTACAACATCTTGAAATTCAATGGCGAACAACCAGAATCTGAAGCCTCTGATCTACGCATTCGTTTCTAGAGGAACTGTTATCCTCGCTGAATTCACTGAATTCAGTGGTAACTTCAACTCCATCGCGTTTCAGTGCCTTCAGAAGCTTCCTTCTACTAACAACAAGTTCACATACAACTGTGATGCTCACACTTTCAATTACCTGATCGATAATGGTTACAGTACGTACGTTATTCCCTTCGATCTAGTGCTGTTTTTGTACTCATCGCTTTTGTTTCTATGCTCAATTGCTTATGTCGATTGTTACATTGCATATTTGTGGTTTCTCAGAATTGCTGTATGTAAACCCTAAATCTTTTGATCATTGTGTGGTTTAACTTTTTTTTCATCAGACTTTTCTGTTTTGCATAATTTTTAATCTTTGTAGTGTTGCTGTTGGGATTGGTAGAAGCAATTAATCATATGCTAGCGTGTGTTGGACAATGGATTTAGTTTTTGTATGTGTGTTCTATGGAATTTGAATTGGACATGTAAAAGCCGAAGATCTACCACATGGGTCATGCCTTTATGTTAGTCGCGCATGGATTGGTAGAAGTGATGAGTCATATGCTAGCATGTGTTAGACAATGGATATAGTTTTTGTATTTGCGTTGTATGGAATTTGAATTGGATGTGTAAAAACAGAAGATCTGACCACATGGGTCAAGTCTTTATGTTAGTCGCGCAATGCCATGCTCCTCTTAATGTTAGATGAGGTTACAAATCATCTATCTTGGGTTTTTATTCATTAGTCGCTGTTTTTATTATTGCTTTTTCTTGTAATGTTGACGCTTAATATGTTGTTTGCCTTGAAATTGGGAAAGAGAGGTTGAGTTTTTGATAACATAAAACTTATACAAAAAGTGAAACAATGGAATAACTTCAATGTATCTAGCATCATGCTTGTCTGAAAACATATAAAACTAATAGGCAAAAAGTGAAACAAGGGAATAACTTTAATGTATGCTAGCATCATGCTTGTCCGGTGTAGGTAATCTACGACGTTTATGATTTTAGAGGTTGCCTTTTAAATTGTAAATTTATCAACTGATAATGCTTTTGTTGATGTTGCTGTGTTTGTTAATCGGTGATATTTAGAAGAAATATCTGACTATTGGGATTTGCAGCATATTGTGTTGTTGCAGATGAATTAACTGGAAGACAGGTTCCCATGGCCTTTCTAGAGCGTGTCAAGGATGATTTTGTGTCAAAATATGGTGGTGAAAAGGCTTCCACAGCTCCTCCCAACAGCCTTAACAAGGAATTTGGGTATTAACATTCTGTTCTAAACTTTTGAAGTTTAAGCTGGTGAGTTTATATTGTTATTTTGGCTCATATGTTAACCTCTCCGCACAGGCCAAAATTGAAGGAACATATGCAGTACTGTGTTGATCATCCCGACGAGATAAGCAAGCTTGCAAAGGTGAAAGCTCAGGTTTCTGAAGTTAAAGGTGTCATGATGGAGAATATTGAAAAGGTAGAGAAAAACTCAAATTATTTTGGTCAATATTTCATCATGTTCATGCATTTGTACTTATGAAGTATTGATATTGATATATGTTCTACGAGATCAACTCAGGAATTCCAGGTGTTAACTGTTAGTCTTTGGCATCACTACATGTAGATATTATTTTTCATTACATTTTATATACACTGGTGTAGTTATGTTTGCAGTGTCTAAAAGGCTTATAATGAACCTAAACTTATGTTACAAATCTTCAAATAAAACTGACGAAAAAAGGTTATGCTTAAATTAGTTGATTCAAACTCCTCCTTAGTTTTGTGAAAAAAATATAATTAATTATAAGTTTAAATAAATGGAAAAAAGAAAATCAACTTCAAATGTTTTATGTAGCACATATTAATGGTATTTATTTTATAATAGGGTAAGATTATAAAGTATGATGGAATTCATGAATGATTATTCCATCAACAGTATACAGTGTTGGGATCTAGTTACTCTTAGGGCGGGTCTTTTCTACCATTCTGTTTAATGGTTTTCCATTGAGTATAAATTAAACAAATCCATCTATTGATTTGAAACTCCATGTTCATACTAGACCAGGATTTTAAAATTGGTTAATCTGTCATAGCACAACTCTATTTTAACCTATAATATACTTGTTTTACATGTAATGAAAAATTGACTATAAGATTACAAAATCATGAATGCTTGATTTGTTTGAAATGTGACATACATGATCATATTTACAACTTGATTTGATGATTGAATTTGTTAAGTTCATATCCTACAAAGTCATCACTATGTATTGGATTCACTATTATATAATAAACATATCAATACATTTTCATGTATGGTTTTTATCTCTTGTATTATTTATTATACACACAATTTCACATGAAATTTCTGTTTGTTCAAGATGTGAAAATTTATCCCTATGGTTTATGTTTTGATGTATGAGATTGTGTGTAGTTTTATTTACAGTTTTCATTTTCATAAAATACAAATAATTGTATATTTGCTTAGTTTGATTCTTGGATGATTTACTTACCTTACCTGCAAGAATTTTTTTTGATGGACGTGCTTGTGAACATAGTTCCTTCTCTTTTCTGACATTTAATTTTTTAAATAACAACTGTTAAAAGATAAGAAGAGAAGAGAAAATAGTTGTGATATGTATTGATGACACAGTCATATTGATTAATGTATGTATGCGTGATCTAAAGTCAGTTTTAATTCATCATTTGATTCAAATCAGAGGCTTGCTAAATATTCTCAAATCGCATGGTTTGAATCACAAATCTTGTGACTTTAATATCTAACTGTCAATCAGTCACGTGTTTATAATTTATGTAGGTTCTAGACAGAGGAGAAAAGATAGAGCTTCTGGTGGACAAGACTGATAACCTTCATCACCAGGTTAGTATGTAGTTTATGTGCAGCTGCCTGTTCCCTACAGTATGCCGTAGTCTGCATTGGCAGACTGAAGTTTATCATAAAAATTGTACTCAGAAATGAGATTTCTCTTTTGGTGTCTTGGTTCTTTTGAAGTGGATGCTAAGTTGTGCGCTGCTACTATAGAAATCTTCCCACTTTATTATCTCTCGGACAGTCACGCCCACTCCCGACATCCACTCTTCCCACTTTGTGTTTATAGAATATATGTGTGTGCAACTTCCCGTTTTTTTTTTTGTACAAGTACATCGACAAGAAACCCATTTTTTCTTTCCTTTTTCAAACCAATTAAACCTGCTGGTATTAATATAATTTTGTAGTCTATATCTTCCATTTTTCTCTTTCCCTTTCTCGCTACCATTATGGTAACTCTCTTTTACATTTTTCAAATCTGTCTTGCAAAAGTCCTGAAAATCATTTTCGGGGCAGTAGTAAGCATGTTCTTCAATGCTTCCTTCTTCGATCTGGATGCAGCGTTCTCTATCTCAACGAAAACTTTTTGTTATTTGAGGAAGAGATTCCTCCTCAAACCCCTAATTCCCTTAGTTTCCTTTTTAGGAATGGTAAGGTCGTTTGGTGGTTTGGGGGGAGGTATATAGGGGTTGGAATGTAAAGAAGGTCATGAGTTCAATTCCTCCCGCTAACAATCAACATTTGTCCATTTAAAAACATCCACAATCCCCTTCTTGGCCTTCTTCACCAAGCAATTGGACAAGCAAATCACATCCTTTGCATACTATGAAAAAGCCTTAGAGAAAAGAGAGAAAGTGTTGCATGTGTCATTTCATTTGAGTTGCTGTATGTTATTTGTATCGGTTTTGTGCAGATAATTTAACATCCATCATTCTCTGTCTCATATAATCATATGTTGAATTTGCTTATAGTTATAGAATCTTAATAGTTTACATCAGCATGGTGGTTATTAGAATTTGATGGCATACTAAAAACGTAGTTCAAATTCACATTTTCACATTTCTGTTTCCAGTATAGTTTTGTTTATGGATGGATTGTGGTAGCATGATTTTATATATTTTTTCTTTCAGGCACAAGATTTCAGGAGTTCTGGAACCTCGATACGTCGAAAAATGTGGCTACAAAACATGAAGGTCAAGCTGATTGTATTGGGAATTTTGATAGCCCTGATCCTCATAATAGTCCTTTCCGTGACTCGGGGTTAAGCACCATTCTGTGGTATTTTATTGTTATTCCAATGTTGTGATATCCCAGAGGTAAGATGTCAATGTTTGGCATATGTTTGTATGTAATAGAGATTACAAATCCCGTGAAGTTTTCACCTTGCTTTTCTTTAGAACATAGCTTTTGAATATAAATTGGTTTGTCTGTTTGAAGTTTGATTTCCATTCACACCATTCATTTTGATATTGTCATCAATCATGTAAATTGTTTCCTTTGTGATCTTATTTAATATTTTCCAATCTATCATTTTTTTTTTCCTGTTAAACTTTGAATGCTAATTGGCTCTGTGGCTTTTTGTACACTACACAAGCATGTAGAAACTCGCGTATATACTTAAAAGTGTTCATGACTCGATTAGATATTAAAGAAGACTTTGTTTGCTGTTATTTTCCCAAAATTTCCAAATCAGAGATTATTTTATATCTTACAATCAGTGGTTTGTCTGCAAAGATTATTTCATATCTTACAATTCTAACATAGAATTGTTCATGCTGAGATTAAACTCGGATAAACCTAATCGAAGTGATTTATATCACGTTTTAATGCATTAATCATCGGTAACAATACAATGTTACATTAGTATAGAGCAACTATTCAACCAATAAAGAATGACTAATACTACCTTGTGATCCAAGTTTAAAACTACTTTGGTTAATATCCCTTGTGTCCTAATACTCCAAAGCTATGGAGATGGAAACAATAAAGTAAAGGGATTCATTCTTAAATTGTCTAGTAAGCCATTAAGAATAATAAGATAGATACTATGTATGGAAAACAGTGATTGAACGGAGATTGAAGAGAGATCTAAGTTACTGATAATCAAGTTATTGATTATTGATAGGAAGCTTGATCTACTTATTATGATGGAGTGGTTTCAGAAGGATAAAAAAACACTTACATTTTCATTGATTTGCATTCGGTGTGTGATAGTAAGAGATTTTGTGGAAGATCTAGAGAAGAAAGAGGTTAACATTCTTTATATTGGCACGATCAAGATGTATGAGGGGGTCTCGACTAGTGTATGAACACATGCAAAATACAAACGATTTTCCAATAACAATAAGTTGAACTAAATTTCAATCCTGACCCTTTATTTATTTATTTATTTATTTATATTATATTATATTATATATATATATATATATATATATATATATATATATATATATATATATATATATATATATATATATATATATATATATATATATATATATATATATATATATATATATATATATATATATATTTTTACTTTTCTTTATTATGTACTTATAGAACACAAGCATACGATGTATATTCTTTATAGATGATATAATCTAAAATGAAGAATTGAGGGAGGAATTAGATGGAAGGTTGGTGAGTTTTAGAAGTGTATGCTTTTTGTTTGAGTAGAAGTTAAACAAAATATTTGCAATGTAATTTTAGCAAATGGAAAAATGTTTCTAGTTTGGAGGTTAAAGTTGGAGATTATATCATACCACAAGTTATGTAATTTAGATATGTATTGGTAAAAAAGTTCAGGTGTGTGTGGTATTCCTAAATTAGTAGGGGATATTTAGAGGCCTTAATAGGTTTATAATAGTTTAGGGTGGTAGGCATTTGTTCGCGGCGGTGAAAAGTCATGTATGGTGGTGTTACGCTGTTTACGGTTATTTGAGAAGGCAACTCATATGAGGTAAGAGGCATTGTATACAAGCGTGTTACCTATATATATATATATATATATATATATATATATATATATATATATATATATATATATATATATATATATATATATATATATATATATATATATATATATATATATATATATATATATATATATATATATATATATATATACACACACACATACATACACACACATACAAATGTAAGGCATTATTTTATGGGACATGAACCCTGTGTCGCCCTTGTTTGGTAATTTTCACAAATATGACACTACATAGTCCATCAAGCACAATGGTTTGTAAAGGGTGAAATGCTTTAAGTCTCCTTTCTAGTTTCACCCTACAGTATAAGGTGAGACTTTCAATTAGAGGCAGGTTCAATATTTTGGGACGCGACCCCCTTTAGATGGGAGACGAGTCCCTCAGTCGAAGGCAAACCTTTTAATTGGAGGCGAGTTCTTCAGCTGGAGGGCGAGTCCCTCAGCTGAAGGTAGTCTTTTTAAAGGAAGGTGAGTCCTTCAGCTTGAGGGAAAATCTCTCATTTTTATTGGCATAAGTCTCCATAATTAGGGGACGAGTCACCACTCCTTGCCGGATGTCTCATCATTAACCAGGATGTTAGTTAGAAATGCCAATTAGTCATTTGATGGTCATGTTTACTTCAATTTAAAGAAAGTAATGATGAACTATTTTTCGAAACCTTAAACGCTAATGACACGTGCCAAAAGTGTGATAACGTTTTCAAAATTTTGGGGACCCTAAAAGGTTCCTTGCGGCTTTAGCTTGCTTATAAAACCTTATTTTTCAACTTCCTTTGCTTTATTTTGTTCCCATGTCTTCTGCAAGCTCTTTTGACCTGCAAAACTTCTCTACACCCTCCCTGATTCTTCGTTCACAATCTACTCAACTATGAATTTCTTTTTCTTTCCCTTCCTTCTATAGTAGTTATGAGTAGGGTTTTATAAAGAAATGTTTGAAATAAGGTTTAGGTTAATGTAAAGTTATAGCTTTAAGGGTCATATTCATATCCTTTGAGGTCTGCGACGACGATGTTGATTTCTTTTTGTTCTTATGTATTCCCAGGATCGAAAAGACAATGTTTGCCCCTTCCGTCATGCCTAAGGACGCCGAGGACATTGATGTTTACTATATCTTTGACGAACGAATTCTTTCTTTTTCGAACAGAAATGGGGGTTTCTTCCTTAGAAGATAAAGAAATGGTTATCTTGAAGGCTTGTTCAATACTCGAAAGAGTGACCATGTTTGTCTCTTCTGATCTTTTCTCCCTTTATTTCTACTTTTACCTCCCCCTCTTCAAGCATATGAGGGTTCTATTTCCCTTTTCCTCTTTCGCCATGGAGGTTCTGAGGGTTCTCAATGTCGCGCCCTCCCATATGTTTCCCAATAGTCGGGGTTTTATTAGAGCCTCTGAGATGGTTTGTGAAGAGTTGGATATTTCTCCTACTATTGGAGTTTTTTCTTCTCATTTTACACTACCAGACCTGCGAAAAATGATTGGGTGTCTTTAGGCAGTCTACTGGGGAAAACCTCTTTTACTCCTCACTCCAACCACTACAATAATTGGAGAGATTGGTTTGCCCACATGAAGGGGAAATGATTCTCGTGTAGTGTTGGGGGCTGATGGTGCCCCCGTGGAGATTTCAAGATATGAACGTAAATACCTTACCTTTAAAAGGTAAGGATAATTCGCCTCTTGGGAAAGTTTGAGGTTATGGACTCACACACAATAAGTTCTTTGTGGCTGAAAAGATGACAATCATTTCACTAATTACCTATGTGAGTTTTGGAGAACTTGTTTCTTTTATAGGAATTTTCAAATAGATCATGTGACCAATATGCATTGTTTTGTAAATCCAATGACAGATTTTTGTAGAGGAAACGGGGAAAAAATGGGAGAAGATTCAGGCTGCTCATGGGGAAACTGATAGCCGCCATATTCATCCATAGGGATTTATCATCAAAGGAATAAAAATACAAGCTGAGGACCCAACTCGCAGTTCGCCAAATGTTTAGGCCCAGAGGTTGGAAGAGGACTCCTCATAGGCTAGTGGTAACGGCTCGCCTGTTGCTGGAGGGGTTCATGAGGGCAAGGCTTCACCGCCTCCTCCTACTTTGTGGAGTGACAAAGGCTTTAATATTCTTTAATTTATGAGTTTTCATATACTTTTCTCCAAGGAGTTTCCCTGTGACTACCAGGCCCACGAATCTATTTCAACTCCCGTAATCATAAGCATGAAGGATAACCTTCTAATGAGGGCGTTAATGTTGGAGGATGTCGACTGAAAGAAGATAGTTCAAGTTGAGAAGGAGATTTAGGTGAAGCTCCATAAATATATGAATGGTTATAATGAAAGTCAAAGGTTGTTGAAGGTGTAACACCCCAAAGATTATGGGAATATTTAATTTAATTTATTTAAATGAGAATATTCGCATTTTGGTGATTTTCGGTGGTTTTGTGAAATATTGGGAATTAATGGAATTTGAGTTATTTATTTTGAATAATAATATATAATATGAATATATTAATATTATTATTAATTAAAATAAATATAAGTGAAATAAGGGCAAATTAGACAATTAAAAGGAGTTAGTGAGGATAATATGGGAAAAGCCCAATTGTGAGGCCCAAGTCTAGGTTTAACAAAAAGGAAATTGTGATGGAATTAGGATTCATTTGTTAGACCGTGAGGAGAATTGAGACCAAAGCTCTGAGAAGGAAGATTGGAGGCAAAAGCTTCTGAGGATTCTCGGAAATATTTAAGAAGGATTTGATCGACAATTAAGGTATGAGGAGTATTGCCTTCACAATTTTCAATGTGTAAATTCAACGTATTTAAGGTCGGTTTAAGGGTTTAAGGGATTTTGGGGTTGATTGTGAGAAAAAGGGATTTTAGGCCTTCGTGGCAAAAACTCTGATTTGACATTGGTCTAACCCTGTAGGGAAATTTGATAGTGAGAACTCTGATAGTTGTGGTGTAGTGGTAAGTATTCCTGAGAGTTTGAGGGTAGATATGAGAAATAGTGATCTTTGTTCTTCGTGGCCTAAGTCTATTATTAGTGAATCTAACCGTGGTTCATTGGGGAAAAAGGAAACCTTAGGCCTTCGTGGTTAAAACTATGATTTGAACCTGTCTGATCCTGAAGGGATAGGAATATTAGACAGTGAGTAACTCTGATGCCTTAGGGGAAATTGTAGAAAAATTTGTGATTTAGGGCGTAAATATGATACGAGATTGAACTTATATCCCTTAATTTTAAAGGTTTTAGGCATAATCTTAAAACAATGATTAGATTGTTTAATTGTGTTAAAATTATAAATTTACTTGAGATGATTATAGTGTTGAATGGGTTGTAATTTTATGAGAGTTTGGGTTTTTACGGAATCTAAATCGGAGGTCCGGAAGATCTCCTACGGTGAAAAACGCAGAAAATTACATGCTGCCCGTCACGACTGTCTATGTTTTCGGTCGAAATTGTTTTGGACGTAACTTTTGATCCGTAAGTCCGTTTTGACCCCCGTTCAAAATGTTGGAAAGCTAATGAATATGGCTATAACATATTATAAATAAGATAATTTATTGTCTAATATTTTTATGAGATTAAATATGTGATTGTATGATGAATTATCATGAGTATAACTATGATTCCTATGAGATTAATACATGATTGTATAATGATGATTCCTATGAGTAAGGATGATGAGCTATAAGAATATTTCCATAATTTTTTTATGATTCTATGATGACATGATGTATGATGATGATTATTATGATGAACTATGATGACATGATGTATGATGATGATTATTATGATGAGCTATGATGACATGGTGTACGATGATGATTATGATGATGAGCTATGACATTTGATGACGATGAATATGATGAATGATGATGCACCTATGATGTTATTATAAGGATGATTTGTGACGTGTGCATCATGCATTCATGTGCATCCGGACTTCGGTTCAGGATCTCGATTACTTTGGCTTCAATCCCATTGTATGGATGTGAAGTATTTTGATGTGCTCCGGTTCTCTAGTAGAATCGATCTTATTGATGGGGATCTATGGAGGGTTGATGACCCAGTGTCCATCGCGCTGTGATGATTGGTACCATATGCATTGAGTCTTGTTGCATTTGCATTTGAGTCATTTGGAATAATTTATGATGTTGTGGCCTTCGAGGCCTATTGATGAATGTGAATGTGTTGAATATGATTATGACGCCATTTATATGTTGATTTTCATACATTGATTATTATGAACCGTTTTACTCACCCTGCCTGTTTGAATGTTACCTCCACGTGGGTAACGTGCAGATGATCAGGTTTAGCCGTGGACGCCGTCGAGGTTTTTTTTTTGAAGTTTTGAGTTAGCCTTTTTGGTTAACTTAGAGGGTCTTGCTCTGATATGTAACACCGGGTTGGGGTCTTTTGAGTTAAACTATGTTTTATTTGAGTTTATTTTGATTATCTTCCCGTATGAGGAGAACCTTGATTTATGCCTTTTGAGTTCTGCTGCTTTGTGCAATTTGATGTACTTTGGGGAAAACTCGTTGTTTACAGAGCCTTGACCTATTTTGAGGATTTGGGAAATGTACGCCCTTTTGTGGTGACTTTTATTGAAATTAATAATTTACTCTGATATGTGAATAAATGTGCCTTTTAATTGTGGGATAGAAAAGGGTGTTACAGAAGGCCTTACAGAAAGACAAAGAAACCTAGGAGGAGAAGTTGGCGGACGTGAAAGTCGAGGATGCAAATATCAATCCTAAGGAGAAATCCCTACAAGAGTCTCTAGACGTTGACTTCCTTTTGGAATTGAAAGAGGAGGTGTTCGAGCTTACTGATGAGCTGTTGTCGACATCTTGCGTCTACTTTGAGCGGGCAAAAGAGCAGGCTTCTTTCTTTTATCCATAGTCGGATCTAAGAAAATTTGACTTTCTTATAGTTGTTTGTGATGACCAACTAGTGGATGAAGAGATGATGGATCTTTCAGAGCCTAAAGGTTCTACTCCTTCCATGGACACCAAGGATGGTGGCAATTAGACAAAAAGAGGAGAATCTATAGCCCCCAGCTATAGGATGTCGTCGGGAAGGAGGAAATTCAGGAGGAGAATTATTAATTTGGTATTTCTTGTGATGTGTCTTGGCTCTTAGTTGTTTTTTTTAATATTGATTGGCCCTTGCGAGGAATTTTTGTAAACTTTTGGTATAACAGTGCCCTCGGGGTGCCTTTTACCTTAATGGCCTATATTTTTACTTTTTGCTTCTTCCTGTAGATTATGCTAGCCCCCGTTTGGGGTTACTTGTTTGTATTAACCTCTTGTGTACTTCATGCTCCTTTTTACCAGGAGAATATTAAGTATTCTTATGGAATTTAGTGCTAGATCGCCTTTAAGGGCGACGAGAATCCCTCTTAGGGATCCATAGCACTTTGATCGCCTCTAACGACATAAATGTTCCCTCTTTAGGGTCTAACAATTTGATCGCCCTAAGGATGGAAAAGATCCCTCTTAGGGATCTAACAATTTGATAGTCTTTATGGGTAGCAAAGATCCCACTTTAGGATCCGACAATTTGATCGCCTCTATGGGAAACAAGAACCCCTTTAAAGATCCAACAATTTGATCGTCTTTATAGGCGGAAAGGATCTCGCTTAAGAATCCAATAATTAAATCGTCTATATGGGCGACAAGGATCACACATGGGGATCCAACAATTTAATCACCTCTCTGGGAGACAAGGACTCATCTTAAGGATCCAACAATTTAATCGCCTATATGGGCGGCAAGGATCCCACTTAGGGATCCATCAATTTTACTGTCTCTATGGATGACAAGGATTTCTCTTAGGGATCCATCAATTTGACCGCCTCACTGAGCAAAAAGGATCCCACTGAGGATCCGGAAATTTGATCGCCTCTATGGACGACAAGGATCCCATTTAGGGATCCAACAATTTGATCGCCTTTATGGGCTGCAAGGACCCCTCTTAGGGATCCAACAAATTGATCGCCTCATAGGGGTGGAAAGGATCCCTCTTGGGTATCCACCGATTTGATCGCCTCTAAGAGCGATATTCTCAAGAACTTTTATGTTTTCTTCAAAAAAGGAATAGATAGCAAGTGCGATAATAAATGAGGGGCCTCATTAAAAACCCTTGACCCCTTACAAGGTACATAGGGAAAATAATGCATTAAAAAATAGCATGCTCTTACAAATGACAGAGACGTAACACTTTTCTAATCAAAGTTAACAATAAAGTACTTAAACAAAAGCAAAGAAAACAAACAAATGACAATGGAGAAAATAACTCTAGAGGGTATTTTATTCTAGAGCCCATTTTTACAGTGTTCGTGCTTAAATTACGAACCCTTTTGAGCTTGAGGTTCTCTACGTTGCATTTCATGGCAACTTCGTATTCTTCCAAGATGACTCTAACTCATCCGCAAGAGAGCGAATACTTCATACACAATACAAAATGGACAAAACGTTGTTTAGCTGATTAAAAGTTGGCTACC
Organism: Lathyrus sativus; assembly: GCA_963859935.3. Taxonomy (NCBI): domain Eukaryota; kingdom Viridiplantae; phylum Streptophyta; class Magnoliopsida; order Fabales; family Fabaceae; genus Lathyrus; species Lathyrus sativus. The sequence continues at coordinate 88,250,519 of OZ012735.1, read as the reverse complement.
CTATAATTTTATTATAAGAAGAAGGGACATCAATAACCAAGTACATGACCTTAATTTATTTGGCTTGATCTTGGTCTTCAAATGTGGTCTTCAACATGATATAGCCTTTCACTTGCACCTGTTCCCCATAGATCCATCTAGCGAGCCCTTGAAAGGCTTTAAGTCCTATAAGTTGAGGCAAGGTCTTTCAAACGCATCCTAATATAAAATATCAAAAATACTTCATTGATCTATGGTAACTCTTTTATTATCTCATTCATCTTCATCACATCTTACAGCAAAGACCATGGGGTCATCATTGTGAGGGTGTACGCCAGCTGCGTCATCTAGAGATGTAAGCGGATCTGAAAAAACCAATTAAACTGATAATCCAAACCAAACCAAACCGAAAAAAATAATTATTTTTGGTTTGGTTTAAAAACTGAAAAAAACCAATAAAAACCAAGGTGGTTTGGTTCGATTATCGGTTTTAATTTTTAGGGACCACCAAACCGATGAACCAAACTGATGACTACAAATACCTACTTAATATTTTATTTAGCCCATTATTAAGTCTAAATTTCGTATCGCTCCAACTCTTCTCCATCTTTGTTTACAATTTCTTCCTTTGAACAAAACAATAAGCCAAAACTAAACTCCAAACATAAAAATAAAAAAAATAAAAACCATAAGCCACAAAAATTTACTCTCACCAAACTACTACTCTGGAGGCCCACCACCACTATTTCTCTCGCCACCATCATTCTTATACTCCATCAGTCTCATAAAAAGTGTCTTATTTGAACAATGCACGCTTCTTAAAAAAATGATTAGATGTGTTAGTTTTGGTGAAAAAACTAAAATCATTTACTAGAATATCCTTATTAAATGTAGTTAATAAAGTAGTTGAATAAAGTGAAAATTAATGAATAGGGGTATAGTAGTGGAAAAACAATAATAAATGTTGCATTGGTAATGTAAATGGACAGTTATTTTAAGACAAAGAAAAAGTACAAATGATACACTTTTAATGAGATAGAGAGAATGTGTTATGATTTCTTTATTCATGTCTAAGTTCTCCTCCTTAGTTTTCATATATATATATTTTTTACCTTGTTTGTTTCTTCTTTTTCAACGAACTTCCTTATAGTCTTGCTACAAAATAGTTTTGATACGTGTTTGAGATATGAAACATGTTAATTTATGTGTATTGAAACCTCTTGTTTTTATTGTTGGATTTTATTTGTAAAACTTTTATATCTCTTCCCAACCTTTTCATGTCTTTCAACTTTTATATTCGATAGTAAACTTAGTTTATGATGCAATGAAAATTATGCTAATGATTCGAATGGATTAAGAACAACTTGTAAGTTGTTTGAAAAATACAACATAAAATATATTATATGAAATGTACTATTTAAAACATAATAAAATAAAATACACCGAAAAATATGATAGCAGAGAATACACAAATGAATGTAATGTTTGAAAAAAAAGTGTTATAAATCGGTCAACCAAACCAAAACAAACCGAACCAAACTAGTTAGTTTAGTTTGGTTCAATTTTTAAAAAACACTAAAAACCGAACCAAACCATACCTGATAGAGATATCATATGCTCAGATAATTATTTGACAAAAAACTTCTCTAATCTGAACCGATTACACCCCTACCATCCTCCTTAGAGAAGAATATAATAGCTTTTGGCGTCTTCGACTCGTCTTCACCTTCATTGTCAGGAAGGTCTTCTATATTCAAAATTTGGTCAATTAACCTTTTATTGGAAGAACTAGTCTCTCAGGGTCCAACGAATTCTCTGCAATAATGTTGAGTGTATGGCGCACAACTTTGTCCTTCTCGCCCATAGACATATCCTTTGCTTAGTTGGGTCTGGGGCTTCCTGCACCATCTCGTCCTTGTGAGTTAGGCTTTTTTTTATCCATGGGAAGACTCGCTTGTCACGTAATTCTTGAGGTGTCCCTCATGGATCAACCTTTCTATCTCTTTCTTGAGTTGGTAACAGTCCCCAATGCGGTGTCCTCTGACTCTATGAAAGTTGCACCATCTTTCTAGTCCGGGACTCATGACATTTTCTTTCGGAGCTGGATGCGTAGAGATATTGTGCAGGTGAAAAACCTCGGGCCACATGTGTTAATGACAAGTGTTCGAGGGCGTGAAGCTCTCTGCCACATTAAAAAAAAATAGATAAATATAACTTTGCATTTGAAACAATAAAACTTTTAGTTTTTTGAGAGCCCCCTTAGTTGAAATTTTATTTATTTATTTCTCCTCTCCCTCTTGTCCAACTTCTTTAACTTTTATTTGATCGCTGGAAATTAGTATTGTTTTCTCAATTATTAAATTGTTTGAATCTCAATTAAGTAGTGTTGCATAACAAAAATTTTGTATTAGAAATTAGAAGTAAGTTATATTTATCTATTTTCTTAATGTTTATAATTTCATTTTTATTTTTTTATGTAGGAAGGATCTTGTTGTGATTGGATTATACTGTCAGAGTAAAAGATAAAAAAATCTGTTTTGAGAGAAACATCTTAATGCCTCTGTTGCCCATCTTGGGAAGGTACAAAAGTTTTTTTTTAAAATTAAATTTTAAATTTGATGTGACAATCCTTTTGGATTGACTGACGGAGGCTTATGCAGTGCCTCCGTGACAGTCTCCTAAGAAGCATACTAAATCTCATCTAAAAATCACATACCCCTTTTAGATCTATATCCAACATTTTTTTTTATTTCTTTAATATTTCTTCTTCTTTTATCCCCTTTTTATTTACCCTTTTAGCCCAATTTCCGATATATTTTATTTTTTAAATAATTTTTCTCTTATTTATTCTTTCTTTTCCTTCTCATTTTTTCTGTTCTTAATTTCTCTTAGTTTTTTCTCCCTCTCCTTCATCATGAATTCTCTTCTATGTATGGTATGTATGGTATGTTACATGCTTATTTTATTTCTCCTCTCCTTTTTTTTTGAACTTGTTTAACTTTTATTTAACTTTGTATTTGAAACAAGTAAAACATTCAGTTTTATGTGACCCCCTTTAGTTGCAAGTTTTTTATTACTTCTCCTCTCCCTCTTTTTCAACTTTAACTTTTATTTGATTGCTGGAAATTGATATTGTTTTTTCGATTATTAGATTATATGAATCTCAATTAAGTAATGTTACATAACAACAATTTTATGTATTTGAAATAGAAATTAGAAGCAAATTATATTTTGATATTTTCTTAATATTTCTAATTTCATTTTTATTTTATTTTTTATGTAGGAAGGATCTTGTTGTGATTGGATAATACTATCAGAATAAAAAATAAAGAAGTATGTTTTGAGCCAAACATATTCATGTCTCTATTTCCTACATTAGGAAGGTACAGAAGTTTTTTGTTAAAATTAAATTTTAAATTTGATTTGAAAATCCTTTTTGATTGATTGATTGATTAATTGAGATTCAAACAATCTAATAATTGAGAAAACAATACCAATTTCCAGCGATCAAATAAGTTTTTTTAATTCTAAGGTTTATTCCAATTAACTCCTTACAACTAAGTTCTCACACTCACCCTTGTACACATACTCTTAACTAAGCCAACACCAAAATGATTATCTATAACATATATAAAGACAAAACTTGATTTTTGGTGTAGCCTATTTTTTTTACCGGTTTTACCTTTATTTTAAAATATGTAACTTACACAATAACTTGATTGAACAATTACTATCATCTTTTACATAACTACTTATTAATAACTTCCTACATAATTTTCATTTAAAATTAACATTAAATAAAAAATATCATTTATATTTTTTACCTGTGCACATTAAAAAAGCGGACAGATGGGCACGCGAGTGCTTGTCTGGACGATAGTACAAATAAAATCACAAAATGACTAAATATTTAAATTGGGTGTTACACTGAGCGTCATTTTATGGAGCGGGAACTCTCGTGTCGCCCATATTTAGGGATTTTCACAAATATAACACTACAAGATATATTGGGTCCATGGTACAAAACAAAGGAAAATAAAAAATATAAACCACAAAATTCAAATTAGGTGCTTTAAATGGGGGATGACTTCAAATTTTTTATGGGATACAAAAATACTGTCCGAATTGAAGGGAATTTTTTTACCGGATAGTTGTAAGACCAAAAATATTGTACAAGATAAAAAGTTGATTTGTAAAGAACCAACATGCGAAAAAAATTAAGTATAGTAAAGATGAAGACGTTACATTTGATGTATGGTAAAACTAGATGATGTAAGTTTAGAAATAACAACATTAGTGAGTAAATGAGATGAAGATGTTGCACTTGATGTATGGTAAAACAAGAGGATGTACCCTTAGAAATAACAACATTAGAGATTAAGTAACATCTATAATAGAAAATATGTTACAAATTAAACTCAAATGATTTGAACATGTAGAGAGAAGTTATGTGAGTTTTGTAGGAAATAGGTAGATCACACGAATGATAATCAAATTGCTAAAGGAGATGAAAATCTAAAAAATCATAAAAATAACTATTAAAATTGATTTTGAGATTAATTAATTGAATAAACGTATGATATTAATATAAAAATATGACGTCGTTTGATAAATATATCTTATTCCATTTACTAGAATAAGATTTGATCGTTTTTGTTATTAGAGCAACTAATTTGGGCTTTAATTAGTCTGTCACTCAACCTATTTTTTTGAGAATTTCTTATGGCACCCTATGTGTTTCTACCGCACCATGTAAATTTCCACAAATATCTTCTATTTTCGGAGATGCATCTCCGGACACACCCATATGTAAGTTAACGTTAAAATATTTTGGAGATGCACCTCCTGAATATTTTAGAGCATAAGTCGTGCCAAACTCTTCTCTCGCCTCATTTCACAATTTTTTCAAACTCAACTTAACCTCTCTCAATACATTATTTTACACCAAGTCAAATTTCATCAAATAAGGCTCAAGGGAACATCAATCTTCATCTGTAACCTCATTCAACTTCATCAAAAGCATCAATTTCAAGTAATTTTTTTGAGTTTTTTTATAATTGTTTGAGTTTTTGTGTAAATGAGTAGAAATCAATTATTAGGGTTAAAATGAGTAGAAATCACATCTAACATAGTTTAGACATAGTGTATTAGTTGTTTGTTGGCTGAAAATGGTGATCAAAACAAAACTTTTTGACCTTGCATGTGGTACATTATGCCATTGACACAGTTTTGAGTTGCAGAAAATTCTGGAGATACATCTCTGAAATTGTTCAGCGTTTAATTTTCTAAAAGAAAATTCGGAGATGCATCTTCAGAACTTTTAAACATTTTATTTTCCTAGTGATTTCGGAGATACATCTACGGAATTTCCTGCAATCTATTTTTTTTATTTATTTTCTTGCTTGTGTGTTGTTTGCGTGCACTAGTGTTATGCCTTACTTTAACTTACATGCATAATGGCTGATAGACATGACAAATTGTGGCATGGCAGGATTGCTCAGCACGCATCCGTTCGGCGGGAGCGGAGCCAGCAGGTTATGGAGGCTCTAGGTCCCTATGGTCAGACAGAGTCGTCTACTTTTGAGGCTCATACTTCTCCTTAGGCCACTCCACCTTCTTCTTCTTGTAGGAGACGGGGTTCACCATCTGACGCATCACTTCTTCAATCCTCCTGTAGGCGTCAAGTTTCACGACTTCCATCTCCTACGGATGACGTTGTTGATCTAGTATCACTTTCTGTCCTACCTCCTACTGATGATGTTATTGATCTAATGCCACCTCCGGTGGGTGAGACTACTGTGGATGCCGAGCCAAAGGCTTTTGGAGGAGGTTTATTTGATTTATCGTTATTGCCTTTGTATTCAGACCATAGTTCCAGACATATCAAGAACGGAGAGGTAGCATTAGTTGGATTATTTATTTATTTTTTACGTTATTTTTAATTGTTGACATTGATAATTTATGAAATTCATTATTCCCGACATTAATTATTTTTGAAAATTTTAAGGAGCGTGATCCCTAGAAGTTTCTTAGCCAAGAAAGGAAGATTGTTGTATTACCTCAGCAGGAGGAGGATTGGTTTTAGTTGGTTATGTCCTTATCTGGTTTGAAGGACTTGTGCATGACCGGTTATACTACGGTCAACCACGGGATTCTTAATGCATTCATGGAGAGATGACACTCGGAGACCTCATGGTTTCATCTCCCGCATGGTGAGATGTCTATCACACTCAACAATGTCTCGTGGTTGCTACATCTTTCGATCAGTGGGAGATTCCTAGATCATGGGAGAATTATCAAAGATGAGGCAGTCGAGATGATGGTAGAGTATCTTGGGGCTGATCCAGGTGAGGTGAATGAGAAGGTGGATAAGACCAGGGGTGCTCATGCTAGATTTGAATTTCAGAAGACGACATATGAGGATGAGATCCTTAGAGCACAAGTGGCTGATGGTGATGTTGAGCAGGTGGCGCCTCACAGATCGCACACACTGAGAACATACATGTTTTTTCTTGTAGGCACTGCGATTTTTATAGACAAGAGTGCCACTTAAACATATATCGTCTACCTACGGTACTTCATGGATCCCAGCGGATCCATAAGTACAATTGAGGGGCAACTTGCTTAGTCTACTGTATTCGAAGTTGAGAGAGGGTTGTATGTGGAAGACGAAGCAGGTCACAAGCAGCGTGACACCACTTACGTTAATAGTTATTGGTCTTTGAATATTTTGTCATTTTCATTTCATATTTGCAAAACCATTATCGATGATTTGTGTGTTCCAAACTTTTTATTTCAGGCTTGGATCCTCTTGCACTTCCCGCACATCTTTGGCTGTGTGAGTGTGCCTGAGTACACTGAGAATTTTCCGGGTGCTACTGCTTTAATCCCCTCAGAGGGAAGCAGGCGATCGAGTCTTTTAAATTTTATCTTGACTATTTGGTTACAGAGGACATGCACTTTAACAACTATGTTAATCACCATTAGACGCATCCATTTGAAGAGATAGTGTTATACTATGGATGGTTGGCCAGTAGATCGCGTCTCACTGCTTCTCATCTGCCAGAGCGCGTCACGTGGTAGTTTGGCTACACCCAGACCATTTCCAGACACCCTGCTGTCACTGCTCTTCCTGCCTTGACAGATAAGTTGATAGGTAGATGTTTGATGATTATGAGAGTCGTCTGGTACCAGAAGAGGCACAGGATACCATATCTAAGAGCGAGTGGAGCTACTTGAAGGGTACATCAAATGGTTCTTCAGGGTGTCACATCCATACATGGTGCATGATGCTCTAGGAGATCCATCGAGACTAGCTCATCACAAGATACTAGATGAGGAGAAGGCACAACTAGATCATACCGATGATGTTTTGCCTAGGTGTCGTTGCATAGTGGAGATCGCACATGCAAGTATTGAGTCAGGAATCTTCCCGGATGAGTCTAATGTCCGACGAGTCCTAGATGCCATCATAACGGAGACACATGAAGCATTGTTGTACCAGAGACATCGCCGGAGGACAGGGGGTTGATGGCAGGGGCAGAGGAGGTAGATGAGAGGTTGTCAAACACACACAGTAGTAGTCTCTTATTATTTTGTTGTAGTACTATGACCTGTACTTTATTTTGACGGTCTTACTACATTATTGATCTTGATTGTACGACATTTTTGATATATATTGCTATTTTATTTTTGTATGGTATTTTTGGTCTATCTGAAATCATGTACGTCTATTTTTTATTTATTTTTTATCGTACGTTATACTTCATATGAACACAAATAAACAACTTATAGCATGAAATACATGTTGTGATATATTTTGGAGATGCATCTCCAGAATATTCACAGAGATGCATCTTCGGTACAATTTAAATGTAAATAACTTCCAAGTTAAATGAATTGAATGTTTTAAATTATTTTGGAGATGTATCTTCAGAATATTTCAACATTTATTTAGAAATAAGTGCGTCTGGAGATACATCTATGAATACTAGAGACATTTAAATAATTTCACACAACAATTAAAAAATATATAAAGTACATTAAGAAATTCTCACTTTTTCTTCTTCTATTAGAATAACTCGTTTGGGCCCAATTGAAGACCGAATACTTAAGGTATTATACGTTGCCAAAAAAGAATTCAGACATTGTTTCCTGCAAGTGAATAAAATGTTCTTTTATCACTCTTTCACGGAGGGTGTAAATAATAATCTTCATATAAATAAAAGAAATTTTCATTAATCTCTTAAATCTATCAAAAATACACAAATAAAAGCACACTCTTAGAAATCAATTGTAATTTAAACTTCAAAAAGATAAATGAAATGAAAACTGTGCTTATAATAAAATCAACAATAGAGGTTAAGATATAGCAAATATAGTGATTTTTTTTATATATAAAATACGTAACACATTGATTACCAACATTAAACGTGTTGCATTTGCAAGGGTCAACTAACAAAAATTTCAAAGTCATGCATGGTAAGCTGGAAACTTTTCTTCCACTATAATCCAACCAAACTTCCATGGTCTCTTACGTTGAAATTGAATGAATATCCCAATTCATTCAAAGTGGTTGTCACATAGAAACAAATACCAAAAGGTATGTTCTACTTGAAATTTCAATTGTTGAATAAAAATGGAAATCATTTAATAATTCAGCCCTAGAAGTCAAAAGTATAGGTTAGCCAAATGTTGTGATTCAATGATGCATGGTAGTCCCTTCAATCAAGGACAATTGATTCTACATTCAATTATAATTTATGACTCTCCATTTGTTTGTGTTCAACAATGCATAATAATAAGAAGAACACAAAAGCTTGTCATTGTGACTTATGATATTGTCCTTGAAATTGAATACACATAAATTAAAAATAGTTCCTACTTTCAATATTTCTCTCAATTATTTACAAGAATTTTTTCTATTAAATTTATTTTGATTTTAGGATTGTGATTATTAGTTTAATAGTTTGTTCAGTAGCGGATGTCATAACATCCGTTATAACATCAACTGTCTATTAGCTTTGTAATTCTGTTAGTTAGTTAAAGTTAGTTAAGCCAGTTAGTTAGTTAGTTGGATTGTTATAAAAGCCAATATTATGTGGTGTAATTACTGCAAGTTTCATACAATTCAGTTTTTATCATTTCATCTCTTTTCTTTCACATCTAATCACAACTATCATCACCAATCTCACCTCATTTCTTGATGCATCATTGCATGATTGCTCTATCAAATTAGTAACAGAGCCCGGTTCCATAATTGCTACAAGAAGACACTCAAAGAATGGGAAATCATGGCAACAACATCTCTACACAGTTACCAGTGTTTGAAGGTAAAATGTTCGATCAATGGATTGTGAAGATGAAGGTAGTTTTCAGGTTTCAAAAGGTTCTTTAAGTGGTGAATGAAGGAGTACCAACCTTAACAGCCAATGCAACAGAAGAACAACAAGCTGCGCACAAAGAACTGAAGAAGAAGGATGGGAAAGCCATGTTCTTGATACATCAAAGTGTGAGCAATGAGATCTTTGAGAAGATCATGTACTATGAAAGTGCAAAAGAAACATGGGATGCGATGGACAAATTGTATGCTGGTGATGGGAAGCTAAAGAAGGTGAGAATTCAAGCATTGAGGAGGCAGTATGAAGTGCTGACAATGGAAGAAGAAGAAACCATAAGCCAATACCTGGACAAAGTAATCACTCTCACAAACAAGATGACAAGGAATGGTGAAAACTTCACTGATGTGATGAAGGTAGAAAAGGTTCTCAGAACTTTAACACCAAGGTTTGATCACATTGTAGTTGCATTGGAGGAGTCAAAGGATCTAGACTCCATGAAGAATGAAGAATTGCAGGCAAGCCTAGAAGCACATGAACTGAGGTTAACAAATAGGATCAAAGAAAGAGGAAAAGTTGCATATGTGAATCAAGCATTGCAGACTCAGTATGTGAAGAAAGGAAAGTCCAAGAAGGAGATTCAGTGTTATAATTGTCAAAAATAGGGACATTATGCATCTGAATGCATATCAAAGAGAGTACCAAGGAACAAAGATGAGGCTCAGTTTGCTCAGAATGAAGGATCAGACTTAGATGAAGTGTTGCTGATGGTAACAGTCAAGGATGAAGAAGAAAGAAGTGATGAATGGTATCTAGATACAGGGTGTTTCAATCACATGACAGGCAAAAAGTCTTGGTTTTCTAAACTAGATGAATCAGTAAACATAAGTATTAGATTTGTAGACAATAGCATAGTATGTGCAACTGGGATTGGAAAGATCTTGATCAATAGAAAGGATGTCAAGAAGGCATGTATTACTGATGTGCTATATGTGCCAAACATGAAGAGCAATCTAATTAGTATTGGCCAACTATTACAAAAGGGATATACCATGAGAATGGAGGTAAAAGCCATGAATATCTTTGATCACAAGAACATGTTGATCATTAAATCCCCACTGTTAAAGCAAAGAACCTTCAGGATTAATATGAATGTGATTGAAGATCATTGCCTGTTGACTGAGACTAAGCATGAGGACTGGTTATGGCATCAAAGATATGGGCACATCAACTTTAGAGATCTGGATATGCTGCATGAAAGGAAGATGGTGCAAGGCCTACCAAAACTAAAAGTGCCAGAAGAAGTATGTGAAGTATGTTGTAATGGAAAGCAAGCTAGAAGCTCATACAAAGCAGAGGTACCATTCAAAGCAACCAGGAAACTAGAGGTAATTCACTCAGATGTTTGTGGACCTTTTGAAGTAAGGTCAGTAGGTGGAAACAACTATTTTGTGACATTCATAGATGAATTCACTAGGAAACTGTGGATTTACTTGTTGGTTAAGAAAAGTGAAGTGTTAAACGTGTTTAAGAAGTTCAGATTGCTAGTTCAAAATGAAAGTGGGGAAGTAATTAGTAGGCTAAGAAGTGATGGAGGAGGTGAGTACAACTCTACTGAATTTCATGAGTTTTGCTCATCAAATGGCATTAGTCATGAAATCACTGCACCTTATACACCTCAACACAATGGGATATCAGAAAGGAAAAATAGAACCCTAGTAAATATGATAAGGAGTATGTTGAAGCAAAAGAAAATGCCTCATTTCATGTGGGGTGAAGCAGTTGCTACTGCAACATATCTCATAAACAGAAGTTCTACAAAGAAGTCGCAGGACAAGACACCAGAGGAAGCATGGAGTGGAGTCAAACCAAGTGTTCAACATTTAAGGATCTTTGGTTCATTATGTTTCAGACATGTGCCTGATCAACTAAGAAGGAAGTTAGATGATAAATCCCAAGTAATGATTATGGGTGGCTATCATCAAACTGGTGCATACAAACTATATAATCCAAATAATAAGAAGATAGTATTCAACAAATATGTAAGATTTGATGAATCAAAGGAATGGGATTGGAAAGAAAAGGTCTCACATAAAGGTAATAATCACTTACCCCTCTCTGACTCAGAGACAGAAGAAGGTGAGATTGAGGAACAAGAAGAAGTTGATGAAGATACAAATGAAGAAGGTGCAGAAGTAATCAATAGACCAACAAGGAATACTCAACCACCAGCCAGGCTGAGGGACTATGAGAGATTCCCTGATCAAGCAGTCAGAGATAAGGGTGATATAGTGCAATTAGCAATGTTGGCTGAAACTGAACCAGTGTCTTTTGAAGAAGCTTTAAAACAGAAACATTGGAAGATAGCCATGATTGAAGAACTGAGTTCTATAGAAAAGAATGAGACTTGGAAATTAGTTAAATTACTTGTTAACAAGAGGTGTATTGATATCAAGTGGGTTTTTAAGACAAAACTAAGGCCAGATGGGCAAGTGGCAAAATACAAGGCTAGATTAGTAGCAAGAGGATTCCTACAAAGGCATGGACAGGATTACTATGAAGTCTATGCTCCAGTAGCAAGAATGGAAACAATCAGACTGATTGTGACAATAGCAGTTTAGAATGATTGGTCTACGTATCAGCTAGATGTAAAGTCAACCTTTTTGAACGGTGAGCTAGAAGAAGAAGTATATGTGAACCAACCACCAGGATTTGAGATAGAAGGAAAGGAAGAACATGTGTATAAGCTGAACAAAGCCCTGTATGGGCTGAAGCAAGCCCCAAGGGCTTGGAACAAGAGAATAGACAGTTTTCTTGTTCAGCAAGGTTTCATGAAGTGTGTAAATGAACATGGAATTTACAGTAGGAATACCACAGATAATCTCATTGTATGTGTATATGTGGATGACATGATATAGTGACTGGAAACAATGAAGCTGAAATGAAGGTTTTTAAGGAAAACATGATGAAGGTATTTAAGATGTCTGACTTAGGCAAACTCACATATTTCCTAGGAATTGAGTTTGAAAGAAATGATCAAGGAATGATTATTCATCAAAGGAAATATGCTCAAGATGTGCTAAAAAGTTTTAACATGGTAAACTGCAAGCCAGCTGCAACTCCTGTTGATATATGGACAAAGTTATCCTTGGAGAATGATGAAGAGGAAGTAAATCCTACTCTGTTCAAACAGCTTGTTGGTTCCCTAAGATACTTGTATCATACAAGACCTGATATTACATATGGTGTAGGGCTGATCAGCAGGTACATGGTGAAGCCAACCACCTCTCATTTAATCGCAGCCAAGAGGATATTGAGGTATGTGAAGGGTATATACATGTATGGAATTCAATATTGTAAAAATCAAGGAGGTGAGTTGATAGGCTACTCAGATTCAGATTGGAGTGGTGATAAAGATGATAGGAAGAGTACAACAACATATGTGTTTATGATTGGAAATGCAGTCTTTGCATGGAGCTCAAAGAAGGAACCAATGGTGGCTTTATCCTCATGTGAAGCTGAGTATATAACAGCTTCCATGGCAGCCTGTCAAGCTCAGTGGACAAACATGTTATTGACTGAATTAAAGCTAATAAGGAATGGAAGAGTAGAACTCATAGTTGACAGTAAATCAGCCATAGACTTGGCAAAACACCCTTAGCACATGGTAGAAGCAAGCATATTGAGATCAAATTTCACTTTTTAAGAGAACAAATGAATAATGGAAAGTTAGAGATGAGCTACTGCAAAACAGATGAGCAATTGGCTGACCTGCTCACAAAACCACTAAAAACAAGCAGATTTGATGATCTAAGGATGAAGCTAGGCATGGTGGAAGCATCTAACTAATTGAATTAAGGAGATGTATTAGCTTAATAGTCTGTTCAGTAGCGGATGCCATAACATTCGTTATAACATCAATTGTCTATTAGCTTTGTAATTCTGTTAGTTAGTTAAGTCAGTTTGTTAGTTAGTTGGATTGTTATAAAAGCCAATGTTATGTGATGTACAATGTAATGCAATTACTGCAAGTTTCATAGAATTCAGTTTTCATCATTTCATCTCTTTTCTTTCACATCTAATCACAACTATCATCACCAATCTCACCTCATTTCTTGATGCATCATTGCATGATTGTTCTATCAGTGATTCCATATTTTAATTATTAAGTTTTATCAATAACAATATCATATTTTTCCTGAGTGTCATTTTTAATAGAAGTGTTCAAGGTATGAAGGTAAAGTTTGACAAGATTTTGTTAAAAATATTTTATTTGATATTTTTCGATGGATTCAAATATCTATAAATAAAAATATGTATGTGATTTCTTTGACTCTTTGAGAAGAGGAGATCGACACTTAGGCCACCAACATATATTTTGGTGTATGAGCAGATAGGAGGCCGGAAACATGTAAGTAGATTTGATTGAAATTTTCACACAGGTGGAACTGAGTACTATCAGTTTTACTGTGGGACATGTAACCTTCAAAGTCGCTTCAAGTGATCAAATATGAAAAAATGTGTTATGACAATCAACATATTTTCATAGCATTTGTCTTTGACATTTTTTATTTTTTAATACTAGAAACAATAATTCTTTTACAGAAAGTAGAAAGACTCGTGTTGTGCATAACAATATTTTGTCTCCTAACACAATAAATGTAGTTTTAAGAGGATTGATTTTTCATTAAAAAAGATAACGACGCAATTTATTATTTGTTTATCTGTAATTTTAAGAGGATTGATTTTTTTATTTAATTTAATTTTAAAAATAAATAAATTTTGTAAAATAATTGTATGTAAATAGTTTTCAACAAATAAAAATATTGAGTGAATCTATTTACATACTCTTTATACTTTTTTTAATTTATAAATATGGCTTGAAAAAACAAATAATAGTCTTCTATATGATGTCGGTTTAATACTATTTTACACAAAAAGTTCTTCCCATCATTATTCTCATAGATTGAAAATTTAAATACATTTGAGGAAAGTTAAACTATTTTGTAAAGCTAAGCTTCTTCACGGGTCGAGTAAGGTGAAGAAAAAAAAATCTAAAAAATAGTTGACATTTAATACACGTTAGCACAAAATAATTGACCACAAAAATACAATATTTTCACAAACAAATAAATGAAGATACTGAAAATAATTGAATGTTATTTTCTTCATGACAATAAAATACACAAGTTGCGATAAGGGTCAATCACATGAAATGGTCCAATTCATCTTTAAATAAATGGTGGCAGTTAATGAAAGTGACACAATCTCTTCAACTAAACCGTTTCATCTTCCAATGTTTTCATGAAAATGACATCTCCATTAGGGTTACACAAACTCACAAAAAAAGCCAAAATTAATTTTATAAAAAAAGTGATTGTTGGGTTAAAAGTACACGTCCTATATTTAGGGGTTAAAGGATGGGACCTTAAATCTAATTGCCATTAATTAATATATGACTTTGATTTGAACGTGATTTGTCATCATAAACTGTCTTTTTCTTTTAATAAGTATGTTACCCAACATTATGTTAAGTGGCTTAATGGAAAAGCAATTAAGGAAACCGGATTATTTTATTTTTCCTACTAGAGGACAAGCATAATTAGAGTTTGCTAATTATTTGGCCTCACAAGTCACAACAATAACATACAACAATTTACTTCTTCCACCTAGCTTGCATCTTCAACTTGATAACTATCATCACAAACTTTATAGCATAGTTATCTTTCAAAAAAGTTTTATACTGAAAAAATACATTAATTATTTAGGATAAGGATAAAAGAGTATATAGATATTATATATACAACTGTTTTTCTAAAATAATAAATTAATAATTTAACTTTCATTGAACTATTGTATAATTAACTCACATAATTTCAAAAAATAAAATAAATAATTAATTCACATAAAATAATAAAAAAAATATTGTTTAACCAAAATCATACCAACAATTATTTATATATTAAAAAAATATCAATAAACTAATTAAGTTAGGCTTTTACCAATTACTATAAAACTAATTCTTATCCTTACTTGAGATTTGAATATATAATCTTTTTCACTGACATAAAGAAAGTGGGTCACAATAGTTTAAGATATGATAAGTATCTTACACTTTTTTTTGAATAAATTATTTTTATCAATAGTTATTAAAAACTCTAATGCATGCGTACGTGCCATGTGGTTGTCCTTTACACACTAACAATTATAATATATTATTTATCTCTTTAAAAAAAAAGTAGATTACATAATCACTTAGCTAAGCCATACAAAAATGACAACATAGCACAAATAAATGAAATGAAATTAAATATAATAAAATTAATCTGAATTAGCCCTTGTGGTAGGACCCATAATAATAAAAATATATAATAAGGTGATACGTTTTTCATGCATTTCCACTTGTTGCACTTAAAAACAAACACATAAATTGAAAATCTCACATCAACTTGTCGTAAGAAAAGCCAAACAAGTACTCTACAATAAGTTGATTTGAAACTTAGAAAGGAAACAAAAAATACAATCATGTAATTTATGTCAGCATAAGAGATTGGTCCACACCCTATCTTATTGTGGGGTCAATATTTATATAAAATATTAAAGTGTGACTCAATGAGAACACTAACAAGTAAGAATAATTGTTACTATTAAAGGTGTTTATAATAAGCACAAATTCTTTCATAGGCCTCCAAAAGAGAAATTCTACGAAAGTGATGCACACCTATCTCTATCACTTTGCTTTTCATTCATTTTTTGTTGTTGTCTCATTTTGCCTACTTAATTGTGGCTTTTATTTAATTGATTTTGTCTTTTCTCAATGGATATAGTAGGGGTTTCTACTTTGGCCCACTATTAGTTTTAATTATTTTGGGTCATCTACCCAAGATTAGTTCTAATTAATTTCAATATATAATTAATGTTTTATTCAAATTAACACCCACCTAATTCTTAAAAACTTAGAGCTTGCTTGAATGAACTTTAATTTTAAATTTTTAATAACAATTTTATAAACTAATTTTGAAGAAAAAAATATGTTTGATAATTTTATTTTTAAAAGTTATTTTGAAGTTGCACAATATTGTAAATTTGCTATTGATAAAAAATGTATTAATTTTCTTTCTTTTTTCACTCTTCATAATTTTCAAAATTAAAAACTAAAAATAACACTTCTAAAACCTATTTTATTTATTTTTTTAATTTTTAAAACTCTCAAATAGATAATATTTTTTAAAATAGTTTTATAAAATTAGACTAGCAAATAAGTTTTATAATTTTTAAAATTTACAAAATCAATTCAAACCGAGCCTTAACATTATTGATTTTAGAATAATAGATGCCTTAAAAAATAAACTAATTTATCATCACCTATTTAGAGTGAGGTGACATATTTAAATAAATTTATTTTTGTAAGTAGATTAAATATTTTTTTTGGAATGTTAAGTAAATAATATTTCGAGAGGTTGATTATACAACATAAAATATTTGTTAGAGAAGTAAGGGTTAAAAGGAGAACATATATAAGAAAATCAAACTGACAAAATAGTGAACGTTGAAGGATGAAAAATCAAGGAACTTCTGACACAAAATTTAAAAGGAAAGTTTTGACCAATTTTATAATCTCCAAGAAGAACAACTCCACGTTTTTTGAGCTCTAGAAAATCAAAGTACTTTGTCTCTAAACATATGTGATGAGAATATTGAGAGTTTATAACCTGGCTCTTTTAGTATTCGAACTAGTGACCACTAATTCTCCCATACTTTCATAACCTTTACGCGAGACAACATCTTTTTAAGTGGAACTCTAATTGTCCCTGATGTTTGCACAATTCTTTTTGAAGCAATTAGTCTTGTTACAATTGAAATATTTGTACTTTGACTTATCATCATTCATTGACTTGAAATTGGACATATATTTCTTCCCGTTATGGTTTCATCTACTCTTATTTTTCTCTTGAAATATTCAAGCTCTCACCACTATCATCAACTTTCATTTTTTAAAATCTTGATTATATCCTTACTTCTAATTGCCTATTGGACCTTATTCAAGGTTATAATGGCTACCTTAACATAAATAAAAGTATGTTTGAAATTTTCAAAAGATTCAGATAATGACCTTAACAGAAGTAGAACTCGGTTCTTATTATCTAACTTCACAACAATATTTTGAAATTCTTCGATTTTGTTGAACACCATAATATGCTTCAAAATATTTACTTGTCATAATGAGTAAAATGGTTGTTTCAAACCGACTTCACCCACATTTATGTCGCGATCTTATTCATATTGACTTTTCCTTTATATTTTGCCTCAAAGACACAGAATAACGACATTAACACTACTATAAATAATATATTTAATGACGAAACTTTCACCTCAGCCACTGAAACGGAGGTTAAATAACCTAGAATGCGCCATTTATATATTAAAAAAAAAACTTAAACCCCAGTTTTGTTCAAAATCGAAATTAAATGTTGCTCAGGGTTTTAACTTCAATTCCCAGCTCCTACAATTTTATGTTTTATTTAGAATAAAAATTGCACCTTTATTTTATAAAGCATATAATCCCTCGGTTTACCACAAAATGAGATGAATACTCTAAGTAATATTTTATTTAATTAAATTGAACCAAATTTTTACCTCGGTTATGTTCCATCAGTTTTACAAAACCGAGATGAAAACTCTAGACAATATTTTATTTGTTCATCAGAATGTTAAGTCTCATTCACTTTTTGCACCCTAGTGAACGAAAGGAGCACCATTCTTCTCCATCTAACAAACCAAAATACTAGTCTTCATCTTCTCTAAGGAGGAAGGAAGCACGAATCTCAAACCAACACATTTCTTTGAGTTTCTCATCACATTTTCGGTATGTAAAAATTTATTCATGTGAACCTCAAACCAACACCTTTCGACAAAGCTCCAAACAGGTATCCATTAATGTGATCTGAATCACTCTCCAATCATCTCCTTCTACTCTTTCAAGTTCTTCAATTCTTTTTTCACTTTTGAGCTAAAATTCAAGTAGTGAATATGTTATCCGTTTTCTCCTCTTTTTTCCTTTCTTTTTTGTGTGGTGATATGGTGTTGTTTAAATAGGCTAAGATGAACGTGAACAAATTCAAATGTGAGGGTGACTTTTGGACGGAGTTAGAATGTGAAAAATGAAAATGAAGAATTGTTATGATTGCATCAATTAGTGATCCATGTGAAAAAGTGTTTAATCAAGGGTTAGGATTGCATCAATTAGTGATCTATGTGAAAAAGTGTTTAATCAAGGGTTAGAGGATTGTATGAGATTGCAAGTTGATTATGGTTTTGTGTTTGTTTTAAGTGGTAAATGTGAATAGGGATCCAAGTGAATTAATTATAATCAATTTGATATATTGATTAATTCAATCCAATGGCCAACAATTAACACTTAGCAATTAGAGTTTTCACAATTAAATGCAATGCCAAAAAAAAAAACTCTTAGATATTTTTATATGATAAAAATGAATTTATAAGAAATAAATGAAATAAAATTCAAATCTTTTTTAATAAAGCAAATAAAAATCAAATGATTATTTATTTGTCTCTATTTATTTTTTCTTAATATTTTGACAAAAAAAATAAAAATTAAAGGGATTAAAAACGAATGAAAATCGGATGCGAAAATGCACGAAAAAAAATGCATCAGAATAATCTATGTTAAATGTACTTCCGTAAAATAGACAGATAAAGATCAAAGTTTGCAGTAAAAAGTGTCCAGTTGAAAGGCTTAGACTGATCAAAATGCAAAAGCAAATGGGATTGTAAAAAAAAAAACGAGCACGCCAGATTAAACTATGTGAACTGTAGATCGACAAAACTGACAGCTGCAAGCCCAATCTTAAAATTTTTCGTCTGGTAAATTTATGCACATTTAAGAATTGATTCAACTGGTCTGTATGTAAAATAGAAATTTTATTCTAAGGAAATTAAAGTAAAGTTGGATGCATGAAAGTTTAAAATTCCCAGAAAAAATTGGGGTATGACAGCGAATTTCATATACAATATCATTTAAATATTCTTCTTTTTATACCTTGCAAGTCTCCTCATTCCACCGCGGTGGAGGCTACGATCCACCATCACATTTGTTCAACTTCTCATCTTTGGTTCCACAACGAATTAATGGTGTCATCTGTAGAAATCGACTTTTGATTCTCACGATTTTAACAAATTTGCATTTGTTATTCAAATTTCGCAGTTTGTAATTCTTTCCAATCATTGGAGAAAGTACTCGTAATTGAACGCGAAAATCTATCGCATTCTGATTCGAATTAGCAAAGTTTTAGTCTCATATATTCAATATTTTCATATCATCAATTTTTACCTTCAACAAAGATGGATAGATCTAAGGCTACTAGATCCACCATTGCACGAAAAGACGCCATTTTCGCCTTCGTAGCAAGTGATTAACAGCCTCTTCCCGCCAAAGAACGCTGCAGATCCTAGAGCAGTAGTTTCTCTATATTTAGATCTAGTTCGAGCTTTACACTTGGCCAAATTAATTCAAGTTAATCCAGTAGAAACTCATGGGCCACTTCCTGGGTACACACCATGAAGCCTTACTTGGCCTTCACATGGCACAAGTAAACCTCGACGTATAGGCCCTAATGAGCTACTGAATAATGTGTTTAACATTGTTCGAAAATAAAACTAATATGCTATTGATGAAATTCTTCAATGCCTTGAAGAGAGCCTCCATAATTTCCTTCCCATAAAACTACAATTCAAGAAGTTGCTTCAAGAAGGAATCTTTTTTCCATACGGAGCGAGCCGGGACAAAAAGAGACAAAGCTCCCCGATTGAAGGATTAATGCAAAAGTAAATTGTCAAACTCGTCCTATGAGCCCCAGAGGAGATCAGGAAAGTCATGCTCTTACCGCGGTTCAAGAATAAATTCTCTCAGATGTCGTGCTACCAAAGCACTCACTGTCGATACAAATCTTGGAAAGCAAGATCCCAAAGTCTATAGAAAAGTTGCCCAAACTAACTGATTATGAAAGAAAGGGAGATCCTGATGAACATGTACAACTTGTAGACAATCGTTTGAACTACTTCAGTGCCGCCAACTCTTTGAAGTACAAGTTTTTTACGCTAACCATTGATTATGGTTCAACAGCTACCCGATGGTTATATTCATTCTTAAACAAAATCTCGTAAAAGGTTTTCGATGCTACTCATAGTCTCTAAGCGACATTGCATCACCGAGGCTGCTCTAATCGAGATCATTTAGAGGAAGAAATAAAGCTTGTGATCATATATCGATCAGTTTAGTCAAGTTCCAATTGAGGTTGACGGGGCTTAAGAAGGCCTCCAATGTTGGATTTATATGAATGGTATCTTGAGCGACCATCCTTTAAGGAAACATATTAGGAAAGGGAAGGTCAAATCCATCCAAGAGATGTTGACAATGGTCGAAACATTAATGATTTTGGAAGACAAATTGACCACATGTTTTGATAACCCTGCGTTTAGCGAGTCTCACTCCGGCTGCCCATCCAGAAAAGAGCCTTACCAACATCGGGATGATTTTGACCGAAACATGCAAGGAAAGTATGACAGGAACACCCCGATTATAGTATCTCGTGAGAGGATCTAATAAGATTATATGAACATCAATTTTTGGAAGGTAGGAATTCGACCCCCTTATTCTGTCAGAGAGACATTTCAGTCAGATAGATTAAAATAATGTCGGTTCCATAAAAGCCACAACCACAACACCAATGAATGTATCCAGATGAAAGATGGAATTGAAGAGTTCATTAAGAGACACTATTTGGATAAATACGTGAAAAAAAGCAAGTGAGGCAGAGAAGAGTATCCTAGGGGTAAATCCCCCTCAAAGACAACCACAGTCGGGACAAGCAGGTGAAACAAAGAGGAAAGCAAATGCAAGCACCCCTATATTGCTGCCATAACAGGAGGAGCACCTCGAGCTAAAATCCCATCCAAAGGCACTACGAAGAGGAAGATCACAAAAATGTTGGTTGTATACTACAGGGAAAAGAATACATCAGAAAAATTCCCAGATCACCCTATGTTGGGAATTCGAGACTCCAAAAAAGTAAGGGTCATTCTTAAATAAAATTTCCCCTAGTGATCATTGCTATAGTCAGTAAATTTGACGTCTATCAGATCCTTACTTACGGCGGCAGCTCCTGCGATATCATATACTCAGAGTCATCTTCATATATGAACGTAAGAGAGTGCTACCACATGAAGTCTCGAAATAGCTTGCTACCGCATGAAGTTTCTGACCTCCAAGCTTTTAACGGGACCACTACTCGT
Source organism: Lathyrus sativus (assembly GCA_963859935.3). Classification (NCBI taxonomy): domain Eukaryota; kingdom Viridiplantae; phylum Streptophyta; class Magnoliopsida; order Fabales; family Fabaceae; genus Lathyrus; species Lathyrus sativus. The sequence continues at coordinate 88,228,890 of OZ012735.1, read as the reverse complement.
CCATAGGGAATCATAAAGCTAATGGTTTCCATAGGAGAAGGTAGAGACAATTAAACGTTGAATACCCAATTTCTTGTTATTCCTTGCAAGAGTGTTTACAATTGCATCTTGGGGTGATCCTTCACAACCATGCTAGATGTTTTCGCCTCGCTGATGCACTTTAAGCTTAAATATCACAATCTACAGGGGACGCCAACCACCATTAGTTCTGATATAGAAGGGGAGAAAAAATATACCAGGCTTTCCGAAAAGATCAGGAGAGAAGTTATAGCTATGAAGCACAACGTCATTTCCCCCACAAGGTAAATCAACAGGATGAGAATCCGTCCTCCAAAACGTTTCTGAAGAGGCCATAAGGAGTGAATGAATAAACGATGACCATCCTACCTAATTATGTTTCTTATTATTCAATCATACCAAATGTTATGCTCAAATCATTTACCATTTGTATGCATATGTTGATACCAATATCAAAATAAAGTGATGTTTTTCAAGACACTCTTTTTTGTATGACTATACATAGAAACGATAATCTAGGGTGTGACCAAAGATATCGACGACTGACATACATAAAGTTAAGGGTGATGTCAGAGACGCTTTGTACGCCAGGCTAAAGCAATCAATTCATCATACAAAGTTAGAGGTGTTGTCGTTGACGCTTTGCACATCAGACTAAATCAAAAAAATCCCCACATAAAGTCAGAGGTGATGTCAAATATGTTTTGTATGTCTGGATAAAGCAATCAATCCCCCACAGGAAATAACGGCCCACCCCGTCTAATAGGTAGCCACTCCAGATACTATGTTGAGTTGGCTGCGCGTCTACCTCTGACCGAGTTTTCATATGGTAGAGGGAAGGAGAACTGACTTTTGGCCAGGAACAACGCTAGTGAAGTCCAATAAACTTTGAGGGAAGACCTCATAGTTTCATTAAGATTTGGAGCCATGCACTTAAAATCATGGAGAGTACCTTAAAACAGGTATAAAAACGTATTAAGTTCATATTCCTTCTTTCATTATCGTAGTAAAGTCCAACTAAATTTGAGGGAAAGCCTTTTAAGTCCATAAAGACCTAGAGCTATATACTCGAGATCATGACAAACAAAATAAAATTGTGATGTTCAATTAACTCAGAAGGAAAACCTCGTAAATTTGCAAAAATTCATAGCCATGTACTCAAGGTCATACAAAAACATTATAAACAAGTAACAAAAGGTATTTCATTCAACAAAGATGTATTTCTTACATAATATTTCATTATGAAATACTATTGCATAAATACTTTATTAAAAAGGGGGGGGGGGACTATGACCCCACCATGCCTACTTCTGTAGAGAAACGATATTCCTATCTATGATAGTTTGATTTGACCATATTTTATATCTAGAAATTAACAAAGGATGGTGAAAATACTGTACTTTGTCCAAAGCATTTTTAAATAACTGCGAAACCTCCTCAAGGGTGGGACCCGTACAGTCAACTAGTTGATGCGTTAACGAAGCATTTTGAGAATGCAGGAACTCTACTTTCTTATGAGTATTCCCCACTGTTTCAAAAAACATATAAAGCTTGGTCTTTCATTGCCACAACCTTACTAGCTGAGCCATTTGGCAAAAAGAGAGGTAGTGAAGGTGAAGCAAAACATCCTTGTAACACCTCGTTCCCAAAATAAAATAAAACAAACAAATAAAACACATATCAGAGTTTCTCTCCCAAACGGGATGCCACAATACACGTCAAGATTTCCACAAATATTTTTCCAAATAATTTAACTGAATTTTTTTCCAATAAAATTGCAGCGGAAAATATATGGTCTGCCATAACACAAAATATAATACACACACATCATCCATATCCATCATCACCATCATATGTACAACATTGGCTATCTGCCCAAAATACATAGCATCACCACACATCACCATACATATACAAAAGTCAGATACGCCACAGGGGCACACAAAATCAACATAAAGCGATAAAACTCCCAAAAAGGCCCCGGTGTTACGTATCAGAGCAGTCCTACGGAGACACCACAATCCAACTAGCTAAGCACCTGGATTGTCTGTACTTCCGAAGAAGCACAGACCACAACAACAACAAAGGGGTGAGAATCACGATTAAATAATAATGGTATAGTAGTACATGAAATAAAAGGCAGAAATCTTAATAATACTATTCCATATACATATCATCCGGACTCACGGTCCCACCATCAACCACAACATACAATCACACATCAAATACACTCACTCAACTCTAAACACACGGTACCGATTCACAATCACGATGGACACTTGGCCATCAACCCTCCACTCAGTGAGCACACCACACCGATGGGAAACTGGCCATCAACCCTCCACAATGGGAGAACCACAACAATACCGATGGACACCTGGCCATCACCCTCCCCACCGGGAGCACAACGCAATAAAATCGATGGACACATGGCCATCACCCTCCCCACCGGGAGCACAATACAATATCATCGATGGACACATGGCCATCAACCTCCCCACCGGGAGCACAACACAATATCATCAATGGACACATGTCTATCACCCTCCCCACCGGGAGCACAACACAATATCATCGATGGACACATGGCCATCACCCTTCCCACCGGGAGCACAACATAATATTCATACGCATCAAACATCTGGCACACCAAGTGCGCACCGATCCTATCGATCCATCCCTCACACAACATATACATATACACGACGCACAAGGCGTACCGATCCCACGGATCCATCCCTATCACAAAATACATACACAACAAGCACACATAGTGCGTTGATCCCACAGATCCATTCACCACACAAATTATCACATACAATGCACATAAGGCATGTCGGTCCTACTGACCCAAATACATCACATAACAGCACACAAATGTAACGCATAATAAGCGTACCGATCCTCACGGATCCACTCACCGCAACTCACCAACACAACGCACTCAAGGCACAACGATCACACTGATCCTCATATCTCACACGCAACACACACACATTGCACACATCTCACGTACACATCCACACGGGTTCATACTTAACGCATAACCTACCGATTATGCCACTTGTGATAGACGCCGGCCAGACACCCCTACAACCACCAACACACGCTCGCATCAGCTCTCCAACAAGCCTCTCGTCACACATGACCAACGAGGGTCCAAGTCCATAGCGGAACAACACAAAAACAGCAGCAGAATCACAAACTGCTGTCGGGCTCGCTGGCGCATTCGCCCGGCGAAGCCCCGCAGCGAACACTCGCTGCCATTCGCCTGGCGAAACCTCTGGCGAAGCCAAACAGAAGCTTCTTCCAGCACTCTCTGGCTAGTTCGCCTGGCGAAGGCTCGCCCTCATTCGCCCAGCGAATGCCTGCGTACATAGAAAAATTCTGTGCACCAGAATTATCATCCACTCCCGATTCCGCCCGATTAAATCGAAGCCCACAATCATCCATATACTGCAACTTAACTACGGGTCTATTTCCCGATTCTATATGATAAAACGAATCATCTGCTCAAATTACCGACTTCCGGCATAACTCCGAAACTACTCAAAAACCCCAAACTCATTCATCCCAATATTCTCAGCACATGCAAACGAATTAAACATCAAACAACACAACAATAACAACATGCAAACAACATCAATCATCAAAGAATCTACGGGGATAGGGATTTCCCCCTTTCTACTGATTAATCATGTATTTATCGAATTTAACCGATTATTCTCCCCCCTTTGTCATACCCCAAATTTTGACCAGGCAATTTTCGAGCTTTCATTCATCAGATTGTGTTCTTACTGTACATTATCTGCATAACATAACATGCCCTGCATATCATAGCATTTTCATCAACTGTGCATCATATCCACTATTCTTGTCATCTTACCATCGTGCATACAAAATAAGTGTCTTTTTGCTTGCGGTCTAAGCTCAAGTCTTGCAAGTTCAAACCAAGTTTTAGGAAAAATTGTTAGGCCAGATATGTGTGTATGGCACGGCTGAAATCCAGTTAGGTCTGACCTAACCTTGGTCAGACAAGTTTTATTTCAAGATCAAGGCCAGGGTAAATGATTCAAGTGGTTGCGTCTGAAGTCTCGGTTAAGGTTTGGTGCCAATTCATATTATTTGTGTGTGGCTCAAGTTATCAAAATGTGTTGAATTCAAATACTTCGTGGTTGAAGATCATCAAAGACCCGCTCATTTTCAATTAGGGTTTCAGGCAATGCACCGAAGTTTATGAAGTTGTGATTCTGATTTGCAAGGCATGTTTAAGAAGTTTCAATATGAATGGTTGTGGATCATCAAGAGGACAAGTTCATCATGATTCAAGACGACAAGCGCTAGGACCGATTCACGATTCTATTTTAAGTGGGGATTCAAGAAGTTAGAATTTGGTTCTAGTAATCAAAAATTCAAATTGTTATAGTAAAGAATCAAGGACGACATTACGGGTTCAAGCGAGAGAATATTTGTTGCAATTTGGATTTGGTTTGCTCATGTTTGTCAAGTACTAAATGCATCCATTTCTTATGGTGCAAGATTCAATTACATATCCACTTCAAGATTCAAGATTCAAGTGCTAAGTGTTAATTCAAGATTCAAATTTAAAATTCTATGTAAGGTGTCATATAAGATCCAAATTCCAAATTCATGATGAAGTTTAAGATTGATCTATGACCATAATGCATTCAAAGTTCAAAGGGTAATTCATGGATAGATTCATTTTGATCCAAGATTTGAATTCATTTCAAGTCCAAAAGAGGATTATGTTTGATTTTATCTCTCAAAATTTGTTCAAGGTTTATTTCAAGTGAGAATTCAACAAAAGGTCTCAACATGAATAATGCTGAAAAACAATATTAATAACAAGTTCATTTACAAGATATTAGCCCATTTGTATTCCTATTATGAAAAATCAACAAAAAAAAAGAAAAAGTCATAAAACCCCAAATAATTCCAAAAGCCCATTCATAAACTCACAAGAAAGGGGAATATTAATGTTATACAAGTTGCAATCAGACAATCTCTTGAAGACTCCTACATAATATCTAAACCATGGCCCACGTTTGGCATGTTACCGCTGTTATTTTACAACCCAAATAAATCAAGTATCTCTACAACATATAGCCAAAACTCTGTGCCTCTGCTACCACAATAGTGACACAACCTAACAAGGTGCTACCCCAAAACCTGCCAAACAATGACATTACAAACCGAAATTCAGCTGCAAGCCATCTGCACAAACTGTATTGTCCTGCTCTTGCAATAACATGCCAAGGCTTTTGCTCAAAACGTGACAAACCCTTTGCTTCTTCATACACTGCACCACTTTCAAAACCGTATAACCTGTACACAATCTCACAACCTGCTGCTACACTCCAAGCCATGACAAACCAAATGTTCTGCACTTGTTACAAATCAATGAGTTGTACACTCTGCAGTAAAAAAGCCTCGCTGCAACACACACCAAAACAAACCACACCAGTTTGTAAACCATACAACGCCTACTAACTGCCTGCACTGATTCCACAAGACTCCAAACATAAGCCATGCCAATTTCCTGCTACAAACCTACAGACCCTTCACAAGCATACCACTCCAAAACCCACATCAACAATTCGCAAGAAAACAAAGATGTACACATACCTGCAACATGCTTCACATAACAATAACAACGACATTTCACTGCTATGTACAACCAAATAACCAACATACTTTGCAATGTGAAAATGACCAAACCTGCAGCCTGTGTATAAACAATTTCAAATATCAACAATAATATCCTGCACCTGAAAACTACTTGACATCAGCGACAAGAGAATTTCTAAGGAGAAAAACAGGTGGTTTAAATAAAGGACAACAAGTGAAAAGAAAGAAAAAAAGGGGAGAATAAACTTTGAAAGAGAACATTGTCCATGAGTTCTTGGTAAAAAAGGACTCACCTTTCATCAATAAGAGAAACTCAACTGCCTTCCAAACAAAACTCCATGAGCACCATGTACGCAACAACTTTACCATTTCACACCAACTTCTTTTGTAAACCATACACACAATTTTTCATTCTTTATCTCCTCTCACCTTAAGCTCGCATGACATATCCACCACCATTAATCATACACCATCAAACACAGAAAACTACTAACAAATCGAGCCTCTGTTCACACACACACACAACCACAACTTCTCCAACACAACAGTGAAGTCATTACCCTTACCTCTGTTCTTTCAACACAATATCAATCCTTCCATTCTTCAAACAACTTTGCAACAACACCGCAAACCCTTTTAAAACTTTCAATCACAACAGCAATTTGCGCCGCTCCCCTGTTTTCGTTGAAAAACCGTCGCTCACCCTTCCTCAATCGCGAAAAAAATTCACCGTCACGCCTTCAACAGCTTCTGAAGTTACCTTCAAAAAATCCCTAAAAAAAATAACCATTATCGTTAACACACTCCCTAAACTCATATTCATTATCAACCTCATCTTCAATAGCCCCTTTAATCTTCACCAGAATCCAGACCAGAAACCGAACATCAACCATAAACCCCATTTTCTCATATTTCGAGCCACTCACAGAACTCGTAACCATTAAACTCACGAACAACAACACCACACATCCTTCAGATATTACCTTCTGCCATCAACACCGATACAACTAGTTTTTCAGCAAAAAATGCGGCGAAATCGGCAGCAAATTCTTCGGCTTCAAAACATTATCAATTTGCAGCAGTAGCCGACCACAAATTGTGCCTCAACCATCATCATCGCTATATCAATAACAACGTAACGCCTCCGTGTGAGAGGAGAGTGGAGATCGCAGAAGCAAAAACGAGGGAGAAGAACCGCCGCCATGAGATCAAGATCGGGAGGGAGCAGCGAGAAAGCATGATGGCAAGAGAAATTGAAGATGAAACTACGCTGCGAGAGAAAAGAGAAATGAGATCGAGAAATTTATTGCGGGAGGAACACGGTTAGGGATTTAACTTTCGATCAATTTGTTTTGTTCGGTTTGGTTGTTTGTATGGTTCCAAATCATGTTCACGTTGTTTTTCTACTGACTGCATACTGCTAACCTGCCCTTCATTATTTTTTTTATTTTTTTATTTTTTTATTTTATTTTACTTAAATATTTTTAATTAGCTAACTATTACTTAGATTTTTTTCCCTTCTCAAATGTTGTTTAAACCTTTTAATTAGTTTATTATCTTAATCAATCATTACTATTTTTAATTAGTTTTGAATTATATTTTTAAACATGGTTTTATTTAGACTTAGATTTATTTAATCTTGATAAAAAAATTTAATATAAAAATCTCAAAAATAGTTTTTTTAATTAATTTTATGAATTAATCTTTTGATTTGTGGATTTATGTTTAGATTTTAATTGATTATAATTACTTAGATTGTTGTTAATTAGTTTCTATTAATTATTTTAACTACTAACCTATTGACTTGTGATTTAAGTTTGGAGACTCGAATATTTTTGTTTGATTTTAATTTCGATTCTTGTTCTGGCTACCTTTTTCTATCAATTTTGTGATCAATTGTCATTAATCTAATTCATACCTCTTTTTTATCATAACTTTTTTCTTGTCATTTGATTCCATTTTGTGACTGTCTACTGTAACAACTTGATCCTCCTTTCTCTTGTTGATCATGACGCCGATAGTACATGGTGGAGAAGGAGTGAGAATGGAATCCCTCCTACGCTCACTCTGAGTATTTTGAACACGAGGCGCTCGACTTGGTTGTTCGAAATATTCATCTCTACTCTTTAGACTTTTGTTCAATACGCGTCTCAAAGTATTTTTCTCAATAAAATTCAAAACACAATAAAATACAGTTAGGATTGCGCGCCATGAGCCTTAAGTGGTGGAGAAGGAGTGAGAATGGAGCCCTTCCTACACTCATTCCGAGTATTTTGAACACAAGACGCTCGACTTGTTTGTTCGAGATATTCGCCTCTACCCATAGAATTTGGTACAATACGCATCTCCAACTTTTTTGTGAATAGAAATACGATGCAGTTAACACGTGACAAAGAAAGAGTGAGAATGAAGCCCCTCCTACACTCATTCCGAGTATTTTGAACACAAGCTGCTCGACTTGGTTGTTCAAAGTATTCACCTCTACATATAGCCCTTTAGTACGATCCTAATCAAAAACAACATCAACGTACCAAACCTCTTTTTCGCCTTAGGGCATCATTCGAAAACCCTTTTTCAAGGTATAAAATCAACCAATACACAATTATTTCTTAAGTGGCCGAACTACGGCTGCTCTGATTTCTCACACATGTTGAGAATACGTAGGCATAGGATTGCGATGATCCTAGCGAGCACAATTTTATTTCTTTCCCATCTTTAATCATCCATACCCTTTTACCCAAGGACATGTTACGTCCGTTCTACCGCAAACAGGTAATGCATAAGACTCCAAGAGCGAGCCGCAATACACCTAACTGCTAGAATGCGCACGACAACATCATCCACCCAACATCCCGTTTTCCACCATAGTCCCATGAATTACGAATGCTCTGATTCTTCACTTCATACAAGTGAATATACGTAGGCACAAGGGCCCCAATCCTTGGCGAGCACTCTAATAAACACCAACCCCCCTTTCTTTAAACAAGCAAACTTTTAGAATAAAACACCCATTCACGCTAAACAACCTAGGAGGTTCCCATCGAGTACGATGGATGCGAGGGGGTGCTAATACCTTCCCCTCGCATAACCGACTCCCGAACCCTAAGACTTGGTTGCGATGACCATTCTCTTTTCCCAAAGGTTTTATCGTTATTTCCCTTTTCCTCCTTGGGATAAATAAAATCCGGTGGCGACTCTGTGTCATTTTTCGCGTAGCGACAGCTGGCGACTCTGCTGGGGACTTTTTCCTAAGCGAGTCAAGCCTAACCTAGGTTGTTTTTGTGTGTTTGGGTTTTTCCTTTTGCTTGTTTATCGCTTTCCTTGTTTTTTCAATTGTATCTCACAGTGTTTGGTTTCATTGGTTCTTGGTATGGATTGGAAACTTTGGTGGCAAACCTTGAGGGAAAGACTCTATAACCGAGTCTGGAGTGTTAAAATGGAGATAGGAGAGGTTGAGTAGTATGGGCTTCCGAGATGCTCATCTCGTGATAGTCGATACGAGAACCTCTCTTAGAGTAGATTCATTTGGGAATGATGAGAACCGTCAAGCTCTTGGCGTGTTTGATCAACGTTTTCTCAAGAATCCATTACTCTAAGGACCTTTTAGAACCCTAAGCCATTGGCCAACTAAGATTGATGGTCGCATAGTATGGGTCCTCGAGAAGTTCTTCTCGTGTGGATCGATACGAAGACCTCGTTCAGAAGAAACTTTCTTGATGGAGTTGTTGCCTGGCAATGACTGACATACGTAACAAACAGTCAAGAAAGTCCACGACTCTGAAATCCTTGTCTAGAACCCAATGTCGATGTGTCTCGTAGTATGGGTCCCCGAGAAGTTATTCTCGTGTGGGTCGATACGAGGACTTCACCTAAAAGAGATTCATGTGATGGAGTCATCCTCCGACATATTCATGTCATGTATGATGAACAGTCATGTGGATCCATGACTTTGGGATCCTAATTGAACTTTAGATCACACCTGGTGAGAACCTTGTGTTACGATCAATTAACTTTTATCCTTAATCCGTACCTTTGATCTTGTGTGCTAAAGTCAGATTAAGTACATTGCATCCCAGTGCTTTCAATCCATTTCATGTGCATTGCATCTGCATTCTACATATCATTTCCCGCGAACCTCATACCACCTTTTGTTTCTAACACGCTAGCTGATTTTCCGACACTTGCTCAGTATTGGAAATATGTCCCAGATCACTATGGAAGAGCTTCATAAAGGCCAGGAGTTGTTGAAGGAGGAGGTCAAGCAACTGAAAACTCAGGTGAACTTGATTATGGAGATCCTGCAAACGTTGATGAGGAAGGAAAGTAACCCCGCACCAGTTGTTGCCGCAAAAATGCTTGATCCTATGGAAGTACTTAAGTCCCCTTCAAGTCAAGAGATGCCTCGTGAGCATGACCTACCACTCGGACCTATGAAGCGTGTTTATCAACGACCATTACTTAATCCTCAGTCAAGTCCAAGGAATCAACCGCAAAGTAAGAATCCATATCCAAATCAGCGTCGAAGCTCTGCCCAACGAGGCCCGAACAAACCAAGGAGGCCAGAGAAACACTTTGACCCAATTTCTATGTCATACAGTCGACTCCTCCCTTTGTTGCTCAGTAACTCGTTGGTCTAACTAAGAGAACTTGGTCCTCCTCCAACACCGCCTCCTCTAGGCTATGATGCAAATGCCAGGTGTGTATTCCACTCTGGAGCACCTGGACACACGATCGAGGATTGTAAAACCTTGAAGTACCAAGTACAAGGGTTGATTGAGTCCAAATCGATTTCATTTACGCCTTAAGGCCTTCAAATTAACGTCAACCCTTCATCTGGTCAGGCAGGCTCGTCAGTTTTTGTCATGGAAGAAACTTCGAAGAGTGGGTGTGAAAAAGGTCATCACCATGGTGTCAATGAGCAAGAAGGCTAGCCCAACTGCAAGTCAAGAAAGAAAAAGCCCAGTACCCAATGCCAACAATTTTTTATATCTTGTCTTTTCTAAGCATTTGTAATTTATTTCCCGTCATTTGCTACTTGTTTTTAAACATTGTTTTGTTTTGAATGGTAATATTAATGAAGTAATCATGCTTTTTGAATTAATCATGTCGCATTCGCTCATCTTTTCTTCACTAACAACAACAACAACAACAACAAAATGAAAAAATATAAAAAAGGTTTCATCTACCCCTCGTCCACTTATTTTATCAAACCTTTGTTTTAGCAAAAATTGGAGGGAGGATGACGAAAACGAAATACCCATAATTGCAATTGTATGCTTTCGGACAAAATCCTGCTGATGATGTACAGGCATTGTTTCAAATCCCCTAAACACCGGAGATATAAGGAGTTAATCTCTAGTCAACCACTTCGAGCCTAGAAGTAGGAGTTTTCTTCGGACTTTTAAACCCTTATGATAAACCTGGGGCAGGGTAGTTTTCAGTTAATCCAATCCCGCATTTGAATCAACAAAGCCAAATCCAGAAGACGGTTGATCATCAAAGGCCCATGACATGGCAGTCATAATCCTCCAACAAAACCAAAAAAATCATAAGCCTGCTAAGTCAAACGTCTCAAAGGGGACTTAGGCAAAAAAATCAAGGCAATCTCGATGGGTCTGACAAGAAGAATCAGTCCATGCAAAAGTTAGGGATCAAAAACAAAATAAAAAGAGGTTCTCAAATCCTCAGCAAAAACAAAATAAGATTCAGTGACCACTATGTCAAAGTAAATGGGTTACTGACATCCATTAAAAAACCAAATAAGGTGACTGCCATCGCGGGCAAACCTTGAGCCATCAAGCTTACACTGTCAAGATAAGCACGTGCGGAATTAGCTGAACATAGGACTGGAGAATGTCATAAAGAAAGGGTGGGTTAAAATAAAACTTTGAGCCTTATATCCTTTGTTTCAATAACCGTGAACCAGACCATGTTACAGCCCTTAAAAAGACCTAATTGAAGCAGGGTTTATTCTGAAAGCATGCTACAGTAAGGTTGCGTAAGCTGACTCCCCACATATTTGCTAATTTTCAGTATTGGTGTCATATTCTTGCTATATTTTTCACACACCAATAAATTAACACTACGTTTAAACTAATGGTCCATTCGTCACACACTTTCACATCATTCCAATAATGATTGATTTTTTCAAATTTTACATGAGAATCGCATTAAAATTACCATTTGTGAATAAACAATTTAAGTTGCAAGTCGGTACTTGACATCAAAGAAATTCCAACAAGGAGAAATTAAAGAGGACTTGACCATTCATCGAAGTTGACCAGAATCAAGAGCACCTTATAGTCCTCATGGATCAGGGGAATTGTCATATCTACCAAAGGAATCAGCCAGTCTAAAGCAAGTCTCCAAGCATCATTTGATTATGGGGCGAGTCATTCAAAAATTGGTTGATCAGAAGAGAATCATCACAAGACTCTACCAACTAGGGGCAGGTCATTCGAAGGTTCTTTGATTAAAAGAAAAGTCCTTCCAATGCTCAATCAGCGCAGGTCGAATCGCTTCAACGCTCATTCTGGGGGAAAGCTACTTCAAGAGTACGTCGAGGCCCATCACTCCAAGAGTCAGTTAATCAAGTACTAACCTCTTCATCACGCAAGATTCTGAGGCAGGCCATCTCATGACGAGCTACCTCCAATCTCTCTTTTAAGGAGAAATTCTCCAGAGACCCTTTCAGACTGGGGCAAGTTGAACTAAAACTGGGGCAATTCCTCTCCGTGTTTTAAAGGAAAATCCTCCAAAGACCCTCAGACTGGGGCAAGCTGAACTAAAACTGGGGCAAGCTCTTTCCATGCCTTTAAGCTTATCGAGCAAGCTCCTTCGAGTTCAAGACGGGTGTTGGGGAATCATGCTATTAGCCCACCCGACCAAATCACCCTTTTCTTTAGCCTACTTTCAGACTCCGGTTCCCGTTTGGTAGTCAATTTCTCTTTCAAAGTCCAGTTATTGTCTGGAAAACCGTAAAAATAGTTCCCATTTGACAATAAAACAAGGAGTCAGTTTCTGGCCTAACAACTTAACAATTTTGCCACCAATTCTCGTCTGGTAATTCACCTTCAGAGCCCAACCATACTTGGCACGACCCTTACCCATAATCACCATGTCCTTGCATCCCCGAAATTTTTGCATACATCCTGCATTTTTACATACGTGCTTAGCCGGTCATTCTTAAAGATACAAATTTCCTGTGGACATCCTAGTAGGATCCTTTAAGAGTGATATCCCTTCACTTCCCTTTCGTAAGTCCATTTTGAGATGTCTTCTCACCTTACCTTTCGTAAGGGATTTCATGGCCTTTCGCATGAAATCTTATTCTTTCGCTTCCCTTTCGTAAGCGTTTTCTCGCCGTCTTTTACATGCGACAAAGCTTTGTGTTGGGTATCTTCGATCAATTTGGATGCTTGATGCCTATGTGGCCAAGAACTGAATGGTCGCCTTACTTAAAGAATATCATCTCCGCCGTTGTGCCTGTGAGGTCAAATGATGTTCTGATACCCTTTCCAAGTTTCCTCTACCTTTTGCAAGAGGATGGTTATTGCCCTCAACTTACCTTTTGTGAGTCTTTTTGTGTCTCTTTCACGAGATATCTTCACCTTGCCTTTCACAATGGATTTAACTTACCTTTAGTAAGACCCACCGTGCCTTTCGTACAGGTTCTTGTCAGCTTACCTTTTGTAAGTATCCTCTCTACCTTTTGTGGAAGGAATTTTTCTCCTAACCTTTTGTTCAGGGGTCTGTTCTGCCTTTTGCAAAAGAAAGTATGATCGTCCTCTCCTGAGGGAGTCTCCTATCTACCTTTTGTAGAAGGAATTATCTCCAAACCTTTTGTTCTAGAGTCCTATTTACCTTTTGTAAAAGGAAATTTTTCTCCTAACCTTTTGTTATGGAGTCCTTTCTGCCGTGATGGAAGGAAATACGATCATATTCTCCCGAGGGAGTCTCCGTTATTTATTGTAGAAGGAGTTACTATTTCTCCAAACCTTTTATTTCGGAGTCCTCTCTACCTTTTGTAGAAGGAATGTTTCTCCTAACCTTTTGTTCTGGAGTCCTCTCTACCTTTTGTAGAAGGAATATTTTTCTCCTAACCTTTTGTTCAGGAGTCCTCCTTGCCTTTTGTAAGAGGAAAATTGTTTATTTTCGAGTCCTCTCTACCTTTCGTAGAAGGAATATCTCATTACCCTTATTTTCCGAGTCCTCTCTACCTTTCGTAGAAGGAATATCTCATCGCAGTTATTTTTATAGTCCTCTCTATCTTTCGTAGAAGGAATATCTCACAGTCATTTTATTTTAGAGTCCTCTCTATCTTTTGTAGAAGGAATATCTTGCGATCGTTTATTTTAGAGTCCTCTCTATCTTTCGTAGAAGGAGTATCTCGCGATCGTTTATTTTAGAGTCCTCTATACCCTTCGTAGAAGGAGTATCTCACAGTCATTTATTTTCGAGTCCTCTCTATCTTTTGTTGAAGGAATATCTCCTAGCCAATTTTGATTCCTTATTATTAGACAACTCTTTGACTTTTTGCAGAAGGAGTTTTAGATAACTTGTTTGTAGTATAACTTATCCTCTTGGAATACTACAGGGATGTCTCCCCTTCCAATACTGGCAAAGCACTCAAGCTCATACCCTCCATTTGCATCTCAAGCATATCACTGCATCTAGTCGGTCAAAATTCTAGGTATTCTAGTATTTAATCCACTTCTACCTCGAATTTCTGAAAGCTATCGCTATTCATACCTTCAGGTCCAAGAAGATTAAATAGGCGCAGCTGTCATACCCCAAATTTTGACCAGGCAATTTTCGAGCTTTCATTCATCAGATTGTGTTCTTACTGTACATTATCCGCATAACATAACATGCCCTGCATATCATAGCATTTTCATCAATTGTGCATCATATCCACTATTCTTGTCATCTTACCATCGTGCATACAAAATAAGTGTCTTTTTGCTTGCGGTCTAAGCTCAAGTCTTGCAAGTTCAAACCAAGTTTTAGGAAAAATTGTTAGGTCAGATATGTGTGTATGGCACGGCTGAAATCCAGTTAGGTCTGACCTAACCTTGGTCAGACAAGTTTTGTTTCAAGATCAAGGCCAGGGTAAATGATTCAAGTGGTTGCGTCTGAAGTCTCGGTTAAGGTTTGGTGCCAATTCATATTATTTGTGTGTGGCTCAAGTTATCAAAATGTGTTGAATTCAAATACTTCGTGGTTGAAGATCATCAAAGACCCGCTCATTTTCAATTAGGGTTTCAGGCAATGCACCGAAGTTTATGAAGTTGTGATTCTGATTTGTAAGGCATGTTTAAGAAGTTTCAATATGAATGGTTGTGGATCATCAAGAGGACAAGTTCATCATGATTCAAGACGACAAGCGCTAGGACCGATTCAAGATTCTATTTTAAGTGGGGATTCAAGAAGTTAGAATTTAGTTCTAGTAATCAAAAATTCAAATTGTTATAGTAAAGAATCAAGGACGACATTACGGGTTCAAGCGAGAGAATATTTGTTGCAATTTGGATTTGGTTTGCTCACGTTTGTCAAGTACTAAATGCATCCATTTCTTATGGTGCAAGATTCAATTACATATCCACTTCAAGATTCAAGATTCAAGTGCTAAGTGTTAATTCAAGATTCAAATTTAAAATTCTATGTAAGGTGTCATATAAGATCCAAATTCCAAATTCATGATGAAGTTTAAGATTGATCTATGACCATAATGCATTCAAAGTTCAAAGGGTAATTCATGGATAGATTCATTTTGATCCAAGATTTGAATTCATTTCAAGTCCAAAAGAGGATTATGTTTGATTTTATCTCTCAAAATTTGTTCAAGGTTTATTTCAAGTGGGAATTCAACAAAAGGTCTCAACATGAATAATGCTGAAAAACAATATTAATAACAAGTTCATTTACAAGATATTAGCCCATTTGTATTCCTATTATGAAAAATCAACAAAAAAAAGAAAAAGTCATAAAACCCCAAATAATTCCAAAAGCCCATTCATAAACTCACAAGAAAGGGGAATATTAATGTTATACAAGTTGCAATCAGACAATCTCTTGAAGACTCCTACATAATATCTAAACCATGGCCCACGTTTGGCATGTTACCGCTGTTATTTTACAACACAAATAAATCAAGTATCTCTACAACATATAGCCAAAACTCTGTGCCTCTGCTACCACAATAGTGACACAACCTAACAAGGTGCTACCCCAAAACCTGCCAAACAATGACATTACAAACCGAAATTCAGCTGCAAGCCATCTGCACAAACTGTACTGTCCTGCTCTTGCAATAACATGCCAAGGCTTTTGCTCAAAACGTGACAAACCCTTTGCTTCTTCATACACTGCACCACTTTCAAAACCGTATAACCTGTACACAATCTCACAACCTGCTGCTACACTCCAAGCCATGACAAACCAAATGTTCTGCACTTGTTACAAATCAATGAGTTGTACACTCTGCAGTAAAAAAGCCTCGCTGCAACACACACCAAAACAAACCACACCAGTTTGTAAACCATACAACGCCTACTAACTGCCTGCACTGATTCCACAAGACTCCAAACATAAGCCATGCCAATTTCCTGCTACAAACCTACAGACCCTGCACAAGCATACCACTCCAAAACCCACATCAACAATTCGCAAGAAAACAAAGATGTACACATACCTGCGACATGCTTCACATAACAATAACAGCGACATTTCACTGCTATGTACAACCAAATAACCAACATACTTTGCAATGTGAAAATGACCAAACCTGCAGCCTGTGTATAAACAATTTCAAATATCAACAATAATATCCTGCACCTGAAAACTACTTGACATCAGCGACAAGAGAATTTCTAAGGAGAAAAACAGGTGGTTTAAATAAAGGACAGCAAGTGAAAAGAAAGAAAAAAAGGGGAGAATAAACTTTGAAAGAGAACATTGTCCATGAGTTCTTGGTAAAAAAGGACTCACCTTTCATCAATAAGAGAAACTCAACTGCTTCCAAACAAAACTCCATGAGCACCATGTACGCAACAACTTTACCATTTCACACCAACTTCTTTTGTAAACCATACACACAATTTTTCATTCTTTATCTCCTCTCACCTTAAGCTCGCATGACATATCCACCACCATTAATCATACACCATCAAACACAGAAAACTACTAACAAATCGAGCCTCTGTTCACACACACACACAACCACAACTTCTCCAACACAACAGTGAAGTCATTACCCTTACCTCTGTTCTTTCAACACAATATCAATCCTTCCATTCTTCAAACAACTTTGCAACAACACCGCAAACCCCTTTAAAACTTTCAATCACAACAGCAATTTGCGCCGCTCCCCTGTTTTCGTTGAAAAACCGTTGCTCACCCTTCCTCAATCGCGAAAAAAATTCACCGTCACGCCTTCAACAGCTTCTGAAGTTACCTTCAAAAAATCCCTAAAAAAAAAAACCATTATCGTTAACACACTCCCTAAACTCATATTCATTATCAACCTCATCTTCAATAGCCCCTTTAATCTTCACCAGAATCCAGACCAGAAACCGAACATCAACCATAAACCCCATTTTCTCATATTTCGAGCCACTCACAGAACCCGTAACCATTAAACTCGCGAACAACAACACCACACATCCTTCAGATATTACCTTCTGCCATCAACACCGATACAGCTAGTTTTTCAGCAATAAATGCGGCGAAATCGGCAGCAAATTCTTCAGCTTCAAAACATGATCAATTTGCAGCAGTAGCCGACCACAAATTGTGCCTCAACCATCATCATCGCTATATCAACAACAACGTAACGCCTCCGTGTGAGAGGAGAGTGGAGATCGCAGAAGCAAAAACGAGGGAAAAGAACCGCCGCCGTGAGATCAAGATCGGGAGGGAGCAGCGAGAAAGCATGATGGCAAGAGAAATTGAAGATGAAACTGCGCTGCGAGAGAAAAGAGAAATGAGATCGAGAAATTGATTGCGGGAGGAACACGGTTAGGGATTTAACTTTCGATCAATTTGTTTTGTTCGGTTTGGTTGTTCGTATGGTTCCAAATCATGTTCACGTTGTTTTTCTACTGACTGCATACTGCTAACCTGCCCTTCATTATTTTTTATTTTTTTTATTTTTTTTTTTCTTAAATATTTTTAATTAACTAACTATTACTTAGATTTTTTTTCCTTCTCAAATGTTCTTTAAACCTTTTAATTAGTTTATTATCTTAATCAATCATTACTATTTTTAATTAGTTTTGAATTATATTTTTAAACATGGTTTTATTTAGACTTAGATTTATTTAATCTTGATAAAAAAATTTAATATAAAAATCCCAAAAATAGTTTTTTTAATTAATTTTATGAATTAATCTTTTGATTTGTGGATTTATGTTTAGATTTTAATTGATTATAATTACTTAGATTATTGTTAATTAGTTTCTATTAATTATTTTAACTACTAACCTATTGACTTGTGATTTAAGTTTGGAGACTCGAATATTTCTGTTTGATTTTAATTTCGATTCTTGTTCTGGCTACCTTTTTCTATCAATTTTGTGATCAATTGTCATTAATCTAATTCATACCTCTTTTTTATCATAACTTTTTTCTTGTCATTTGATTCCATTTTGTGACTGTCTACTGTAACAACTTGATCCTCCTTTCTCTTGTTGATCATGACGCCGATAGTACGTGGTGGAGAAGGAGTGAGAATGGAATCCCTCCTACGCTCACTCTGAGTATTTTGAACACGAGGCGCTCGACTTGGTTGTTCGAAATATTCATCTCTACTCTTTAGACTTTTGTTCAATACGCGTCTCAAAGTATTTTTCTCAATAAAATTCAAAACACAATAAAATACAGTTAGGATTGCGCGCCATGAGCCTTAAGTGGTGGAGAAGGAGTGAGAATGGAGCCCTTCCTACACTCATTCCGAGTATTTTGAACACAAGACGCTCGACTTGTTTGTTCGAGATATTCACCTCTACCCATAGACTTTGGTACAATACGCATCTCCAACTTTTTTGTGAATAGAAATACGATGCAGTTAACACGTGACAGAGAAAGAGTGAGAATGGAGCCCCTCCTACACTCATTCCGAGTATTTTGAACACAAGCCGCTCGACTTGGTTGTTCAAAGTATTCACCTCTACATATAGCCCTTTAGTACGATCCTAATCAAAAACAACATCAACGTACCAAACCTCTTTTTCGCCTTAGGGCATCATTCAAAAACCCTTTTTCAAGGTATAAAATCAACCAATACACAATTATTTCTTAAGTGGCCGAACTACGGCTGCTCTGATTTCTCACACATGTTGAGAATACCTAGGCATAGGATTGCAATGATCCTAGCGAGCACAATTTTCTTTCTTTCCCATCTTTAATCATCCATACCCTTTTACCCAAGGACATGTTACGTCCGTTCTACCGCAAACAGGTAACGCATAAGACTCCAAAAGCGAGCCGCAATACACCTAACTGCTAGAATGCGCACGACAACATCGTCCACCCAACATCCCGTTTTCCACCATAGTCCCATGAACTACGAATGCTCTGATTCTTCACTTCATACAAGTGAATATACGTAGGCACAAGGGCCCCAATCCTTGGCGAGCACTCTAATAAACACCAACCCCCTTTCTTTAAACAAGCAAACTTTTAGAATAAAACACCCATTCACGCTAAACAACCTAGGAGGTTCCCATCGAGTGCGATGGATGCGAGGGGGTGCTAATACCTTCCCCTCGCATAACCGACTCCCGAACCCTAAGACTTGGTTGCGATGACCATTCTCTTTTCCCAAAGGTTCTATCGCTATTTCCCTTTCCCTCCTTGGGATAAATAAAATCCGGTGGCGAATCTGTGTCATTTTTCGCGTAGCGACACCCTTACCTCAAATTCGATGCTGATGATGATGCATTTCCGAAATTCCACTCGGATTGACAGCCTTGGGGTTTCCTTGCCACGCTTTGCTCAAACTCTCTTCCTCTGTTCTTCGTTCTCTCTACCGTGTTCTTTCTCTTCTTTCACTTCTAATTCTCATCACAATGACAATGTTACCCTCAATACCCCCAAAATCCTTTTTAATTCAATTAACTCATAATAATATTTCTCATAATACTTTTATTCCAAAAATCCAATTAAATTATAATTTTACTCATAAAATTAATATTAGTAATAATAATGATAATAATTAATAATAATATCACATTACTATTAAATATCATATTTTTATCACTGCATACCAATATCATGAGTTCTTGATCCTTCAAAAATAATCCTCAAGTACATTCTCAAATAAATTAATCCCAAAAACCAAAAATAATTAAAATGGGCGTTACAACTCTCCCCCACTTTAATTATTTTCGTCCTCGAAAATACCTGATGGAAACAGTTCTGGATACGCTTCCCGCATCCTACTTTCCAATTCCCAGGTCACACTGCCACCTGCAGCACCTCCCCAAGCCACTCTCACCAACGGTATCTCTTTTCCTCTAAGTTGCTTCATCTTGTGATCTTCGATCCTCAACGGCAATGTCTCCACAGTTAGATTCTCTCTAACTTGGACTTCATCCCCCTGAATCACGTGAGACGGATTGTGCACATACTTCCCAAGTTGCGACACGTGAAACACGTCATGAAAGTTCGAAAGCTCCGGCGGCAACGCCACCCTATAAGCCACAACACCGATCCTCTGCAAAATCTGATACGGTCCGATAAACTTCGCGTCCAACTTCTTGGACTTCAAAGCACGTCCAACACCCATCACTGGGTTAACCCTCAAGAATACATGGTCACCCACACTGAATTCCAACTCTTTCCTGCGGTTATCATAATAACTCTTTTGCCGATCCTGAGATGCTTTCATCTTTTCATGGATCATCTGCACTGTCTCAGTAGTCTGCTGTACCAACTCTGGTCCCAACACAACACGCTCACCTGACTCATACCAACACAAAGGAGTCCTGCACCTCCTACTATAAAGAGCCTCAAACGGTGCCATCCCGATACTGGAATGGTAACTGTTATTGTACGTGAACTCTACTAGAGGCAAATGAGTATCCCACATACCACCTTGCTCCAACACACAAGCCCGCAACAAATCCTCCAAAGTCTGAATAGTCCGCTCCGACTGCCCATCCGTCTGCGGATGATAAGCTGAACTCAGCTTCAACTCAGTACCCAAAGCCTCTTGTAAGCTCTTCCAAAACACATAAGTGAACTTCAGATCTCTATCTGACACAATATTCAACGGTATACCGTGCAACTTCACAATTACCCGAATATAAATCTCTGCCAGCTTCTCCAACGGAAAGCTAATACTGATCGGTACAAAGTGTGCAGACTTCGTAAGCCGATCCACAATCACCCAAATGGCATCAAATCCTCTCACCGTATTCGGAAAACCTGTAACAAAGTCCATAGCAATACAATCCCACTTCCAAACCGGAATCTCTAATGGTTGCATCAACCCAGAAGGTCTCTAATGCTCCACCTTCTCTTTCTGACAAACCAAACAAGCATAGACATAACGAGCAATATCCTTTTTCATGCCCGACCACCAAAATAACTTTTTCAAGTCCTGATACATCTTTGTAGCTCCTGGATGAACACTCAGGCTACTATGATGTCCTTCGTCCAAAATCGACTTCTTCAACTCATCATTATCCGGCATGCAAATTCTGCCCCGAAACCTCAACACACCCACACTATCCAACCTGAAATCACTACCGGAGTCACTTCCGGCCTCTCGCATTAAATCCACAAGTTTTACATCCAACTTCTGATGTTCTCTAATCATGTCCAAGAAATCATTCTTCACTTGCAATTTACCCAACATCACACCATCTGTCGTGAATTCACAAACCATGCTCAAATCTCTAAATTGCTCAATGAGCTTCATCTCTTTCACCATCAAAGCTGACATATGAATTACCTTCCTGCTCAATGCATCTGCAACTACATTCGCTTTCCCTGGGTGATAACTCAAACTGAAATCATAATCTTTCAAGAATTCCAACCATCTCCTCTGCCGCATATTCAGCTCTTTCTGATCAAACAGATATTTCAAACTCTTGTGATCACTGAATACCTCAAACCTCGATCCATATAAATAATGTCGCCAAATCTTCAGCACAAAAACTACCGCAGCTAATTCAAGGTCATGAGTAGGATAGTTACGCTCATGCACCCTCAATTGTCGCGAAGCATAGGCTACCACTTTTCCATTCTGCATAAGAACTCCGCCCAATCCCATTTTGGACGCATCACAATATACCACAAAAGGCTCACACGGATTCGGTAACACCAACACCGGTGCCGAAGTCAATCT
The DNA here is from genome assembly GCA_963859935.3 of Lathyrus sativus. NCBI lineage: Eukaryota > Viridiplantae > Streptophyta > Magnoliopsida > Fabales > Fabaceae > Lathyrus > Lathyrus sativus. The sequence goes on along the minus strand of OZ012735.1, from coordinate 88,206,869 downwards.
CTTTTTCAGTTCCTCAAAACTCTCTTCACAAGCCACATCCCACACAAACACTTGATCTTTCCTTGTCAACTGATTCAACGGCAAAGCCAATCTAGAAAAGCCTTCAATGAATCTTCGGTAATACCCTGCTAAGCCCAAAAAGCTCCTAACTTCTGTTACCGTCTTCGGCGGTTCCCACTGTAACACCGTGCTCACCTTAGATGGATCCACAGAAACACCATTACCCGAAATAACATTCCCCAGAAAACTCACCGTCTTCAACCAAAATTCACACTTCGATAACTTGGCAAACAACTTGTTATCCTTCAACACCTGTAAAGCGATCCTCAAATGTTCCACATGCTCTTCCTCAGACTTAGAATAAATCAGAATGTCGTCAATGAATACGACAATAAACTGATCCAAATAATAATGGAAGATACGGTTCATATATTCCATAAACACACCCGACGCATTAGACACTCCGAAAGGCATTACTGCATACTCGTAATGTCCATATCGAGTCCTAAACGCCGTCTTCTGAATATCACCTTCTCTCACTCTTATCTGATGATAACCCGACCTCAAGTCGATCTTACTGAACACACGAGCTCCCACTAACTGATCCATCAAATTATCGATCCTTGGAAGAGGATATTTGTTCTTGATGGTCACTTTGTTCAAATGATGGTAATCGATGCACAACCGCATGCTACCGTCCTTCTTCTTCACTAACAATACTGGAGCTCCCCACGGCGACACACTTGGTCTAATAAACTTTCTGTCCAACAACTCTTCAATCTGAGTCTTCAACTCGGCTAGCTCCACTGCCGACATCCTATACGGCGCCATAGAAATAGGCCTCGTACTAGGAATAAGATCAATGCTAAAATCAACCTCTCTCTTCGGAGGAAACTCTGTAATATCATCCGGGAACACCTCCGGAAACTCATTCACCACGGCTAACTCATCCAACAATGCCTTATTGTCAACAGACAGTGTTGCAAATAAAGCAAACACCTGCGCTTCATCTTCCAACAAGGTTCTCAATTCCTTACCAGACAAGGAATCTGCCAACACTTCCTCTTCAGGGGTCAAAAATAATAACACTTTCCGAAAACAATCGATGTACACTCGGTTGAACTCCAACCAGTTCATACCCAGTATAACATCCAAACCACCAAGTGGCAAATAGATCAAATCCACACCGAAGTCTCGGCCAAAGATAGTCAGTGGACACTTCAAACACACTTGCGAAGTAGTCACTGAACCAATCGAGGGAGTTTCAATAGTCATCCGCCGCTCAAGAGTAGTCGGCACCAAACCTAACCTCTTCACACAATCAACAGAGATAAACAAGTGGGTCGCACCCGTATCAATCATAGCAGTCAAAGGAATGTTATTGATAAAACAAGTACCTTTGATCGAATGTTTTCCATCTTCCGCTTGAGTTCCCACAACTGCAAATACTTTACCCGCCATCTGAGGTGCCTGAGCCCTCCTCGGCTTCTCACAATGAGTACTAATGTGGCCCTTCTCACCATAGTTATAACAAGTAGGCATATTAGTCTTACAATCCGCCATCACATGGCCTGCCTTCCCGCACTTGAAGCAATTTTTTGCATCAGGAGGACAATCATTGGCACGATGACCTATGCCACCGCACCGGAAACACTTCGTACCAGCCAACACCCTACCCTCTCTGGGCTTCCTATCAACAACATCCTTGAACTTCCCCTTACCAGTCGGAACACTGTAAGGAGTACCACCGAACCTTTGTTTACCCTTATGATCACTTGCCGCCTTGTAGTGTGCGATCCTCGCACGGTTATCGTTATCATAGATACGGCTCCTACTCACCAACTCAGGATAGCTCCTGATTTTTTGACATGCAATTCCCATCTTGATCTCTGGCCTTAGCCCATTCTCAAATTTCAGACACTTCGAAGTTATAGCTTCCTCAGTATTGTAATGAGGACAATACTGAGCCAGCTCCTCAAACTTAGCCGCATACTCGGCTATCGACATACTGCCCTGTTTCAATTCCAAAAATTCCACCTCTTTAGCACTTCTGACATCTTCTGAAAAATACTTCTCCGGAAATCCAGACCGAACCACCTCCCAAGTAATCGGAGTCCCCGAAGCCTCCATCCTCTGACGACAATTATCCCACCAAGCCTCGGCCTCCCCCTCGAGCATGTGAGTACCGAACCTCACCTTCTGCTCGTCCCTGCACCCCATGGTTCTGAAGATCTTCTCTATTGCCTTCAACCATTTCTGTGCAGCTAACGGATCCAGAATTCCACCTTCAAACTTTGGTGGCTTGTTGCTCTAGAACTGCGTCAGATCTCTAAACTGAGCTCCCACATCCAGATTCTGGTTGGCCACCACTTGTGCCATAGCCTGCATCGCCGCAGCCAACGCCGCGTCATTTCTCCCAACCATACTGCTCAACAACAACAATCCAGGTTAACAGAAAGCAAGCAACTCTATCCTATAGACAGACTCAACACACTACACTGGCCGGACGGACCGACCTGCTCTGATACCAACTTGTAACACCCCGTTCCCAAAATAAAATAAAACAAACAAATAAAACACATATAAGAGTTTCTCTCCCAAACGGGATGCCACAATACACGTCAAGATTTCCACAAATATTTTTCCAAATAATTTAACTGATTTTTTCCCAATAAAATTGCAGCGGAAAAGATATGGTATGCCATAACACAAAATATCATATACACACATCATCCATAGCCATCATCACCATCATATGTACAACATTGGCTATCTGCCCAAAATACATAGCATCACCACACATCACCACACATATACAAAAGTCAGATACGCCACAGGGGCACACAAAATTAACATAAAGCGATAAAACTCCCAAAAAGGCCCCGATGTTACGTATCAGAGAAGTCCTACAGAGACACCACAATCCAACTAACTAAGCACCTGGATTGTCTGTACTTCCGAAGAAGCACAGACCACAATAGCAACAAAGGGGTGAGAATCACGATTAAATAATAATTGTATAGTAGTACATGAAATAAAAGGCAGAAATCTTAATAATACTATTCCATATACATATCATCCGGACTTACGGTCCCACCATCAACCACACCATACAATCACACAACAAATGCACTCACTCAACTCTTAACACACGGTACCGACTCACAATCACGATGGGCACTTGGCCATAAACCCTCCACTCAGGGAGCACACCACACCGATGGGCAACTGGCCATCAACCCTCCATAATGGGAGCACCACAACAATACTGATGGACACCTGGCCATCACCCTCCCCACCGGGAGCACAACACAATAACATCGATGGACACATGGCCATCCGCCTCCCCATCGGGAGCACAACACAATATCATCGATGGACACATGGCCATCACCCTCCCCACCGGGAGCACAACACAATATCATCGATGGACACATGGCCATCACCCTCCCCACCGGGAGCACAACACAATATTCATACGCATCAAACATCTGGCACACCAAGTGCGCGTCAATCCTATCGATCCACCCCTCACACAACATATACATATACACGACGCACAAGGCGTACCGATCCCACGGATCCATCCCTATCACAAAATTCATACACAACAAGCACACACAGTGCGTCGATCCCACGAATCCATTCACCACACAAATTATCACATACAATGCACACAAGGCATGTCGGTCCTACTGACCCAAATACATCACATAAAAACATACGAATGTAACGCATAATAAGCGTACCGATCCTCACGGGTCCACTCACCGCAACACACTAACACAACACACTCAAGGTGCAACGATCATACTGATCCTCATATCTCACACGCAGCACACACACAATGCACACATCTCACGTACACATCCAGACGGGTTCATACTTAACGCATAACCTACCGATTATGCCACTTGCGATAGACGCCGGCCAAACAACCCTACAACCACCAACATACGCTCGCATCAGCTCTCCAACAAGCCTCTCGTCACACATGAACAACGAGGGTCCAAGTCCACAGCGGAACAACACAAAAACAGCGGCAGAATCACAAACTGCTGTCGGACTCGCTGGCGCATTCGCCCGGCGAAGCCCCGCAGCGAACACTCGCTGCCATTCGCCTGACGAAACCTCTGGCGAAGCCAAACAGAAGCTTCTGCCAGCACTCGCTGGCTAGTTCGCCTGGCGAAGCCTGGTGAAGGCTCGCCCCTATTCGCCTAGCGAATGCCTGCGTACATAGACAAATTGTGTGCACCAGAATTATCATCCACTCCCAATTCCGCCCGATTAAATCGAAGCCCACAATCATCCATATACTGCAACTTAACTACGGGTCTATTTCCCGATTCTATATGATAAAACGCATCATCTGCTCTAATTACCGACTTCCGACATAACTCCGAAACTACTCAAAAACCCCAAACTCATTCATCCCAATATTCTCAGCACATGCAAACGAATTAAACATCAAACAACACAACAATAACAACATGCAAACAACATCAATCATCAAAGAATCTATGGGGATAGAGATTTCCCCCTTTCTACCGATTAATCATGTATTTACCGAATTTAACCGATTATTCTCCCCCCTTACCTCAAATTCGATGCTGATGATGATGCACTTCCGAAATTCCACTCGGATTGACAGCCTTGGGGTTTCCTTGCCACACTTTGCTCAAACTCTCTTCCTCTGTTCTTCGTTCTCTCTACCGTGTTCTTTCTCTTCTTCCACTTCTAATTCTCATCACAATGACAATGTTACCTTCAATACCCCCAAAATCCTTTTTAATTCAATTAACTCATAATAATATTTCTCATAATACTTTTATTCCAAAAATCCAATTAAATTATAATTTTACTCATAAAATTAATATTAGTAATAATAATGATAATAATTAATAATGATATCAAATTACTATTAAATATCATATTTTTATCACTGCATACCAATATCATGAGTTCTTGATCCTTCAAAAATAATCCTCAAGCACATTCTCAAATAAATTAATCCCGAAAACCAAAAATAATTAAAATGGGCGTTACACATCACCCTAGAGAGAGAGAGAGATAGATGTTTCCTTTGCTTTATGAAGGCACATATTCCATTGAAGTTTCATATCGCAGATGCTTTTCTCCATTTTTCTCCTCCTTAACACGATTTCAGTAGGACCAAAAAGCCTCCCAATGACTAGCTGCATCAAGAGGTAGAGCAGCTGAAGCGCGCCATGTATACTTGGCCAAATTGCCCATTTCTTCCTCCAGAATGGGCCTAGAAAGTTCAGTCAAGTAAGCAGAAGCCTCATCCATATGAGGGGTTGACGAACTTCAATAGAGAGGGAGCCATACCGCATCGCTAGGGAGGCTACATCTGCGGGGGCATTTGGTGAAGTCAATAAATTTTACACAACAACACTATTTTTGACTGGCCGGACTCCCCGCCTTAAAAGATGGAATTGTTTTTCATTACCCATGCACTCCACACAAAAGTGAGTAAAATGTATACATCAGAGGCATTTAGGGAAAAAATACCATAAAGCTTAAAAAGTCTAAAACTTGCCAAAAATGGTTTTTCTCTTTTTCCGAGAATGAGCTTTTATCAATAGCTGGATATCGATGAGACACTTTAAACATTTTTTATCAGCTTTAGTCACCATGATATTCCCCATTTTTTATCAGCTTTAGTCAATAATATCTTCAATGTTGTACAATACAAAAATTTTAGACAATTAAGAACCAACACGAGAATAATGTAAGTGTAACAAAGATAGTGATATTATGTTAGATGCGCGGTGATATTAAACAAATAAGATTATAAATGATAGAGAAAGTGTTATGGTAACACTTATAGTAGGAAAGATAGTGAAAATAGGCTTAGCTGATTTGAGCATGTTGAGAGAATATCAATAAATTATGTTGTGAGGAGAGTGAATTAAATGGAAGGAGTCAAACAACTAAGGTAAATGAAAATCTATAAATAAAAAAATACAAGAGAAACTATTAAAAAGATCTTAAAATTAAAAAATTATATTCCATCACGGTCTTTAATAGAACATTATAACATAATTTGATAAATGTAGTTGAGTTCATTAAACGAAATAATACTTGATTGTTATTGTATCTAACACAACAACAATAATGCCACAATGTCAATAAATATGTCTGGCCTAAATCATCTCTACAAAACTGGCTTGTAAGATGAGAATTGTCCCCACTTATAAACATATATTAAGACCATATATTGTCTGATGTGAGACTCTTAACACACTCAATCATGCTAAGGACTCAACATCTAGAGTGTGGAAATAATGATGATAATTTTACTCATAAAATTAATATTAGTAATAATAATGATAATAATTAATAATAATATCACATTACTATTAAATATCATATTTTTATCACTGCATACCAATATCATGAGTTTTTGATCCTTCAAAAATAATCCTCAAGCACATTCTCAAATAAATTAATCCCGAAAACCAAAAATAATTAAAATGGGCGTTACACATCACCCTAGAGAGAGAGAGGTAGATGTTTCCTTTGCTTTATGAAGGCACATATTCCATTTAAGTTTCATATCGCAGATGCTTTTCTCCATTTCTCCTCCTTAACACGATTTCAGTAGGACCAAAAAGCCTCCCAATGACTAGCTGCATCAAGAGGTAGAGCAGCTGAAGCGCGCCATGTATACTTGGCCAAATTGCCCATTTCTTCCTCCAAAATGGGCCCAGAAAGTTCAGTCAAGTAAGCAGAAGCCTCATCCATATGAGGGGTTGGCGAACTTCAATAGAGAGGGAGTCATACCGCATCGTTAGGGAGGCTACATCTGCGGGGGCATTTGGTGAAGTCAATAAATTTTACACAACAACACTATTTTTGACTGGCCGGACTCCCCGCCTTAAAAGATGGAATTGTTTTTCATTACCCATGCACTCCACACAAAAGTGAGTAAAATGTATACATCAGAGGCATTTAGGGAAAAAATACCATAAAGCTTAAAAAGTCTAAAACTTGCCAAAAATGGTTTTTCTCTTTTCCTGAGAATGAGCTTTTATCAATAGCTGGATATCGATGAGACACTTTAAACATTTTTTATCAACTTTAGTCACCATGATATTCCCCATTTTTTATCAGCTTTAGTCAATAATATCTTCAATGTTGTACGATACAAAAATGTTAGACAATTAAGAACCAACACGAGAATAATGTAAGTGTAACAAAGATAGTGATATTATGTTAGATGCGCGGTGATATTAAACAAATAAGATTATAAATGATAGAGAAAGTGTTATGGTAACACTTATAGTAGGAAAGATAGTGAAAATAGGCTTAGCTGATTTGAGCATGTTGAGAGAATATCAATAAATTATGTTGTGAGGAGAGTGAATTAAATGGAAGGAGTCAAACAACTAAGGTAAATGAAAATCTATAAATAAAAAAATACAAGAGAAACTATTAAAAAGATCTTAAAATTAACAAATTATATTCCATCACGGTCTTTAATAGAACGTTATAACATAATTTGATAAATGTAGTTGAGTTCATTAAACGAAATAATACTTGATTGTTATTGTATCTAACACAACAACAATAATGCCACAATGTCAATAAATATGTCTGGCCTAAATCATCTCTACAAAACTGACTTGTAAGGTGAGAATTGTCCCCACTTATAAACACATATTAAGACCATATATTCTCTGATGTGAGACTCTTAACACACTCAATCATGCTCAGGACTCAACATCTAGAGTGTGGAAATAAATAATGATTGGCCCGATAGCAGAAATGTGATAATAGGTGGCCCATTAGATCTTAAACGAGATTTTTGATACCGTGTTAAGAAATGTGGTTGAGGTTAACTCAAACTTACGAAACTGACTTATAGGGTGAGGATTGCCCCCACTTATAAGCACAACATATGCGTATCTATAAGCAACATATAACTAAATCCACCCATTCAAACCCAACATAATAAAGATGTCGGAGGCTACAATAAAGGAAAACCAAATGTCACAATTTAGACAACTAGGGATAGACCACAAGAAAGGATGAAATTCCAACACACCCTCATGTCCGAGCCTCAACGAGGCCTAAGTATGGATGATGTGGGAAGATCAACAAGTGATTTAGGATATGGTCTGATACCATATTAGAATTGTGGTTGAGCCTAAGTCAACCCTAAAAAATCAACTAGTAAGTGATAATTACCCCACTTATAAGCACATGTTCAAACAATATATTTCTGATGTGAGATTCTTAACACACTCCTTCACACCCAGGACTAAACATCTAGAGCGTGGAAATAAATGGTGGGTGATCCGATAGCGGAAACATGATAATGTGTGGTCTAATGGATCTTAAAATTAGACTATTAATATTTTGTTAAGAAAGTGATCGGGTCTAACTGATCCCTACAAAATCGACTTGTAGAATGAGTATTGTCTCAATTTATAAATACATATTCATGTCATATATTGTCCCTTGTGTGACTCTTAACGCACTCTCTTACGTTCATAACTGAACATCTAAAATGTGAAAATAAATAATAGAACACAAAAGTAAAAATCTGATAACAGGTAATCTAGATTTAAACTAGATTTAAACGAGATTTTTATTATATCAAACCCAACAAATTATGAACATAATTGTGATTAAATAGCATATTATATAATTAGAAAAAAAACAAAGTAAATTCATATCATAAATAAATATATTTATATTAAAGAAAAAAGGAATATCATGAAACTACAAACTTCATACGGGGCATGCTTTTAAAACAATGTACCATCTTGAAAAATTCTAGCAATATAAATATATCATAAGTGATGATCAAACTTATTATTATTTTTAATTAATTAATAAATGCGACTATTTTGAAACTTGCTATATACACGTGAAGAACCAAAATTGATTGGTCACCACATTTAAATGTGTTCAAAACTATTATTGTTGTCAAACTATTTTTTTCACTTTCAAATATCTAATCATTCTTGTGTTCATATAGTGCTTCCACTATGTTGGCATTCATTTATTCTACACTCAAATCTATAAGAAACTTATGGGAAAAACAAGCATTTCATCATTACATGTCTAGACTATTCTTCAAGGCATTAAAATAAAATCTCACACTATTTCGTTTATGTCAATCATGGATCATTACACCATGATTTCATTTTTTTTGTTTGTTTCCTTAATAGGCTGTTTTGAATCAATCTATTGGACATGGTTTGAATCATATTGTCTTTATTTTAAACAATTTTGTTGGTTCATTTGAAAGCAATGTGAGAAAACAACATAGAATGAAGTTAGGAATTATGAGCAATTCTATGCTTGGAAAATACTGTAGAAATACATTGAACATGTAGAAGTTAGATATTAGGGTGATGATTTAATATTTCTCTATTAAATTTTAAAGCAAATACATTGTAGATTGAGAAAAAAAATTGAAATACTTCTTAAAATCTTAAGTGATAAAGAGAAATGAAATATATTTGAAGATTGCATAAATTAGAAAATTATAAATTTTAGAAAATCTTTTAAAAAGTCTAAGGTTTTAAAATCGGGTGAAAATTGAAGATGGTCGCGCAGGAGTGGCGACAACGGCAGAGGCGAGCGTTGGTCAGAATTTGAAGGCGAGGGACGTCAGAACACGTACGACGACGTAGAGCTAAGGCGACGCGGTGGTCTGAGTTTGTACGTCCGCGGGTCGGCCATGACGACATGTGTCTGTACAATCGCGGTCGGTGGTAGTGTCTGTACAATCATGGTCGGTGGTAGTGTCTGTACGGTGGGTTGGATATGTTCATATAATGTTCGAGATTTTCGATCATCCAACCACGTTTTTCAGTTCACGTGTTTTGAGATTTTTCAATTCAGTTTATAGATCAATTTGTAAATGGGTTGTGTTTTAACAATTATAAATATGTGTCTCTTTTGTTATTGTAAGAGGACAATCTTGAGAACTATACAGCTAAAGGGAGGAATAAGGGTTTAGGGTTAAGGAAAATCTTTGGAGTTTTTTAGAAGGATCAAATAATATTTCTTATAAACACCTTAGCTACTCTATTGAGGGTTGTAGAGATTGAGAAACACTTGGGTAGATAATAGGATTTGTGTTTGAAAACATGGAAGACTATTTTCTTATAACTCGTTTGTAATCTCTTGTAACAAATTTTGGAGTATAGTGAATTGGAGAGTTGCTCTCTCCCCCAAACATAGATCATTTGATTGAAATGGATAGACAAATCTTTTGTGTTTCTCGCATTCTTTTATTTTCTTCTACTAAGTTATTTAACTTTCTTATTGCATTAAAGATTATTATTGTTGAAAACCATTTGTTTGCTTGTCATTATTCTTTATCCCTCAAATCAAACTTTTTGTTGTGATTGAACTTTGAATAATTTCTTTTGAAGGGTTTTAATTATTCTATCAATTTTATAACAAGACTTAAAGATTGTTTATGTTCAACATTTAGAAATGGTTTCCCGTAATCTTTTATAATCTTGTGTAGATATTGGCTTTGTGTCGAGTTTTTTTACGTTGATAAAGAACATTGTTTTTCTCTATTTTTTGTATCTTTAGCTTTGGTTTTGATTGTTTGAAATTTGGTTTGCACATAGATCCGTTTTCGACTATATCTTTAAGTGTTGAATTGTTTAGTTGAGTTGTCATTGTTATTTGTTTTTCTTTTCTTGTCAATTTACTCAACAAGTTATGTCTTCTATTAGAGTCAAAAGAATTATCTCAATTGTGCACCATAAATGCTAAATGGGATATGATATTTTTCCTAAAAATACTGATTTAAATATGTGGAAATTGATTATGAAAACAATCTTAATTCAACCAACATGTTTTGATACATTAAAGGGTGAGATGAAGATGCTAGTTTCTCTAATTCAATAGGAGAATATGTAGATAATATATAAGGCAAGAAGTGTATTTAACTTGTGTTTAGAAGATAAAGTTTTGAGTTAAGTCATCAGAAAGAAGATTGCATTAAAGATGTGGAGAAAGTTAAAAAAAAATTACATGACCGAGTTATTGGCACATCAGTTATGTCTGAAACAAAAGTCTATTCATTAAATTTTTTTTATTCTTAATATGTCATGGACCAATTGATAACATTTAATAAGATCTTTGATAATTTGCAAAATAATAAAGTAAAACTAGACGATGAAGATACTACTTTTCTCTTATTGAAGTAATTGTCATGATATTTTGATCATTTCAAGGATGTACACTTTTACCTAAAGAAATCTATTATAACCTCGAAGAAAGTATAATTATATATTAGTATCAATGAGAAAACTAAGCATTAAGACTTGAAAATGATATGTAGGAAGAAAGATTGAGTGTCTCAAGATAAAGAAGTAATAGTAGATGAAATGACATAGAAACTAAATATAGGTCCATATCCAAATTAACGTGTTAAAAATACTAAATCACATTGTTTTAATTGTCACAAAATAGAACTCTTAAGGATGATAATATGGTTCTAAGGCGCTTTTTAGTAACAACTTTGGAAAAAAAGGTGTCATAAACTTCTGATATTCTTATCACACGTGTTTAAAGAAAAAATATTGTGACTTTGAATCTTAAAAATTGTGGAGTCGTTCTTTTTAGAAAGATCAAAGTGTACAAGATTTAAAGTATGTGTTAAATTAGTTTTAAAATGCCTCACAACCTTAAATTTATTTTACAAATATGAGGTATGTTGTTGGGCTTAAGCAAAATTTATCATCCATAAGCATGTTTGATGGATTATACTTTAGTACTAGAACTGAGCATGCCATGAAATTTTGTATGATGCATTGATAATAGCTTAAGGTACCAAAAACAAGTAGTTTGCCAATATTATATGATTCATCTATTATTTTTCATGCACCATTTTCTATTCAAAATTCACATTATAAAACTAAATAAGGGTTGAGATAGTTTAGTTTGAGGTAAAATCTTCTTCTAGTGAAACAAGGGATAAATAGGAGAATAATAATCTATCACCAAATTTTAGAGGAAGACATATTACAATGACTCATAACTAACGACTAGAGAAAGATAAGGAGGGGGTTGAGGTTGTGGCACCATAATGCTACAAGTATATTGGTTTGAATTTTTATGCTCTTCATGAGACTGAAGAGATGCAAGAAGCAGAATATAAGATATTCTAGGAAGCAATTGAGAGAAAATAAAGTCATAAAATTTTATAGATAGTTGTTGTGAATTGATGTCGTCAAGAACAAACAAAAATATGAAAAAAAGATTTGAGTTTCTTGAACAAACACAAGAAACCCTATTAGGTTTTACAAAAGAGGGAGAAGAAGGAAGAAGAAGAATATAGAATTGGTTACATCTGTTTTTCTATTCACTTTCTCAATAAGGGTTCAAAGATTACAAGTGAATACCAATAATTAACCACTTTCAACAACTTGAGAGAAATTATCTTATAAACTAATATTCTTTACTTTCTCTTTGAGACAAGATTACAAGTGTTACAGAATAGTAAATAACTTGTCTCACCCTAATTAGAATTTGCACCATACAATAAAGATGAGAGACTATCATACTATTTATAAGAAAACTAACATACTATCCTAATGGGCTTTTACACACAAACCCATTACACAAGCTAACTTAGAGAATAAGCTAACTTAAATAATTGGACTTACAAGAAAGACCCAATTCGACATACTAACTTAAATTACAAGTTAATATATTTTGACAGTGTGCTTAAACAAACTTCGATTACAACATGCATAACTCTTGGCGAAATATCAAAGTTACCCTTGTCAACACTAGAGATCGATCCAAAATACCACAAATCTCCATCTTGGAACAAACTCTACACAAATAAGGGAACAAACTAGCTTTCATCATTTCTGATCCTTTTAATGCTTCTAACAAACCCTCTTGAACAAGAAGGACTTGCATCTTTAAGCGCCACAAATTAAAACCATTCACACCGTGAATTTCTCAATTTCATACTTTGTTGATAGTATCTTCTCCTTCACGCTCACCGCACCAGTTTGTTGTGAAACGATGTTATCAAGAACAGAACAAAGTTATGAGATAAATATTGAGTTTCTTGAACAAATACAAGAAACCCTATTAGGTTTTACAAAAGTGAGAGAAGAAGGAAGAAAAAGAATAGAGAATTGGTTAAATCTGATTTTCTATTAATTTTGTCAATAAGGGTTCAAAGATTACAAGTGAATACCAACAATTAACCTCTCTTAGCAATTTGAGAGAATTATACTATTTATAAACTTATAAACTGATATTCTTTACTTTCTCTTTGAGACAAGATTACAAGTGTTACAAAATAGCAAATAAACTCTCTCACCCTAATTAAGATTTGCACCACACAACAAAGATGAGAGGCTAACATTCTATTTAAAAGAAAAGTAGCATATTAACTTAATGGCCTTTTACACACAGACTCATTACACAAGTTAACTTAGGAAACATGCTAACTTAAATAATTGGGCTTACAAGCAAGACCCAAATTGATATACTAACTTAAATTACAAGTTAATATATTTCGACAACATACTTGAACAGACTTCAACTACAACATGCACAATTCTTATCGTAATATCAAGCTACCTTTATCGACACTATAATTTGATCCAAAATACTACAATAGTAAACAAGTAAATGAGTTCATTTGACAAGAACTAGATATTGAAACTTGTGGAGTTATCTAAGAAATCAACGATAGTTAGATGCAAGTAAATTTAAAAAAAAAAAGAATTTTTTTTTGAGAATTGAGAAACTAACATATTAGATAAGACTTGTGCTGAAGTTTTAGTTTTTTACTTAATTGAAAAGAATTGATTAAAACAAGATTTTCTCATAAGTGGTAAATCATTGTTCCTTAAATATGCATATAATAACGACCGTTCAACAATACTCACTTATTTTAGTGAATAATTTTCGAGTTCATATCCATAATAAATCATTAGGGATCATATTCAATCTTTCTCAATTGAGTTGTATAATAATTTTTTTATGCATCTAAGCATAATGTTGAATGAAAAATGCTATTCCTACACCATTTCCTACACCCAATACTTACACCGTATGCACTATTCACCGTATTTATACGGTGAACAGTGTTTTTCTTATTAAAATAATATATTTTTTTAAAATATTAATTTTTTTTTTTAAAAAGTTTTATTTTTAAAATTTATTTTATAACACAAATATAAGATTGCGCATTAACCAACTTCACAGTTGCATTAACCACAAAAATCTACATTATTAACCAATTATTTTACCTATAATTTATTAACCACTTTCACTACTTCATTAACCAATAAAATACACACTATTAACCATGTTCTGGGGAATTTGTTCAAGTATTTGTGAACAGTAATTGAGGTGTAGGGTGTAAAGATGGGTGTCAACATAGCAATCCTGATGTTGAATAGTGCAAATTGTAATTCAAACATTGATTCTCTCAACATGTTGTACATGACAGGTCTAGCTGCCACTTTCTTGATTTTATGTACAAAAAAAACTAGTCACATGGTGTGGGGAGGATTTGATGTACAATCTTTCAAGTTAACATAAAAGCAATTTATGACTATATCGAAAGAGGTTATACATGTTATCAATACATTACTAAGCATTTTGTTCTTTTCCTTTTCTTTAATTTTTGGTGCTACATCATTAATTATCATCATGGACTGTCCATAGACATGTTCTTAATAATTTAAAGAGTGAGAAGATTCACTTGTCGTTTCTATTTGTTTAAGTACAAAGTGTACCATCTTCTTAAATAAATACACATATTCTTAGGAATCTATATATTACTTCTAGATCATATCAAAAAAGCATTGCATTTCATTGTTAAATAAAAAAAATCATGTTGAAACTGGTTTTGTTTTATGGGTAAACAATTATGGAATCCCATGTTCCTTCTTTTAACATCTTGTGTGGTGTTAAAAACTATGCATAAAGTGAGGAAGAGACGAGTAATTAATTGATAAATTAGGCATGATATTTTTATTTTTATTTTTTTACAAATCAAGACAACAAAATAATCTAAAGAATAATCAATTATATCACTTATATATTAAAAATATAATATTTCTCGTTATTTATGAGCCAGCCAAACAATAAAAATGCCGAAATGTTTATGGTCATTACTATTTGAATGAATATTCAATTAATTTAAACAATTTTAATATTTTTTGATAAATTTAACTTACCACGTTTTATATATAAATTAATTCAAATTTAAAATGAAATATTATGAAATACCAATGATGAGATATGGTAAAAATATATAGAATATTAAAAAATAGTGACAATGGTGTAAATAAATTAAACAATTATTTTTACACCATTTTTTTTTTATTTTATAAAAAAGCAATGTAGAAAGAAATCTAGAAAGGGGCAATATATTTTTAAACATGTTATCGTTTTACATCATCTATATTTTTTTTAACCGATGTATCAATATATTTGTAAAGGATATATCTATAAGAGATTGCGTAGAATGTTACTAGAAGGAGGCAACTTAACATGTCACTCACACCAATTTCTTAATCGCACATTTATTAGAACAAACATCGATCATTTGGTTATGGTGTCCATTTTCCTGATCACTTTCCTTCCTGTGAAAACATGAAGGTGACATAATCCAGTTCATAATGGCATGAGAGAGGGAGTTAAATAGGAGTAGCCATATTTATCAAAGAACATGATAAATATCAACAATCTTTCCACGCTCCTGAGAATGAGAAATGTGGAATCTACCTTATTGGAATTTGAGTTCTAGGCCCATAAGGTTTTTATAAATACCTCAACCCTAAGGTTGAAAGGATATCTAATTCATTACGTAAAACACCACATACAAGGCTTCTCACCATCGCTACGTGAGTTTTCTCTTCCACCACAATAATCCAAAAATCTCCTGACATCCATACACTGCAAGGGGTTGTCACAAATTGTATTTTTAACCAATACAATTAGCGCCCACTATGGGGTCCGACAAAACTCACACTGGCCACCATTAAAACATTCACATAGATTGTTATTCTCACGTTCAATTCCTCTGCCCATCATGGTGAACAAGAAGATAGCAACTCCGACCAATAGTGAGTTCAACGACAAGGAAAATGTCATGACAAAGATGCGAGATTCATGGACAACTATTGCATCTAGAATCAAACCTTAGAGGATATCATCTTCCACATCTAACAATCGTAGGAGGAGGCTGACCCTACAAAAGAGACTGAAATCCTAGATTCTCAACCTCTCTTAGATGAGATATGAGTGACAACGGTACCAGAAAATTTTAAACCTCCCTCATTGGATATGTTTGATGGACAAGCGACCCATATGAGCATGTCGCGTCCATAAACATATAAATGACAATTATTGGAACTTTTAGTTCCTTGAAATTCAAGTTTTTGTTTGACACTTTCAGAGATACAACTTTAAGGTGATACATGGGTCTGCCCCGACTCTTAGTCACATGCTATAAGAACTTGGTGAAGAAAACGCTACTTTAGTTTTCCACAAGCAGACACAGAAAGATAGACGATGTAACACCCCAACTTTCTTAATTAAATTATTTTATTGAGTTTTATATGCTTAAATGATTTATTGGAATGCTCTGTATTTTTTGTTGGACTACTTGGAGTTAGATAGATTTTATATAATTATCACTATTTTGATTAATTAAAATAATAAAAATAGGGATAAAATAAGAGACATTGCGATATGTGGTGGAAAATAGGATAATGATATTATTGCTGTGATATGGAGTGAGATACAAAAAGTTGAAGGGGGAAAATAGAAATAACTAAAACAAAAGAATTAGTTTTTTTATTTAAAAGAAAATTGGAGAGAAAATAGGTTATGTAGTACGTAGAAATTTGGAAAAATAAAGGTTTTGAGAGGCAAGGGTGAGTCATAGGATCCCAAGGCAAAAGCTCTAAAATTTATGTATATTTGAGGTAAGGGATGGGAGAATCATTCATCTATGAGTGTGTTTTTCATAAAAGATAGAGAGATCATAACTCTCTTTATTGTCATTTTCTCCAATCCTCCATTGTTGAATATTTGAGTCCTTGGGATGGTTATGCATACCTCTCTGGATTACTCTATTTTTAATATGTTTTTATGTTGTGATTATATGCTGAATTCGTATACAAAGTATATGCGAAATTCAGATTTGTGTGGTTCTTGTTGATGTATTTTGGTGGTAGTGAACATAATGATATATTTCATGATAAATCAATGTTATTGTGTAATTGGTGTTGATTTGGTGTGTTATGTGTCCAATATGTTATGTATGATGTTTTTCTGTTTGATTTGGGTGGTTGGCGGTTAAAATCAGAGCTTTAGAAGTGCTCCAATGGTGGAACTCACAGATTCTGCAATTTGCACAGCGATTATGTGCGTCACTGGCGTAACGGGATGACCGTCATGCATCTGGGAGAGTAGAAGGGCGTTAGTATGATGACAGGGAGACCACCATGGTCTCTGAGATGGGCTTGTTTCTCAGGCGTCACAGGGTGACCGGTTGTCAGAGAGGGCGACAGGGTAGGGTGAAGACTGCCATCCCGGTGACGGGTTGTCCGTCAGTCCCTGGAGTTGGCCATTTATGAGCGATTGACTCAATTATTCAAGTAATTTTTGATGGCGGTGATTGTTTACTAATGTTTCTTGTTGTTTTGTGAGTTTGGTGAGTAGAGTCGATATGTTGGTGTTGTATGAATAAAATGAGTGATGCATTAAGCTATCTAATATGTTTAAAGTTGAGCCGAAAGGTAATCGAGTTGAGATTTAGAGTATGCTTGGTGACTCTAAAATTCCTGAATAAAAGTCAAAGAGTCATGTATGAGCTCTGGTGAGTCATGGGTTGACTTTGTTGAGTGTTATTGTGAAATATTATTTGTTGGTGGATATTATGTGAGTACCGATATGATTATGTGTGTCATATTGAGTTATAATTATGTGGTGTGCTGAATTACGGTGAGTTATCATTATATGGTGTGATGCATTATGGTGACGTATGTGGTTCAGATAAGAGTCGTTGGTGACGATTATTATATTACATTGTTATGACATTTCATACATCGTGTATATCGGAGATATGTAATTGGTGATGAAACTAAATCAGTAACATAACTCTGATGTCCAAATATGGGTGATAAAATTAATCAATAATATAAATCTGACATCCAAATTGATGAATAGATTGGTACCACATGCATTTGGTGATGAGTGCATTGCATATACATCTGAATTTATGATTGGTGATGGTTGTGAATGATATATATGTTGGTGATTGGTGATGGTTGTGAATGATATAAATACATTGATGTTTGAGTATGTTATCCTTTATTGCTTTATACACTGCTAACATTTTTGAATGTATTCTCACCCCGTGGTTGTTTTTTAAGGTGTTTTGTACTCTCGCGGTACATATACTCAGGTACCAGACATGAAAGAAGCATGGTGGTTCCAAAATGTCCAAGGGAAAAGGAGACAAGACTCAAAGCAAGAATTCTTGTTGGGTGAACCCTCAAAAGCATAAGGTCAAAGATGGGGATTCTAAATCCTCGAAAATATGAGAAGAAATCTCATATGAGAAAGACAAACATGAGAAGAAAAGTGTGAAATATTATAACTGTGAAAAGTGAGGCCATTTAGCCAAGAATTCTTGCACGTCAAGATTCAGATGATTGTGAAGGTATGATGCTTATGGTTATTGTTGCAGATGAGCATGTCGACTCCAATCTCTGGTTCCTCGACACTGGATGCTAGAATCATATGAATGGTTAAAGTGTGTGGTTAGAAAATTTCGACGAGTCAAAAAAGAGAAAGGAGTAATGAAGTAAAAGAGATGATCAAATATGTACTCTATATACATGGAATGAATTACAATCTGCTATATGTTGGACAACTGGTCAAAAAAGGTTTCTCACTGGTTATGAGAGATGGATCCTTATAACTGTTAGACATTCAGAATAACTTGGTCTTAAAATATTCTCTGTCAAAGAATAGGATATTTAAGACCATGATCTTTTTTACTGAGGTACAATGTCTAAAAATAGTTTTCAACTAATTAATCAAGATATGATAACTGGTATATCAAGTCTTGTGATGCTCATCAAACTTTGTGAAGGTTGCTTAGTAGGGAAGGAATCCAAAAAGTCACTCGCTTTGACTATGCCAATAAGATCCTCCTGCATACTAGAAGTAGTAAATTTAGATGTATGTGGCCCATTCGAGGAACATATCATTGGTGGAAACAAGTGCTTTATCTCATTGGTCGACGAGTATAGTTGAAAACTATGGATTTACGTGATCAATCAAAAAGACGAAGTATTTTTAATTTTTAAGAGATTCAATATGCTTTTCGAAAACTAGAGTAAAAATAAGATCAAATCTCTACGAACAGATGAAGGTAGCAAATACACATCTAAGATGTTTGAAGAATTATGTGCAGAAAATGGTATCGATCATGAGGTAATTACTCCTTACATGCCTTAACATAATGAAATTGCAGAAAGAAGAAACATGATCATATTGGATATGACTAGATGCATGCTAAATGAGAAGAACTTGCCAAAGTCCTTATGGGGTGAAGCAGACAACATTGTTGTTTATACTATAAACATGTGTACTACAAAGAAACAGAAGAACAATGTTCCTGAAGAAGTCTAGAGTGGCAAACGACCACTAGTGAGTCACCTGAAGGTGTTTGGTTCTATTTTCTAGAAGCATGTTCCCGATGCAAGAAGAAGGAAGCTTGATGATAAAATTAAACTTATGATTTTGGTAGAATATCACAAAACTGGAGCTTACAGGCTATTCAATCCAATCAATGTGAATATCGTAATGAGTCCAGACATTGTGATTGATGAGAACTCTTTTTGGGATTAAAATTTAGGTGATGCGACTAGCAAGCCATTAATGGTCTACGAGGTTGATGAAGAAACTAATGAGCACGAAGAAATTTCAGCCAATGATATTTCAGTCACTATCAAAGTCGAAGCAGACAATTAAGAGGGTGTGGCTAGAATAAGTCAAAAACCTCAAAGAACCAGAGTACTTCTAACAAGGTTTCAAGACTGTGAAGTGGTTGGCGATGATTAAGTCACACCAGATCGAGAATTTGTTCATTTCGCTTTACTTGCAGGTTTTGAGCCAATCAACTATAGTGAAGCTTTAAAGAATAAACAATGAAATTCAGCTATAGTCAAAGAGTTATAAGCGATTGAAAGAAATAACATGTGGGAGTTAGTCGAATTTCCAGCACACCCAAAAACCATCGAAGTGAACTGGAAGTTCGAGCTGAAGCACAATCCTAATGGGTCAATTGCAAGACATAAGGCTAGATTAATAGCTCGAGAATTTCTCCAGAAAGCAGGAGCCGACTACTATGAAGTATATGCAACAGTAGCAAGATTATAAATTGTCAAATTAGTGGTAACATAAACATATACGTTTAGAATTCAATGTGTCGTCAAACCCCACTTATGAACATATACGTTAAAAACACGGAAACATAACTTTGAAAATCACATGTTCGGTTATAAGAGTCAATGATAGATTCACGAATGCGATGATAAATATTCACTTCTTAGATTCTTCTAAAAAAAGTTTGAAAAAAAACTTTAGGCAATAGCATAATGGTTTCTACTCCAATGACATTGTTACTTATGAGCTCGATTTGTTACCTCAATCTCCACTCCATGACCTTCATTTGGTGCCTCACCCGTTATTTGTCTCATTGAAGCTATTGCTCCTCATTTTGTTGGCAGTGTTCAATGTTTCCTTCTTGAAAGTCACACATCACCTTTAACCAATGTAAAAAAAAAAGTTTTTTAATGCAATATAATTAGTTTCCCTCACCAATAATCACACGAAAGCATTGAGTTTTTCCTACCTTCAATAGCAAAGATTAACTTTAAACTATAATAAACAACTATGTTGGTTAAGGCAACATCAATAAACAACAATTAAGAAACAATGGAGGGGTCAAATCAATTAATTCACTTAATTTTAAATAACATAATCAGATAATTTTCTTTTTCTATTAGGTCGATTGCCAACCCCAATGAATCAAAAGTCCAAATCTTTAAGGTTTTTGGGACCCTTTGTCCCCTTTATTTTATGCTAAAAAAGCAAAGGTACTTTATGAATTGTTTCCAACATCTATTAATTATGATTTAGCTTGTAGCTACCCACTTCAAATCCACTCAAAATTGCACTAAATAAAGTGGTCCTCTTTCACTTCATGGTTGCTCACAAGATCCAATGTAGATAGATAGATTCATGCTCTTTTTTCCCCCAAGAAATAGTTAGATGCTCTTTTATTATGCCTTTATATCTTAAAGCACGGGTGGTTTTTACTTTTTCAATGTGATTTTTTCAACTTAAATAGTAGAGACTCAAGCACTTCAAAGAATGCCTTTATTGTATATGAAATACTATATTTATAGGAGACCTAAATCTTACAAGATCACATGGTCAAGTCATGGAAGTTTGAATAGGGTTAACTAATTATGAAAGAAAATCAAATATACCTAAATGCATGTCTCTTCCTAAATATTGGCTCAATTGGTGTCAACTAAATGTGTTTGATTTAATGTTTTTAAAATTGAATAGAAATTGAATTAGTGGGATCTCTAAATCACAATTTAATAGTTTTTAGTTGTATAAATCAACATTTTATTTTATTTCTGAAAGAAAAGATGGTCAAAACTCAAAATAAATAAATACATAGTAAGCAATTTAGAGTATCTCAAATAGAGTTTGTTTAACATTGGAGTAGATACAGGCACGGATCCAGGTTATCTCCATTGGAAGAATCGGCCTCTACAAAATTAAATAGTTTATTATAAATTTTATAATAATTATATTTTTTTCTATACAAAATTTATATGCCACCACTAAAAACTATTTATTCTTTTTATTAGTAAAAAAAACTTAAATTGCAATAGTGTTATGAGATATAAATTGTAGAATTATTATTTGATTATTTATGAAAAAATAATGATTATTTAGTCATAAATAGATAAAAATATTTTTAAAAATAAAAAAAAAAGTAACTAAATTTTAAATTATAAAAACACTTATAAATCATTTATAATTTTAAAATTTTATGTATGTTATATTAATATAATTTTATAATCTCAACTTTTTATTAGTAGTAATATTATGATCTTGCCTCCACAATTTAAAATTTCTAAATTCGTCCCTTAGTAAATACACGATGTATTTTTGTTGCTTAAATTTTTGTATAAATTATTTTATGGATTAATGTAAAATGTGTTATTTATCATTAAATAATATTAATCTTCATAATTGATGTGGCTAAATCTAAATTGATTGGGTCACGTATAAATTATTTATTGAAATCATCATGTTAGTTTTTTGTTTTTGGAATTGGCATCAATTTTGTTAAAACATGTATCTCAGCAAGATGTTGAGCAAGATGTTTTGACATGTTGGTCAGACATCATTGCAAAGATGTTAAGCATGAGGTCGTGACATGCTGGTTAGACATCAGTGCAGGTTTTAGGTTTTACTTCTTGAAAGATTTAGTTTTTAAATGTGAGATTTCTTTTGGTTTTATCTCACATATTAACGCAGTCTAAGAAGGGTATTCTAGGAACTCCTGTTTTGTTCTAGATGTGCACTTGTTTCATAAAAAATGATGTTGAGACATTTTAGGAAACATATGATCTGTTCCTGATTTTATGTAGAAGATTCTGCAGAATAAGTGTAGCATTTCAGATTGGATCTGTTGTGTGTTTTATGTCTAAGCCCATGCTTACCAAAGACTATTTAAAGAGGACAATGCTAAACCTAGTTTCAAGAAGTGAGAGCTACGCTTGAGATTAATGGAATTAGGGTTTTTTAGTTTTTCTTTGTTATTTGTGATCCACTCTTATATAATCTTGATATCAAAGTTAGATTGTATTTTATTTGTGAGTCATTCATGCATCACTTAGATGCTTGAAGTGGACTGAGTTTATTAAGTTTTAATTGTGAATCACTCATGAGCTTTTATGCAAGAGTGAATTTTGTGTCATTGAAAGTATGTCTTCTATTGTTCGTTGTTATAAATTTTTATCATTGTTGTGTGATTGAAGGAAGTGAGAGGGGTCTCATATCTAGGAGTGTCTTAGATAGAAATAAGACAGGTAGTGATTAGGTACAAAGATCATATCTAGGAGTGTCTTAGTTATTTTCTTTCATCCATTTACTTTAAGTGCATAATTGTTTGTGTTGTGTTATTGTCCTGATCCCAATGTCCTAACATTGTACTCGACATCTGGTGTCTTATTACCAGAATTTCACATCATTTGAGTAAAATTAATTTAAATTGCTTAGATATTGATTAAATGCATTGTGGCAATTAAATCCACAAAAATAAGTCAAGCAATCAATTAAAAATTATTTCTCTAATTGGAGATGCTCTTAGGATTAGATCATTTCCTATATAAT
Source organism: Lathyrus sativus (assembly GCA_963859935.3). Taxonomy (NCBI): domain Eukaryota; kingdom Viridiplantae; phylum Streptophyta; class Magnoliopsida; order Fabales; family Fabaceae; genus Lathyrus; species Lathyrus sativus. The sequence goes on along the minus strand of OZ012735.1, from coordinate 88,183,385 downwards.
CAAGTAACATAAAAAGAAAATTTTAAGCAGAAAATTGCTCATAAAATATTAAATTAGAACCTATATCACAACTTATTTTAGTCAGTACATCTACATGTGTTCGCCTCACGATATCTAAATATAATTGCACCCATTAATATCTGTAATCTAAATTGACAATAAAATTTTCAAAATAATTATTTTGTGAGATGGAATAGAGGGAAAAAAGAATGGATGGATGACACAGAGTGACAGAAGATAGAAAAATACTGAATAGCTCATAGCGTTTTCTTAAGATACCTACAAGAGAAGAGGTTGAAGTTTAGTTCAGGATTAAATATGAAGAAGAGGTTAAGGTTGATAAGAAGGAAACGAAAGAGAAGAAGAAGGAGAACCCTGAAGATAAAAAAAGATCATGTAATATTTAAGCAGAAGCTTGAATAGTTAGATTTTAAGCAAGAAACAAAGAAAATGTGTAATATAAGAATTCAGATATGGAAATGTAAAAATATATTTTTCGTTTGTAATTTTAAAACAATAAACGTGAAATGGCTTAGTGGTATTCAATATTGTTATGAAATCAAGATGACTTGGTTTCAAATCTAGGTTGAAGGCAAAATTATGCATATTTTTTTGGATTTTTGATGACTTTGGTGATACATATGTATCATGTCATATGCTTTACATGGGCGAGACATTTCACATCAGCTACACGTGTGTGTCAGTCATACACAATTAAAGGATTAACTTGGCCCTTTTTAAAATCGAGAGATCAAAATAGACTCCAAAATAAAATTAAAGGACCAAAAGAAATTTTTTGGCAAAAAGAACTAAAAGAAGTGGGGTTGTCAAAGTTGAAGGGAATGAGTCATTTATTAGGGTCATTCTCTAACCACACTATACATAATCTATGTTTCACTCCACGCCGTTTTGTTTTGCGATTTTTTGTTTTACTGACTTAAACAGAACATGCATTCCCATTTTTCAATCATACGTGGACATGTCTTTTACTTAAAAAAATTTTTTTTTAGTGATATCATAATTCTAAAAAGAATTTAACTCATAAAAATTAATATTATTAAAGTTTACCTGATAAAAAGTTACCACATCCAATAAATAAATTTAACAAATATAAATATTTACATTTTAATCAATCTAAATTTTAATACCATAAATACACAACTGAAAATTGTAATGAATAAGCTCAATACCATAAATTCAACAAAAGCTTAACAACTTACACGCCACCAAATAAGTTAACAAAAGTTACAAAAACGAATCATAAATAATTTAATTTAGCACTATATAGTAAATTTCAACATCTCAAATATCTCTATGAACATAAAGCACAACTAATACTCCAATAATTTCCCATTAGAAAATTTTGGTGTTTTCTAAATACACACAAACTTAGAAGGTTCATCACAACATATTTTCACTAGCTTCTCATACACGGATCTCAACTTTGACTACTTTTTGCATCGCACCACAACATCATTCAAAATGGTTGGCAAATGCAACCTTAATTTAAAAAAAAAACAACAACAACAATCTTTTATCATAAGTCACAGTTGATGTTTCTCCAACTTGAAAGCAAGATTTACAACATTATTTCTCGAAAACAGTTTGATAGGAAAGTATGAAGAAATTTCCAATATTTAATTCCCAATTGAAAAAGTAAAATGATGAGTAGTGTTCTTTCCACGTTAATGATGAAATGGACATTGAAAATAAAGTACATAAATAATGTAGACATAGTTTGACATTTAGTGGCATGTCTATATATATGTTTTCAAACCCACATGTAACAAGCAACTGCAACCAAACTTTGTCTCTGTAATTAGGTTTTGGAGCTGTCATTATAAACGACAAGATTGCTTTAGCTACCAAACACATCTCACACACATTCACATTTCATGCCCACACTTTTATACTTTTTTAGATTTTTTTTTCTATTGTGATTTAATAAATGTACTTATCTTTAGATTTGAATGAGGACAATGCAGGCCTAGCCTTGGGTTAATCAACATAATAGCATATGTAGCATCAATGAGATTAGATATATCAAAATACTAAACTAGTGTTTTTTTTTATATGGGTCATTGTACATAGTACATTTACTATATATAATGATTTGTACTTTAATTAACTTTTATATACTTGCCTTTTCTAATACAAGACATTAGAGATTTCTTTCATTATAAGAAAAATTAACAAAGTTTTTATCATTATTTTGGTTAATTTAGGGACGGATTTATAGATCGATAGTGATAAGACTACAAATAATATGAAGTCTTCCTTAATTATCACTTCTAGGAAGAAAAGGTAATCATATTCACATCTTTCTCTACCGTCGACGTTTTATTAAGAAAAAATAGTATCATTGTGACATTTTCAAATCTTCCATGCCACCAAATATCAAATCAAAGAGAATCTTGATCCAACCCTTGACCTGCCCCAGAGACTTAAAACCTTAAACGAGGAACAAAGATCTTTCATTAAAATAGAACACTATCTAAACCACTTAAAGATTCTACGTTATGAACCTATGAATATCTTACAAGTTACAAAATATATGACTAATGGACTCTATAAAACTCTACCACAACACATAAGAAATCCCTCTATACCCACAATGATTGTACGCGTAAAGAGGTTTTTTCTCGTAACTATCTTTTCTTGCACTAGATATTTCAATGACCTTTAAGAGAGCTCAGTTCTTCCACGCTAGTGGAATACATGGATCGACAGCCTCATAAGAGAATTTTTCAATAAGCTTTTTATCAAGCAAAGGTCATATAAGATAACCTAGCGATATACAGACCCTCTGAATCCTAACCCCTACACTAAGAGGTTTGTGTAGCAAGAGATTATGCACAACTATTTTATTATAATAGTAGTGATATTTTGAGAGATCATTATACGTGCAAACGCGATTAACCACACAAAGATAAGACAAAAGGTTTGAAGGGAGACATAATCTTGTTATTTATTAGAATTTTTTGCATGTAATTTATTTATATCAACTGTTACCATAGCTTACAAATCAAATCAATTACATAAATAAACCCCCTTTACATTATGTTATTAATTTTTAAAAATTCAAGTATGATTTCCTTATTCTCGTAGGAATTTTGACAATATCCATGAATACAATGGTTACATTCATCACTTGTGAGTTTTTTTTGTTGACGTAATTTATATTACGATTATGATTCCACAAGCATTACATACAACTCAATAGATACACTTAGAAGAATCGCCTAAAAAACACACATGTTTGTTTTTTTGATACTAATGGATACTAATGGTTACTCATTAATTTACATAACAATGTAATTTCCTACCAACTAAATTGTTTTATTTTAATAATTTTTTTAAGAATAATGTTGACAACATATTTTTTTAAAACAAAGTTTTTATATATTAAAATTTATATAATTTCACTAAACTAATATGAAACTCATGTGACTATATGAATTGATATAAATCATAGCCCCCTGGTAAAACTGATATGAATCACCCGTATTGCATTCAACCAAAGTATCCTCTTTGCACCCATCCTAAATCATGGGGAATAAGAAGACATCTACTCCGGCCACCGAGGAGTGTGACGGTGAGAAAAATGTCATAATGGAGATATGCCCTGCTATGGACGATCTTCGTCGCTAGAAACAAACCTGGGAAGATAATATTCTTCCTATTTAGTAGTGCCAACAAGAAACGAACATGGCGGATGAATTGCAAGTGGTTGACCCTTAATATCTATCTGACAAGACATGGGAAGCACACATCCTGGAAAACTTTAAACCGCTCATTGGCTAAGTTCAATGGAAGCATCGACCCGTATGAGTGTAACACCCCAAATTCAATTAATTTATTTAATTGAATTCAATTGTGTTCTATTTAAGTATTTAAATTAGTTTATATTCTTTTATTTGGATAATTGGTGAATATATGCCTCTTGTTGGTTATTGGAGAGAGAGTTAAGGGAATGATAGAATTTAACTTGATTAATTTTAATTAATTTAAGATGAGAGGAATGATTAAAAATAATGTGGTTGGGAGAAAATTAGATTTAAAATAAAAAATAAGGTAGTTGTATAAAGATAAAAGAAATAGTAGGATTTGGTGGAAATTTGAGTTATTAGAATTAAAATTTTTTATAAAAATAAAAAGAAATTAGAGCTAGTAAGAGGAGTAAGGGCAAAATAGAAAGTAAGGGAGTAAGTTGAGGGTAATAAGAGAATAACCTAATTAAAGGGAATTAGATTTTGTTTTAAATAAAAAAGGTGATGGTTAGAATTTTTACAATACATATTATTATGGAATAAGAAAAAAGAGGCAAGAGAGGAAAACTAGGGTTTGGGAAGAAAACACCATTGTTGAGGAGCTTAGAGTTTGCTTTATTGGAAATCCAAGGTAAGTGGGGAGATTACTCTTCTATGAATGTATATTGTATGAAGGGTGGAGAGGTTCTCACCCTCTTTTAGGTTTTCCTTGTATTCACCATTCTTGATGTATTCATATGTTCTTGATGAAAACTACATCTCTAATTATTGTGATTCATGATTTTATATATGTTGTTAAATCCATGATTTGATGTGTTTGGGTGTTGCAATATGAATTGGTTTAATGTATGAGAGTTAGGGGATGGAGAAAATCAAGTAAATGTGGGATTTTTGGAAAGTTGGATGAGGACAAGCGATTGACCCTCAATGACAATCGATTGATCATGTGAAAATTTAGAAAAATTTGAAAGTAAAAACAATTTCAATCAATTAATTCCCTTAATCAATTGATTTCATAAGCCAAAACGTGAAAAATAGGAGAAAAAAAATGTATGGAGAAGTTAGATCAATCAATTGATGGTCCTTGTTAATTGATTGGTGCTAGTCAAATTTTGAAAAATTGTCGAGCAAAAGGTTAGCTGAAAACTATTATTTTTCTTCGATCGTTTTTTTCCAAAACTTTAGTTCCGTAAATCCAAATGAGGTAAGATTTGAAGTGTTGGAAATCTAACATGTATGAATATCCCATAGTGATGTATTAAGAGGCTAGATGGGTACTGGAATATGTGAAATTTAATGATTTTACTTATTGCGTAAGGGTTGACGATAAACAATGAACAGTTAATTATTATGAATGAATGAATTAATGATAATATGAATTAATATGATTAAATGCTATGTGTATGTTTATTAGATGTTTGAATATATGATGTTAAGTGCAAGTATAATTATATGATTCGTTGTACATACTTGCTAGTGATTGTTAAGATGTATAGTTATGAGTGAAAACTATTGTTGATGTGTTTAAATACATGATTGTTTATAATCAGATGTGGGGTTGTAACCATTGTTGTGTTGTTGTTGTTGTTGAATTATTTTATACCATACATCATATGTTATTGTTTTTGTGAAAGAGGTGAGTCACAAATTCAGATGTTGGGACTAGAGATTTATCCGGAGCTCAGATGAGGGGGCTTGGGGTTTAGAAGTAGGGACTCAGTTCATATGAAGAACCATTGTTGAGTTGGTACCACATGCATATAGAGCAAAGGAGTTGTCGCATTGCATATAAGTTGGCATTTGTGAATTGATGATTGTTGTGTGAATATATTACATATGGATGATTGTTGTTGTTGTTAAGGATACCCTTCCCGATCTTTTGCACCGCTAACATATTTGAGTGCATTCTCACTCCTTTTTTGTTTTGTTTATGTATTAATGTATGATGTCTACAGATACTCAAAAACAAGAGTAGTAGTTGTTGTAAGTTGGAAGATACCCTTGGACCTCATCTTCATTTACTTTATTGTTTATCATTTTTAGTCGGTTAAAGGCTCTAATCTGTAATATCGGGAACATGGCATCTTGTTTTATTTGGTTGTTGAGTTATTTATTGGATGATGATATCTTGATTTCATATTTAGAATCATTGAGATATTTGAAGGTTATGAATATTAATTTGAAATTTCGTTGCGAGTGTTTTGATTTAAATGTGAAGTATGCATGTTGTTTGAGAGTAGCATCCTTAATATGCTGAGTAATTATTTTTATATAAGTTTCGGGGCTTAGGGTGTTATAATGAGCATATGGCCTCCACCAACACTCAGATGGAAATCATTGTCTACCTGATTCCCTGAAGTGCAAGCTCTTGTCGGGCACCTTTAGGGACACAACCTTGAGATGGTATATGGGGCTCCCCTGGCTCTCCGTCACCAGATATTAATACTTAACGAAGAGGTTTTTCTACTAATTTTCCGCAAGTAGGCATCATAAGTTGAGTACCACTTGTATGTTTAATATACGTAAGGGCTCGTCAGAATCATTGAAACAATATCTTACATGCTTTAATGAAGCAATGATCAGGGTAATTTATCCAAACCAGGAAATATTCGTAAGATCATCTCAGAACAGTCTTAAGGCAGGACAATTTAACGAGTCTCTCACCCAAACACCAGTAACATTCTAAAGTGAAGTAGTGACGTGAACAAAATATTATACCAAAGGAAATGAAAGTAATGTCGATAAAAAGGCATGTGGTGCAAATTAGCGTACTTCTAACGTAGACAATTCATAAAGGAACTAGTACACATCACTCATGAGAGAATAAGCACGTTCAAGAAAAGTGGAAAGTCCATAGAAAGTTTCACCCCTGAATGCTTCTAGAGAGTAGATATGGCGATAGGTTCTGCATGTGAATAATATATCCCAGGTGTTAGCTTTAAAGACGGATGTCGTAGGACCTGATCCTCACCATTGGTGTAAATTCCATATGATTAAGGGACATCAAACGAAGAACTATTACCAACTCAAAAAGGATATTGATGCCTCATCCAAGAAGGCCATATGAATAAATACATAAAGGGAATCCTCCAAGAGGGCTGGGTGAATGCAATTGACGGGGAAGAGGAATCCATTCGTCACACCATCAACACCAATGTGAGATTTTTAGTTCTACTTGCAAGGAGCAAGCTCGACTTCTCATGACCATTGATGGTTCTCCCATCAACTTCAAGGAAGTTGAATTAGAAGCTCTAAAGTCTAAGATTGTCTTTTCTGATAAGGATGAAGACAAAATTTATCCTCACAGTGATGACTCCGTGATTATCACTGTTTGATGTGACGATTGGGATATTAAAAGAGTTTTGATCCAAGGAAGCTCACATAAATCCTTTATTGGGATGCATTTGAGAGGTTTTGTTTGAATGTGGAAGACTTAAAACACTTTCATGGGTCATTGATAGGTTTCTCAGGTAAACTGGTAAAAGTGAATTGCTACATAACGTTAAAGACTACATTCAGAAGAATGGAAAATGCCATGCTAATCAAGGTAAGATATTTAGTCATTGATGCACCCTCTTCATATAATATAAACATAGGGAGGTCTTCCTTTAACCAATTAGAAGTCACCCTATCCACCTTATATTTGAGCATGAAGTATCTGCTCCTAGATGGGTGAGTAGGTGTTATCTAGCGAAACCAAGAGATCACTAGAAAATTCTATGTGGAAAGCTTAAAGTTAAAGAGGGTAAAAATAATAGGCGTAAGCACCACAAGTATAAATACAGGGACAAAGTCGTTGGATAAGGCTTCCAGTGAGGAATTCCTCACCCATTATGATGAGGATATTGTCAAGTCGGCAAAGGAGGCGGGATGATTGTGGGAGCAAAAGGGCCTCATTTAGTTCTGTTTGTTTATTGTTTATTTGTTTAGGGCAAGTTATACTATCAAACATATTTTGTATGGATAATAATGTTTCATGGGGGGCACTCTTTTTATGATACCCTTAAACCAGTGCATGATTTTTAACGAGGCCCTCCCTTTATCTATATAAATTATTCGATTGTTGCTAATTTACTTGTAGAATTTCAAAGAGAAAATGAGCACGGTCAAGACCTCTCTTAAGGCTATTAAACATGTTGACTCCCTATATGGGAGTTTGTGTTGTCTCTTAAGGATATTAAACATGTTGGGTCCCTATGTGGGTGTCCTTGTTGTCTCTTAAGGCTATTAAACATGTTCAATACCTATGTGGGAGTCCATAGAGCCTCTTAAGGATATTAAACATGTTGGATCTCTATGTGAGAGTCCTTTCCACCTCTCGAGGCTATTAAACATATTGGACCCATATATGGGAGTCCTTGCTACCTCTAAGGTTATCAAACATGTTGGATCCTTATTTGGGAGTCATTGTATTCTCTTAAGTCTATTAAAACAAGCAGGATCCCTATGTGTGAGTCCCTGTCGCCTCTTAAGGCTATTAAAACATGAAGGATCCTACGTGTGAGTCCTTGTTATCTCTTTAGGATTTTTAAATGGATCCACATGTAAGAGCCATCGCCTTAAAGGACAAGACATGTGTTGGTCCATAGGAGAAATCCATCATGTCCTATGACAAAATAAATGGTCCCAAACAACTGATCTTAGCCATGGATTATAACAAAAACATAATACAAGGAAACCCTTAGAGGGGATGTTCAATATTACATAAAAATCACCTGGAATAACTTCCAAAGGCGTGATTACAAAGATAGAAAATAAAGAAAAAAGAGAAGGAGACTGTCAACCATTAGTCTTATTCAGTGACTAAATTCTCTTCAAGAGTGTCCCCGATAGAGGTCGCCACCAGAATGGCATCATCCACTGCCTTATCTCCCTCAAGCTCAACTTGAATATCCGAGGTAGGTGAGGCAATGAGGTTAAAATTTTGAGAGATATCAAAGATATCCACCAACTGGCCATCACAAAAAATATTGAACATGTCTGTGAGGCTCAAGTCTAGCTCTGGGTGAAGAAAGGTTATCTACTTCTTAGCCATCTCAAAGTAGATATCAGAGGTTTTTTAAGTACTGAGGTCCCTTCTTAGGGATTCCTGCAGGTCTTGAACTTTGGTGGCAAACTCCTTATACTTGGAATCCACCTCCTGAAATTTTTCTGACAAGGCTACGTTTTATTCTTGAAAAGTCTCAATTAGAGTCTTCCCTTTGTCCAAATCTCCTTTTTATTTGGAAAGCTTCACATCTCCTTCTCATCGGCCTTAGCGTGCTCCTCCCTATCATATCAATCCATGAGGAAGAATCTTAATATATGGACCTCCTAAAGGTTAGACCGCTTTGGGGAGGGATGGTTGGAGACAACATTATAGTCCACTAGAAAATATTTGGGAAAAGGAAGGAGGGTACCCATGGACTTGACAACATCAAATGTGTCATCACTTCATATAGAGTTTACAATTGGTGGGGTCATTTTAGGAGGCGATGTGGGCTTGCATGCAATGATCACTTGAGTTGCCTTACCCTTATGGGAGAATTCAGCCTTCTACTTTTGGACCTTTGGGGTGGGAGGGCCAGTTAAGAACTCACCATCATATTGGCGTTTGACCCTTATAGATCATGCCTTCAAGGCGACTATGAGAGTTATCCGATCCCGCATGCTAAGTTTTCTGCCTAAAGAGACACTCCCTCATCTCCAGGGGAAAAATCTTGAATATCTTATCTACAACAAAGATAAAGAGAAATGATTAGCATAAGTTATATCAACGATAATAAAGGGTGATATAATTAAAACTCACGTATATATTTCTCCAGAGATTCCTCATTCCCCTTATCCAGGATAATCACAGTACATGACTCCATGACCTTAAAACCATCCAAAGTCCGCACAACCTTAACCTCATAATTAGTGAGGCAAGTGTAGTCTTACCCATTGATCGTTGCAGGATTATCAGTTCAAGTAAGCGGAAACCTAAGGATGTCATGCGCTCAAGAAGTAACTAAGGACGTGATATTTTCCCCCTCATTCGCACAAATTTATGTCTCCAAACTTTGAAGTGGTTGAAGTGGGGTTTAAATAAAGCTCACCCAGGCAGGCCGACCAGGGTTACCCAACCCTAAGGCATAGACATCATAGTATAGTAAAAGGAGAAGAACATTATCATTATCGAGACAACCCCTAGGTGTCATCATATGATCTCGAATTCCTTGATCAGGCTCAAACCATTAGGTTTGATTTGGCAGAAAGGCACATTGAGCATCATTAAAACCTATGCAACAGAGGAAGAAAAGAGGAGTCGAATCCCAATCTTGCGGATGGTAAGTAGATTAAAGTAAAATTAAGCATCAGAAGCATTCATATAAGCCCTCTTATCCAAAAATCACACCTCAAAAGTAAATTGTTCTTCATCATCAGAAGAATAAAATATAAGTTGCTACTGAAGGGATGCTATATGGTCGTCAGTGGTGTAGACGAACCTAACTTCCCTCACATCTTTGGACTTAGGGTCTAAAATAGCCATGATTGTTAAGTTTCTACCATAAGGAAAAGAGGAGTCACTATCAGTTCCACCACTATTACCGCTCTCAGAATTAAGTGAACTCTCACACCTTTTGAAAATGCCTACTTCTACAAATCTATAGTCAACAGTCTCATCTAGATGCCTAGTATTCATGTAACAATAGCTCCACATGGCTATATGCTCATTGTGAGTAAATGGTTTAACCAGGTTTTCATCCTCATATAAATCCCTAATAATATCTATAAAAAAAATAGAAAAGGGGGAGTTCCTACGCAAAACTTGAACATGAGCTTGTGGAGAGACAAAAGTTACCCAAGGTAGAAGTAACTATTTACAAACTCTAAACAAGGAAGATCGTGAAAAGGGAAACAAATTGGTTATCGTTTCTTTAAATAGGAGAGGAAACTAGAGGTTATTAAAGATCTATAATTTGGAAATGAAATGTGAAAGGTTTCACACGTTTCAACACATGCCAAAGGGAAATGGCTAATTTGGTGTCCCAAGGTTAAATCATCATTGATGGCATTAAATGCCTCGCATGCTTTCCCTTCAGCTAACACTTCAAGACTCTCCAACTAACATGTGTCACACAAACAAACATATGTGAACAAACAAACATATGTGAAGGCGTCTGAGGTACTCGACTAAGTCTCTCATGAGGAACTCAATTAAACCTCGCATGAGGAATTCAATTAAGTCTTGCATGAGGTACTCAACTTAGTCTCCCTTGAAGGACTCATCTAAGTCTCTCCCAAAAATATCATTTAAGACCTAAAGGCGGGAACAAAGCCTCGACAAGGCTCTTCATGGATGTTCAAAGATGAGTCAGAGGTTAAAATAATTCGGCCTCTACGAGCCCTCGTACTTGAGGAATTGTGTAGTGGTATAATTTAGAGAAATCTTGGGGGCGGCGCGAGTGTCACACACTTGATCATTCGTCCTTCTCGAGTCACCCTTACACTAGTTCGACGACCCCATTCTTTGTTCGATCACCCCTTTTCTAGATGTGTCGCCCAAACTTCTAGTTTCTCCGTCTATAATGGGCGATCGTGCATAAAGCTTATGTTAGGTCAATAGATGTTTTAAGGATAATTCATGAGACTTAACCACATAAATTCTTGAATATCAGGGAATCACTCACTCATGTTGGGAGTGATTGCTAAATTATAGATGACTTAGTTCAGAACCATATGTTATTAATACATCAATATCAACACACAGAGAGGATAACTATATGAATACATATATACACACATACATGACTTTTCACTCCATGTGAACGAGTTCTCAATTTATGAGTAATTAAAAACCCTCTGACAACCCTTACTCGTTAGAGATTGTCACACATTTCTACTTTTAGCGAGTACTACATTCAATTAAGAGCAATGCTATGTTTACATCAAAAGCATACACTACACCGTATGTACTGTTCACTAATACTACGGTGAACAGTACATGAACAATGCAAAACAATGTCATATGAACAGTGCATGCATCAGTGAACAGTGTTTGCGTATAATGAAATGTAAAAAATTGGTTGGTGAAATGATGAAGTTGGTTAATAAATGTCCCGATATTAAAAATATTTTTTAATAGCAAACTAAAGTTGGTGAATGAAAAGTAAAAAATTGGTTAATGAAGAATAATTTTAGTGAACAGTGAAATTATTACTTCAATTAAATAAAAGATGGTAAATTATAAACACTTTTTTAATAAAATAAATTTTTAATAAAAGAAAATTATTACTTTACAATTATATTATATAAGATGTATACTATGTCTTCCAAAACTATAACTCAAATATAACCAGTGCTTCTAACTAATTAAACTATTAATCACAAAAATTAAGTAATGAAATTTTCTATGAGTGGTGTGATTGCCATACCATGTTTATGGATCTAAGAAAATATTTTGGTGATTGGCATACCATGTTTGTGGATCTAAGAAAGTATTTTGATGATGGAAGAAAGCAATAAAAGAGAAGGATAATGGGAATCCATCATGTCAACATTTATGTTCTCTCTTTCTTGTTGGCCACTCCTTTTGTTTTTCATTCATTCATAGTGCGTGGTGCTTGTGTGTAAGAATTTAAGAATGAGTAGAAATGTTAGATGGCTACGGACAAGGTGGGCTAGTGTTCCTTTTTATTCAACCTATACAATCGTCAACAAATACTATAGTACTTGTACTACTTTACTATATATAATTCAAAATTTTATCAATTTTCAATTTTCAATATCTCACAATAAAAGCAATCAATTTTTGCAGGCAGAACATGATATGTAGGTTCCATGCATGTTTGCTGATGTCAATCAATTCATACATAGGACCGGAGGAAGAGGTGTTATTTGTTTCTTTCCTTGAATATGACAATTCAATACATGCCATTCATTATCAAATATCTTAATTTTAAGATAATATTTTATTTTACATACAAGAGTTATATTTAAACTTCTCTTAATTTTACTACAACATTCTTAACATTATCATGTTAATCTTGTCAACGGTTAAAACTATTAGAATATTATTAATAATTCATATTTATTTAGTTGTACTATTTTCTTAGCCCCTAAGTTTGTTAGAGGATATTTTAGTATTTATCTTATTCTAGTAACCCTAGTTTTAGCTTATAAATAGGGTGACAATCATTGTAACAAAATATCATGTTTTGTAGCCGTCATTCTCTTATTAGTAATATTTCCTATTTCATCATTTATTCTATCTTTGCACCAACAATTGGTATCTAGAGCTCCGGTTCAGATTCATTGGGAAACACGGGAAACACGAGTGAACGTGAGGTCTTGTGTGTTTGATTTTGTTTCTCAGATTCTTGTTGAATCTTGAACAAAATCTGATCAGAATTTTTAATTCTGTGGGTTGGGAAACACTGTGTGAGAAAACTCTGAGTGTATTGTGCAAAGTAGAAGATGAACGGAAACGGCAACATGAACACCAAACTTCCAGTATTTGATGGTAAAAACTGGAATCGTTGGATGATCCAAATGCGTGTACTGTTTGGTGCTCAAGATGTTCTGGATCTTGTCACTGATGGTTATGTTCCAGTAGCAGCAGATGCAACTGATGAACAGAAAAACGCGCAGAAGGAAGTAAGGAAGAAGGATCAGAAAGCATTGTTCTTCATTCATCAATGTGTGGATGTAAACGTGTTTGAGAAGATTGCAGACTCTACAACAGCAAAGGCTGCATGGGACACTCTGGTGAGATGTTATGGTGGTGACGCATCAGTGAAGAAGGTGAAGCTTCAGTCCTTGAGAAAGCAATATGAGAATCTCAACATGAAGAATAATGAGAAAGTTTCTGAATACATCTCCAGAGTGATTCTGATCACTAATGAGATGAAGGCATGTGGAGAAACTCTTTCTGAAGAAACAATCATGGAGAAAGTATTGAGATCCCTTACTCCTCAATTTGATTACATTGTGGTAGCAATAGAACATTCCAAAGATCTGAGCACAATGAGAATTGAAGAGCTGCAGAGCAGTCTAGAAGCGCAAGAGTTGCGTCTGACTGAGAGAAACTCTGAAAAGGAAGTAGAACAGCAGGCTCTGAAAGCAACTTCTGATAGGAGGTATCAGAAGCAGTCAGAAGTCAAGAGAAGATCTGATGGTGGTCAGAAGTCAGAAAGCTCAACCTCTGATAGACAAAAGAATGCTCAGAGGGGAAAAGAGAAGTATGACAAAAGAAAAATACAATGTTACTGTTGTAAGAAGTTTGGTCACTTTGCTAGAGATTGTTGGTCAAACAAGGAGAAGAAATCAGAAGAAGCAAATATAGCCAGAAGTTCTGATGACGAATCTGTGCTATTGATGGCCTCTGAATCTGATGATCTGACAGACTGGTGGTATATGGACACTGGCTGTTCAAATCATCTTACTGGAAACAAGAAATGGCTGGTTGACTTTGACTCTGAAAAGAGAACAAAGATCAGATGTGCTGATGACAAATATCTTAATGCAGAAGGTATGGGAAATGTCAGAGTGACTCTGAACAATGGGAAAATAGCATTGATTCAGAATGTGTGGTATGTACCTGGCATCAGAAGCAATCTGATGAGTGTGGGACAATTAATTGAGAAAGGTTTCTCAGTTACCATGAAGGACAATCTTCTGAAGCTGTATGACTGTAATCAGAAGTTGATTATGGAGTCAGAACAGGGAAGGAATAGAACATTCAAGGTGAATGTCAGAACTGCAGACTCAGAGTGTCTTAGTGCAACAAGTACTGAGAAGGAGAGTGAGCTGTGGCACAGAAGATTTGGTCATTTGAATTTCAGAAGCTTACAACATCTGAATTCAAAGAAATTGGTACATGGAATTCCTGCAATTAAGAAGCCTGAAAAGTCATGCAAAGTTTGCATGGAAGGAAAACAACCAAGATTGCCATTTGCATCAGAAGTTGCTCCAAGAGCAAAACATGCCTTGGGAGTTGTACACTCTGATGTGTGTGGTCCATTTCCAGTAGCATCAATTGGAGGGAATAAATACTTTGTGTTGTTTGTTGATGAATTCACAAGAATGACATGGGTATCCCTTATTAAGTTCAAACACGAGGTGTTTGATGAATTCAAGAAGTTCAGAATGAAGGCTGAGAATCAGAGTGGTCAGAAGTTGAAGATTCTTAGAACTGATGGTGGAGGTGAGTATAACTCCAAAGAGTTCCAGAAGTTCTGTGAGGAGAATGGAATTGAGCATGAGGTTACTGCTCCTTATACCCCTCAACACAATGGTCTTGCTGAAAGAAGAAACCGTACTTTGCTTGATATGAAGCATGCTAAAGGAGAAGAAGCTTCCTCAGAAGCTCTGGGGAGAAGCTGTTGCCACTGCAACGTATGTACTCAACAGATGTCCTACGAAGAAGTTGAAGGAAATAGTTCCTATGCAGAAGTGGACTGGAGACAAGCAAAGTGTCAGTCATCTGAAGGTATTTGGTTCTGTTTGCTATAAACATGTTCCAGAAGCCAGAAGACAGAAGCTGGATGATAGAAGCAAAGTGATGATTCTGATAGGGTACCACAGTACAGGTGCATACAAGCTCTATTGTCCAGAAACCAATAAAATTGAATTCAGCAGAGATGTGATTGTGAAGGAATCAGAAGTTTGGAATTGGGATAAGTCTCAATCTGATTCTGATGTTAGAACCTCTGAAGAAAGGCCAGAGTTAAGAATTTCTGAAGTTGAAGTAAACCCTGATATTGACTCTGACTCTGATACTGATTCAAACTCTGAAGATGACTCAGAAGATGAAGGTGACTCTGATGACCCAGACTCTGATGATTCAGACTCTGATGGCAATCCAGATCTTGGTGGCAATTCAGACTCTGGAAATATGCCAGACTCTGAAGATGGTCAAAGCTCTGGAGGTCAATCATCTGAAGATAGAAACTCTGAAGCTCAAGACTCTGAAGATGGTCAAAGCTCTGGAGGTCAATCATCTGAAGATAGAAACTCTGAAGCTCAAGACTCTGAACAAGTTCAGAGACCACAAAGAATCAGAAGCGTTCCCAGAAGATTTGCAGAATTTGACATGCTGCAAGGCACTGAAGTAGACTCTGAAGGAGAAGTTATTCAGTGTGCCATGTTAGTAGACTCTGAACCTATAAGTACAGAGGAGGCTCTTAAGCAGAAGCTCTGGCTGAAGGCCATGAAAGAAGAACTTGATGCTATAGAGAGAAACAAGACTTGGAAGCTGACAGAACTTCCAAAAGACAAGAAAGCCATCAGCGTCAGATGGGTTTTCAAGCAGAAGTTAAAGCCAGATGGTTCAATTGGCAAACATAAAGCAAGGTTGGTAGCCAGAGGATTTCTACAGAAACCTGGGCTGGATTATTCTGAAGTGTTTGCACCTGTAGCAAGACATGAAACAATCAGAATGGTGATTGCAATAGCTGCTAACAGGAATTGGCCTCTGATGCATTTAGATGTAAAATCTGCATTTCTGAATGGTCCATTAGAAGAAGAAGTTTACGTGTCACAACCTCCTGGATTTGTGAAAAAGAATCAGGAAGGGATGGTGTACAGATTATACAAAGCTCTATATGGACTGAAACAAGCGCCCAGAGCTTGGAATCAGAAGATTGATTCATTTTTCAAGAAACAAGGCTTCCAGAAATGTGAGATGGAGTACGGTGTCTATGTTCAGCATACTTCTGAAGGCAATATGACTCTGGTATGTTTATATGTTGATGATATACTATTGACTGGAAGTTCTGAACAGGAGATAGCCAAGTTCAAGAAGGTTCTAATGAATGAATTTGAAATGACTGATCTAGGCAAAATGACATACTTTCTAGGGATGGAGTTCAGATATTCTGAGAAAGGTATCATTTTGCATCAGCTCAAGTATGAATTAGAACTTCTGAAGAGATTTGATCTGAAGAATTGTAAGATGGCTGTCACACCTTCTGATACAAATCAGAAACTGGATTCAGACTCTGAAGGAAAGGATGTGGATGCTACAACCTTCAAACAGTTGGTTGGTTCTCTGAGGTATCTGTGCAATACCAGACCTGATATTTGCTATTCAGTTGGGATGGTTAGTAGGTTCATGAGTAAACCTAAGTGGTCCCATTACCAAGCTGCTGTCAGGATTCTGAGGTATATCAAAGGAACTCTGAAGTATGGAGTGTTATTTCCCTCTGGAGGAAATAATGAGTCAGAACTTCTGAGTTATTCAGACTCTGATTGGTGTGGAGACAGAGTTGACAGAAGAAGTACATCTGGGTACTTGTTCAAATTTCTGGGAGGTCCCATTTCTTGGTGTTCCAAGAAGCAACCTGTTGTGGCGTTGTCAACCTGTGAAGCTGAATACATTGCAGGTGCTGTTACTGCATGCCAAGCTGTGTGGATTCTGAATCTGTTGCAGGATCTGAAGATTAAGGTAGACAAACCTCTGAAGTTGATGATTGACAACAAGTCTGCAATCAACCTTGCCAGAAACCCAGTGCTGCATGGCAGAAGCAAGCATATTGAGACCAAGTATCATTTTCTGAGACATCAAGTTCAGAGTGGAGTGTTAGAAGTTGTACACTGCAGCACTCAGAAGCAGTTGGCAGATGTTCTGACGAAAGCTATCAAAACTGATCAATTTCTCAGATTAAGGGATGGAATTGGTGTCACAAGTTTTGATGGAATATGAATTAAGGGATGGTATTAGAATATTATTAATAATTCATATTTATTTAGTTGTACTATTTTCTTAGCCCCTAAGTTTGTTAGAGGGTATTTTAGTATTTATCTTATTCTAGTAACCCTAGTTTTAGCTTATAAATAGGGTGACAATCATTGTAACAAAATATCATGTTTTGTAGCCGTCATTCTCTTATTAGTAATATTTCCTATTTCATCATTTATTCTATCTTTGCACCAACAAAAACATGGTTGCCATACAAAAAAGGTTTTCACTTGTTGTTATAATTTTACATTTTTGTTTGAATTAAATTTTATTAACAATTTTTATTTTTGCTGCTTAAAAATTGTTACTATTGTTAAATTTAATTTGATAATTATTCAAATTTAATACAACAATTAAAATTAAAATTATGTTTTAATATAGAAGTTAAATAAATAAAAAATTTAATTGAAATACACCGATTGTGTAAAGAAGTTTTAGACCGTCATTTAATTACAATCGTATAATTTTTGTAAATGTTTGACTTTTCTTTAATCACATTTAAATATTACTTGCGAATGATTGTGATGTACGGACCATGTAAAATATTTTACACTAACAGTGTATAGCTATTATTCTCATAAGTAAATGAGTATGCATATAAACTTTAGTGATATATTTGTAAAATATTTATTAAGGGTGGGGGTTTATAAATCGCCGATGAGGGGCAATTCTCATTTATCGCCCGCACTTATGGATTACCTCGTCCTGAGCGCTCTTACTTTCATAGTCATGGTAAACGTGAGAAAAAAAATTCTCCGGTCAAATAAAAGTCAGAGTCAACAGGATAATCCACGTCTCCCTAGAAAATAGTGATTCAATGGTCCACCACTGACTAAGTGAGCGGTTGTAGTTCTAAAGGAAACCCTAACTTCATGCCTCAATGCTTCCATGAATACCTCATCCTTAGCAGGTGTGAAGAATAACTAATCAGACTGATACAACTCAGTTACACACAAAATAACACCAAAAGATACATAACTTCTCACCTCACGTGAGTCTGCTCTCGCCAAAGCCAAAATCACTACCAAATAGGGTTTCTCAGCATCGTGAGCAAGCCCTAACCACCGGAAAAATACTAAGGTATATGGCCACCCCTACCATTATAGGGGTGCCATACAATTTGTACTTCTTGACACGTACAATGGCGCCCATTATGGGGCTCCGATAAAACTAACTTGGACAACACCTACGTCGTCACCTCCATTCTAACTACTCGTCCTTGGAAATGGCTAACAAAGATCCATACTTTATGGTTAACACCATAGTTAGAGGTTTCGCTGAAGGAGGAAGATCTAACTACTCTCGAAGAAAATATGCCAGGCAGTTATTGACTGCAAGCTCAATATCCCCAAAATTCTCCAAAGCCCGCTAGAGAGAACTAGAGGGAAACATCACTTTCGCTAGCAGTGACGCCATCAAAATTCTCCCTCACGATAATGAATACATGGTCATCACTTTTCAAAACAACAACTGAGGTATCAAGCGAGTCTTGATAAACCCCAAAAACTCAGCTCACATCCTATTATGGATTCAACTCAATCATGACAACATTAAGCCATTCCAGGGTTCTTTAGTAGGTTTGTCTAGAAAACAAGTGCAAGTAATGAGTCATATAATCATTGATGCAATCTGCGATGTGGCATAAGACTCTAAGATGATAAGGTCAACTACCCTATAGTAGATGTTTTTTCGCCCTATAATGTCATCCATGGCATACCTATCATCAATGTGTTATGGGCGATTATATCCACCCAGTACCGAGTCCTAAAATACCCGCTACACAATGGTCGAGTCAAGAGTGTATGAGGAGACAAGAAAAGTATCCAAGAGTATTACCTGAGCATCCTGGCAATGGGAATGGAAGAGCCCTCCCTTTATGCCATCCAATTTCCCAAAGCACTGGATGTAGTCTCCGTTAGTTAGGATTCTAGACTAGGCATGGATAATGAGACGCTCACGCCTACAGAGGACTTGAAGGACGTACGAATAGGTCCTTCGTCTCACCAAGTGAAAAAGATAGGCACCTCGCTTTCCAAAGAAGAAGAAGAAACGCGCGAGCTAGTCAACCAACTCATTAGAAATGTTGATATGTTTATCTAGGCTCCATCCGACATGCCAATGATATACAATAAAGTGGTGTGCCATCGCCTCATTTTCAACTCCTCCATAAGGCTAGTGGCACAAAGAAAGTAGAAATTTGGTTATGAGAGGATAATTTGTAATCGACAAAGAAGTAGGAAAGCCAACAAGAGAAAGCTTCATCACAAAAATGAAGTATCCAACTTGGTTAGCCAACATAGTGTTGGTGAGAAAAGTAGCTGAAAAGTGGCGCATGTTCATGGAATTCACTAACCTCAATATGACCTACCCTAAGGACCCATATCCCATGTCGGATATTGATCACCTAATTTATGGGTCCTCGGGCCACCACACATTGACATTTATGAATGTCTCTTAGTGGTATAACCGGATTATAACGGGTCCACTCGAAGCACCTAAGATGGAATTCAAGTCAAACCATGGCAACTACTACTATGATGTCATCTACTTCAACCTTAAAAAATGATGATGCCACTTACAAATGAATCATGGAAGCCGTATTCTCTCACCAGATAGATTGGAATCTATAGGTCTACTTTGATAACATGATGATGAAGACTCCCAAAGGGCATATCCATGTGATAGACTTGGTGGACATTTAGAATTCAGTCAAGAAGTATAACATGAACCTAAACTCTGCCAAGTAATCATTTGAGGTGTTTATGAGAAAGTTCCTCTACTTCATGCTGAAAAAATGGGCATCAAAGAAAATATCGATAAGTTCCAAGTTGTCATTGACGCAAGAAGCCTCGCCAAAATCAAAGAAGTTCAACAACTTACAGGTTGCCTAGTCGCTCTATACCGTTTCCTTTCTAGTTCATGAGACAAGACATTCATTTTTTTCTCTGCCCTAGAAAAGAAGGAAAGATTCGAGTGGACCAGAGAATGCATGAAGGCCTTCTAGAGGATAAAATCATTCCTCGCATCTTCGCCCATCCTCACTCGTCCGAGGGAAGGATCACCAGTGCTTTTCTACCTTTTGGTCATGAGTCAGGGAATGAGTTCAATACTCATTCAAGAAACAGATAAGGTGGAACGATCCGTGTATTTTGTAAGAAAGGTGTTTAAAGGTGCCAAAACACGTTAAAAAAAGATCGAGAAGCTAGCTCTGGCCATCATTATCACAACAAGAAAGCTTCAACCCCATTTTCAAGCTCATAAAGTGCTCGAAAAAACTAATTATCATACCGACAAGGCTTAAGAAACCAGACTTGACAGGAAGAATGGTATCTTGGACGGTGGAACTTTTAGAGTATGACATCCAATATGTCTCAAGAGGAAGTATCTAGTATCAATCTCTAGCAAATTTTTAGGCAGAAATTAGCTCGCTAGTGGACGAGAAGGCACTGCCAGAGTGGACACTATTGGTCGATGGTACCTTAAATGTAAAAGGAAGCGGCGTTGGAATAGTATTATAAAGACCTGGCGACATACTGATTAAAAAACCATTGAAATTTGAATTCAAAGCTAGAAATAACAAAGCTAAAAATGAAACTCTCATCAACGACATGGTTCTTGCCCTAGGAATGGGTGCTTGCAAGATGAAAGTAAAAAGTGATTCCCATCTAGTCGCCACCTTGCTAAAGAACCACAACTCATAATATGTCACCATAAGGTACGAAATATATCAATAAACTTTAAATATTTTAAAGTAGAATATGTGCTTAGTAAACAAAACTTCATAGCATACCTTATGTCTAATCTTGTCAGCTCGAAGGCTGCAGGATATACAAAAGAATTTTGCATCCCATAGTATTTAGGAAGATGAGATTTACACCTTAGAGGTCACGCCTGAGTCAAGTTCAATATCGCCCATACTACATTAAATGTAAGAGGACGAACTCCTTCAATATGAAAGGAAAGCGAAGAAAGTCTGGAAGCAAGCCGTCAAATACACTCTCTTGGCGGGAAAACTATATAAGATGGGGAAGAGTGCCCCCTATGTTGTGGTGTCTATGGGAACATGAGACCGACCTAGTCATCATTGAAGTTCATCAGGCAGCATGCGGTAGCCATATTGGGCAGGGCTCTCACCCACAAATGATTCAAAGTAGACTACTATTGACCCACCTTGCTAAAAGACAGTGTGGTGTTTGTTAATAGATGTGACCAATGTCATAGGAATTCTGACCTTCATCACTCCCCACCTGATCTTCTTTATTGATGAAATCTCCCTGGCCTTTCTACCAGTGGGGAATGGAAATTTTAGGCTGATTCATGTTTGCTTTAGGGCAACTAAAATTCCTGATCATGGGATTCGACTACTTCACAAAGTGGATATATGCGGAAGCAGTTGCCAAGATCACATCAGAAAGAGTTCCTTTGTATTGGAAGAAAATTGTATGCATAATCAGGATTTCAGGCGTCATAATCTTCGACAACAAAACACAATTTGCTAGCATTATAGTCACTGAATTTTATTGTGAATTAGGTGTACAAATGAAGTTAGTCTCTATCGTCCATAAACAAGCCAATGGATAAGATGGGTCGACGAAAATATTATGGCCATATCATACCACTCTCAAATTGACTACC
This sequence comes from Lathyrus sativus, assembly GCA_963859935.3. Taxonomy (NCBI): domain Eukaryota; kingdom Viridiplantae; phylum Streptophyta; class Magnoliopsida; order Fabales; family Fabaceae; genus Lathyrus; species Lathyrus sativus. The sequence goes on along the minus strand of OZ012735.1, from coordinate 88,161,278 downwards.
AGAGAAACCCCCTTTACCCTAGTATATGGGGAAGATCTAATGCTTTATGTCTAGATGGACGCACCTTCATGGTGTCATTCTCAATTCAACTAAGAAGTGAACAATGCAAAGCTGAAATGCGCCATTGATTTAATCAATGAAGTAAGAGACGTTACCTACATCTGGGTGTTCATCGCCAAGAAAAGGGCGGCTAGGAGATAGAACTCCAAGGTAATGCCGAGAGAAATGCATGAGGGTGATTGGTGCTGAGACAAATGGTTATATGTGCACAACAAAGGAAATTTTAGCCCAATTGGGAATGATTGTATCGCATATTCTAGAAGCTGCCAAATGGATCATATAAGCTGAAAGAATTTGATGGGAGACTCGTCGACAGGACCTAGAACTCCATCTGATTAAACAAGTTATTTCAGCTATATTACTTGTGAACTTTTAGAGGGGGTGCATTTCTCACCTATGAATAAACTTTTGAATGTTTATGTCTAATGAGAATGTTTCAGTTTTTATTGTGATGTACGGTGGACTTCCACAGGAATACATTGTTACCTCTCCAGGAACTACAACTATGTTGGACTTCCACATGAAGATGCTTGTCGTACTCCAGACATTAAGAATATGTTGAACTTCCATAAGAATATCCTTACCACCTCTTCAGGAAATACAAATATGATGGACTTCCACGAGAAGATGTTTGTCGCCTCTCTAGGCAATACGAATATGTTAGACTTCCATAGGAAGATACTTGTCATATCTCCAGGAAATACGAATATGTTGGACTAATGATGGATACAATTATCTTAGATAGATACAAATGAATACCTTTAAGTTTGATTCTTCAAAAGTCTTGAAGAATTCAAATTCTTGAAAGATTTTAGCATCCAAGATATGAACGCCGAAAACCACCCTATTTACATATTCTTGAAAGAATCTTCCTTCTTGTTCTTGAGACAAGAAGTCATCAGAGAGATAAGGATTAGAGGAAAATATTAATCTCTTAGGAGCCATAATGATGATTTTGAAATACTAAAATGTATTCACACAAGACAAAGAGGCAAGAACAAGGAAAAACACAAGAAGAAGAGATGATGCAAAAGCAGGGAGTAAGAGTATCTATGTATAGTGTTGATTATGAATATTTTGGCATGAAAAATCTCCTTAAAATCATTGTTGATTTGACCCATAAAATATTGGAAGACTTTTTTCCAAAACATGTTTAATAATTAATTATTCAAGGGGAATAATTGATTACTTACTACTAAATTTGAAAATTTTCATGTGTTTTTCATTAGTGCCTTGATTTGATTTGCTTAGATGTGAAGATACATTCTGATCTTACTTGAAATTTGAAACGCATAGAGCATCTAATCGACTAGGCTAGTAAATTATTCACCTTAATTTTAGCCTTCTTGGTCTTTTGGTCCTTGGGTTGAGATTTAGCTTTGGCAGATTGCTTTGACACCCATTTCATTTAGATTATTAAAAATCTTAAGAGACATTCTCAACATAAAGGCTTTGTCATGTTCATTGAAATATGCCATACTTAGATTACAAGCATCATCAAACGCCATCAGGCACGAGTTTTACTTGTATACTAAAAGGTATATATCTTTATTTGCACAACTTTATTTAATACGCACTAAGACTTCAAAAGCTGCAAAAAAAACCCTACAAAATAAATTAGGTTTTCACCTTTGGTACCCAATTCTTTTCGGTTCATGGTGCATTAGTAGCTTTAAGAGGTCTAAGGTTTTTACCTTTATACATTTTTTTTATAATAACAAAAGGGCTATAGGTGTAACACCCCAGAATTTAGGTGTAACACCCTAGAATTTGATTAATTTATTTAATCAGATTATTAGTATTTCTTATTTTAATTATTTGGTATGGGGTGTCTTTTAATTAATTATGTATGTGTAATTACAACATTTGTGGGGTGTAATGAGAGAATTGCTGGGGGGGGGGGGGGTTAGAGAAATTAAAACAATTAATATAATTAAAATAATTAGAATTATAGTTATTTTGATTAATTAATTAAATAAATGAAAAAAGAGGCTTTTTGGATGGAAAAGAGAAAATTAGAGAATATAAGAGAAGTGGTGAAAGTCATGACATAAGTTAGGCCTTAGTGTAATTTTTAAGAGATTAAGAATTAGGTTAGAGATAAATAATAGTTAGTAGAGTTTTGGAGAAAAACAGTATGTGTAAACAAATTTTGGTGAAAAGAGGCAAGGAAATGCTAGGGCTTGAAGAGGGAAGAAGATTCTTGAGCAATTCTGAATTTTTACAAGAAAGCTAAGGAAATGGGGGATAAAGTGATTTCTCTATGGGTGTATAGCATAAAAGGGTACAAAAGAGGGGTTCTTACTCTCTTTAAGAATTGTGTGAGTTGATTATGAATTGTTGTATTTATATGTAATTTTGGAATTCGATGATAAATGTGCATTCATCTAATTTTCATAGCTGGATTTGTGTATATGTGGTTCTGTTTATGTGTGTATGCTTGTATGCCATTGTTGGAATTGTTGAAAGCATGAGCATAAACATGAATTGATGAAATTGAATGAATTAAATGGTGTGATTCTATGATTTAACATGTCCTAATGATGGTATAACATGTGATATAATTTTCTGGACGTTTAGGGATGTTTGGGATTAAATTGGGGAAGGTTTCAAGGTTCTGCAAAGCAAAATTGCATTTTTGGTGCTGCAAGTCTGGGAGACCTCGTTCGGGGAGCTTGTCCCTTTGAACATTTCCAAGCGAGTTGTTGCGCTCGCCTGGCGGGGATGACGACACTGATTTGTTGTTCGCGACTCGAATTGTAACTTGAGCTTTGAGACTCAGATTGAATTGTGGTTTGAAGTGTTGGAAAGCTGACACACATAGCTACATTATGGTAGTGCCTTATGAGAATAATTTCCATGTTTTAATGATATGTGAGTATATGTTTTGAAGTGTGTGTATAATTGTGTGAGTTATTGTACATGATTGATGTTGAATCAATGTTGAGATGATTTAACATGATTGAGTGTTGTTTGTGAATATATATTTGATGTGGTGCTACAGTTTAGTCACTATTTTGAGGTATTTTTATATGTTTTAATATTTATTTTGGAATGATTCAATTGTTTTGTATTGAGAATGATGTTGTGCCTAATTGTGGTAAACACATGGTGATAATTTTAGTGATATTGCATGTTGTTGAAAATCATGCATCATGGTGTACAAATTTCGGTCCAATTTTGGTGTGCTCTGATCCGATGGTGTGGATTTAAGAGCGAGTAGCTAGTTCTAGACGAGAATCATTAAAGCGTTACTAAAGTTGTTAGTAGCGAATTGGTGTACTATGGTTTGATGGTGTGGATTTAAGAGCGGATAGGTGGTTCCAGATGAGAATAGTGTGGATTCATCAAGACACAAGTTTCACATTTACTAGCTTGGTTTCTAAGATTATACATTTAATATATTTGTGTTTCATTGTTATTCTCTATAAACTTAACATAGTCTTTAAGATCTAAGTTATGTTTTTCTATTTTATCATATTCCTCAATTAACTTAGAATTAATTTAGACAATTGCTTATACGATAAAGTTATTGTCTCACAATTATCTTATTCATCTGAAACTTTCAAGCAAACTTCTTCATATGATGAAGGGTCTTCAAAGATTCTACTGGATGAGACTTATTTTTATTTGATCATTGATGAAGTTTCTCTATTGTTAGACATTTAATCTCCTGAGGATCGTTCGTCCACCAAGGTAATTCTTCCAAATGAAAATGTCAGAGTTGACTTTTCTTCTTCTTCTTTTTATTTAAAATATTCTTCTGGGATTTTTGAACTCATTTCTTCATCTTTTAATAGTCGATTAATCTCATTGAGTTTCTCGATGATTTCCTCCTTGGATTTTTCCTAAAATTTGCAAACATTTGTTAGCTATGAAGATTCTAACATGGCCTCCAATATTTCTAATGGTTTACCACCGTCAGTGAAGATAACAATCACATTCATCTAGTGTTTTAACTTTTATGCCTTGTAAATTCATTTACTCTGATTCGATACTTGAAGAGTCTCCATAGACCATTTCAAGAGTGTCCCATATTTTCTTGGCAAAGTTACATTTAAGGATATAAAAAAAAATATTTTAACTTAAATACATAACCAAAAAAACTTTTATCTTTAAAATCACATTAAAATATTGAGGGGCGTAAACGAACCATTTATTATTTAATATTAACACTTTGAATGGAAATTTTAGTTTTAACTTTCCATAATCAAACATATCACCATTAAATGGTGGAGCTGTGCTTAGGAAAGACTTCTTGTTAAAAGAAGTGTTGGAAGTCATCTTCCTCCTAAGATAATTAGTCTTTAAACAGGAGTTAGACTCTGATATCACTTGTTGGACATATGACTCTATACATAAAAAGGATGGTGAATTGTGGAGGTTTGAAAAATGTTGGTTGAAATGAGATTTCTATCCCAAATTGCATTTGCATCGATTTCAAGTGCCCCTGTCTTTAGAGACATTTGATCTTAAAATTTCAAAACTCAAAGTTTTTGGATCCAAATGCAAAAATAAATATAAATTATGGAGTGATGAGTTAGTGGCTTAAAGAAACGAATGGTTCACACTGGTTCTCTTTCTCATTCTTAAGGAGTGAAACAAAACAAGAAGGGTTTTTCATTGAACTACGAAAAGTTGAATTGACGATTTAAAGTTTTTTACTACTATGGAAAAGCCATACCACAACGGTTGGAAAAGGGATACCACAACGTCTGACCAACCGTTGTGAGGTAAGGGGTGATTGTATGTATGATGATTTCCACCATGGTCACAAGACCGTGATAGTAAGGCAGGACGCACGCTACCTACCACAATGATTACATGTATCAACCATTGTGGTATATACGTTTAGGTAAATAACATTTCATTACGGTTAAAATAAATAACCGTTGTTGAAAGTATCTAGAATTTTTATATAATATGTAGATTGCTTGTTTTTCAATAAACATCATAGCAACATACAACCATTCAAATTGATGAAGAAATATATAATCTGAAAATTAAACTATTCTTGAAACCAACTTAAACAAACCACTATTTTCCAAATTGCATGCGTCTCATCATTCATTTCCCGCTCTTTAACATATAGAATGTGGTTCGATGGTCCAAGTCCTTCATGACATTGATTCCTTCTATTCTAGTTAAATTTGAATAATATCAATAAATTGTTGTTATTTAAATTAAACTATAAGAGATGATATAGATGTAATGAAGGAATCATGTCATTGAACCACATTCTAAATGTTAAACAATGTGAGATGAATGGTGAGACGGATGCGATTCGGAAAACATTGATTTATATAAGTTGGTTTTCAAATACAACTTAATTTTCAAATATAAGTTTCTATGCCAATTTAAATGAAATATATTTTCAGTAAATGGTTAATGAAACAAACAATCTACATAGCATATAATAAACTCAACTTCATCTATTATGCAACCTGCATATGAATTTAAAGAACAAAATATTTCTAAGTCACAAGAAACTATTTTCTTGTGATTTAGCAATGTTTTGTTCTTCTTTTGAAAATATTAATCAACAACAACATTTATCAACAACACAACAATATACAACAAGTAAAAAAATAAGGTTCAAGAACGCAAGATATAATAAATAAAAACAAAAACAAATTATAAATTTCTGAGAACATTAACCAACAACAATATACAAAAACACAAGATATAATAAAATTTTTCAAGAACGTACCTTTTTCTAAACTAATCGTGGAACTGGAAGAAATTATGAAGTACATTTAGTTTATGATGCTATAAAGAAACAAGGTAAATGAAGTTTACACAATAGCTTCTTACTTCTTGTATTTTTTTTTCTAAATAGCAACATAAACCATATGTACCATAGCCAAAGTATGCACTTTGTTAAGGTGGTGAAGACGAATTTAAAAAAATAAGAACATTCACCAAATGAAAAAAATAAGAACCCATTTTTAAAAAGAAACGTAAATGAAATCAAAGCATAAGTTTAATGAACGAATCTCAAAACTCAAGATAGTGATTGGTGAAGATGAATCTGAAGGTTGAAGTATTTTTAAAGAGTGAAGTGGATGTTAGGGTTATGTTATGAGAGGGAATAGTGAAATATGTTAGGGATTTTTGTTGAGAGAAACAACTGTTATATACTGAACAATAGATACTTTCACTTATATACTAAAAATATCACTTTTAGTCACGATTGACAAAGAAAAACCGTGATGCAATTTTTAAATTTTACAACGGTTGTTTAGTAAGAGTGTGGTTAAATAACTTTCAATTTTTTTTTATTTATTTATGAACTTAATGGTGAGAGAGTTATTTAATGTTATTATTGTTATTATTCATTATTGTTTTTGTTATTATTTTTGTTGGTCATGTCCTTTTTTTTTTTTTAAAGAGAAAAGAGTATATAAAGGAAAAAGTATATAAAACAATAATAAAAAAAATTCTATTAAGAGGCCCACAAGGAAAGAGTACATAAAACACAATTTTTTCATTACATAATTTTGTCAAGATCAGAATAATATCCTCTAGCACTACATGAATCTTCCCAATCTATGAATCTCTCCTCACTACCCTCATATGAGTCATAGTAAAAAATCTTCCTCAACACCCTTCTCTTCTTCTTCTTGGCCTTCCTCACCCTCAGCGCATCCCTGACTGCAGTTGAGAAAGATGGCTAGACCTCCTCGGTTGTCTGCTAATGGTGTTGTACTGTGGTGGTTGTTTGGTTCTCAATAGTGACTTCTATTGAGCTATTTCTCTTAGCATTCTGAGATGGAAAACTCATGTTGTTATAGCTAGGAAGTTAAGAAGAATAGTTTAAAGAAGTGGAAATTCATTATATGAAAGTGTGCATTTATAGGAGAGGTTGAAGATGAAACATCTGATGATTTAATGCTTGCAATAATTACTTCTAATGGTTGATATTTTTGAATTACTTGTAATCGTCTTGAGAAATGAAGAAAATTTTCAATCTATCATTATAGTCGTTTCTTTCTTTTGGGAAGAACATGTTTGTACAAATCATATTACAACGGTTGAATATTAAAATTGAGGTTAAATAATTTTCAATTTTTTATTTATTTATGAACTTAAGTGACATGCGCTTTTTGTAATAGGAAAAATGGAAAAAAATGTAGTTGTTGAGATTCGAACCTTTTAACACTTACTTTATCACCATGGTTGTTTATCTCAACCGTGATTAAATAAATTTCAAAAAAATAAAATAAATATCAGACGCATCCAATTTGTGATATTACAATGGTAGAAAGTAGAACCGTAGTGCTTGCTAAAACCGAATGTGTATTTTGTAGTAGTGCTTGCTAAAACTTTTATCAAGCTCTATAGTTCTTTTTAGCCAAAAAAACGTAACACCAAAAATTCTTTAAAGTTCATATAGTCATAACAGGATTTCAAAAAAAAAAAGTTAATGAAAAACTAAACTTAAAAAAAAAAAAACTTATTTTCATTGTCCTTCGTAGTTCTCCATCATAGTAGTATTCATGGGTGATAACTTCATGTGGATTGGACTTAAGGTCTAGGTCAATTTTACCAAACCTTATAGTGGATGCCTATTGTACTTATCAAAAAATACAATAGATGATATAGGGTATACTCCCGTAGGGGAGTGAGGGATTATGTGTGTTTTTCCCTATAAATTTTGGATGCTCTATTAATTATGGAATTTAGGTATTTATAAAAACCTCTTGAGCCTAGGGTAGAAATCCAGGAGGTGGTTTCCTTCATTCTATAATTATAAACATTGAGGTAATGCAAAACTTATTCTCCCTCGGTTTATGGCGGAGTTATTTTACTTTGACTGGTATTAATTGGACACCTCATAGTCAATGTTTGATAGGAAAAATAGATCTTGGATTCCAAATTGGATTTCTAGGCTCATCATTGGCCTATAAAGCCCAATTGCGGGACAATTCCCAGTCATGCGATTGAGTTTATCATTGTGCAACTTAGCTTGTTTTTACCATGACTATCTTTTATGGACCAATAAAATTATTTTAGCACATTATTACTATTGCAAATAAGATCTTATCACTACTACAAATAATACATTTTATGACAAAACTTTCACCTCACCCAGCCAAAAATTGAGGTAAAAAGTCAAGGTGCGCCATATTTTATTTTTTTAATAAATATCACATATTCTCTTTGTTTTAAAATATAACCGAGTGGAAAAATAATCCAGAACATGCTTCGAATCCTAGTAACAACATTTTATACTTTTATTTCTTTAAAAGCGCTGTCTTTTTTATTTATATTTTTTTAAAATTAATGATCTATACCTTAGGTTATATTTAATAACTGAGGGATTAAATTATTATATCTTACTATAAAAGCAATCTTTAATCAAATTTTACCCTAAACTTAACTTATATGTAACCGCTACAAAGTCTTAAGCATCATTATTTGGGATGGATTGCAAGACAGAAAAAATCTTCAATATTCTTCAATCTTGAACAAAACATTTTTCTACCCTTACAATCTATCTCATATAATGATGTTGATGTTGTTGTAATAACCTTCTTATGTTATCAATCAAATAAAACATTGAGAAATTTATTATTTTCCTTAGTTAAGAATATTGAGAAATTTATTCCTAAACACAATCATTCATTTTTCTTTCATGTATGCTTTCATGTGAAATCATTTGTCATGAAAATATTTGCTCAAGATAATGAAATCTCTCTGGGATTAATTGCAAGTAAAAAAAATTCTCTTAGTTAGAACAGATAACTCATCAGAAATTTTAAAAGATATGTTGTTCTCCAAGAGTCCATTGTCAAAATCTTGATTTGTTTAAATAATTTATTTTAATATTTTGTGCAAACAATGTAAATATATATAAAAGAAATCTTTTTCCCCTCGATTTTTAATAGAAACCGGGAGGTATGTTACGCTTGGGTAGAATATATTTTATTATATTTTTTTATCTAAAAAGTAATAATCGAGGTAAAATATAAGCGTGTTTATTCAGTTTCTTCGCCGTCCTTAAATAAATCTTTGTCGTCCACTTAATGCGTATCAATCCTCAACACACTATTATTAGTGATCCTAGTGAAACCTCATTATAAAAGCATTTTGAATATTAAAAATTGATAATGAAACATTTGACATGAAAATTTGAAACATAAAAAAGTGTTTATGTTTTGGAAAAGTTATCAAGGATGAATTGCAAGAGCAGAAAATTATTTGGATTCAAAGTTTGTGTTCTTAAATAATCATACAACTGATTATTTGTTTTTATCTATCTATCTTTTTTTTTTATATCAGACATTTGATCTTCCTCAAGATCAATGAAACAAGGATATTTAGCATTTATTCTTCATCGACAGCGATGACGATGAATTAGATTCAACACTTTTACTTTAATATTATGTGTAAACAATGTAATATTCTCTGTAAATAATGTAGTTTATAAACAAATTAATTTATTAATATTTTGTGTAAATAATGTAATGCGTATATATATATATATATATATATATATATATATATATATATATATATATATATATATATATATATATATATATATATATATATATATATATATATATATATATATATATATGTATGTATATATATATTCCCCCACGTATTATTATTAAATGAGAAGTATATGGTATTAGTTTGGAAAATATAAAAAAGATATTGTTGGGGATCGAACCCATGACCATTTCAACTAACCCCCTCGGTTATTCTTAAACCGAGGGGTGAAATGACAACTTTACATGACTGTTTCACCCTAATTTTTAATCCTAATATCCCACCTCATTTTCATCATTTTGCATGAAATTAATCATCTCATGTGTGTGCTTTATGCCTTACTAACCGTTTTTTATTACAAGAACATGTGCTTTGGTTTTTTCTTTGATCATAAGTTAGGGTTTTAGTGCCAAGAAGATCAAGAGTTTGACTAGTCAAAGGATTATGGGATCATCAATGTCTCAAGCACTAATTCATTCAACATTGATCAAGGGTCTGCTCTCATTAATAATCAAGTCCAAGATTTCTTTGAATCAAAATCAACAAGCCCTAAGTCATCTGGTGCACCCAAATTAGGGTTTTGACCTAATTTAGTCCATGGGTTAAATTTTGAAGCAGTGCATGATCCAACGCCTCAAGATATGTTTCAAGGACCTCAATTACATCATACTAGTCTATTAATATGATTGGATTGGTCCAAGAAGTTTGATTCATTAGCAATAGAAGACTTCAAGTTCATCTGATGAAAAATCAATTGTGATCAAAATCAAGTTTGACTTTTGAGATTTTTTTTGTCAAACATGTGCTCCACAATTTAAGGATCATGAAAATATGTGATTTGGATCATGACCAGGCAAGAAAATCAAAAGAAACATCCAAAGATCATGATTTGGAAAAATTAGGGTTTCTTGATTTTTCTAAGTTATGAAATTTCATGATTTTTACCCAACTCCACAAGCATCCATTTTCCTTGCTCCAAATATCAAATTGAAGTTATTGCTACATACTTCAACTTTTTCATATGGGATGGATTCCAAAAAATGCATGGATAAAGAGATATGAGGCCATGAAGTGGAAGATCCATTCACTTTTGAACAAAAACACTTAGTAAAATTTTCAACAGTTTTTGACCTTGGCAAGTAACCAACTTTGCAAGCATTTTTCACTATGATCCTAATTTATTCAAGGAAAGTGGTCAACATCAAAGTTTTAGAGGATTTTTCAAGCTTTCCAATGAGTCCAAGAACATGAATTTATCACACTTGAGCTAAGAGTTTCGAAGAGATAAAGTTGGTCTCCCAAAGCTGAATTACAAGTCATTTTCATGGAAAATCTCATGATCAAATCCAAGACTAAGCTACATGATATCACTTTTTAGGCCATCTTGCTTCGAAATCTCACCATAATTAGAAGATTACATAAACCTTTTGCGCATTACACAAGGAATTGAAGCTTTGTCCAAGTTTTGATGCCATTTATGGAAGTTTTGCATAAAGCATTATAGCCATTTTAATAAATGTTGTTTTTTGCCAACCACTTGTGCATTGAGCCTAAAATTTGTTTTATCAAATCACAAGCAATCTCTAAGGTGCAGGAACAATCTCTAGTAGTCAGAAAAGCATGCTTATCTTCCTTAATTCACTCCACCATTTCATCATAGCTCAAGTTTGGTTACTTGTGCAAGTTGTAACCAAGCTTCCAAAATAGGATCCCATTTGAACTAAAACTAATTTTTGCAAGGTACATAGATCATTTGAAGCCTCTATAAATAGAGAGCAAAACCTCAGAATACCACACACTAAATTTTGCACAAAAAACCTCCATTGTTGCAAAAACCTCCATTTCATAAAACTTGTCAAAACCCTCCACAGTCACACAAAACACTCGAACTACCTATCCACATACACCACAAATCATCCCTCTCAACTGCCCAAACCATCCATTTCATTAAAAATCCTAAGAATCTAAAAGTCAACTCTCATTTGCTCCATAGTTTACTTTCTGGCCGAAGCAACATAACTCTTCATCCAAGCCATTTCCATTCAATTTAATCATCCAAACACCATCCATAAACTTCATACAAATTGTCCAAGACATCATTTTTCATTTGTAACACCATTTGCATCAAGATCAAATTCTCTCTTTGTCATTTCGGAAAAAGAATTGTGTAAGGATTTTGAAGCTATTTCAATATAAAGTAAGCATCCTAAAAGCATCTAAGGGGATCAAGGAAGATTTCTAAATCATCATACATTATCTGGGAGTACATTTAAAGAGGCGATGGACCTACTCCAATAGGTTAGCCTTGAACTTCTGAAACCATGTGATCCTTGCATCATTTTCATCCATTTGAATTACATCCATACTTGCCATAATGTACTGATCATTAACCTTATGTCAATTGATCTGAATCTGTGATGTATGTGATTTCATTACAAATTACAATTTTAGGGTTCATGCTGATGTTGGATTGATAGTTTGTTATTGAATGAAAATTAATGAAATTAAATTATGTCATTATATTCCTTGTGATTTTCAAGCAACTTTCATGTTTACATCGTGCAATTCCATTGAGAGATAAAAGAGTTACAAATTCCAGAAACTGAAAAGTGGAAGAAGTTTCAGACGAAGAAGATGATGGTAGTGCCCTTTTTTTCATTTTTAAACTTGTTTTATTATTTATTTTTAAATTGTCATTCCATATCTTGAATTGGCATTACGCCGTGTTGGTCATGTGTCTGATTTCTGTGTGTTTGTGAGCTCAAGGTATGGGGTTTGAATTTCCCTCGCCCCAGACCTTTTTGTTATTTTTATTTTATATGTTTTTCATGTGAACTTAATATATTATTCATTGCAGTGTATCATTGTCACACTGACACACATGGATTGGTGGTAAATGTTAGGCAGTGAGTAAGGGTGGTGGGTTTAAACCCCTTGGCCAGCAAACCAATATTTTTTTCACCACTTGTTTGTTTTACTTTCTTTTCTCATTTTTCCTTTGATCATGTCACATGTTTCTTATATCCTTTTGAGTTGATTTTTTTTCACATTTATTATTTGTTATATTTATTTTATGAATGCATGAAAAAAACACCAAAATAATATTTATCTTGCCCATTTTTATTAGGTTAAAAACTTGTTCCTTTTATGTATTTTTTTAGACCTTTTAATGTTTGTCTTTGATTGTTTCTTAGTCCTAATTAATCATGAATGTTTGTGACCATATCATGTCTTCAACCATGTTTAAATATGGTGTCTATATTGTCTACTTTGACTAAATGTGTGAGTTATTAACATGTTCACAGGTTTTTTCTTGAAGTATGCTTATACCTTCTAGGATTTAGGATTTTTTTGTTTGCATTTTCACATGCTTTTGCTTCCCTTATTTGACTTATGTGAATGTTGATTCCCTTTTTGGACTAATTATTGTTTTCACCATGTTCATTATGTTGTTTGTCTTTCATGTTCACAGTTGTGAGCCTTGATTTATGTCTTGTACTTTTGTGATGTCCATCATGTTTTCAAGTGTTTTCCTTCATAAATTTCCACAATGTTAAACATGTCTCTTACCTTATATTTGTCCATGAATTGTTTCTTATGATGTTATGTGAGCCTTTTTCATGCCTTGTTATGTTCACCATATCTCAATGCCTAAAACCAATGTTATGTTTTGTTCATGGTGTTTGTCAATTTATGCATGTTTATGAGATCATTCGTGTTGCCTAAAATCCAAGGGAGGGGCTTGTTGTTGACATCTTTTTCATTTACATTTCTATCTTTACATCTTCTTGTATATATCTCTTAAACTTATAATCCTAGAACTTTTTATCCCTTAGGAAGTCTCCCTTAGGATTACTATTAACTTAGACAACAACTAGAGTTTCCCCTCTTTCAAATTCAAAATCACTTTCATTAAAAACCTTGACCCTAAGTCATTGATCTTTTTAAAACCCTTTCTTAAACAAATGTTTCAAGACATCTTAAGAATATTCAAACTTCTTTCAAAAGACTAAAAACACAAACTTCAATTCAAACCTTTTTCCATTTTGGCTTTTCAATTTAAAACATTTTCAAATAGACTAGACATTAGTCATCTCTAGTTAAGATATAAATCTCCTACCCCATAACATTGTGAGAAAGATGATTGATTCTTTTCCACTTGAGAGAGGTATGTGGCATACTTGTTGATTCTATATCCAAGTTGGAGCCCTTCTCTCAATGTGAAGCAAAGATCCCTCTTTCCACATGTTTGTGGTGGTTTAGATGAGTATTCTCCTTAAGATGATAAATTGTCTCTTTTTTATTAAAATCCACCTTAACAAACCTTTTCAATTTATACCCCGAACTACGAGATTTTGATCCTTCATTGGTACGTAGGCACAAGACTTTGTGTCTTGCCAAACACAAAAACAATAAAAAAAACATTTCTCTTCTCATCTCCCTAATCAATCTCAATTAGCAAATAACAATAATACAAATACAACAAGAGACTTCTATAGGATACTATAGATACTTAGGGTGCTAATATCTTCCCTTAGTATAACCAACCCCCAAAACTTAAATTTCTTATTTACTTTGTCTTTGCATTGCATATTTAAGGATTATTTTTTCTTTGCCCCTTCCTTTGGATAAATTAAAGACTGGTAGTGACATCTTAAGATTTGTGAAGTTTAACTAACTCAATAGCTATGGTTTCCGATTCTCACCGCGACAATGACGCCTTTTATTACCTCGCATATTTAACCAAGATTAAATCGATTTTGAGTTTGAAGTTACATGTATTTTTTGTAATAATGTCTATAACATATAAATGAGATTCATTCAACCTAACAAAACTTTGTGTGAAAAGACCTAATGAAATTAATTTCTATGCAAAATGATTATGTTATATATAAATATGAGATATAATGAAATGCATGTTATTTATCCTATGGAGTCGTTTAACCATCTATGTTCTAGATGATATGATTAACTTATCCTTTAAAAAATAATCTTTATCTTAGCTACTTAAAAAACTTAAAATCAAAGTAAATACATATTTATATTATGAAATATCAAATTAGACAATTAAATCTAGTCGAAAATGAATTTTTTATCATAGAGGAAAATGAATTTTTTAGGACAAGTTCATTTTTAGTAGGCTAAATTATAATTTTGATTATTTTATTTACAAAAATAATGCTTCTATTTTAAATTCAAATAATGTTGATAATTGTGTCATATTTTTTACTTAAAATTGATAATGTATATATTTTTAAATAATGTGTCACTTGTGAAATATAAAAAATCATCCAATAAGAACCTTTGCGAAATTTTAAAAGAAAAAAAAAGTTACCAAACATCTATTTTCAATATAAAAAGTGAGAGAAAAAGCAATGGTGAACTCTTAATGATAAAAATATATATGTCATTAGAATATAACATGTCATTGATTTAGATTACAAAAATATGAGAAAATACCAAATATTTATAGAGTACATATCCTATAAGTATGTCATTTTCATGTGAGAACGTGAAAATAAATTCGAATCATTAGATTTTAAACTAAATGGTGGAGATTTTGTGTGGTTTTTGTTTTTCTCTATTCTCCATTATTAAAATAAATGATGGTGGAGAGAGAAAAAGAACTGACACATAATCTACATCATTTATTTTAAAATCTAATGGTTCAGATTCATTCTCATGTTCTTACATAAAAATGACATTCTCATATGATACGTTCATGTTCTGGACTGGACTGACACCTGTCCTACAGCTGGGCAAGGCCCAATCCATTCTAGTTTAAGGCCAGTCCCAATATGACCATAGGACACAACTTAATCGTTGGGCGCAATATAGCAGTTGGAGCACATAGTCTTTGAGAACATGCCCCTCACGCACTTAACAGTTCACGTGACCAACTGACCATCCGAAAGTCACAGAGACAATTGGTTCAGGTCAAAGATCACGCGCTAGATCTTCCATCTAGTAGTCCTCCATTGGCCGACCAGATATTTCGGTTACATGGAATACCTTGACCCCACGTTGGGGGAAATCTTATTAATACCCTCTCTCTTAAGAGGGTCAGGTACTCTAATCATTCTTGTTCATACCTAAACACTTGTACTTGATTTCTCTCTTTAGTCCAAACACTTACTTCGGCATTGGAGTACCTTGCAGGTACAACCCCCTCCTCTTCTACAACCACTGTTGCTTTTCTACATTGAAGACTAATAAGATCCATTTTGGTCACTCCAGATCAGTGGCGCCGTCTGTGGGAACACCAGCTCCCCCGTCTTTTTGAACCATGATTTCCTAATCTTCCCAAACAAAATAAAAGCTACCTCTCTGAACCTTCATTGTCATGGCCTCCCACCATCATGACGTCTAGCAAGATTCCCTCGTTGTCGTTCTGGGTTGTGGAAAAATACCCATTCCCAGAGCTACCACCGGAGAAATTGATCACAGGGACGGAAAACCAGTATCTCCTGACAAAGTGATGCCTCATGCCCAAAGTTCCCACCGTGTATATGAACCTATTACCATCCTACAAGATATTGACCCTGCACAACGGCCCTCATCGCCACCCTAAACAAATCCAACTATCTGCTCTTCCAACAAGGAGAAAAAATCCACATGCTTGAAAACACCATCAAAGAACGACCCCCCCCCGGTGCGGGGATCCCTCAGCAACTCTCACCGGTCACATTCCACTGTTCAGAAGTGTCGCCGAGACGAATCTAGAAGCATCTCCCCTGTCAAAGAACGGTCAAAACTGGAGAAGTGTGGACACGAGACCAACCGAAAGCGCGATCGTACCCCTCCTCAAAAATCTAGGCACTCCCCAGTATCCAAAAAGACCAGGCCTTCTGGAAAGCCTCGCGAAGAGCACCGAAACCGACATGAACGTTCTCCTTGATGCATCAGGAGTCAGGGATGCAGTTATTTGTTTAGCAGGTCTCCCAGCACGAGCAGCGAAGACAACGTAAGTCGTCCCCTGTCGCAGGAAATCATGGACACCCGCATTCCATGCAGTTATTTATTCATGGACCTCCCGCGTGTAAGGCCATAGATTTCCAAAACTTCGAAGAAAGAAGAAGTAGAGACTTCCAGGCGAGACAAAGACAGGTGACGAGATGATTGTCCCCGAGATTACAAAGGTCCTACCGGTCGATTCACTAAATACACCCTATTGACCGCTCCCCGCGAGCGTATTCTATCTGAATGTATTAATGCCGAATTCAAGTAAGGAGGCTTCTGATTCCCCAAGCCAATAGCTTTGAAGAACAATACCGATCGAAGCAAATATTGTCACTTCCACCGCAGCCACGACCATGTAATAGAAGACTGTGTCCACTTAAAACAACATCATTGAAATCCTCATCAAAGAGGGCCACCTAAATTAGTATACGAAGAAAGGAGAAGCCCCTCGAGGAGAAACATCGGAATCCAAGAAAGATACGAGAGTCTCATCTTCTAGCCCTCCTTCTCTGGTCACCATGTCTATCTCGCGACCAGAGGACTTTTGAATCCCTAGCGAGTTTGAAGGGCCTGCATATTTTTCTATGCACATCCCTTTGAAGGCCTTTCCTAGCACAATGGTTATTTCCTACGGAAAATACAATAAACTCGCAGTAGGATCAGTGAAGAAAAAGTTCAAACAACTGATCGACTGTAGTCCAGATCGTCTATCAATACTCGAGAAATTCTGAGGACGATCCCAGCCAATCACTTTCTACCGAGAAGAGCTCCCCAGAGGCTCCCCCAACTCTCACATCCCTCTTCTTATCAGAGTCAGGTTAACCCACACTGACGTTCGCCGAATACTTGTCGATCAGGGTAGTTCGGTGGACATCATGCACACCATCTTATTACGTGCCCTCAAACTCGACTAAAAGAATTTGTCCCCGTATGTAGGATCGGATCTACAAGGATTCAACGGGGCCACGACTAGACCCTGGTGATACATAAAGCTCCAAGTTACGCTCGGAAAAGAGGATGCTACCAAAACGATTAAGACTCAGTTCTTAGTCATAACATCCCCTCGTTATAACAATGCATCTTAGGGAAACTGACACTCGCCAAAATAATTGTTGTCCCTTCCATAGTTCATCTTAAGATGAAGTATTACACTGAAAAAGAGCATGTCACCACTCTGCACGGGAACATCGAGGTCGTAAGATGATGCTTCGAAGCGGCTACCAAAGTGAAAAGTTTAATCAGTGCAACACCGTAGGTCGTCAAACGGGAAAGAGACGAAGATCTTCCCAGCAAAGAAAGCCAGCGTTCCAGGTTCATACCGTCGACCTTGACAGTCGGATCCCAGAAGAAGACCAAGAAGATACTCCAGCCTCAACAGGAAACTCATCCTCCTCGACTGCTATGCGCCCAACACCAGATGGAGAATTCAAGGTGATCACATTTGGGGATGATCCTGACCAAGGAGTCAGGATCAACGCGGGACTGCCAAATGAAGTGAAAGAACAACTAAAGACCTTCTTGAAGAACAAAGTTGACTTGTTTGCTTGGAGCGCTGCGGATATTCCCGACCTTAGCTCAGAAATCGCTTGCCATCAGCTTGCCATCGACCCATTTGCTCGGACGATAGCGCAATGCAGGCGCAAGAAATCCGATGAGAAGACTGAAGTGGCGAATAAACTTGTAAAAGACCTCTTAGAGGCCAAATTTATCTCAAAAGCTAGGTATACAACCTGGCTGTCCAACATTGTATTAGTCAAACAACATAATGGAAAATGGAGAATGTGCGTTGATTCCATAAATCTCAACTAGGCTTGCCCGAAAGATGCATACCCCTTGCCCAGCATCGATAAGCTAGCAGATAACTCTACCGGTTTTAAACTTCTATCCTTCATGGACGCCTACTCGGGATATAACCTGATCCACATGGAAAACAAGGACAAGAAGTGCACCGCTTTCATGACCTCGTCGAGCAACTATTACTACAACATAATACCCTTCGGTCTGAAAAACACAAGGGCAACGTACCAGCGAATGATGTACAAAGTCTTCTGATCACAAATAGGAGACATGCTCGAAGTATACATGGACGACATGATCGTGAAATCCTAAGAGGAATCCGATCATACGCTCCACCTGCAAAAGGTCTTCGACCAAGCCAGGGAGTGTAAAATGTGATTCAACCCAGAAAAATGCATATTTGGCATACGGGCAGGAAAGTTCCTCGGATTCTACCTCACTAAGAGGGGGATTGAGGCCAACCCCGACAAATGTCAAGCATTTTCTGAATTTCCTACACTTAAGTCTAAGAAGTCCATACAATCCCTCAACGGGATGCTCACCTTGCTATCTTGCTTCGTGGCAAAATCCACTCAACACGCCTTGCCCTTCTTCAAGCTCCTTCAGAAAGAGGAAACATTTGAGTGGATGGGGGAATGCAAGCACACACTACGCCACCTCAAGCAAGCATTGTCCAAACCACCTGTGTTGTCACGATCAGATAGCGGGGAAACGCTTTACCTTTACCTCTTTGTCACTAATGAAGCCATCAGCACTACCCTCATTCAAGAAATCCTAGACGGGAAAAGGCCAATATACTTCACAAGCAAAGGTTTACAAGGGCCATAACTTAGATACCAACAGATCGAGAAGGTTGCTTTGGCCCTCATCAACGCTGCGAGAGGATCAAGACATTACTTCCTGGCCCACACAATAATAGTGCGAATGAACCAACCTATTAGGCAACTACTCGATCGATTAGATATGGCCGGGAGGATGCTCAAATGGGCTTTGGAACTGTCAGAATTTGATATTCACTATGAAGGATAGAAGGCCCTTAAGCCACAGGTCCTGGCCGATTTCGTGGCAGAAATGACACCTCTAGTATCCCCTTCTAACAGGACGCATGGGTGGATGATTTTCGTCGATAGAGCATCCTATTCCACCAGCAGCGGGGCGGGCATCATCCTCGAAAACGAAGAGGGGATCCTGATCAAAGTATCATTGGTTTTGTCCTTCCCAACCTCGAACAATCAAGCCGAATACAAAGCTTTTCTCGCAGGCTTACAACCGGCGGAGGACCTGGGCGCAAAAGAAATAAAAATATTCACGAACTCTTAGCTCGTAGCATCCTAGGTACAGGGAGAGTATCAGGCCAAAAACGACAACCACGTCGAATATCTGACGCTGGTGCAAAAAAAGATATCCAAGTTCGAAACATGGGAAGTCCAACACATTCCCCGCGAAAGGAACGCTCGGACAGACATCTTATTAAAGTTAGCTAGCACAAGAAGAAAGGATGGCAACAAGTTTATCATACAGGAGACTCTTCCCCGTCCAAGCATCACAAAACCAACAGGACTGCTCAATGTTAATGCCATTGGCGACAGCGATTGCTGGATAACTCTGGTGCATGACTACCTCACCACGGGGAAGCTGCTCGAAGATAACAAAGAGGCCAACGTAACTAAATGAAGGGCCTGCTTCTATGTCCTGGTCGAAGTCAAACTCTACCGATAAGGTCCCTGACATTCTCCAAGAAATTCATGACGGGATCAACGCACAACACTTAGGACGAATATTGTTGGCACGAAAAGCCCTTTGAGCAGGATACTATTGGCCAACTGTGCAGCACGACGCGAAGGAGCGTGTCAAAAAAACCATAGATGTCAACCTCACGAGGATATGCACTTAACACCCCCCCCCCCCAACGAGTTGAAGACCTTGTCCTCCCCGTGGCCTTTCGCATGGTGCAGAATAGACATACTCGGCCCCTCCATCGTGGGATCGTATCAGAACAAGTTTCTAATCGTGGGCGTCGATTATTTCACAAAATGGATCAAAGCTGAGGCCCTCTCCAAAATAACGACATTTAAC